>JAEOAD010000001.1:122132500-122732500 GCA_036365145.1 Orientallactaga sibirica
TTCTATAGTAAGGGTGAAGGCAGTTCTGTGACCTTGTCCCAAAGTGCCCTTCTTTGTGTCCTGTAGCCCCTCTGGCCTGCCTGAGTCTTGACCCCTCATCTGGTCAAAATGTCTCCACTTCCTAAATCCTGCTTCTTTCATATAAATTATGTATAACTTCCATATTATTATTATTATGATTGCATTTATGTGCATATAGTAGGCCACTAGTAAATGCTAGTGTTTATTTTTAGACATTTTTCAATGTTTAGCTTCTCCCATGTGCAGAGCAGTTGTTGGGATTATAAGGATTGGAAAAGAAAATCATAGATGCAGTCTCTTCCCTCAGGAGTGTGGTCAGCTCATCGGCTCCACGGAGAAAGAGCAAGAGAATGGGGCGCAGGCGCATCCTGTCACCCTGTCATTCTGACCCTGCCAGATGTTCCCATGTACAACAGATCCACCAAGGGTCTTGGGATCTTGACCAGAACAAGCTATTAGATTACAACTTCGTAGATTCATTCACATCCTAACTGTTACTGAAGTTGGGTTGGGGTCCACATAAGGAAAGGAAGTTCCAATGGTGTTTGTCAAGTGGGGGTCGTGTTTGAGGACTGTGTCATCTGCATTGTTTGATGCATTTCCTGTGGTTGGGAAAGCGCATGCTTCAGATGTGATAGCCTCCCCAGTGTGGGCGCATCTCCTGCTTGTCTAGTATGGGGCTCCCTTGCCAAGCCTGGAGATAAGGGAAAAGGGCCCTGTCCCTCTGGTCCTCTCTTGTCACCGCCTCACCGGGGTCTTCTGTGTGTGGGTGTTGTGGGTAAGTGTGCATGGGTGCACGTGTGGAGGTCAGAGGATCACTCTGGGTGTCGCCCTCACCCTCCACTCTGCTTGAGGCAGGGGTTCTCTTTGTTTAACATTACATCTGCCAGGCTAGCTGTCCTCGGGCTTTGGAGAAAGTCTGTCTCCACCTCCCTTCTCATGGCTTCTGGGGATCTGAACTCAGGCGCTCAAGCTTGTAAGGTACGCACTTTATCCACGGAGCCATCTCCTCAGACCTTTGCTGGGGACTTTTGATTCTTCCTTCCCACCTCTGCACCCTGGATCTGTGCATCTCTCCAGCCCCAACACATCCTTCTGGGCCTCCTGCAGACTTGGGGTCTCCAGTTCTCCGGCTTCCACCAGCCTCATCCTTCCGACGTAGGCTCTGTTCATCCAGACCTGTCAGGTGAGATTAACTGCGCAGTGTCTGTAGATGAGGTTATGTGCTCATCTTAGCACCAAGCTGTGCTTGCTGCGCAGTGCTTAGAAACGAAGAACACAGCACAGCTCACCCACAGGCTACTCTTGACTGCTGTCCATCTAATACCACAGTATGTGAGATTTGGGGAACATCTATGTACCATCTAACGTCCTCCTTAGATGTCCCCATTCCTGTCCCTTCCTTGTTTTATGCCACCCTGTGGAATCTTTGCTCTGCTCTGTGCCCTCCTCACTGCCAGCCCCATGGCATACTCTGCCTAGCCCTGGCTCCATGATCACCTGGCACCCAGGGTCTCCCTTTCTGAGGGCTATACAGCCGCAAGTGTGTCTCTTCCTCAGACCCCAATCATGCTGGCCTACAGTGTCCTCTGATTTTGTCCAGACCTCTGAGTTCAGGGTCTGCGTTTCTGTTTCTCTGTGTGTCCAGCAGTGCCAGACACTGGGCTCGAAGAAGAGAGCCTTAGCTGTGTGCGGGCATTCCTAGGGACGCAGTCCGTGAGGCTCCTTACAACAAAGCTGTTCTCCCCAGCGGCGGCCATTCCGGCCTCTGGTCTCTGTTTTGCTTTCAGGGTAAAAGTCACTGCTCCTCTTGAGTTTTCTTCCTGGAAGCTGATCACGGCTTTTCTGAGCTAGGTGCCCTCCAGTGCCTTTGCAGAAACACAGGAGCAAGCACTTTCAAATTATCGCGGCTCCCAGTCATTATTTTTAATATGAGTGACACCTAATAACCTGAGGCTTTCTCGGACAGTCAGCGCTGGTCTTCCGACTCCTTTTGTCCTCTACTGCCACATGCCACAGGGGGTGTCGGGTGGGCTTGGGGGTGTGTGTGGTCTTTTGTGCCTTAACCACACTTGAAGGCCTTCCCACAGTTGTAGGAAAAGCGTGTGTCGGGGGGCAGTGTTCCTGTCAGGGTGGGGGCCACACCCATACGCTCATTTTTAATGATCTAACCCAACGGAAATCTCCGGATTACAAAGACTCTGCCTTCGAATTTTAAAAAACCTAATAAATAATTTGTTATAACCGCAGGGTATCACACTACCGTGTTACTTATTATGGAACTGGGATAATATTTAAATTGCTTATTTACAGCATTAAAATAAATAGCGGTCTGGGCATTTTTGCAAAGTAGAGGACCTGTGTTCCCTGTCACTCCCCGCCCCTCCCCCGCGGCAGCTCTGTTTCCCAGACTCAACACACCCTTCCTTCCTGCTGGGTCTCCGTTCTTTTCCCAGCTGCAATTACTCCATTATGCTATTAAAGTTCAGGACATACAGCCTGCCGGACCCCTGAAGGCATTTGCCAGTCGCTTTTTTCTATCTTGTCTAATACCTGTGGCTCCCTATCTGTGTCTAGGATCTGCTGGTTCGCTGTCCCTTGAAGGCCACTGGCCTCAGTACCTCTTCTGGCCACTCATTTGGTCCTTCTCAGATCTCGGAGGGGGGGTGGTGGCAGACAACACAGTGAAAGAAACATCAGGCACCTCAGATCAAATGGCGGACTGCCCCCCCTCCCAGGCGCCCCAGGTTAGGAGCAGTGTGGGGTGGAGGGCACGGGGCAGGCCTGCCTCACCTAGGGCGTGGACCTGGGTCTGTACAGGGCCTCTCGCTTAAGCCCCACTAATTGGCTAGGATTGCCGTTATGTGATGAGTCATAATTAGGACGAGGTGGCTCCACTAGGGGTCTTCTCATGGGGTGAGGGTCAGGGACTAATGACTAGCAGAAGGTAACGGTTTTGTTGATGTCTCTAGTCTCCATTGGAAAGAGAGAGAGAGAGAAAAGAAGAAAAAAAGAAGAGAATCCAGTTCTGTGCATTTCTTCCGGAGGCACCAAATCGTTCCTCATTTGCTTCACTGACCTCTCAAGTACACTCTCGCCCTGAGGGCTCGGGCCGTCCAGCAACTGTTAAGCCCCTTGGGTTGATAATCTTCTCCCACGTTTGCCCTTAACACCAGCTTCAGCACCATTAGCCTCAGCTGCACCGGAGCTCATTAGAGGCGATCGATGGGCAGCCGAGCTGCTGCGGGCTCCGGGCAGGCGCCGCGGTGCGGCTCGCAGCCTTCCCACGCCCACGCAGAGCGGGGTCCGGCCGGCCGGGGGACCTGCTGCTCTCGGGACCAGGGCCCCGTCCACGTGCGAAGAGCGCCCCTTTGCCGTCCAGGGCTCCTGGGTCAGGAAGGCGAAGGGATAAAAGTTTCCCAGCGCAAGCCTGGCCGACGGTCCTTCCTGCAGAGAAGAGGCACGGTGGCTGTCCACTGAGGACAGGGGCAGCCCTGTCCTTCCCCAGCGCAGTGACTTAGGGAGAGCCCGGGAGGGAGGGTGCAGTCCCAGGTCTGGCCAGAAGGTGATGCTAGAAAGCCTGCTAGCTTCTGCTTCCCAGATGTTGAGATGGTGGCCCCAGGGGGCCCTGGCGGCAGGAAGGGGGTCCCTGGGGCAAAGGCTGGAGTTAGCCCTCTTTTTATTTATTTCAGAACTCTGCAGGTCAGGGCCTTCAGAAGAGCTGAGCTTGGAGCCTGCTTCCCCTGGAGTGGGCTGCATGGGATCCCTTCCAGGGCCCAGGCACAGTGGTGGCCTGTCCTGTCTCTGGAGTGTCAACCACAGTAAGAAACCCCAAGTCTTCTCTTCCTTTTCAGCTGGGTTGGGGCTCTGGGGATTTTGCTGTCACGGTTCCATCTCGGCCAGTTCTTACTTCCCACACTTACTGGGAAGGACTGAGAGGTGAGAGGGTGAGGCAGACTCGGGGGTGAAGCTCACACCACCACAGCATCTCCAGAGAGGCGCCTGAAGACACTCGGTTCTCATTTTCTACGCATAGGGACCCCATGGAGCCATGGACCAACCTGTACCCTGCCCTCCGACCACGACCCCGACCCGGGGAGGAGAGCTTCCCTGGCAAGTCCGTGGGAGGGAAGACCTTCACAGGTGCACGATGGCTCTCTGGATGGGGGGGGGGGTGCCTGAAAGTGTAAAAAGGGCTCCTCTCACCCCAGCCAGGTACCAGCTAGGTAGGGCATGGGAAGTTGGCTCCGGAAGTGTGGCTTTCCCAAACGTACCCAGCAGAAAGTCTTTCCTCAGGGGCTAGGAAGGACCCCAGCCCCTCATTTCCTCATCAACAGCACTATGGGGTGAACACTCTGACCCCCTTCATTTAGAGGAGCTCTCGTCTGTGCCTTTGTCCTTTATCCTGCGACTAGCAGCAGACCCAGGACAGCTTCGTGACAGGAGAAAATAACCCTTTCTTTCTCTACCAGTGTTAAGTGGAGAACAGAAACTTCTGGCAGGACACGCAGACGTTCTGAGGACTGGGAGCAACTTTCTTCTGGAAAATAAAGAGACAGCAAGCAGAAGAAAAATTCACATTTCTGGTTCTTGCCCTTAATAAGATTTAGGGAGACTTTGTACCTATGAAATCAGAACAGGTATTAATTGATTAATTAGTTAATTAAATATTCAATTTTGAGACAGAGCCTTTTGTATCCCAGGCTGTTCTCACACTTTGAACTCCTGATTGTCTTGCATTGACCTTCCAAGTGCTGGGATTATAGCATCTGTGTCATCATGCTCAGTCAGGCTTTTTTTCTCCTTTAATTATTACATTTATTTATTTATTTATTTATTTATTTATTTATTCATTTATGTATTTATCTATCTATCAGAGAGTGAGGGAGAGAGAGAGAATGGGTGTGTGCCAGGGCCTCCAGCCACCGCAAACAAACTTCAGACGCATGTGCCCTCTTGTGCATCTGGCTAATGTGGGTCCTAGGGAATCTAACTAGCCCCTAATTATTACTATTTAAAAAAATATTTCTTTAAGGGGCTGGAGAGATGGCTTAGCGGTTAAGGCATTTGCCTGTAAAACCAAAGGATCCTGGTTTGATTCTCCAGGTTCCATTTTTTTAAAGCAAATAAAATAATACCCTCAAAGGCTATATGCAAACAATTTCAAAATTTAAAACTGCAGTGTGGGCAGTTGATTCTAAAACATTGATTTTTGTGAAGGAGATGATCATCTTGAGAAGTTTACAGAAGGGCACAGAAAATAGATAAATAAGATGATCAAAAAGAAAATAGGAGTGATGCAGGGCAAGAGAACCATTACACAGGCATCCCTGAAGAGGGTAGAGTGAAGAAAGGAGCCAGTCATGACTGAGGAAGTCAGGACTCCAGGAGTCCTGGAGAACTAGACAAAATGCACAGAACTTGAATTGCAAAGATGAAGGAAGTCTCTTTGATTAATAGTGGAGACGTATTCTGAGAAATGTCTTCTTAAATGATTATGTTAGTGTGAACCTTCTAGATTGTACTTACACAAACTAAGGTTACTACAATGTCAAGACGACCTGGTGAGGCCACTTGGTCTCTGCTGACTGAAACTTCTTTGTGTGCATTGTGATCATGTGTACATAGAGACTGGAGAACAGTTATCTGCAAAGAAATGGAAGCCAACCGCAGTGAATCTTTTGTGCCTACAAAAGTCCAAATCCATTTTTCCTTTATTCATGCAGCTCATTTGCAGTTCTGCTCGAAATTTCCAAGTTTTTATTTTGTTAATTACTGGAACAATTTACCTGAGGCAAAATTTTCAACATTTCCATGTGATTTGTTCCTTGAGACAAATTGGGTAGCTGGAAATTTTCTGAAATAACAAAGACAAGGTAACATTGGGCCAGTGGTTGCAAAGTTCTTAAAAATACATTTTCTACCCAGACAATATGGATTTTAGGAGCATCTAGTGAAATGGCTACTTTCCTAAGGTGAAGACTGTAAATATATGTGCTATGTCATTAGTTCTCTGTGAGGTGCAGGGGAGACACACACACAGTAGGCACGCATTAATTCTGTGTGAGACACATAGTAGGTATGTAGTAATTCTCTGTGCGGTGCAGGGGAGACACACAGTAGGCACCTTTACAAGTGTGTTGATCTGGGTCTGCTACAGTGAAGGATGGTCTCAGATTTGCAAAGGGCCTGAAGAAGGGCTTCCTCGTTTGCGCTTCCTGATGAACGACGGGAGCCTCTCTGCGGCCAGCTGTGGGAGACCGTGGAAGTCATGGTGGAATTGTCCGTGGACGTGAAAGGGAAGCCGCGCAAACAGGTGGACTCAGGTTACTCTTAACCCTGTGATTAAAGGATGACCCGAGTTTAAAGCACACTTATTGAAAGCAAAAATGAATCCAAATCAACAAATGGATCCAAATGAAATAAACCCAGAAATGAAAGCAGCAATGAATATTTATGCAAATAATTTAGTACATTTCATACTGGTTATCTGTTTCATCTGCTAAATAACAAAAGCAAAAATCAGCACGACACGCGGGAAGCAAAGAGGTAAACGTGTGCCAAGTTTTCATTTTATTTGTGAAGGCACGTGGAGGACCTTCTCATTACTGGTTGTAACTAGCTAAAGCACGAGATTTTGAAAATGAAGAGGAGTGTAAAAACATTCACACATGGAATAAACACAAGATTCACACTTTATAAATTTCTGAAGAAGAAAGGGCTAAATAGCTTTCTTAGTGAAAGAAAAGCCACAGAGGCACACGGATGAAAGAAGGCCCGGTGCAGTTAAGTGCAGAGATGAGGCACACAGGCTCGACGTGCCAAGTGACAGAAGGTCAGCAACTGAAGAATGCAGTCAGGTTAAAATTTACTGGCAAGAGGGAAAGAGATGGCTCAGTGGTTAAGGCACTTGCCTACAAAGCCTGAACACCCGGGAGTGATTCCCCAGTACCCATGTAGAGCCAGATGCACAAAGTGGCACATGTGTCTGGAGTTCATTTGCAGTGGCTAGAGACCCAGGGTGCTCATTTTCTCTCTACATCTCTCTCTCTCTCTCTCTTTCTTTCTTTGAGATAAATAAATAAAAATGTTATAAAAATTTATTATTGGCCAGGCATGGTGGTGCAGGCCTTTAATCCCAGCACCGGTGATGCAAAGAGGTAGGATTGCTGAGAGTTTGAGGCCACCTGAGGCTACATAGTGAATTCCAGGTCAGCCTGGCCTAGAGAGTGAGCCTACCTTGAAAAACTAAAAAGAAAAAAAAAATTATTGGCAAGAGAAACATCTAAGTTAAAGAACTACATGGAAAGTATGAAAGCCAGCCAGTCATGGTGGTGCATGCTTATAACCCAGCATGGGGCAGGAGGAGTGTGAGTTCTAGGTCAACCTGGGCTACATAAGGAGACCTGTCTCCAAAATGAAGGTGAAAAATCATGGGCAGCAGAAAGAAATCAAATAGACACAAAGAAAACATGTGAAGCTGAGGCAATATTGCAATCAAATTAGAGGTTAAGGATTGGCAGAAAGCAAGATTCACCACAAATGTGTACAAATTATTAGCCCTTATGTGGAATATATATTTATTAGGATACAAATAAACTAAAATACAAGAAGAAATTGACAAATTTATTATTAATATGCAACAGTTGTATAGGACAAGTAAAAAGTACTGGTCATAGGGCTGGAGAGATGGCTTATTGGTTAAAGCAGTTGTCTGCAAGGCCTAAGGACCCAGGTTTGATTCCCCAGTACCCATGTAAGCCAGATGCACAAGGTGGTGTGTGTGTCTGGAGTTTGTTTTCAGTAGCTAGAGGCCTTAGTGTTCCCATTCTATCTGCCTTTCTCTGTCTTTCCCTCTCTCAAATAAATAAATGAATACTTAATTTTTTTTTTTAAAAAAAGCTTGGATCACAGAGTGGAACCATGAATTTTTCTCAGGAAAAGCTACAGACCACATCCATACAAATCATAAATTTTCATAACAAATATGTAACAGGTAACTACACTTAAAGGTTAAAATAAGCTGGGTGTGGTGGCACACACCTTTAATTCCAGCAATTGGGAGGCAGAAGTAGGAGGATTTCCATGAATTCAAGGCCACCCTGAGACTACATAGTGAATTCCAGGTCAGCCTGGGCTAGAGTGAGACCCTATCTAAAAAAAAAAAAAAAAAAAAAAAGTTAAAATAATATGTTTTCAGTGAATATAGATAAAAAGAACTGTGTCATTTATCCCAGAATTCTTCAAAGGCAAGAATATATAAAAAAAATTAGAGGAAGATATTCAAAGTCATTTAGAGTTAAGTGCTTCATATTAATTGTTTGTTATTAAGAGATAATGAACAGAAATAAAATACCTCCAGTAAACATTTAACAATTTAAAACATCCAAGACATTAATTTAAGAATGTTAATAAAGAAATTGTGAAGATAAAAATTTATGAATTATGACATTAAAAGCAATAACTTTGATAAATTTGAGAACTTTACAAATAGATACACATATAATCTATTAACCACTGGTAACTATGACTGAAGAAACAGGAAAAACACATGTAAAATGAGAAAATAATGAATATAATTGGTGGGAAACAAGAAGACACTATAATTAACTTAGTGGTATTAAAAAGGTATTAAGGGGCCTGGGAAATGGCTCAGGGGTTAAAGGTGCTTGCTTGCAAAACCTGTCAGCCTGAGTTTGATTCCTCAGTACCCACATAAAGCCAGATGCACAAAGTAGCTCATGTGTCTGGAGTTCATTTACAAGAGTCCTGGCCTGCCCATATTCATTTTCTCTCCTCTAAATATATAAATAAAAATATTTACAAGAAAAGATATTAAGGGGGCTGAGAAGATGGCTTAACAGTTAAAGGCACTTGCTTACATAGGCTGCTGGCCCCGGTTCAAGTCCCTAACACCCACACAAGCCAGATGCAAAAAGTGATGCAAGTGTCTTGTGTTGTTTGCAGCAGCAAGAAGCTCTGGTGTGCCCATGCACACACACATGCAGATAAATAATTTCTAAAAGTTGTTAAGAAATACATATGATTCTATATACATCACTTCATAGTAATAACTGCTCATGAAGTGGGAGGTTTTCTAGGAAAATGTAAATGTTCATGTGTGGCTGAAGAAGCGAACCTTACAGGCTCATAGCCATGGGAGAAATGTCTCGAGGTACACAAGGTTTAATTGTTCTAGCTTTGGAATGCTATCATATTCATCTCTAATGTCAGTCCTTCTCTTTGTTTGTTCAGGACTATTATTATTATTATTATTATTATTATTATTTTTGTCTAGAGTAACTTTGGAATTCTTTAGAGTTTCGGGGTAAGAGACTGCAATCATGTGAGATCAAATAATTTGCCTGCAATAAGGAAGACAGAAAAGTAGTGGGAAAATATGCTTTTTACAGAGCACCTCAGCCTGGAGTCTGACACCTGGAGGAAGCATCCCTTCCCTCTCACTGAAGAGATGGCTGGTGCAGGCCTGGCTGGCTCCTGGTGAGATGCAGTCTGTGGTAGCTGAATCAAAGAACAAAAAGTTCTAAATAATACATACATAATAATACCATATAGATCTATTCCAGGAATACAATAATGTTTTTAATATTCAGAAATCTATTAATAAAAGATATCACATCGGTAGATTAAAAGAGGAAAGACCTGAACAAATTCCCAGGGTGCACCTGATAAAATTCTACATCAATTTCTGATAAAATCTTAATAAGGCAGGAATAGGAGAAGAGCTTCTTCACATGAAAAAGAAACCCTGTAAAATCAACAGCAGCACCCAGTTAGTAAGGACCCTCCCTTTAAACTTCTGTTTAAATGTCCCAGCAGAGAGAGCAGATTGTGACAGCTGGGATGGTGACCAAGGTGCCATCCTCCTCCTCCTCACAGGAGCAGTGGGGCAAGATGCAGAGATGAGGTTAAGGAACAGAGGGAGTGTGCAGGTGGTACATCTCGCTGTGGCTTGAATGCGAGATTCCTCACAGCCTCGAGCGTTTGCACTGATCGCCATTTGGTGGCGCTGTTCGGGGAGGTTGTGGAACCTCTAGGAGGTGGAGCCTCACTGGAGGAAGTGAGTCATTAGGGGTAGGCCTTGAGCTTTTATAACCCCTCCTTACTTCCTGTTCATGCTTTCTACTTCCTGATCGTGGGTGCAGGTGACCAGTCACCTCTTAATCTTGTCGTCGCAGCCTGGAGCAGGTTGCGCCTGGCATGACAGCCTGGTTCTTGAAACCATGATCTGAAATAAATAATCCTTGATCCTTGATCTGAAATAAATCTGTGACCCCTCAAGTTTGGTCACATGCTTCATAACATCAATGAGACATGTAGGTCATGCGGGCTGTATGTCTAGGAATCTTTAGAAGAGAATATTTTATTATTTTTTTAAACTTAAAAAAATATATTTTTTTTTTTTTTTTTTTTTTGATTTTTGAGGTAGGGTCTCACTCTAGTCCAGGCTGACCTGGAATTCACTATGTAGTCTCAGGGTGGCCTCAAACTCACAGTGATCCACCTACCTCTGCCTCCCAAGTGCTGGGATTAAAGTCATGTACCACCATGCCCAGCTTCAGAAGAATATTTTACAGAAGGTAGTTAGCAGAGTTTCTTTTGGTGGTATGTAACAAGCAAAACCCAGTTCTTTCCTATATTCCACTAATAATTAGCTTGAAAATGAAACGATAAAGGACTTCAGGCCGCAAGCTCAAGTAGCACCCTACATTCTAGGGACAAACCTCGAGAGATGTATCAGAGGCTTTGTGAAGGCAAGATGGATTTTGAGAGAGATCAGGGGAGACAAAACAGCTCTGAGCAGGGTGCAGGGGAGCCGCATATCCCCAGCTTAACTTTGTTTTCTAGATTTGAAATTGAGCGTCATGATGGGTATCCACTGCCAACTTGATTGGACTTAAAATCACTAGGTGTCTGTGAGGGCTTTTCCATAGAAGTTTAATTATGGACAGTGTACTCTAAATGTGAGCTGGGCGCCCAGACAGAATAAAATGGATACAAGGAGAACTAATGGTCACCTCTCTGCTTCCTGATCATGGTCACAATGTGACCAGCTACCTCATGCTGCTGGTGTCACAGCTAGACCCCACCTGTGGCCAACCCTTTGCCACCATGGTGGATTGTCCCTCAAACAGTGAGCCAAAGCTGCTTTGGTCATGTATTTAGTCAAAGCAATGAGGAAAGTGACTAAAACAAAGGTCGGCAGTAAGAAATTGTAGAACAGTTGTCAATTGTGAAGGCTAATGGAGAGGAGGGATAGTGGAAAGAAATTAGGAAACAGTCCACAGCTTCAGGGTGATAGTGAGGTGTGGGTGTGGGTGTGGTATTCGCCGGGCAGATGAGGGGGAAGGAGGCTCCCAGGGCACATGATGACCCACTGCCCAGCACAGCATAAACAGGGCATTTCAATCACAGGGAAAGCCTGGATTCTTCAGCAAACAGTGCGATGGGAAGTTAATTATTTGGCCAAGATTCCCTTTAGCATTCCTAGATGCAAATACATTTCAGCAGATTCAAGGGGGAAGTGTGAGGGCACTGGAAGAACTCAGAGAACAGGAACACACAGGTTTCTTTTTTTTTTCCTAAACTTTATAAATTTTTTTAAATTATTGTTTTGGAGAGAGACAGAGAGGGAGACAGAGATGGGCGCGCCAGCAGTGTCTCAGCTGCTGTGAACGAAATCCAGATGCATGCGCCCCCTTGTGGTCAAGTGCGGCATTGAGCCCTTGCGTCACTGCATCTGGCTAAATGTGGGACCTGGAGATTGGAACCGCTGGAGATTGGAACCAGTGTTCTTAGGCTTAGGAGGCAGGAGCCTTAACCCCTAAGCCATCTCTCCAGCCCAGGTTTCTATTTTTAAAGTGGGGATGAAGAACAAAAGGATTTTCCCACATAAAAAGCAGAAAATTCCCAACACTGAAACCCACCCTCAGCCATCTTTATAGCTAAGTGGGGTGACATCACACTATATTGTGACAGTGAGGGCTGCTATCTGTAATCCACAAACTTATAATTCTGTAAACATTAAGAACAATGCCAAGCTCATTCAAAAGCGTTCATTATACAAGAACTGTAGGTGCCTGACATCATTTGAACTAACCCTCTGGACGCGGGAGTGAAGAGAATGCGATGTTGTTAATGAGCAATACTTTGGGCTGACAGATCAGCGAAGACGCCTGAAATTCTGCTCGGTGCTGGGAAGGTTATGGGAAAGCAACAGTTCTCATACCCTGTGTTTCAGAGTTTCTGGAAGAAAATTGACAACATGAATTCAATCCTTGGCATCATTTGCCCTTGTGACCCTGGTGTCTCACTCCCAGGATGTAAATAATAATGAGACTCATCGAGAGAGCTGTGTGTGCAGGAGTCGGGGGGTCTCTGTAGCAGTAAGAAGTGGGCAACAGTGTAGATCCCAATGAGAGAAAGGGGGTGAACTTAACTGTGGTCCAGTAAAAGCCATGGACTAGGAAGGACTTAGTAAAACCTCATTCTCAGCGAAGGTTTGAGCACATATGATGACGTTCGTGAAGTAACTCATGAAAGGAGGTTACAGAGTGTGACACCTGGTAACCCATGCTGCAACAGTGCGTTCGTGCCTGGATGAAGGATGGTGCCTGCTACCTTCCAGTCTCAGGAATATGAGTAGCTGTTAACGTCTTCCCCTCCTGAGCATCTGTAACCAGATGCAACGAGTTACGCTCTTTGTCTGCCAGTCCCAAGAAGCCTCCAGGTAAAAGACTTCCGAGAGCTTCCGGAGCTCCCCAGGAGCAGGCACGGGCCTGCTTGCTGGCTAAGGTTGGTTGGAAGTGTCTCACTCTCTCACAGTGACTCTCAGGGGTAAAAACTTCCAGCGAGGCTGAGCATCTTGGCTGTCCTCTCTCTGTCCCCTCTTCTCCCTCTGACTGTCTCTCTTTCCTTTTATTTATTTATCTTTTTCTGCTGAGGACCCTTACTCCCGCCCAGATGCTGAGGGGGTGGTGGCTCCCAGCTCCCAGCTTTTTCTTTAATAACATTTCCTTATGGCAGGTCTGACTTGCTCTTTTCAAATCAGATCCACTTTCCTTCCCAGGATTCTGGCATCCTGGCTTAATTTCCTGACAAAGCCGTTTCCAAGTCATGCAGCATCTCAGGGAGGTCCCTGGAGTGGGGAAGGAGGGCGGACTTGGAGTGAAATGTGGGCTGTTCCTTTTCTCCTACCCTGCTCAGGTCCTAGGGGCTTGCCTGGGCTCCAACTTACTTTGCCTGTTCTGGACATGAATGTGAATAAACTCAGCTGCCTCCATACAATTGGAGACCCCCAAATTAGTTTGACAGGACTTAGCAACCATTGATACAGATTGCCTAGCTGAATTTAATTTCAGATGAACAAGGCACATTTTTAATATAAATGTGCCTCAAATGTTGCATTGGATATACTCATGCAGAAAGCAACTCATTGTTACTTGAGATCTGAATAGAAGTGGATACATCCTGCATCTTATGTGTCATGTATGTTACCCTAAACAACTTCAGTAGACCATGTGGCAGTGTCTCCTGGGCCTTTCCTTAAGTCTAAGTTGCTTTGTCTGCCAGTGAGGACTTTTCACTTGACCCTTGATGGCCGGTGCTGGCCAGGACAGAGGTTTTCATCAAACATCAACAGCCCCCTCTGACCAGGTCTTTCCAGTGGATAGTCATAAATTGGCTGTCAGAAACTTAGTTTGGTCACTCTTCTCTGTGACCTAAACTTTTAATAGGTCCTCATGTTCTGGGAAGAAACTAGTGTATTACATTCGTGGCTGTAGTTTGGGCTCAGTGTGGTAGAGGTCAGAGCCTTCTCCTCCCCTGGTGCTGGGGCTGCAAATTCTCCACACTTTCTGTTCTTCTGGGTGCCCACAGGAGGGAAAGATAGCACTGTGGGGAGATGGCTCAGCTGGTAAAGTGCTTGCCTCACAAGCGTGGGGATCTGAGTTTGATCCCCAGCACCCATTTGAATACTGGGTGTGGGGAACTACACCAACATTGGGAAGGGGGAGACAGGTGGATTTCTGGAGCTTTCTGGCCAACCCTAACCTAATTTGCAAGTTCCAAGTTCCAGGCTAATGAGAGAGCTTGTCTCAAAAAAAATGTGAATGATGGGCTGGAGAGATGGCTTTAGGGGTTAAGGCGCCTGCCTCCTAAGCCTAAGAACACTGGTTCCAATCTCCAGCGGTTCCAATCTCCAGGTCCCACGTTTAGCCAGATGCAAAGTGACGCAAGGCGCAATGCCGCACTTGACCACAAGGGGGTGCACACATCTGGATTTCATTTGCAGCAGCTGAGACACTGCTGGCGTGCCCATCTCTGTCTTCCTCTCCCTCTCTCTCTCTGTCTCTCTCTGTGTCTCTCTCCTAAAAAATAATAAAAAAATTAAAAAAATGTGAATGAAACCTAAGGAATGACTCAAGGTTGCCCTCTGGCCTCCACATGTACATGTTAACATGTTAATGCACACCTACACATGCATGAAGACTACACACACACACACACACACACACACACACACACACACATATCCTTATGGAGAGAGAGAATGAATCATCAAGTCAGGACAAAACAAAATCTGAATGGCCCCTTGATGTCCAGACATTTTCTTTTGAAAATTTTATTTATTTAATATTTGTTTGAGAGAAAGAGAAAAGAAAGAGAAGGAGAAGGAATGCCAGGACCTCTTGCTGCTGCAGACTCCAGATGCTTACACCACTTTGTGCATCTGGCTTCATGTGCCCAGGCTGGCAGGCGTTGTAAGCAAGTGCCTTTAACTGCTGATCCATCTCCCCACCCCCAGGTTCTTTTTAAATGACCAGGGCATGATCACTACTTGTTCCACATCACTTTAGGATGGCAAATGGTCGATTAAGCGTTTATTTGGAGAGCCTCACTTGTGCTTCTAACTTTGGGCAGGGCCCGAGCAATCTGGAAAACCTGCATGGACTGACTGTCCCTGTCAAAGAAGGGAAGCTGTCCCTTTCCCCTGACCCCATGTCTGTTGGTGCCTGGGCATATCTGGAAACCTCCTTTGTGGCCCTTCGACAAGGAGCAGTGAAAACACAGCCTAGTTGTTGCCTAGCATTAAGCATCCCTTCTCTGGGAAGGAGCCAGGCCAGAGCTGTCTTGGGAATGGACTGGGCTTTACTACTTTGCTGGCTTTTGGTTCCCTGCCAGGAGCTGCCCAGAGGTGGCAAAGGCTGCCTGCAATCATGACAGAGAGAGAGGAGGGAGGAAAGGAGGGAGGGAGGTTTGCACAGCGCATCTAGCTTCTGGCTTGCTGCAAAGCTTCTCATCAGTTCTGTAGGAAAATGTGTTCTCAGGGGTTTCCACGCCAAGTTGGCAGGCACAGGAAGTTGGGGGAGCTGGAGTCAAACTTTTCAAGGAACAACTTAGCTTGGATCAGGCTCCATGCTTTGGCCGGGGCCTCGTGAGGGTTCTGAAGCCACTAGCTGATCGGGAGTTGTATTTATTGTGCAGAGGGAGTGAGGAGCCCGGCTTCCCTGACATCTTCATGGTTTCCAAGGGCATGCTGCATCTGGCTCTAAAGATGGCTTGTGCAATCCTTGCAGGAAGAGATTATGATGATTTAAACAATGATCTGTTTTCTTTCTTTCTGGAAGGGCAGTGGCTTCTCATTACGCAGAAGGCAAGGAGAATCCTGCTCAGCAGATCTGATTGGCACCACCTCTGTTCTTCTCTCAAGGTGTTTTCCCCAAATTCACTGTCTTGAACCCCCACCCCTCCTGACTGTTCAGTTCTAACTTTCCCCTCCACTGGCTAAGCACTCCTGCGCAGCTGCGCTGCTGTTCAGCGCAGGCCCCATCTTTGCTCCAAGTCCCTTTTAGGGGCAGTTTGTCATCTTTCTTATTTTCCCAGTTTCCTTTCATTTTGCTGCTCGTGGGCTGACAGGGAAACTGTACAGAAAAGACAGCAAAGGTCAGAGAACAGACCTTGCGTGAAAGGGAAATGCGACTGATCCTGCTCAACCAGCACTGAGACGGCCCTTTGGCCACATGGTGCTGGGCAGCTACGTGTTACGTGTTGTTCTTGTGCTACTGTGAGAGCTGCACATTTTTCAAGTGGTCAGATTTAGGAAGATCAAAACTTGCTACATTAAACTTTTTGTCAAGAGAGATTCTTTACCTATCAAGGTAACTATTTTCATATGCATGCAGGCTTATAGCGATTTTTGTAATGCAATGTAGTGTATACCAGGTTATAAACTTCCCCTGTATGAAAATCAAGCACTTCAGGAGGGACATTAACTCTTTTAGGCCACTTAGGCCCGTCCCTAGGAGTCCATCGTGAATCCAGGAAATTGCATTGTCATAGTTACATGCAGGAATAATTCTGCTCCAGTATGTTTCTGCACCATATGTAATTCCATTTTAGGGAGTAAAGATGTTTAGGGCATGTCAGGAGAACCTGCTGATTGGCTCCATCTTGCCCAGCTATCATTGTAAATCAATGCCTCGGCCGTGAGACCAGCTAATTTCTCAGAAGACTTACATGGAACATGTCCCACGGTTGTTTATGTTAGAGGTGAGAGCCTTCGATCTGAATCATTGTTCCAGAATGGATGAATGTCACGTGTGATACCGGTTAATGTACATCAGGCACTGGAGGAAAGTGAACTGAAGTTAAAAGCCAAGTTGCCAAGAGTTGCTTCCAACTGTGGCTGAATCCCAGGTAATGGAGAGCTGGCAGGAAGGACTAGATGTCGAAGGTTCAGGATGGGGAAGAGCTACAGGTATGAACATTCGCCATGGCTGTGGGAGCCAGGACTGCTGGACACAAAGATGGATCTGGTGCAGCCTGCAAAGGTGGAAATCTGGAGCTAGGCAGACATGTGGAGGAAAATGCAAAATCTCACACTTCCTCAGGCCACAGAATTTTCTAGAAGCTAGAATTCTGAAACAGGGCCTGTACATGTAAGGACCAGAGTGATTTCGGCCTGGAAGGCTGCCTCAGACATGCTCATGAGCCAGAAAGCAAGGGTGGATTGTCGGGTGGACGATTCTCTCCTTTCCTGTAGACAAAGAGGGAAGTCTTCAGATGTATGCAGTGTGATTGTGATGCGCTCGACGGGCATATGATGTGCTTGGCACAATAGAGGTCCTCGTTGAGACTTTCAGATGGCTTAATCTGTTTCCAAGAAATGAGCAAGATACACTTATTGGAAGCATTTCAACAAGGAAGTGAAGTAGGTTTCAATGATTTTGTAAAATCCTGGGGGAAACGGGCAGTGCAAATGAACATCTCCCTTTTGGCACAGCCTAAAGGGAGCCAAACCTCCTGAGGGACACGTGGGGTGAGGATAGAACAGGACACCCCTTCCAACCTGCCCACAGCAGCTCCCAGCCAGGGACTGAGGGGCCAGGAGCAAGTCCAGGAGGATATGTGGGGAAGCCAGCTGCAAATCAGGAGGGAACATCCGAGCTCCAGAGCTGCTGCTACTTTTAATGACCCGAGGACCCTGACCGTTCTACAGAAGCCATTGCCAGAGAGTCATGTTGGAAATCCAAGTGAAGAATATGGAGGCTCCGGTCTGTCATGTTGTCAGCGGGAGAGGAGGAGCAGCTTCTGGGTGAGGAGCAGTGCTGGCTGGCTCCGTCCCTTCTCCTGGAGCCGGAAGACGGCAACAACAATCCTGCTGCGTGCACCACTCCCCAGATCCAGCCCCTTAGGTCCATCTCTTATAGGAGTCGAGTTTTCTTTTCAAGTATAAAAATATACTTTAAAAAAAAAAGGAATAGACACATACAGAATACAAGGTGTGTTTACTGATTATATACAAATTTCAGCTTCTCAACTAAAAAGTTATATATTCAGTCCAAAGAGTGGTAAGAAATCCTAGGAGCACCACTGTGGTTGTGTTTCTTTGATCCTAAGCAATTATTCACCCATTGAAAGAACAGAGCTGCCGAGGACGAAGATGCTCTTAGACTTTATCAAACATTGCTTCTGCCAGCTGTAAGATTCCAGGGAGGGGCTTGCAGGGGAGGGTGGCATGAGTGAAGATGGAGGTAGATGCGTGGGCACAGCACAAGGTTGTCCGCCGGCACCTCAGACGAAGCATCTCCATGCCATCATCTCAGGGAGCGCTCTCATCAGTTGTTTTCTTAGAAGGAAGCGGTTGATGACTGAAGGTCTGATAAACCTTCTTTGGGAGGTGATGCGCGTGTTCAGAAACACTGTGGTGATGGTTGCATGGGAGTGAATATGCTAAAAAGGATTGTGCATTTTATTCAGCTATACACACATACTTTCCTATTTGAGTTTTATAGTTTTATCCCTTCAAATGCGTGAATTTTGTGGTATGAAAATTGTACATCAATGAGTTTTTTTTTTTTTTTTTGAACAGTATACAGCTAACATGTTTGAAAATTCTATGGCTTTCTTTCAAGAGTGAAGAACATGACACTCAGGTAAGATTCCAGTGTGTTTCCAGCTGTGGTTTCTCTGAAGTCACTATGCCTCTCTGTGGTCACACATGGATGTAATCCTCCTGTGGTACCCGGGCTGACATCTCCACTTGATGTGACCAGTGAATACTGTGGAAGAGAGGCCGGGTGACAGCAAGTTCCGTGATGAAGGCCTAGCAGCTTTGAGCCCGGGTTCCCGGATGCTGGTGGAACATGACAGCCCAGGCCTCAGGCAAAGGCCAGGCTTGTCCCCAGTGATCTGCAGATCAATGGTGGCACCAAGGGCTCACCGGAAGCGATCTGATCCTGAGGTGGGTTTGGCTTTTGAAGCACAAAGGTTTTAATCTTTGGTGAGGTGCCACTTATGTAATTTTTTTTTTTTTGTTTTGGTTTTCAAGGTAGGGTCTCACTCTAGCTCAGGCTGACCTGGAATTCACTATGTAGTTTCAGGGTGGCCTTGAACTCACAGCGATCCTCCTACCTCTGCCTCCCGAGTGCCCAAGTGCTGGGATTAAAGGCGTGAGCCACCACGCCTGGCTCACTTATGTATTTTTATTGATTTAAAAAAATTAAAGATTACCTATTTATTTATTCATGTGTGTGGTATGTGTTGTATGCAGAGGCACACACCCTGTGTGCGCACGTGCCAAGGCCAACAGTGGACATCAGATGTCCTGATCTCTCACTCTTGCCTTATATGTTAAGAAGGAGTCTCTCATTGAACTTGGAGCTCCTACTCTGTTTCGGTTAGAGTAGCTGACCAGCAACTCTGTCTCCCTCCCACCTCAGGCCTGGGTTACAGGCATGCACAACCACACCTGGCTTTTAAAAAATATATATTTTATTTATTTATTTGAAAGAGAGCAAGAAAGAGGGAGGAGGGAGGAGAGAGAGAGAGAAAGAGAGGGAGAGAATGGGCACATCAGGGCCTCTAGCCACTGCAAACATACTCCAGATGCATGCGCCCCCTTGTGCATCTGGCTTATGTGGGTCCTGGGGAATTGAACCAGGGTCCTTTGGCTCTGCAGGCAAATGCCTTAACCACTAAGCCATGTTCTCCAGCCCCACACCTGGCTTTTTATGTGGGTGCTGGTGATAGAATTCAGGTCCTCCTGGGCCTGTGCTTGTGCAACAAGTGCCCCACCCAACACCCCTGGGTGTTCTATTTTGCTGTTTGGTGTCATTTCTGAGAAACCGTCTCATAACGCTAGCTGTGAATTACACATGTGTACATGCTTTCCGGTTTGCGTCTCATGGTTTAGGCTTACACTGAGGTCTTGAATCCACGTGAGTTAGGCTTTGTACACAACACATGTTGACAGCCAGTTGCTCTGGAAACATTTATAAAAAGGCTTGCTTCCCCATCTTGAATTGTCTTGAGACACTTGCCAAAAATCCGTTGACCCTACATGTCTGTGTTTATTTACTACATCGACCATATGCGTAAACATTTATTTCTCACCTCTGCACACTGCTGCACTGGTTTTGGAATTCTGTTCCCGAGGGTTTCTAGAGCCGTACTGTTCTGGCCTTCTGTCACTTTTGGACATCACGAAGCTTGGCTCTTCCAATGTTATCTTTTCTGCTCAAGATTAGACTCCACTTTGGGTACCTCATATTAATTTTGTTTTTCTTTTGGTTTTTCAAGGTAGGTCTTGCTATGGCGGCTCAGGATGACCTGGAATTCACCATGTAGTCTCAGGATGGCCTCGAACTCAAGGCAATCCTCCTACCTCTGCCACCTGAGTGCTGGGATTAAAGGCATGCACCACCACGCCTGGCTCCTCAAATTAATTTTCAGATTGATGGTTAATTTCCGCAGGAAAAGTCAGGGAGAATTCTGGTAGGGATTATGTTGAATATCTGTAGAATGATCTGGGGAGAATAATTAGCCAAGTGATAGACTTCAAGTTCATGAATAAAAGGCCTTTAGCACTTACTTAGGCCTTGTCTAATTCCTAGCAATAACATTTTGTGGTTCTAGTATACACACCTTCCATTTTTGTTAAATTTATTCTAAGTCTTTCAGTCTTTGATACTTTGCACATGGAATTGTCTCCTTAATTTGACTTTTGTTTTATTCATTACTGGAATATTGAAATTCACTAATTTTTCAATAATTGAATAACAGTATCTGGATCATGAATGAGCTTTTTTTTGGCTTTGTTTTAATTCTTTATGATCTTCTGTGTGCAAAATATTGTCATTTTCAAATAGAGACTGTTTTACTCCCCTCCCCACTCCAGTATGAATGTCTTTTTCTTGTCCTATTGCCTTGACTTGTATCTCTACTATAATTTTGAATGGAACTGGTAAGAAACACACAACTTTCTTCTTTTTATTTCTAATTTGTTGATTGTTTTAATTACAAAAAGAACATTTGACTTTTTCAAATTCTTTTTTGTCCCTACTGAGTGACCATGTGTGTTTTATTTATTAATAAATGACATGTTGTATTTCTTGTATACATCTGCTGAACCAACCTTCCATAGCTTCATATCTTGATCATTTTTAAAATATTTTATTTAATTATTTATTTGAGAGAGATGTGGAGAGACAGAGAGAGGGAGAGACAGGTAGAGAATGGGCACGCTAGGGCCTTCAGACACTGTTAACAAACTCCAGATACATGTGGTACCATGTGCATCTGGCTTATGTAGGTCCTGGGGAGTTGAATCTGGGTCCTTTGGCTTTGCAAGCACCTTAACCACTAAGCCTTGTATTTCTTGAGAGTGTTTTCATAAACATCCACAAAAGATAGTGATGTGTAGTTTTATTTTCTTATAATGTCTTTGATATTGGAATCAAGATAATATTAGCCTCATATAATGAGCTTGGAAGAGAACTTCTAATTTTTGGGATGGGTAATTTTATGAAGGATTTGTATGAATTGAACTTTAAGTGTTTGGTAAAATTCATCAATAAATCAATGTAGTCATGAGTTTTCTTTGAAGGAAGTTTTTTTGTTGTTGTTATTAACTTACCATCTTTATTCATTTTCAGTCTATGTAGATTTTCTTGAGCCATTTTTATACCTTTCTAGAAATTTGTTAATTTCACCTAGGTTATCTTCTTTGGTGTTTTATAGTTGTTTATTATATTACTTTATAATTCTGTTTGTTTTTTCTGTGAGGTTAGTGTTAAGACTGTCTCTTCATTCCTGTATATAGGATGCAAGCCTATAACCCAGGTGGCCTTGGGCTTTTCTGGCAGCAGAGAGGCTGGTCCTGCTTTCCCACCTGGCCTAGGACCTCAAGCAGCAGGGCCTTTTAAAACGATTGTGTATGTTTAGCACTGCGAGTGCTTGCCGAGAACACAGGCTTGCACCCCTCCACATGGAGCTGGTGCTGTGATTGGGGAGGTGGCTGATAAAAGGCCAAAGAGGAAAGAAAAACAAGAGCATTAGAAAGGGAAGGGATGGGGGTGGGTGGGAGGAGTGAGGTGGGCTGGGCCAGGCAGACAAGGCAGGATGAGGTGGGGCGGTGGGGGGGGGGGGTTACTGTTTTATGCAGAGTTGTCAGGGAGGAGGAGACCTGTGAGAAAAGTGAGCTGGCAGGACATGTAGCAGGAAGACAGTACTGCAGTGCTGATAGTGGCGCGCTGGGTGCTGAGTGCTGAGTGCTTCTCATGCGTTGGAAGGGAGAGGGTAGAGGGTGGGGGTGAAAGGGACTCAGGGAGCTTTGCTAGGCACTTAGAGTGCCCTCTGAGAGTAAAGGCTGGAAGATCTGCCCTTGAAATCTGCACTTGCTGGAGATCAAAGGATGATCTGACTTCTTATCTCTTGCTTAGTTCTCTAGACCTGTTTTTCCATACCTGAGCCTTTTCTAGAATCCTGCCATTGCGATTGGTCAAGCTTAGAACCCCCAGAACTTGACGTCATGGCTGGCCTCTTCCTGAGCCAGCCTCTAGTCCAGACCAATCAGCGTGTCTCTGGCTCACCTGAGCCAGAAGGTGAAACCCACACACTCTTGCAAAAAAAAAAAATAGTGTTATTTTGCTGTTTTAGTTTGTGTATGTATGATGTATGTGGAGTGCATGTATGTGTGAATGTTCATATGTGTGTAGGTGCAGGTGTGCATGTATTCACGTGCCAGTGGAGGCCAGAGGCTGGTGGGCGTCTTCTTCACTTATGTTATTCTTTGAGATGGGGTCTCAGACTGAACCTGGAGCTCACCAATTCAGCTGACCAGCAAGCCTCAGAGCTACCCTGTCTCTGCCTCTGCATTATAGGCACAGGCACACCATCACATGGTGCTGGGACCCGAACTCAGGTCCTCATGCTCCTCCCGCAGTGGGCATTTCACTGACTGAGCCATCTTCCTCAAAATTTAGTTTTTGTTAATTTATCATTTGCTCCCAGGAATTAATTATGAGCATATATATAGTGAGATAGCATGTCTGATATTGTTTAAGTAAATAAGTCATTTTTTTTTATTTTCTAAAAATCAAGAGTTTGTGTACACAATAGATTGCCTCTGTTTTCTCATATCTTCTTAGCTGAGGTCATTAGACCTATAAATTCCTCCTAGCATTTCTCAGAAAAAGTACATTTTATGCTATGGAAAATTCTCCATACTATATGAAACCTAACTCACAAATTACATAGCAGTTAAATTTTTTTTTAATAGTAAATAAACTGGGCGTGGTGGTACACGTCTTTAATTTTCACTATAACTGTGATGCGAACACTTGGGTAGTAAAGAATATGGAAAATTTGGCTGGAGAGAAGGCTTAGTTAGAGGTTAAGGTGCTTGCCTGTGAAGCCTAAGGATCCAGGTTTGACTCTCCAGCTCCCATGTAAGCCAGATGCCCAAGGTGGAGTATGCATCTGGAGTTTGTTTGCAGCAGCTAGAGGCCCTGGTGAACCCATTCTTTCTCTCTCTCTCTCTGTCTCTCTCTCTCTCTCTGTCTCAAATAAATAAATAAATAAATAAATAAATAAATAAATAAATAAATATTTTTTTTTGTTTGTTTGTTTTTGAGGTAGGGTCTCACTCTAGCTCAGGCTGACCTGGAATTCACTCTGTAGTCTCAGGGTGGCCTGGAACTCATGGTGATCTTCTTACCTCTGCCTTCCAAGTGCTGGGATTAAAGGCGTGCACCACCATGCCCAGCTAAATCTTTTAAAAAAAGAATATGGAAAATGTTTTTGATATTATTTTCTGCAAATGAAAAGAAAATGAGAATTTCCTGACTTTAGTTGAGAGGGTCTCTGTCCCCCTCCTCGGAAATGCATGTGACAGTACATGTTCCTTCCATGTGCCCGTGACTGACCGCCTGAGACAAGGCGTTCACAGTCAACACTCAGAGGCCTAGTCCATACACAGTCAGAACAACTTCTACCTTCTCCGCCCTCACAGCCATGTTAATTAGAGTAAATAACCCGTGTGGAAACAGCCAAGCTCCCTTAAATCAGCTAGTAAGCAATAATTATCCCTGTGCTTTCAGAATAGCTAATAATTGAAGTCAACTCAACCTAGTGTTTTCAAATAAATTTGATGCCCACAGAGAACTGTCATGAACAAATGCACTTCTCAATGTTTTTCTAAAAAAATTATAGCTTATACAGTCCCCAGATAGAATTAAATGGCAGCAGAAAAAAAGAGGCTATTTCAATTTTTTTCCTTGACTTGCATGAAAAGTTAAAATATCCAACAAGTTGTTTGACTTGGTCATTTTTAACTTAGGAAACTTGAGGCAATGAGCTATGAAGAACCAATAAGTTCTAATTTTATAAAGGAAATATAATTATTTACATTAGGAAAATGTATAATATGAGAGAGACATGCAATATACAAATATTTAAAGCAAAAGCAAAGAGCGATGAATAACGATCATTTGATTCCCATTTTTCTTTTTGTAGCAGACAGCTTCAGGTTCGCTGAGATGATCTTCCAGACCAGGCACAGTTATGGAGGAAGGGTTATTATTTATTGAAGCTTACAGATCCAGGGGAAGTTCCATAAAGGCAGGAGAAACGGCCTGCTCTCCACAGGGCCAAACAGAGAGAGCAAAAGCCAACCAGCCACCACAGCACACAGAGCAAAACTACAGCCAAAAGGTCACACAGCACACTTCAGGAACTCCTGCTAGGCACATTTGCATATCTTTACAATGGAATCTCAAACCATCACCACACCTTAAGACCGGGCCCCCAGTGACATTGCCTCTAGCAAGGTGATTGCAGATGCAAAGTATAACTAGTAAAACACTGAATATATTGGGGGACATATATTCAAACTACTTTCTGCAAATGAAAAGAAAATGAGAATTTCCTGACTTTAGTTGAGAGGGTCTCTGTCCCCCCTCCTCGGAAATGCATGTGACAGTACATGTTCCTTCCATGTGCCCGTGACTGACCGCCTGAGACAAGGCGTTCACAGTCAACACTCAGAGGCCTAGTCCATACACAGTCAGAACAACTTCTACCTTCTCCGCCCTCACAGCCATGTTAATTAGAGTAAATAACCCGTGTGGAAACAGCCAAGCTCCCTTAAATCAGCTAGTAAGCAATAATTATCCCTGTGCTTTCAGAATAGCTAATAATTGAAGTCAACTCAACCTAGTGTTTTCAAATAAATTTGATGCCCACAGAGAACTGTCATGAACAAATGCACTTCTCAATGTTTTTCTAAAAAAATTATAGCTTATACAGTCCCCAGATAGAATTAAATGGCAGCAGAAAAAAAGAGGCTATTTCAATTTTTTCCTTGACTTTGCATGGTTATTATTTATTGAAGCTTACAGATCCAGGAAGTTCCATAAAGGCAGGAGAAACGGCCTGCTCTCCACAGGGCCAAACAGAGAGCAAAAGCCAACCAGCCACCACAGCACACAGAGCAAAACTACAGCCAAAAGGTCACACAGCACACTTCAGGAACTCCTGCTAGGCACATTTGCATATCTTTACAATGGAATCTCAAACCATCACCACACCTTAAGACTGGGCCCCAGTGACATTGCTCTAGCAAGGTGATTGCAGATGCAAAGTATAACTAGTAAAACACTGAATATATTGGGGACATATATTCAAACTACCACATTCCGCCCTGGCCCCCAACATTGTAAAGATATGCAAATATGCCTAGCAGGAGTTCCTGAAGTGTGCTGTGTGACCTTTTGGCAGTAGTTTTGCTCTGTGTGCTGTGGTGGCTGGTTGGTTTTTCTCTCTCTCTCTGCTTGGCCCTGTGGAGAGCAGGCCGCTTTTCTTGCCATTATGGAACTTCCCCTGGATCTGTAAGCTTCAATAAATAATATCCCTTCCTCCATAACTGTGCCCGGTCTGGAAGTTCATCTCAGCGAACCTGAAGCTGTCTGCTACACTTTTTCTTTTCTTTTCTTTTTTTTTTTGGTTTTTCGAGGTGGGGTCTCACTCTAGTCCAGGCTGACCTGGAATTCACTATGTAGTCTCAGGGCGGCCTTGAACTCACGGTGATCCTCCTACCTCTGCCTCCCAAGTGCTGGGATTAAAGGCGTGTACCACCACGCCCGGCTCTCTATTATTTTAAGACAAATAAAAAGTAAAAGTTGGCTGGGCATGGTGGCACACACCTTTAATCCTAGCACTTGGGAGAAAGAGGTAGGAGGATTATCATGAGTTCAAGGCCATCCTGAGACTACATAGTAGTTACAGGTCAGCCTGGGCTAGAGTGAAACCCTACCTCGAAAAACCAAAAAAAAAAAAAGTAAATTTGGGCTGAAAAGATTGCTCAGTAGTTAAGGGCACTTACTTGCAAGGTTTGATGGCCTGAATTCGATTCCCCAGTACCCATGTAAAACCAGATGCAGAGGAGCACATACATCTGAGTTCATTTGCAGTGGTGTTCTCATATCTCTTTGCAAATAAATAATAAGTAGAAATATTTTTAAAAAGAAAGGTAAAATTTAAGATAGATACGAAGAGAACACACACATACACACACACACACACACATATATATAGTATATATTTAGATCACCTATATCCACAGGTACAAATAAATTTTTTGAGTACAAATGAATAAAATTCAACCTATTAAAAGAGTAGAACAGGGATGGAGATATGGCTTAGCAGTTAAGGTGTTTGTCTGTGAAGCCTAAGAATGCATGTTTGAATCTCCAAGTCCTGCATAGCAAGATGCAAAAAAAAAAAAAAAAAAAAAAGTGATGCAAGCATGCAATGCTGCACATGTGCGCAAGGGGGTGCATGCATCTGGAGTTCTTTCACAGTGGCTGAAAGGCCCTGGCATGCCTGTTCTCTCTCCTTCTCCCTCCTCTCTCTCCTCTCTCTCTCTCTCTCTCTCTCACAAGTAAAATCATAAAAAAGAATAGAACAAGCCAGGTGTGATGGCATATGCCTTTAATCCCAGCACTCAGAAGGCAGAGGTAGGAGGATTGCCATGAGTTTGAGGCCACCCTGGGTCAGCCTGGGCTAGAGTGAGACCCTGCCTTGAAAAACTAAATATGTATATATATATATATATATATATATATATATATATATATATATATATATATACATATACAATAAAGAATAGAACAATGTAATGACCTTGGGAGGTGGATTGGTGAGAAGTACAGGCTGCACTAGTGTGATTACCTGGGTGGTTTGCCTGTAAAATGTTCTCAACAGCCTCAGTCTTCATCCCCAGCTGGTAAAGCTGTTGGGGATGGAGCCTTCTGGAAGAGGTGTGTCACTGGGTTAGACCTTGAGGTTTATTAGTGCAGCCTCGCTGGGTGCTCAGCTAGCTCGTGATGTGGAGATGTGAGCCAGCCTCCTGCTCCAGCCTCGCTGGGTGCTCAGCTAGCTCGTGATGTGGAGATGTGAGCCAGCCTCTTGCTCCAGCCTCGCTGGGTGTTCAGCTAGCTCGTGATGTGGAGATGTGAGCCAGCCTCCTGCTCCAGTCATGCTTTCTCTGTCATGATGAAAATTCCCTACAAAATGGTAAATGAAATAAACCCTTTTCCTCCCATTGCTGCTTCTGCTCAAGTGTTTTGTCCCAGCAATGAGAAGGTCACCAATAAACCACATAAAAACCAAATCATAAGGAGTTTATGGAATCCCAGCCCTTCCAGGGTTCCAGGGAGATGCTATAGATGTCATTACTTAGCACGCTGCTCATTTCCAACCTCATGAACCACTGATCTGCTCTCACAGATCTCCTGAGAACCTCCTCCAGGGAGGTGGCAGTAGATACTGAGGAGACTCAAAACTCATCAGGTTACTGAGAGGTCAACTCTAAAGAAGACTTATAGCATGCCATCCAAAGCTGAGGGAACATTGCCTGAGAAGGGCAGAAATAAAATAAGAGCCACAGGGTATGGGAAGGTGTACTCTGAGGTATTGTCCATCCCACCCTGCAGTACAGAGACAGTCTGCTGTATTCATCACCCCACAGTGACTCCTGATAGCCCCAGCAAGGAGGGCCCTTGGTGGGATGGTGGTAGAGGAAAGAGAACACAAGATGCAATGAGAGCATGACTAGTATCAATGTGTTCAAGCATTAATGTTCTTACTAAAAAATTCATTGCTCTGGGGCTGGAGGGAGGGCTTAGCAGTTAAGGCGTTTGCCTGCAAAGCCAAAGAATAGCGGTTCGATTCTTTAGGACCCACATAAGCCAGGTGCAAAAGGGGGCGCATGCATCTGGAGTTCATTTGCAGTGGCTGGAGGCCTGGTGTTCCCTCTCTCTCTCTCTCTTTCTCATAAATAAATAATAAATAAATAAATAAATAAATAAATAAATAAATAAATAAATAAATAAATTCATTGCCCTGGAAGTCTAGATCATGCAGCTCAGAATAGAATTTGCACCCCTCAAAATTATAACCTCAGGAACTGTCATGGGCGTGCCTGGAACCTCCCTAGAACACCCCGCCGATGCAGCTGTCTTTACTTGACAGGATCTGACACAAGGCCAGTGAAAGGACAGCCCTTCCCCAGAGACATCCATCAAGAACCATGTGTGGTAATTGTTGAGAATCACTGTGACATATCCAGAAACTCAAAGCACTGCAAGTGGAATAAACTTAAAGCAAGGCACTTACACACCGACACACTTCATCATCAAGCTGTCAGAAGACAAATATGACAAGAGAATCTTAGAATCAACAAGACAGGGTGATTTTTCATATATAAGAGGTCCTCAGTAAGATTCACAGCTGGTTTCTCATCAAAACTAGGAAGGCCTGAGGACAGTGGGATAATAGACTCCAAGTGATGAAAGAAAAAGTCAACCAAGAATTCTATATTCGGAAGACTATCCTTCAAAAATAAAGGAAAAGTTGATTTTTGTAGATAAACAAAAACTCGGGAAAACTCCTGGATAAATAAATCTGCTCTGCAAGAAGTTATAAAGGGAGTCATTCAGGATGAAGCCGAAGGGTAGCAGACACTAGATAGTAAATCCCATCTACACAAACAAGCATGAGTCCGGGTGTGCAGTTACGGACACAGGTTGCTATGTAGTTGTTGCGTGTGAAATGGTGTCAGTGTATATTTTGCTCATAATTTTTTATCCTCTGTGACCTAAATGGCAGTTGAAGGGCTAAGGAGATGGGTCAGGGGATAAAGTGCTTGCCATGCAAAGAAGAGGCTCTGAGTTCCAGTTCCCCAGTATCCATGTAAAAACTGGGCATGGGGGTGTGCACCTGTAATCCAAGCACTAGGGAGAGAAAGATGGGGGATTCCTCAGAACTTGCTGGCTAGGTAGTATCGCTTATCAGTGAGCTCCAAGTTCAGTGAGAGACCCTGTCTCACAAAATAAGGTGGAGGGCGATTGAAAGAGATGCCCAATGTCAACCCCTGTGCTCCACATGCACATACATGCATATACCCCACATATGCATTCATGCATGCACACCACACACATGCATGCCAAAAAAGGCAACTGAATAAAGCAGTCCCTATAAATCTATGTTCATGTGTTAAACAATATATAAAGATGTAATTACCCACTTATAATTCATATGTACTTTATAGCACAAAGAGAAAAGTGGGATTGGAGCAAAATAGGAGAACTTTTTTGTATACTAGTAAAGTAATTTAAAGGGTGTTCTAGAAAATATCTAATGCACCTAAGGCATGTTGGCTTGTGGTGGTTTGATTTGGGTATCCCCCATAAACTCATGTGTTTTGAATGTTTCTGATCAATGGCAAGTTGGGAATTTGAACCCTGCTAGAAGAGGTATTTTTGTGAGCGGACTTAAAGGTGTAATAGCTAGCCACCTCTTGCCAGTATTTGACACATTGTCCTGCTGCTATCGTCCACCTGATGTTGGCCAGGAGTTGATCTCCAGCTTCTGCTCATGCAACTTTTTCCTGCCATCATGAAGCTTCTCCTGGAGTCTGTAAGCCAAAATAAACCCTTTCCTCCCACAAGCTGCTTTTGTTTGGGTGTTTTGTGTCAGCAATGATAAAATAACTACAACAGTAAAACTGGTACCTGTTGAGTGGGATTGTTGATGCTGGAAACCTGACTGTGGCTTTGGGCCTTTTGGAATTGTTTTGCAGGAGGAATGTAGAAGGATTTGAAAACTCGGTCTAAGAAATGCTTTGCAGTGCTGAAGGCAGAGTAGGATGGACCATTCTGTTCAGAGCTGAAAGGCCTAAACGCAGAAAGAACTGTGGGCTGTGAGGTTTGGCTTATGAATGGAAGAAAGAACTTTGTCTAGACTGGGCTAGAAGCAGTTTGGGCAAGAGACTAGTTGTGCTTTTCCTGTGTCCTAAGAACTTGTGTAGGCTTGTGTTGCATAAAAATGAATGGGCTGCATGAAGAGATGTCCTAGCAGTTAAGGTGCTTGCTGGAGAAGCCTAAGGACCCTGGCTCAATTCCCTAGAACCCACAAAGATAGATGCACAAGGGGGCACAATGCTTCTGGAGTTCCTTTGCAGTGGCTGGAGGCCCTGGTGTGCCCATTCTCTCTATATATCTGCTTCTTCCTCTCTTTCTAAAATAAATAAATTTTAAAAAGCTGGGCATTGTGGAACATGCCTTTAATCCCAGCACTTGGGAGGCAGAGGTTAGGAGGATTGCCATGAGTTCAAGGCCACCCTGAGACTACATAGTGAATTCCAGGTCAGCCTGGGCTCGAGTGAGATTCTACCTCAAAAAAAAAAAATTAATTAAAAAAAATAAATTAAAATAAAAATAAATAAATAAAATATTTAAAAAATGAATGAACTGTTGTGAGCAGAAGGTTATGACACAGAAAGAGAAAGTTTCAGACTGGAAACATTGCCCACTCAGCTGCAGTTGTTTGAGAGAGTACAACTGTTGAGATTGGGCCAGCTGTTCTACATTGGGACAGCAGGAAGAATGCAGATTCTTTTGAAAGTAGGGGGCCTGAAGTTTTCTTGATCTTCAAAGCCAGTTTTGCTCCTCCCTGGATTAACAAATTTAGTAGCCCATCTGGTACTGTGGAGTATTAACAAGTGCAGGAAAGAGGGGATCATTGGCATGACAATGCAGTTTTGTTTTTTTGAAAATGGACATGGTCAATTAGAATGTCTGTGCAGAGGCCCAGTGAAGCAATGAGGATGAACCATGGTCTGCATTGTAGACAAAGGGTGTTGTGGAGATAGCAGGAGTATGAAGCAACTGTGAAAGAGAACTGCTGCGTGAGCATGCAGTTCTCCCCAAGCGATGATCCGCCTACCTGGAGGGGAGAAAATGAAACTCTAGACTTAGAGATGTTGGACTTAGAGCTACAGGACTTGATGTTTTCCCCGTTTCTTTTCTGTTTTTACTTTATTTTTTATTTTTTTATTATTGACAACTTCCATAATTATACCAATAAACCATGTTAATTCCCTTCCCCCACTTTACCCTTCACAACTCCACTCTCCATCATATGCCCTTCACCTCTCAATCAGTCTCTTTTTTATTTTGATGTCATCATCTTTTCCTCTATTATGATGGTCTCCTGCAGGTAGTACCAGGCACTGTAAGATTATGGCTATCCAGGCCATTTTGTGTCTGGAAGACTGCATTGTCTTCCTTTGGGTCTTACATTCTTTCCGCCACCTATTCTGCAATGGACTCTGAGCCTTGGAAGGTGTAAGAGAGATGTTTCAGTGCTGAGCACTCCTCTGTCACTTCTTCTCAGCACCATGGTGCCTTCTGAATCATCCCAGAGGTCATCATCATCTGAACAGAGAAGCTTCTCTAACCGAAAGTGAGAGTAGCATTAATATATGGGTATGAACATTAAGAGAAGTGCTTACCAGGCAGTTAGGTGACCATAACATATGCATTTAATTGGACACCAGCAGCCATTACACCCCTAGGGCTCATGACTTCCCCTGTCATAGGTTTTTCAGTACCAGGCATGTATTCCTTCCCATAGAGCAGGGCTCCAGTCCAATTAGAGAGTGGTTAGTTTCCTCCATAACAGACATGCCACTATTGCACCCATTGCTTCATTTGGCCTGGCTGGCCAAACTTAAGGCTTGCAGAGTCCACTGTTGTTATCTCCACTGGTGTTTTCTCTCTCTCTTTCCCATTGAACTGCATGCAGTGTAGCTTTTTCCAGCATTCTGTCAGCTGGTATACTTGGAGGAGGTTTTCATCTCAGCTCCAGCAGGATTTCTCAGTGACCTTGCAGCCCAAGCATGTGTAGTCTTCAGCACCATCTATTCCTGGTGGGAAACCAAGAGCCTTGGCAATGGCCTATAATGTTTTGGAGGCAATGGACCTTCCTGGCCAACAACTTACTGACAAGTATCCCATCCCTGACACTGAAAAAAATTTTTTTTTTTAAAGATTTTATTTTTATTTATTTATTTATTAGAGACAGAGAGAGGGAAAGAGAGAGAGGGAAAAGAAGGGCACCAGGGCCTTCAGCCACTGCAAATGAACTTCAGACATGTGTGCCCCCTTGTGCATCTGGTTTGCGTGGGACCTGGGGCATCGAACCAGGGTCCTTAGGCTTCGCAAGCAAACGCCTTAACCACTAAGCCATCTCTCCAGCCCTTGAAAATTTTCCATTAACAATCTATGGCTTCTGGCTTCATACCTTCTTAGATTGTGATTAACCCTCCCCCCTATGCTTCTTTAATCAGTCTCTTTACCTGACCTCACTTAGGCTTTCCACCCCCAGCCATCTATTCTTCTGCTTACATATTATAGTATATCCCCTCTCTTCCCTCCTTTATAGCCACTTTCTAGGTTACTTGCCTCTGTTACCAAGTTTTATTCCAACTCACAAGTCTAACCATTTGTAGCTAGGTCCACATATGAGAGAGAACATGTGGAGATTGGCTTTCTGGGCCTGGTTTACCTCACTATGTATAATCCTTCCCAGGCCCATCTATTTCCCTTCAAGTTCCATGAATTCATTTTTATTTACCACTGAACAGAACTCCATTGTATAAATGTACCACATCTTCACTTTCCATTCATTAGTTAAGAGACATCTAGGCTGGTTCCATTTCCTAGCTATTGTGAATAGACCAGCAATAAATATGGATGTGCAAGTATCTCTAAAGTGGAGCAACAAGTCCGTAGGATATATGCCTAGGAGTGCTATAGCTGGATCATATGGTAAATCTATTTTCAGTTGTCTCAGGAACCTCCACACTGATTTCCACAATGGCTGGACCAGATACATTCCCACCAACAGTGTAGAAGTGTTCCTCTTTTTCTGCATCCTCGCCAACACTTATTGTCATTTGTTTTCTTGATGGTAGCCATTCTGCCAGGAGTGAGATGGAATCTCAAAGTAGTTTTAATTTGCATTTTCCTGATGGCTAAGGATGTAGAATTTTTTAACGATGTTTCTAGGCCATCTGTATTTTTCCTTTTGAGAACTCTCTATTTAGTTCCACAGTCCATTTTTAAATTGGGTTATTTGATTTCATATTATTGGTTTTTTGAGTCCTTTGTACATCCTGGATATTAGTCCTCTGTCAAATGAATAGCTGGCAGTGATTTTCTCCCATTCTGTAATTGTCTCTTTGCTCTGTTCACAATATCCTTGGCTATATGGAAGCTTTGTAATTTCATGAGATCCCAGAGGTTGATTAGTGGTTTTATTTCCTGAGAAACTGGGGTTATATTCAGAAAGTTGTTGCCTATGCTAATATGTTGAAGAGTTTTCCCTGCTTTTCCCGGTAGCAGTTTCAGAGTTTCAGGTCTGATATTAAGGTCTTTGAGCCTTTTGCACTTAATTCTTATGAATACAGAGAGATAAGGATCTATTTTCATCCTTCTACATATAGATATCCAGTTTTCCTAGCACCATTTGCTGAAGAGGCTGTCTTTTCTCCAATGAGTATTTCTGGCATTTTTGTCAAAGATCAGGTAACTTTAGCTGCCCAGACTTACATCTGGGTCCTCTATTGTGTTTCATTGATCTATGTGTCTGTTTTTGTGCCAGTACCATGCTGTTTTTGTTACTATGGCTCTGTAATACAGGTTAAAATCAGATAGGGTGATACCACCAGCCTTATTTTTGTTGCTCAAAGTGTTTTGGCTATTTGAGGTTTTTTTGTGCTTCCAAATGGATTTTAGGATTGTTTTTTCTATTTCTGTGAAGAGTGCCATTGGAATTTTGATGGGGATTGCATTAAATGTGTAGATTGCTTTTGCCAAGATTGACATTTTCACAATGTTGATTCTTCCAATCCAAGAACAAAGGATGTCTTCCATTTTCTAGTGTCTTCGGCAATTTATGTCTTCAATTTTTTCAAGTTTTCATTGTAGAGATCCTTCACTCCTTTGGTTAGGTTTCTTCCTAGATTCTTTATCTCTTTTCAGGGAATCGTGAATGGAGTCTTTCCCTGATTTAATCTTCAGCATGTTTGCTACTGATTTCCGTGTGTTCATTTTGTATCCTGCTGCATTGCTTAAAGTGTTTATCCGCTCTAACAGTTTGCAGGTAGAGTCTTTAGGGTCCTTTATGTAAAGAGTCATATCATCTGTAAATAATAATAATTTACATGTGTCATTTGCCTTATTGCTATAGCTAAGACTGTCAGTACTATATTAAATGAAAGTGGGAACAATGGAACCCCTGCCTTGTTCCTGATTTTAGTGAAAAAATTTCAGGTTTTCCCCCACTTAGTATTATGTTGGCTGTGGGTTTGTCATAAATAGCCTTTATTATGTTGAGATATGTGCCTTCTATTCCCAGTCTCTGTAGGACTTTTGCCATGAAGGAATGTTGGATTTTGTCAAATGCCTTTTCTGCATCTGTTGAGATGATCATGTGATTTTTGTCCTTCAGTCCACTTATGTGGTGTATTACATTTACTGATTTGTATATGTTGAACCATCCCTGCATCCCTGGGATAAAGCCTACTTGGTCAGGGAGAATGATCTTTTTTATATATTCTTGTATTCTGTTTGCTAATATTTTGTTGAGAATTTTTGCATCTATGTTCATGAGGGAGATTGGTCTGTAATTTTGTCTTTTTTTTCTGTCTTTGTCTGGATTTGGTATCAAGGTGATACTGGCTTCATAGAAGGAGTTTGGTAGAATTCTTTCCTGTTCTATTTTGTGGCAAAGTTTGAGAAGCAGTGGTGTTAGTTCTTCCATGAAGGTCTGGTAAAATTCACCAGTAAATCCATCTAGGCCCGGCTTTTTTTTGTTGGGAGACTTTTTATAACTGCTTGGATTTCCATAGTTGTTATAGGTCTATTTAAGTGGTTAATCTCATCTTGATTTAATTTTGGTAGGTCATATAAATCAAGGAAATAATCCATTTCTTTCAGATTTTCAAACTAAGAAAAATACATGTTCTTAAAATATGTCCCTATGATTTTTTGATTTTTTTTGGTGTCTCTTGTAATGGTGCCTTTTTCATCTCTAATTTTATTAATTTTTATTAGTTTTTGTTTCTTCTCTTTCTTTTGGTCAGATTTACTAAGGGTTCATAAATTTTGTTTATCCTTTCAAAGAACCAACTCTTTGTTTCATTGATTCTTTGGATTCTTTTTTGGGGGGGTTTCCTATTTCATTAATTTCTGTCATAATCTTTATTTTTTCCCATCTACTGATTTTTGGTTTGCCTTGCTCTTCTTTTTCCAAGGACTTAAGGTGAAGCATTAAGTTGTTTGCTTGAAACCTTTCCAATTTCTTAATGTAGGCACTTACAACTATAAATTTCCCTCTTAGGACTGCCTTCATTGTGTCCCAAAGGTTTTGGCATGTTGTATTCTTGTTATCATTTGATTCTATACATTTTTGACTTTTTTCTTGATTTCTTCATTGATCCATTCATCATTTGGTAGTGTATTGTTTAGTGTACATGATTTTGTGTATGTTCTATAGTTTTTCTCCTATTGATTTGTAGCTTAATCCCATTGTGATGAGATAGAGTGCAAGGAATTATTTTAATTTTCCTGTATTTGGTAAGGTTTTTTTTTTTTTTTTTTTTTTTTTGTGTGTGTGTCCTAATATATGGTCTATTTTAGAGAATGTTCCATGTCCTTCTTAAAAGGATGTTGTGTTCTGCAGCATTTGTATGAAATACTCTGTAGATATCTGTTAGGTACATTTTTCTATGATCTGCTTTAATCCAGATGCTTCTCTGTTTATTTTTTGCTGGGATGACCTGTCAATTGATGGAAGTGGGGTATTGAAGTCACCCACCACAACTGTGTTTGGTGTTATCTGTGATCTTAATTCTAATAGTGTTTGTCTGATGAAATTGGGAACCCGCGTGTTAGTGTATATGTTTAGGATTGTGATGTCCTCCTGTTGTATTGTTCCTTCAATCAGTATAAAATGACCTTCTTTAACTTTCCTAACTTATGTTGCTTTGAAGCTAACCCTGTCAGATGTTAGGATAGTGACATCTGCTTTTTTTCTAAGCCCACTTGCTTGAAATATCATTTTCCATCCTTTATGGAAAGCTGAGTTTTTTGGAGGCAACAAATAGAAGGGTCCTGCTATTTAACCCAGTCTACAAACCTGTGTCTTTTGTTTGGGACATTGAGAACATTGATATTGAGTTATTATTGAAAGGTATGTATTTATTCTTGCCATATTTCTTATTTTGTAGTTTTTCTGGTTTTTCCTTTGCTGTCTTGTATTAACCAGTATTTGAGTATGGTTTATTTTTCTTGTTTTGTTATGTGTGTGCTTTATTTTCTTTTTAGCATGGAAGATCCTTTCAAGTATTTTCTGTAAAGCTGGTATAGTGTCCATATATTCCTTCAGCCTTTTTTTTTTTTTTTTTTTTTTTTTTTTTTTTTTTTTGTGGAATATCCTTATTTCTCTGTCAATTTGGATGGATAGCTTTGCTGGATAAAGTAATCTTGGTTGAAAGTTGTTATCTTTCAGAACTTGGAATACATCATTCTAAGCCCTTCTGGCATTTATAGTTTGTGTTGAGTAATCTGCTATTATCTGGATGGGCTTGTCTTTGTATGTGGCTTGATTTTTCTCTCTAACTGCTTTCAGTATATTTCTTTGGTTTGTGTGTTTTGTAGTTTAATTATAATATGATGGTGAGAAGTTCTTTCCTGATTTTGTCTGTTTGGCATTCTATAGTCTTCCTGTCTCTGTATTAGCATCACTTTCCCTATTTGGGGGAAGTTTTCTTCTGTGATTTTGTGGAAAATACTTGCTATGTCTGTTACTTCTACTGTGCCCTAAATTCTTATGTTTGATCTCATCTTTCTACAGAGTTTCTACTTGACTTATTCTGTTTTTCATTTCTCGTATTTCTGATTTTTTTATTTCTATTTATTTACTCATGTCTTGTATTGCCCTTCTTATTTCATTAAGTTGGTGTCCTGTGCTCCCCTACAGGAGTTTGTTTTCATCTTTGATTCTTTTGATTTTGACTTTGATTTCTTTGAACATAGATATAATCATCTTTTGAAATCTTTGTCAGGCATTTCATCTAAAAAAGTCTTACTGAGGTCATTTCTGAAGGATTTATAATTTTTGGTGGGAATGTATTGTCTTGAGTATTTGGTTTCTTTTATTATAATGTGGAGATTTTTGCATCTTGAGTTATTTTGCTGCTTGGGTTTCTAATCATCTTCACTGTTCTTAGCTGTGTAAATCCAACCTTATATATCTTCAAGGGAGGGGTTTAAGGTGCCAGGTGTAGCTCTTAAACTCCAAAAGAAACAGCAGAATTGACCCTATGTTTGAGTTTGCCTGTTATTCAAGTATTCTAGTAGACTAGGTGGAACGATTTACTAGCAAATTCTAAAATTTAACTGTACAATATACACATTCCATCCAATTCAGCACACAGTATTTAAGCAATAGTGGAGATTAAAACAAACAGATAATCTAATCAAGCCAAAGTCCCCAAGGGTGTGTGCTGCCCCACAACCTTAATCCTGTCAACTGGGAGGTTGAGATTTCTTGTCTGAAATGGGTTCCAGGTCAGTTTAGGGCAGAGTCAGACCCTGTCCCTAGTAATGACAGAAGAAAAAGACAAAGGCCCTATAAGTCAGGAAGCATCAAAGGCAACAATAGTCAACCCCAGAATCCAGTTTATTTAAGAATGGTAAAGACAACCAAGAATATGTCACACATAACCTGCCTGACATGGAAAGCTAGATTAGCACTTCCAGTTCAGGGCTATGTAACCTGCCTTTGGGTAAGTAGGCCCTTTTCCCTTTGGGGGTGGCTTCTAATCTCACCAACACTGAGTGCCCACCTCGATCCCTCTCTGTTGTGCTGTGGACCTGGTGTTCTGATCTGCTGTGCTTGATGCCCTGCCGCTGGGGGAGGGTGGTGCTGCTGGGGATGAATGAGTTCTCCAAAGCTGCTCAGCTGGTCTCATTTGTGTTCTCCTTCAGCTGATGTTCAGCTGGTCCCCGCTGTCCTCCCCTTCAGGTTTCTTAACTTTGTGAGGAGGCTGATGGGAGTGGAAAATCCCTCTACCTGGTTTCTGCTTCTGTGGCTCTGTGCAGATTGGGCCATAGGCCCCTCAATGGGATTCTGGCCAGTTTCCTCCTTTCTAGAAGATCTGAGTTTCTCTTGCTTCTCTGCTGTGGTTGCAACTTCACTTTCAGTAGAAGAGTGTATTTTGTTGCTTTTCTGCTTATTTCTTTCCCTAGACTTCTTCGGTTTGCTACCATGCCACCATCTTAGCTGGAACTTCCTGTTTGTTTTCAACCTTGTACTGGTTCAATATTTCCTTGTTATTCCCAGTGCAATCCTTTGCAATGTCAATGTTTATTCTGTGCCATTATGTTATTTTGGTTTTACAGCTCACATTTAAGAGAACTTAGACTATGGGGAAGTTGGAACAGTACTGGGATTGATAAAAATTATGGGGACTTTGAGAGTTGGACTGAATGCATGGCATTTTACATTATGGATGGTTATCAGCTTATGGGGGCCAGGGAAAAATGTGGTGGTTTGAATTGTGTCTCCTGTAAACTCATTTTCTGAACACTTGGTATTGATGGAGGATTTTGAGGTTCTGAGAGTGATCCTCAGGCCTGTGAATTCAAACTTTTGAATCTTTATCCAATTTTAGCAAAGAATTTGTATGAGTCAGAGTTCTCTAGAGGAACAGAACAGATAGAATGAATTGTATTAAAAGGGAATTTATTGGGATTAGCTTAGGGCAGTCCAACAATAGCAGGTTGCAGGCCTGAGAGTCAAGGAACCCAGTAGCTGCTCAGTCCATGAGGCTGGAGGCCTCAGCAGTCCCAACCCAGCACTGAAGGCCTGACGGCGTCCTGGAGAGGCGCTGCTCTTCAGTCCACCCTGGTCTTCAGTCCACACTGGAAAGCAGCAAGCACCAAGCAGTGAGCAAGCGAACAGTGAGCAGCACCAGCAGCCAGTGGGGAGGAGAGAGAGCTTTCTTTCCCAGAGCTTCCTTAGATAAAGTCCCCCCTCTGAGGGGCTGCCCACTCTGGAGGAAGGGCTCACCCTGGGGGAAGGATTCCTCCTTAGTTAATCCTTCCTAGAAGCAACCTCAGAGACACTTATGAGGAATGTCTGTGGATTACTAAACAGATCAAGTTGACACAAACTTAACCATCACAGAATTGATCAAACAGATTCCAGGAAGGGTAAATTATGAATTATGAGGTTTACTTAGGGGGAATTAAGATCCAGGGAGGAGGTTAGCTGAAAGACTCAAGCCAGAGGAAATCTAAGTGAATTCTACTCCTTGCCCAGCTAGAAAGGGAGTGGGGACATGGAAAGGCTCTCCAGCACAGAGAAATCTCTGGGAGTAAAAGCCCCTGGAGGAGGCGTGTGCACCCCCACATGGAAGGCAAAGCCTGTAAACCAAAAGATCCCATCACATAAAAGACCAGAGAGGATTGAAAAATAGTGAAGGACTCAGAGATAAAGATCACATATGTAACAAAATGAGGAAGCACCCCAAAGCAAGACACATGCCAAAGGTGAGCTGGAAAATACCCAAGGAGAAGAAAGAGAGAGACTTATATGCTGGTGTTGAGTCAAAATCACAGGAAGAAGAGAGGGAGAGCTTATCCTCCTGGCAGGCTCATTTATATGTGGTCAGATATCCAATTAGCTTGAGCCTTGTTGTCAGACTCAGGTGTGTGAGGGAGAGACTAGATTGGCTGGTGGACTCAAGAGGCTGTGCCAGCACGCCCAGGTGCACGGAGCTGAAGAAGAAGCAGGAAGCTGCTGCTGGGGAGGGTTGTTCACAGCCATCTTAGGTGAGGCTGGATCTGAGTCATGTTCTAGTCCTGCATCTCCTTGGCCCTTTGTCCCAGGCTGACTACCTATAAAACGCTTTCTTTCTCTCGTTTCCCCCAGTGCAACCCCTTTGGACTTCAGTATGTTTCATTTTCTTTTGGAAGGGAGTCTGGAGAACTGTCTTGCACTTCTGTATTTTGGGGGAATTTCTCTTTATTTTCTGCACATACTTCTCCATTCTGCATGGTTGCTTTGGGCTCTCTGTTGTGTATGGCTGATAGGCGATGCCTTTGTGGGCATGCATGCTGCTCAACTTTGTGTGTGTGTGTGTGTGTGTGTGTGTGTGTGTGTGAGTTTTGTGGTATGTGGCACTGGTCACTGTCTCCTGACTAGGATTTGGAGTACAAAGAATGGGGGCATTGTATACTTATAAGGCCCTGTGTATGGTATTGGAGAGCATAGGTCTCCTTTCTCAACACTAGAGGTAAATTACTGGGTGTGCGCATTCAAAAAACTATAGAGAGGTGGAATTCAGGTGCCCCTTTCAATACACAATATATATATTTCATAACACTATATTCACCCATGTGGGTGGCTGGGGCTGAGGCAGGCAGGGTGGTAGGCTATGGGATGCCAGGCAGTGGTCCAGAGGAAGAAACTTCCATGAAGACAATTCAGTACAGTGAGTGTGATGGAGCCATGGAGGGTCTTCTGGGAGACGGGAGGAATGACTCCTGCACGCCCCATTCAGCAACAAGCTCTCCACGGAGACCCTGATCCCATTCCATTTGGGAGGGTAATTCTTCGAGACATGGTCCCCTGGCTTCTAGTGAATTAGGTCTGACTTTTCACTCGTCTCACCTAACTCGCAGTGGTTTTATGGGAATTAATTAGGTAAAGGGTTCCTTGGGGGTAGGACCAATCCAAACACATGTTCCTTTGCTTTCTCTTAAATAACTCCGAGAACTCACATCACACTGGCTGGTTTGTCTCTTCAGACTTCAGAAGGCCAAAGACCAGCTCAGCTAATTTGCTGCATGAAAAAAAAAACAACAAACCACCAAACACGTTTTGAATCACAGAATGTTTTACTATGACAGTCCTTCCACACCTTTCCGTTCACATTACCAGGAGGTTCTGAGCAGGGACTTAAGCGCATTTCCCAGGCTGCTCGCTGCAGCAACCAGTTCACAAGGCAATTAACTACCGAGGCACTGAGTGCAGCCCGGAAGTCCATGTCCTCCGAGAAGGCTTGCTATCTCCAAAAGCTTCAGGCTCTGAGAGTGGAATCTGAAGATCAGGCACCCTTTGTTGCCTTCTTTTATAACAATATTTTCATTAAGAATTTTAATACATGAAAATATTGTAATTTGGGCTGGAGAGATGGCTTAGCAATTAAGGAGTCTGCCTGCAAAGCCTAAGGACCCTGGTTTGATTCTCCAGGTCCCATGTAAGCCAGATGCACAAGAAGGCACACATGTCTGAAGTTTGTTTGCAGTGGCTAGAGGCCCTGGAGTGCCCGTTCTCCCACTCCCTCTCTCTGTTTCCCTCAATCAGTCTCTAATGAATAATTAATTAATTAATTAATTAAAATCTTTAAAAAAGTCCTCCCTCAAAATATTGTAATTTAATTCAATCCCTCCTCTTATTACCCTTTTATTCTCCATTGCCCTTATTGCATGGAGCCCCCTCCTCTTTTTTCTGTTCTGATGTCTCATTCTTTTTGTCCACCTCTGTCCTCTATGTCCACACTATTGAAGGGCTCAGTCTCGTGCAGGTCTTGTGGGGTAAGGACCTCTGCTGTGAGATCATGAATGTACCAGTCAGCTCATGTCCAGAAGACAGTGCTCCGATGACCTTCTTCCCGTCCTGTGGCTGCCCCTGATACCACAGTGTTCCCTGGGCCTTGGAGGATGTGAAAGAGATGTTTCATTTAGTGCTGAGCTCTCAACAGCTGCTTATTTTTTTAACACTTTGATGAGTTTTTTGAGTCTCCTCAGTGTCTATTGCCCTCTCCATTGGAGAAGTTTCTCTGACTGGCAGTGAGAACAGCAATAATTTCCTTTCTGCCACCTCTTTGGCAGTATTCCCTGAGCCCTGGCAGGGTGAGATGGGGATGCCTGGGCTAGTGCTAACTATGGAGCTGTGTCTCCTTGTCACTTTACATCCTTCTGTGTATGTTATGAGCACCTCTTAGGTGCAGACACTGACCAGGCAAGGGTTGGTAGTGAGTGACAGCCAGTTCCTGTCATTTGATGCTTTATGAGGTAACAGCCTCCTTGGGGGCAGTATTCAGGCAATGCCAAGCCTTGGGGCCAAGCATTGTGTTGAAAGGGCCTTCCTGGCACGTTGGTGGCACTCTGAAAGATGCCCAAGGCACATTTTTGAATCTCAAACCCAGTCCTCAAGAGGTGATGAGTAGGTGAAACTAACCCTTTTGATTCAAGGCAGGGTGGCAGGAGGTTGGGCACTGGAGGCTGGGCTGTCTGGGTTGATGGACAGTGCATGCCAGGCTGGTCTTCCCTTTGGAATCAATGAAGACAGTCTGCCAGGCGGTGGCAGATCAGATCTGTGTCTAGTAAGCACACCTGTAGTGGATGAGAGGAAGCTGGGCACAGGCTCAGAGGTCTCAGGGGACATTAGTGTCATGGCAGATGAGTGACAGTGCCCATCTGAGCTGGGCATGGGGGTTTGGATCAGAGAGTGAGACAAGCGAGGTGCGTGATGGCTAGGGGACAGCGAGACATGGGGTCGGTAAGACATCCTGATGTTGACGCATTTACTGGGATGGGAGGTGCCAGAAATTGTGCTGGATAGAGGTAGGGATGGGTTGTGTGTGGGGGGCACATGCTGTTGCATGTAGTGTGATGTTTGGGGTGAGTGTGGTAAGATGGGCCACATCTCCTCTTGAGAGCCTGTATCCATCACTTGTCATCACTGGAGCAAAAATTCCCAACCAGGAGCAGCTTAAGGAAGGAAAGGTTTATTTTTTATTTATTTATTTTTTAAATTTTATTTTTTCCAAGGTAGGGTCTCACTCTAGCCCAGATTGACCTGGAATTCACTATGTAGTCTCAGGGTGGCCTTGAACTCATGGCGATCCTCCTACCTCTGCCTCCGAGTGCTGGGATTGAAGGCGTGCACCACCACACCCAGCTTATTTTTTATCTTGGAGGGGAAGTCTATCATAGTAGGGAAACTGGCAGGAGCAGGAAGCTAGCTCACACTCCTACATCAGCAGGGAGGAAGAGAAGTGATGAATGTTCTGCAAGTTCCCTCCTTTCTATATAACCCAGGAATCAGCCCACAGGATGGGGCTGCCCTAAAGAACCTGCCAAGAGATGTGCTTCCATGGTGATTCTAAATCCTGTCACGCTGACAACCAGAGATTAACCATCAGAGAGCCTCTGTACCTTTCACTCTCTCATGGCTGGCTGCAGACGTCACGAACCTGGAAGGCAATCCATACAGGGTGGCTTTGGTTCAGGCCACAAGCTATGAAAACAAGATTGAGAATGACACCTCCCAGCTACCTCAACGACTTCCCTGCCCTGCCAAAACAGTATTGTGAGGGAAGCAAAGGTGTTTGCATACTACATGTGCCATTAAGCCTTTCAATGACCATGCTGGGCTGAAATCTACTCACTGCCACAGGCAGGAAGGCCACAGAGGCACTCTTAGCCAGGATGGTGGGCTCTCTGCAGTTGGAACTGTCGAATAATAACGCCTCGACTGAGATGGCCCTGCTCCCAAACACATGGTTTATGGCCGGAATGGAAATTCTCCCAAGCACTTTCAACGGCGCTCTCACTGCTTATAAAGACATGTGGGTTCCTTTCCAGAAAAAATAAGACTGCTGCCATTTCCCCCACAAGCCATAAATGATTCAAATGTCAGGCTCGCCTCTGGCTTGGGCTATGAGGACATATTAACTTATCAAAGAAGCCAACATACGACAGGCTGTGTGACGCCCCTCCAACTCTATATTTATGCTTGAAAATCTCAGGATATGTTACCTGGGTTCGCTCACCACCTTCCCTTCCTCAGTGGGAGATTTATGACACAGCTAGCCAGCAGAAGAGAGACAAAGAAGTAAATATAGTAATGTGGCAGATTTATTTTGACCTGTTTTATATGCTTGTGGACTTGCATGCTTTATGGATTCCATATCTGGGGTCCACTGTTCTCTTCCCACCTCTCACTCCCTGCTGAGGAGAAAGTTCAGTAAGTCCTTGGAGGGGGAGGGTATGGCACGAGGATCACACTTTTGTTTCTCCCTTCCAAGCCACTTGGTGAATCAGGTCCTGTTATTTATTTTGTTTTTATTCACTTTCTCTCACCCTGTAGCTCCAGCTGTCCTGGAACTTACCACACAGTCTAGGCTGGCCTTAAACTCAATGCAAGCTCTATGCCTCAGTCTCCCAAGTGCTGGTATTACAAGCGAGAGCCACCACATTGGGCAATGTCCTGCTAAGTCTTTCATGCCACAACCCAGATTCGGGCAGAATTTCTGTGGGAAAAGCTATTCTGTTTTTTTCTTTTTCTTTTTCTTTTTGAAACGTCCTTCTGTGTCTTTAAGGTGGCAGATTTGGGTCCCTTCTCACTTCCAGCAGACGCTGTGCCTTGGTCTGTCCTCTTTGTCATCAAGGGTCACAGAGGGAGTAATCCTCAGGGGACAAAGCCACAAGATAGGAGGCACTTGCCCACCAGGCTGAGGTGGGGAAAGGGCATAAGGTTTGGTGGAATGATTGGTCTGGGGCTCCGAGAGGACACTTCGTCCTGTTGAAATTGTTGGCCAGAATGAGAAATGGAGGAAGGAGGAGTGCCAGGTGACACAGAGGCCACTGGCCTTATGGCCTGAAAGAGCACTTAAGGACAATTACAGAGCAGGAGGGAAGTGGGTGCCACTCCCACAGGTGATGGATGTCAGAGCTCATCATTTGTGACTCCTTTCAAAAGCTCTGGACAAACTCAGTGACAAGAGCCTCAGGTCTCCAGCAGCTTGGCAGAGTCACTTAGCATCACGGTCCCACGAGATGGCCCGCTTCTCTCTTACCTTATAACATCATGGTCTCAGGAGACAGCCCGCGTCTCTATTGCCTTAAGCAAAACAGGCTTTAAACAAAACAAAACAAAACCACAAAAAGGGCCCCTTCCAGGTATCTATGGAAAAATACCCAAATTCCACTGCCTATGGAAATCTGGGTTTCACTTTCATCCGATTCTGAGGGTGAGGGGTCTTATGGTGCTTCCTGAAAGGAAAGAACTTTTTGGAGACCTCACCTGAAAAACATTAGGACTTAAATCTGAGGGCCTGGCCTCCACAGAGGGTGCTGGCCCTGGTGACACATGATGACCAGGGCTGTGTGGGGAGTGCACCAGACTGGCTGGTGGCTGAGATGAAGCAATGTTAAGTTGGTGATAAACGGAGGGGCAGGTGGACTTAGAGAGACTGCACTCCGAGGCCAGCAGTCTGTCACATCTCCTGCACTGAAAAGGCTCATTTTAAACTCTGCAGCTTTGTGCAAGGTGCCTGCAACGTTAAAAGCATACGTGGCCTGGATGAGTGTTCCTGCGGGTGTCCTTACCGTGCTGGCGAGGAGCAATGCTGGGAAGTGCTGGGGGACTTTTATCTTGTCACAAAGGAGGGGCTCATGGTGGACATTGAGAATCAGGTGCACAGGGGTGGGGACAGAGTGAACCCTGACAGGAAGAACGTGAGTGTGGCCATTTGCAGGTTAGCACAACCTCATCGAAGGGTCCCCTCAGCTTAAATATTCGACAGCTTCCACTCATGTGATGAAGAGAATTAGAAAGAAAATGGTTTTCTACTCATGGCCATGGGGAAGAGCACCAGGCCGTTTGCCATTGGCACCCTGTAGCTTTCTTTAGGGTAATGAGGGAGCGGTCAAGGTGTTCCATCTGCTCCCACCCCTTTCCCAGTTTCCCATGGATCCGTGGTGACAGGAATCCCCAGGTAAGGACGACAGAAGGAAAATGAAGACTTCATTTTGCAAAAGCTCTTAAAAATGCCAAACCCTGCCTTCAAATCTTCCACGGGCTGAGTGTCCACCTCGCCTCAATACTGATGAGGGAGCAAGAAAAGGAAACATCTTCATTTGGGGGGTGCATCTGCTTGGAACCTGCCTGAGGAGCATCCAGGAGGTAAACATGCCTTCACTTTGTGTTGCCAGGGGCAACATTGGTGGCTTGGGTTTTGAAGTGAAGCATCTGTTGTCACCTTATTTTTACATAAGCAGGGGACCATAAGGCAGGGGCACTTGCTCCGGGTTCATTCATTGGCAGAAGGTAGGTGGATTGTGGCAAGGAGGGATCTGTTTGTTGAAGTTCATACTGGGTCGAGGGTCTGGGTGACTGCAGGTGACCGGGAAAGTCTGGCACTGGCTGTCCCTGACTTCCTGGATGGACGCCTATCACTTCACGAAGTAGTCAGCCACTGACAGTAAGAACTTGAGAAAAAAAAGTAAGAAAAAAGAGTAAGGAAAAAAAAAAGAAACGCAAAACAATCATTACTGCTTACCTTTCATGATGAATTTCCATTTTTGTTTTTAATTTTGATGCTTTAAAATATTATTTGTTCTATTTCTTTATTTGCATCATGTGTGTGTGTGTGTGCACCAGAGTCTCTTGCTGCTGCAAACAAATGCCCATCTGGTTTTACGTGGGTGGCTGGGGAATTAAACCCTGGCCAGTGGGCTTTGCCAGCAAGTGCCATTTATAGCTGAGCCACCTCCCCAGCCCCTAATTTTGATGTTTTTGATGAGCTTCTCTGCAGAAAGTGACTGAATGAAAATCATGTAGAAATGCCTAAAGAATGAATTTTCTAATCGAGGGGAGAAACAAGAAATAATCGAAGTCCATTTCCAATGCTGTTTTTATTTTTCTAAATAAAGCTTTTCACGTATCTTAGGTATCTTCTGAATGGATTTGATGTCAATTCCTGTCTCCTGCATTTCGCTGGGGTCCAGAGGTGGGGGTGGAAGCTGCTGGAAGCAGGAAGTGAACATGGCGATGAAGGCCGAAGAGGATGGCTGCATACAAGCGTCGTCACCTGCTGGCCTCTCACTTGCAATTCCCACTTTTTATGAAGAAAATTCCAGGGCTGGAGAGATGGCTCTGCATGAGGGCCTGAGACTGCCTGAGTTTGAATCTACAGAACTCACATAAGCACTGGGTGTGGTCACACTGGGTGGGGTCTTTAACCCCAGTCCCAGTCTTATGGGTGGAGGGTGAGACTTGAGAAGCACTGGGGCGCATGACTGGCAAACTCTGTAAGATTGTCATGGGGAAAAACAAGCAGGTGAGTGATGGGGGAGGGACACTTAACGCCCTCCACCCTCCATAGGCAAGCCTTGCGTCAGCACAAACGTGTGTACACCACAGAAACCCCATACACACCACACAGTCCATGAGCATACACAAAAGAAGAAATTCTATTGACGTTTTTATCAGAGGCTCCTCCCAGTCTCTTTCTTTCTCTCCTCAAGAAGTTTAGCAACGTGATAAATGGACGTCTAAAAACTTGTCTGCAGTCCTCATATTGGAAGCTGAGGAACGAGCGCTGGAGGCCTTTGGTCAGCCCTTATTCTCAAGGGTAGTGGGCAGGCTGCCTGGAGTTGACAGAGAAAATGTAGCTGTGGGTGGAGAAGGCCTGCAGGGAGTCACAGCAGAGTAGACCGCTGGATCGTCAGACCTTGTTCACCAACAGCAGCTGGAAGCAGCAACATGAGCAGGCTGGACCACAGGCTCTCCAGGTCCACTCTCATTGACACACCACCTCCAGCAAGGCTCTGCCTCTCAAAAGATCCACTGGCTGGGGACCACGTTGGAGAGCTAATTACAAACATTTGAGGCTTTGGGGAACATTGTGCATTCAAAGCACCACACTTATCAATCCTGTTACTGGTTGTATATCTGGAAATCAAAGTGAGGGTGCAGAAGAGACATCTGTTCCCGTCAGTTAATTGCAGTCCTATTCACAATGACAAAGACATGCAATCTACCCAGGCATGCATTGAAACGGATAAATTGTGGTTCATGTATACAGTGGACTATTTATTACTCAGCAAAAATAAATGAATAATGAAATTATTGTCACTTGTGACAACAAGGATGGAACTAAGAGACATTATGTTAAGTGAAACAAGTCAGACACAAACAGACATACAGACACATACACAAATGCGTGTGTGTGTGTGTGTGTGTGTGTGTGTGTGTGTGTAGATGCCCTCACATATGGAAACTAAAAGCTTGATGCCAGAAAAGTAGTAAGTAGAACAGTGGTTACCAGAGCTGGGGAAGGACATGGTGTGGGAGGAAGGAGAGCATTAATGGGCAGGATCAGGGCTGGGCAGAAGAACTCATCTTTTCCAGCACTCTGGTTCACAATAATTCAGTGACAATTTGAAAACAGCTGGTAGTAATGGTTTTCAATGTATGTTTCCAATACAAAGAAATGACAAATGTGTGAGGTTTTAGACACATCAATGACTATTCTGATCACAATACATGTATTAAAATACTACACTCTCCTCTAAGTATGCAGATCCACCGTAGAATGCTGTTAAAGTTAAAAAGTACATTTAGAAATAAATGTATGAAGGGTGGTGGAGTAGATCCTTCCAGAAACCTATTGAAAGGAGAGAGCTCACAGGCGGCTTTCTGCGAGGGGTCTGGGTCTTCCTGAATCTGCCGATCCGCTTTGTTCCTGACGATGTGCTAGCCTTCCTACTTTCTCGGATCAGCTCTGTAAGTTCGGCAGAGGGAATATCCTATTTATGGGATAAAACTATTTCTGCAGGCGGCCCCAAGAGCAGGGAGCAGGGCTCCCAATGTAGGTTTTGTCGCTTGGTTATCACTCTGCCAGGCCCTTTCAGACACTCTGCCACAGGACTTTGGTTTGGAGAGTTTTGCCTGCACACAAAAGAACTGAGACAGGCTGAAGGCCGTGGTCTGGCCTCTGCAACCCAGCCTGAGTTTGGGTTCCAAAAATTTAAGACTGCCAAGATTTGTCCCTAAGGAAAGTGACACTGCAGTGGGAGGGGCTACTTCCCACCTTCCTAAGAGTGCACATCTGACCTTAAGGATGCACAACGGTCTACCTATGTCATGAAGTAGACATTTGGACCCAAATTCTCCAGGCCACACTGGCCTCTGACCTTGACTTGGGGAGATGGAGAGTGTAAGATGGTTTTGTCACAGAATGGATGCTCTGGTCTCCATGTCCTTTCTACAAGACACTTGTTCCTCTCCTTCCTCCTGAAGCCTCGCAGGACCACCAGGAAGGACCAGACCAGCCGGCATCTCCATATTTGCCAACGTCTGCTCACTCTGTGCCTGCAGCGCATTGGACTCTGTGGTTCCTCTTACAGACTGCCTTCAGTGTGAGCCCTTCCCACCGTGCAGCAGGGTCCATCCTGCCCCACCACCATTCGCTGGAGAAGGCGAGGTGGGGAGGTCCTAGAAGCGAGGTGGGGAGGTTCTGGCCTTGGCACGAGGCTGAACATGGGCTTCTTGCATCTGCATCACAGCCATTGCTTCCATAGCTATGACATTAGTTCATGCTTGCTTACTTTTTTTTTTTTTTTTTTTTTTTTTTTGAGGAAGAGTTTTGCTCTAGCCCAGGCTGACCTGGAATTCACTATGTCGCCTCAGGTTGGCCTTGAACTCATGTTGCTCCTCCTACCTCTGCCTCCCTAGTGCTGGGATTAAAGGCATGCGCCATCACAGCAGCTTAATTACTTTTTAATTTTATTTTGTTTATTTTTGGAGAGAGAGAGACAGAGAGGGAGAGGGAGACAGATAGAGATGGGTGCACCAGCAGTTTCTCAGCTGCTGTGAATGAAATCCAGATGTGTGCGCCCCCTTGTGGCCAAGTGTAGCATTGAGCCCTTGTGACACTTTGCATCTGGCTAAATGTGGGACCTGGAGATTGGAACCAGCGTTCTTTGGCTTAGCAGGCAGGCACCTTAACCACTAAGCCATCTCTCCAGCCCTTAATTACTTTTTTAAAAAAATATTTATTTGCAAGTAGAGAGAGAGAGAGTGGGGGAGAGGGGGTGTGGAGAATAAGAATGGGTACACTGGGGCCTCTTGCCAATGCAAATGAATTCCAGACGCATGCACCACTTTGTGCATCTGGGTTTACATGGGTACTGATAAAGTTGAACCCTTGACCGTCAGGCTTTGCCAGCAAGTGCCTTTGACTGCTAAGCATCTCTCCAGCTCCTACGCTTAACTACTTTTAATTGAGTCTTGAATCCCTTCTGGGGTTCTCTTTGCCCCATCAGTGCCTGTGATCCCACCTTATAGGAGTTGGTTTTATCTGCCAGCAGTAAATATAAGGCATTCACACAATACCCAGCCACTCAGGCCTTAGCCATAGTGCAATGAAAAAGATCACGTTGAAGACACACATTTTGCTAGCAATTGTACTTGTGCACAGGGCCCCATGCAGCTATAACTCAGCCTGTAAAGTCCCTCACAGGGTCTGGTGGGAGCGGTACCCGTGCTCACTGTGCCCGTCTCCCCAGTGGGACACATCTTTCCCACAGCAGGTGTGGGTGGACAAGGAGGCTACTAAGGGCACTGGAGAGAAATAGTTGTCTTATGTATCCCCCATTTTACTGTGCTTCTCCCTGATGCTGCTAGAAGGAAGAGCAGTCCTTCTACCTTGTTACTGGATGGACGTGGCCTGTCCTGGCCAAGTCTTTAGTTTAAATAGTCTGTGGGACAGCCAGCATGTTAGAGAGGTTTTTCTTCAAGGAGTTGATGGGAGAGCTGCAGGTGGTGAAGGGCGATTTCTAAAGCAGAGAGATGGCTGGCATACCACACCACTGCTGGCCAGGGTGCGGCAGCTTAGTGTCCTTTTTAGAATCTTGGGCCATGCGTGGAGGGTGCACAGCTCTGTGGGACAGGTTGGGGCTGAGAATTCCATCTTTCTTGTCACCAGGGGAATGGAGTTGACACTATATCACATCAAACATTGTGATGGTACCTGTTCTTTCTGGACAGCCAGAGGCCTACATCCTCTGACCAAAATATATACCCCTGCCCTGCAGGTGGGCCTGTCCTCGGATGCAGGGTCCAAGACTGTCCAATCTACGCCCTCCGTCACGAAAAGCATGTCTCTTAAGTGAGACCAAATAGCTCCCCATCTGTGCAGTTGAAGCACAAAGTTCTCCTGAGGGAACTGGGGGAAGGAAGGTTTTGAAAAATTCTACAGGGTTTGGTTCACTCAATGGGAGCATGGGAAAGAATAAGCAAAACTCAGCAAGAGGGCTGGAGAGATGGCTTAGCGGCTAAGGCACCTGCCTGCTAAGCCTAAGAACGCTGGTTCCAATGTCCAGCAGTTCCAATCTCCAGGTCCCACGTTTAGCCAGATGCAAAGTGAGGCAAGGGCGCAATGCTGCATTTGCCCACAAGGGGGTGCATGCATCTGGATTTTGTTCACAGCAGCTGAGAGACTGCTGGCACACCCATCTCTGTCTCCCTCTCCCTCTCTCTCTTTCTGTCTCTCTCTCCAAAAATAAATTAAAAAATAATAAAAAAAAATAAAAAAACTCAGCACGAGCCAGGGGCCTTGCATTGAAAAGATATTCTATGGGGCTTTTGTTTGTTTGTTTGTTTTTTTTAAATTAAAATACGTGTGTGGTTTTTGTGCACGGGTAGGAGTGTTCCTATGTGTGTGGGCACATGTGTTTACAGGCACATGTACAGCGTGTGTACATGTGGAGGCCATCTCAGGGGTCTCCCTCTATCATTTGCCCCCTTTACGAAGACAGGGGAGGTCTCTTACCAAACCTTGTCTTCCTGCACAAGGTAGGGTTTCAGGGTTCAGCAAGACTAGCCATCCAAGGAGCCCTGGGGATCCTCCTATCCCCGCCTCCTGAGCGCTGGGGTTACAGGCACGCGTTGCCACACTTGGCATTTTCCTTGGGTGCTGGAATCCGAGATTACACATTTGTGCAACAAGCGCTTTGTGACAGAGCCATCTCCCCAGGCCCCGGGGCTCTTGTGCGCAGGCTGCAGACTTGTCGGTGCTTAGGCTTGTCTTTGTGATGGAGATGAGGCGTTTTCTTTGAGAAGGGAGGGAAATTTGACAACATGCCAGGTCTCCTAACTTACAGGATGCAACATGAGCATATCTGCAAGACAGTTGTCCAGAGGTTTTGGAAACATTTCTGAGAAATCACCCCAGGATTCAAAGGCGCATAGACAGGGAAAGGCCACGAATAAGGAAATTAATCCGCCAACACTGGGATTGGACGACTAGGCAGAAGGAGGAGCTGGGTGCAGCCACAGCCAACTCACAGCCTTTCCCTGCCTTGGTGAGCACGCCGGTGCTGTGGAGTATAACACACTATGCACTTGTCAGCTCCTGGGCGCATTCCCATGTGAAGTAGAGCTGGTGGAGACTCGGGTTAGGTGCTGGGCATGTCTGGTATTGCTGGGCGGGGCTGTGACATGTCCCCAGGTCCATGTAGACTCACGTGCAGTGGCTGTGGGCGCTGCCTCCTCATCGGGCTAGGAGCCCTAGAGAGAGAAACCTGGGCAGTCGGATCTTCACTCCTTATGTCTTACAAGAAGGGTCTCTCATTTTCTTGAGAACTTGATTGAAATTTATATTCTGTTTTCAAAAAGAGATTTCTCCAGATGAGATTAGAAAAATGGGTGGAAAAACTATTAGTACAAATCCCTCCTACAGATGAGTGGCCTCCCACAGTGATTGGCTGGCTGGCTGTTTCCATGGTTCCATTAGATCCTCTGAGAAAGGGAGGGTGCCACAGGGCCTATTGGGAGCACCCCTCATCTCCACCACACATGAAGATCAACTACAGGTTAACCATGGGGCCCTAAATTCCAGAGGAACCACAGGAAGCTGTGAGTTGGTATTTTATTTCTTCTCGGAGGACCAGCTTCAGTGAATGGCATTGAAGGCAGAGAGGTGTCGCAAAGACACCACCGAGAGCCTTGAGCAAACAGAAGTCACCCTGTTCCAAACACTCGGGCCCCTGGGTCCTCAGATAGCACCTCTGGGTCTCGGTTCCTCTGCGCTTGCTGTGTTGTCCCCATCGATGCTTGTTGGTTCCACCTTGTCGGAGGCCCTTCCTCAGGCCCGGATCCACAGGCACCTCCTGCCCTCTGCCCCTCCAGAGTACCGTGTGACTCTGGGTTCACTGCCAGGCTCCCAGCCTGCAATGAAGATCCCGAGACACATGGTGGGGCTCCTTCCTGGGGCACAGCACACAGCAGAACTTGTTCAGGAAGTGGGGGATTCATCAGCCACGGCACGGATGGTGCTAATTTCTGGGGAGGAGTTTTTTTTTTTTAATATTTTATTTGTTTATTTATTTTGACAGAAAAGAGAGGGAGGGGGAGAGAGAGAGAGGGAGGAAGGTAGGAAGGGAGAGAGTATGGCAACGCCAGGGCCTCCAGCCACTGCAAAAGAAATCCAGATGCATGCGCCCCCTTGTACATATGGCTTATGTGGGTCCTGGGGAATTGAACCTGGGGCCTTTGGCTTTCCAGGCAAACATCTTAACCGCTAAGCTATCCCTCCAGCACACCCCCTTTTTTTTTTTTTTTTTTTTTGTTGTTTTTTCACGGTATGGTCTTGCTGTTTAGCAGGCTGTTTTCCAGGCTGACCTGGAATTCACTATGTAGTCTCAGCATGGCCTTGAACTCACAATAATCCTCCTACCTCTGCCTCCTGACTGCTGGGATTAAAGGTGTGTGCCACCACGCTGGGCTAGGAGGACTTTTTAAGTTCTCATTTATTTGCTTATTTTATTTATTTTATTATGTATTTATTTTGTTTTTTTCAAAAATACACATAAAACTTTTGAAAATAGTTCCAAACAAATATTGTATGATTCCACTCACCCATACTAGCTAGAAGCAGCAACTTCATGGAAATGCAATGTAGATTACAGGTTATAATTGCTGGAGGAAGAGTGAATATATGAGCTTTTATATGAGCTGATAAAAAAGCTTTGAAAATAGTTTAATGCTTAGTGAGTAAATTATAAAGATGATAAATACCACTAAATCATTTACTTCAGATTGACTAAAATTATAAATACCATGTCATATATTCTTCCACAATGAAATATCTGAAAAATTAAAGTTAATGAGAAGTAACATAGTAAAAAAATTGTGGGCTGGAGAGATGGCTTAGCAGTTAAGCACTTGCCTGTGAAGCCTCAGGACCCCAGTTCAAGGCTAGATTCCCCAGGACCCACATAAGCCAGATGCACAAGGTGGCACATGCATCTGGAGTTCATTTACAGTAGCTGGAGGCCCTGGTGCACCCATTCTCTCTCCCTCTCTCTGCCTCTTTCTCTCTCTGTCTGTTGCTCTCAAATAAATAAATAAAAATCAAAAAATTTAAAAAATTGTATTGAATTTAACACATTTGAGTGTTCTGGCTTTATTAACTTAGATTAAAAATTAAGTATCTTAATGAATATATTCAATGATGAGAACATGTTGAGTACCCTTATGTCTGATGTTGCCTGGCCATCTTGAAAACATTGTCTTTTAAGATATACATAACAGTAGGATTCCACATAGACTCTAGTATAACTCCAGCAGTTCTTCCTGAAATACTATGGCCAAATATTTCAAAGTACTTGAATAATCATTGTTTGAAGAAACAAGTATTTATTTTAGGGAGATAAAATTTAGATTCAAGAGATTCATATTAACAAATGATTCTATCAACCTTTATAAATAATTAAAATGTAGTAAAATAAATAATATGCAAAACATCAAGTAATATATAAACAAGAAATTTTAAAAATACAAAGTTAACACACTGTTATATAAAAACACAATGACACTTTATTTTTCTTAAATTTGTTTTAATGATCATTGCTCATTTGTGTTGCTATATGATTAAAAAATAGATTCAGGGCTGGAGAGGTGGCTTAGCGGTTAAGGTGGCTGCCTCCTAAGCCTAAGAACGCTGGTTCCAATCTCCAGCGGTTCCAATCTCCAGGTCCCATGTTTAACAAGATGCAGTGATGCAAGGGCGTAATGCTGCACTTGACCACAAGGGGGCACACGCATCTGGCTTTCGTTCACAGCAGCTGAGACACTGCTGGCGCGCCCATCTCTATCTGTCTTCCTCTCCCCTCTCTCTCTCTCTCTCTGTGTCTCTCTCCAAAAAAGAAAAAAAAAATAGATTCAGGCTGGAGAGCTGATTCTTCAGTTAAGGCATTTGCCTGCAAAGCCAAAGACCCAGGTTTGACTCCCCAGGACCCACATAAGCCAGATGCACAAGGGGGCGCACGTATCTGGAGTTCGTTTGTAGTGGCTGGAGGCCCTGGTGCACCCATTCGTCCTCTTTTTCTCTACCTGCATATTTCTATCTCTCTCTCTTTCAAAATAAATAAAAATAAAATTAAAAAAAAATAGATCCAAGAAGGGGAGCCATGTCAAATCCAGAGAGAGAGAGAGAGAAAGAGAGAGAGAGAGAGAGAGAGAGAGAGAGCACTACCAACATTGCCTCATTTTAAATTATAGACCCTGTCATCCTTGTCTACCTTCTGTCAACCTGAGCTAGGCGGTATACTTTGAAGCTATTTTGTCCCTCTGATAAAAGCTTTGTTATAGGTGTTTTCACTGCCATGTGCTTACATGATAACCCTGCTACCACTTCTGCATGCAATTTCAGTGTGAAGGTCAAAATAGTTGAGAAACAGAGGTAGGAAGGTGGCCATGAATTCAAGGCCACCCTGAGGCTATATAGTGAATTCTAGCTCAGCTTGGGCTAGAGCAAGACCCTACCTCAAAAAAACAACAAAAAAATTATTTTCTCTGAGATCTTCAAGATGGTGTGAGAGAAGAATGTGAGCCCAGGCGTGGTCACTGCCTCAGTCATTTTTAGAGGAAAGAAAGGGCCAGGATGAGGTGTGGTGTCCACAACCTATTCCTAGTACCAAGAATGCATGGAAAGGAAGGGCAGGGCAGCGGAGAGAAGAGCAGTTGGGGATGCAAGCCCACCGGTGTGATAGTGTTCCAGGCAAATCAGAGTGAAAAGCAATCAAGGTACAGAAAGTTGTAAGGAAAGTTTTGCAAGTGGACGCTCCTCTAACTTGAGCAATCCTACACTTGGTCTTCATCTTTGGGGAGGCAGGAATCTCCCTCCTTGCCCCTCCCATCCTTATCCGTCCTCTTTAATTGTTCTGGCGTGTTGTGGTTTGATTCCACAGTGTTCTGTCACGTGGAGGCTTCTCATTAAAGGGACACCTTCTTGGGTTTGTTACTTCGCAAAGGGTGATCCATGACCAGCTCTCAGCGTGCAGATCTGTAGAGCTGGCTTCCGTCCCAGGTCACTTGCTGAGTGAGCAGTCTTGGGGGGGCGGTAAGCAGCCCTCCCGAATTCCATAGATATGGGGCTGCTAATTAACAAGACGCGTCCTCTGCGTTCACCAGGGAGACCTTCAAAATTTCAAAGGACTAGGTCCTCCCAGGGCCTCTGGCTTCCATTTCTTCTCACCCAGTGCCGTAGGAGAGACCTTCTTTTTCCTTCTTGCCGGTCCACAAATCCATTCATCTCCAAGGCTTCCTCCTCTTTCCAAATCATCACCTTTCCTTAGACACTGAAGCCTCTGTGCACAATGCTCACACCAGAGTTGCTCCCAAAGTCACGGCTGGAGAGACAGAAGCTGCTGCTGAGGGCTGCCGAGCGGTCTGTATTGCTAGTGAACACAATGAGGCACAACTTTGTGCCCATTAGGACAGTCACGATAAAAAGGCGGCACGTTTCCGCAAGAAAGCGGAGAGGGTAGAGGCCTCGTCACTGCTATTGTTCATGTTCATGGTAATACGTGTAAACTGCAGAAAACAGCACTGTGGTTCCTCAAGAAACAAGCATCCAATGACCACGGGACTCAGCAGTTCCGCTTCTGGGTATAAAGAGAGAAATCTAGGTTTCAGGCATTGACTTTTTCCAGTGCCCACGGAGAGATGAATGGGAAAGCTCAGCATCCAACAGTCATGTCATGGACTGTCACGCGCCCTTAGGAAGGAAGTGAATTCTGACAGTACAGTGTGGATGGACTTTGGAGACAGGATTCTAGCAAAATAAGCCACTCACAGAAGAGCAGACCCTGTCTGGTTTCACACAGAGCAAGCACTGGGGAAGTGTAGCACAGAGACAGAAAGTGGGATGGAGGTGCCAGGAGTGGGAAGAGGGCAGGGCAGCGGGCAGCCAGTGCTTCAAGGGTGTTTGATGGAGACTGAGTTTTGGAAGAAGAGAGGGGTGGTGGTGGCATAATGCCACCAAAGTATGTTTTACACGGTCATAATGATAGGTTTTGTGTTCTGTGTATTGATCACAGTTACAGAAAGAAAGAAAGAAAGAAAGAAAGAAAGAAAGAAAGAAAGAAAGAAAGGAAGGAAGGAAGGAAGAAAGGAAGGAAGAAACCTAATGGCTGGAAGAAATGTTCTGATGAATATGTTAGAATGACCCCAGAATGCAGACATGCAGACCCCTGTTCTCCTGATGACAACGGTCTGTTGTTATACCCCATGTGATTAGTAAAAGCTCCCAGATGGTCTGCTCATGACCACGTGAGAGCCCTGCTATCCTGGGGAGGGTCACATGCCATCTGGGTGTGTGGGGACAAGGTGTCCCTGCCCAGGACGTCTGTGCTGGCTGGTGGCCTGGCCCGCCCCCACCCACGGCAGCTTCCAGCTCGGTGTCTGGCCCGCCAGGAGCCGGCACTCATGGAGATCCATCTTCATTCATTCTGGCACGGGTTCCACTTGGCCCAGCCAACCCTGCACTTGGTCGGCCTTGCTTGGGAATCCAACCTGGTTCCGTGTTCAATTTTGGAAGCGTTGCTGCGGATTAAAGACCAGTCGAATGATGGGAAGGAGTCAGAGTGAACAGCTGCTGTGTCCCCACCATCCTGCCAAGACCTAAATGAGCCTCCAGAAAGCATGGGGCGACCAGGGCTCCTTCCCGGCAGGAATGATGCATAGCCTCAGAATGACATGGCCTATCGGGAGGAGGGGTCATGGAGCCCCAGGGACCTGTGGGCGCAGAACCATGGGCTCTTATTTCCTGGGCTGCATGGAAGCCTGACTGACTGCTCAGGTATCTGATTAGATGGTAAGGACTGTAGAATAAGGGATCTGACATTCTGGCTGTGCTTAATCAAATGGCTCATCTACTTGGTTCTTTGAAATTATCCACAAAGACACAGCACACAAGACAAGAGTATTTCCTGCAGGATGTGTGGTGTGTTGTTTTCACTTTCTGTTTCCCTCTAGCCTGTCAGGACCCTCTTTCTCTGAGTAGCCTGCAGAGCTCCTGGACAGTTCTGTGTCAAACACTGAGCCCCATCATTTTTTCTTGACTGGCTTTTGTGGGGATCAGCAGACGGGTTGGGCAGAAGGGAAAACGCTAACTATCCTGGTGACCCAGCACAAGTGAATGGGCTGGCACCTGGGCCTCTGTGGTGGCAGGAACACTCAGCCTATCTCAGCTGAGCTGGGGTCTCCTGGGAGAGGGGGACCTGAGACCTGAGATCCGACGAAGGTTCCCTCCCCTGCCATGTACGCTTCTGAGTGTTCAAGGCTGCGGAGAGCCACAGCTGGTTTTCTTGTGATGGGACCATCTGGTCAGACAGGTCTTACATCAGGACAAAATGTGCCCACCTTCATGCCAGTGTCCCTAAAGGATCACAGACAGCCACATCCCTCAGGCTTATTTCTGAGAGTTGAGCACCCCTGCAGGTGGGTGATGGGTGGGGAGGGTGCCCAGTGATAGAGCAAGACAGGAGGGGTTGGGGGCTGACTAAGGAGTGAAGAACTATTGGTTTCTGCACCATCAAGGGAAAATACTTTGGGTGTTGAGACCTGAGAACTAGGTAGAATTTTCATTGTAGGTCAACTTTATTCACTGTTAAAATAAAATTCAAAGAGATTTAGAATCTACTTTTTTTCTGTTTTTGAGAATTTATTTTGGGTGTTCCATTTTCTGTTTTCACTTTTTAAATGTTTTTTAATTTTTAAAATGTTTTTATTTATTTGAGAGAGAGAGAGAGAGAGAGAGAGAGGCAGAGATAAAGAGAAAGGATATGGACACACCAGGGCCTCCTGCCACTGCAAATGAACTCCAGACTCAAGTGCCACTTTGTACATCTGGCTTTACGTGGGTACTGCAGAATCAAACCCAAGCCATCGGGCTTTGCAAGCAGGCCCCTTTAGCTGCTGAGCCATCTCTCTAGCCCCCCCCCTTTTTTGACAAGTTCTCTCTATGTCGTCCAGGCTGCACTCAGATTTTCAATCCTCCTGCCTCAGCCTTCTGAGTGCTGAGAATATAGGCATGTCCCACTACACCCGGCTACTCTTCCATTCTTTATTCCCACCTGGGCATGGGCGCGTGACAGTTGTGTAGATGGTGTTTCATTCTTTCTTATCCAACACGGGAAAATGATCAAAAATCACTGCTGTGGCTCTCAAGGTGTCCGCAGCTGCAGAGAGCACAAAGCTCCACCCAGTTGACACATTTAGAAGTCACCGCTTTGCTGTGTTCTTTAGGCCAAATCTAATTTGAAACTATTATGAGAACATGGGAAATGTGTCTCTTTATAACAGTCATTATCTTTGATCTGAATTAACTCCCAATGCCAAGTAACTGTGCCTGTTATTTCCCCACTGCTGTCTTCTCCTGTGGCTCCCCAGCACGGCCTTCCAGGACTGCTGTCGTTTTCTCATTGCTGTGCATCTGCCTTGCTTTGAGGAGCCATTTCTTGGCTGGTCCATGGCCCACAGGACGGGAGCCTCCTCCTGCCTAATTTCTATATTCTGTAGACATTTACTGGGGTTAGCCTTCGGCACCCCGTGAGGAGGAGCTCAGTGCTGGGCATACTTTGAGATTCTTTTCTTGAGGGGTCCATTTAAAGGTGAATGTGTGGTGGTTTGATTCAGGTGTCCCCCATAAACTTAGGTGTTCTGAATGCTAGTCTCCCTAGCTGATGGCAATTGGAAATTAAAGCCTCCTGGAAGCAGTGTATTGTTGGTGGCGGGCTTATGGGTGTTATAACCAGTTTCCCCATGCCAGTGTTTGGCACACTCTCCTGTTCTTATTGTCCACCTGATGTTGGCCAGGGTGTGATGTCCACTCTCTGCTCATGTCATCATTTTCCCTGCCATCGTGGAGCTTCTCCTCCAGTGAGTAAGCCAAAATAAATCCTTTATGTTTTTTTTTTTTTTTTCCTAAAGCTACTCTTGGTCAGGTGACTTCTGCCAGAAATGCAAACCTGACTGCAACAGTAATGTTGGTACCAAGAGTGGGGTCATTTGCTGCTAGACACCTGACTGTGTGGCTTTGGCCTTTTGGAGCTGATTTTCAAGAAGAATGTAGAGGGATTTGAAATCTTGGCCTAAGAGATGCCTTGCAGTGCTGTAAGTACAGCTTGATGGACTATTCTGGTAAGAGTTGAAAGACCTGAATGCAGTAAGAATTATGGACTGTGAGTTTGGCTTATGAGGGTGAGAAAGAGCTTTACTTGGACTGGGCTAGAAATAGTTTGTGTGAGAGGCTTGCTGTTATGCCTGTGTCCTGAGAACTTGTGCAGGGTTCCTTTGTATAGAAACAGACTGGTGTGTGTAGAGGGATATGGCACAGAAAGAAATGTTTAGGCCAAAACTGCTGCCTGTTCAGCTGCAATTGAGAGATTACAACCTTTGAGATTGGGCCATCTGACCTGGGGCAACAGGAGGAATGTAGACTCTTTGGAAGGGGCCTGAGTGCTCAAGGAGTGTCCTGTTCTTCAAAGTCTGCTTTGTTCTCCTGGATTAACAAATTGGCACCCCACCTGGTATTGTGGAGAATAAGAAATGCAAGAAAGAGAGGGTTATTGAGTTGCAACATGGTCTTGGGTTTTGGAAACGGCCATGGGCAGTGTGTAGCAGGTTTGCTGGATCCCTGCATGGAGACCTGATGGAGCCATGAAGATGAACCGTGGCTTTTAGTGGAGACCCAGGGGAGATGCCGGGACCACCAGATGGCTGCTAAGGAGAGCTTCTGGCCCCAGATGAAGTTTTCCAGGACTGTGAGTAGCCTAGATGGAGGGGCCGAATTGGAGCTCCAGAAACTTGTTGCTGGTTAGAATTATCACACTTGGAGACTTGTCACTGACTAGAGTTGTTGGACTTAGAGTTACAGAGTTTGATGTTTGCCCTGGTTGTTTTAAATCTTTTATTTGTTGAATATTTCTTTGTTATGCCCAATGCCATCTTTTGTACTGTGAATGTTTATTCTGTGCCATTATGGGTTTTGGGGGGGATTTTTTTGGTATTATGGCTCAGTTAAAAGACCTTGGATTATGAGGATATTTAAACATCATTAAGTTTGATAAAAAATATGAGGACTTTTAAAATTGGACTGAATGCATTGCATTTTACATCATGGATGGTTATCAGTTTATGGGGGTCAGGGGCAGAATGTGGTGGTTTGATTCAAGCGTCCCCCATAAACTTAGGTCTTCTGAATGCTAGGTTCCCAGCTGATGGCAACTGGAAATTAAAGCCTTCTGGAGGCAGTGTATTGTTGGGGGCAGGCGTATGGGTGTTATAGCCAGTTTCCCCTTGCCAGTGTTTGGCATACTCTCCTGTTGCTGTTGTCCACCTTATGTTGGCCAGGGGGTGATGTCCACCCTCTGCTCATGTTGCCATTTTCCTGCCATCGTGGAGCTTCCCCTTGAGTCTGTAAGCTGAAATAAATCCGTTTTTCCCCCACAAGCTGCTCTTGGTTGGGTGATTTCTGCCAGCAATGAGAACCTGACTTGCAACAGAGTGCATACGTAGCAATAACATCGCCCAATGTGCTGAGTTTCACAAGGGAGGAGAAGCTGTGAGAGGAATGAACCAAGGGCCTGCTCCAGATGGGACTTTGGGGAGACCCTCGGAGGGAAGGAGGGTTAGAACGAGTGCCAATGGTGAGAGGTTTTGACAGACGTGAGCAGCCGGGATGACCCTGCAGAGGGATGGGAACATTTAGAGAGGTGAGAAAGGCAAGGAGGGGTACCAGGCAAGGCTGGGCGGTCAGTGCGGTGGGGTCCTGAGTTGGTTATGCTTGCAGGACAGAGGGGCTCTCAGGGAAGTGCTCGCAAGGCATCCTGGGTGATGTCAGGGGAGAAGTTTGGCCAGCTAGGCACTCTGGCCTGTACTTGAGTTCTGGGCCTCCTGTTGCTAGGGCGTGGTCAGCGTCAAACCTTTTATACCAAACCAGAGACAAGCTTGGAAATAAATGGAGATGGTCATGTTGAGTTCCTGCTTGAGATAGGAACAGCTGCAGCATCAGGGTGCTGGGTAAAGTGGAAGTCATGGGACTTAGCATTGGGTCAACTCATGACTTATCAAAAATAGCACAGTTGAGGCCAAAGATACCTGAGATTCACTTTCCCACCCTCCAGGGGAGCCCCTTGGGGTACCACGTATTTAGGGAAGAGCTGATCTTTCCCATGACCAGAGGGCAGCCATCACCTCTTCTGAAAACTGTCCCTGCAGCTCTGCCCAGGCTTTATAATGACCCTTTGTCCATGGGTTCTTGAGAAGTTGTAGGCTTCGGGAATCACTATTAGAGAGACTAGGCAGTAATGAAAACATAGTAAGTGAAATACTCATCACTGTGACCGGCTCACTGAGAGCTTGTTGGTCACCTGACTCGCTGCTGGCCTGCTCTGTTTCTGTGAGGAAAAAAAAACTTAGTCATTGAGGGTCCTGCTTCCAGATGGACACAGCAACACACTTTCATCATGTGCACAACATTTATACTTCATGCTATAGCCTTCAAATCTCATTTCGAAACTCTTATTTATGTTTATTTTTCTGAAATAGAGTCTTTGTATTCACTGGCTGGCCTTGAACTCACAATGTATCCTAGGCGGACCTTAAACTCAGGGATCCTCTTGCCTCAGTCTCCCCAGGGTTGGGGGGCTGCCATGCTGAGCATAATTTAGCCAGGCCTTGAACTTTTAGAGCTAGGGATGGAACCCAGGGCTTTCCACAGGTGAGCAAGCATTCTACCACCGAGTTATACCCAACTTGTTTGCTTATTTATTCATGTGTCTATTTTCATTGGTTTGACCTCATGGTCTTCCTGCCTCAGCCTCATGAGTACATTACAGATCTATCCCACTATATCTGGCTCTTAATTTTGATCTTAATTAGTTAGTGAGCAATACACACTGATCAGACAGTAGAATCTACGAAGGACACTCCTGTCACTGGCGTGCAGCTGGGTCCGTGTTTAGCTATGGGGACAGCATGATCAAGACACTGGGCCTTTCCACCTCCCAGAGGTTTGCTCCATTCCTCTTCTTACACAACCCATCCCTTCCCGGGTGTGGGGGTCTGAGTCAGGTGTCCCCCGGAAACCTAGGTGTTCTGAATGCTAGGTTCCCAGCTGATGGAGATTTGGGAGTTAACACCTCCTGGAGGCAGTGTATTGTTGGGAGTGGGCTTATGGGTATTATAGTCACTTTCCTCTTGCCAGTGTTGGCACACTCTTCTGTTGCTATTGTCCATCTGATGTTGGGCAGGAGGTGATGTCCACCCTCTGCTCATGCCATCGTTTTCCCCTGCCATCAAGGAGCTTCCCCTCACATCTATAAGGCAAAATAAACCTTTTTTTTTTTTTCTCCACAAGCTGCTCTTGGTCAGCTGTTTTCTGCCAGCAATGCGAACCTGACTGTGACGCTGAGAGAACCACTCTCCTGGATTGGATTCTTACGTCATCAGGCACTGTTCTTGGCTTGTCTCCATTCTGTCAGCACAGTGCTGGGGAAGCCCTGGATTGTGTGTATCAGCAGCTTGTTCCTGGTTAAATCTCACAATTTTTGTCTTCATGTTCCTACTCATGGGCACTGGGATTGTTTCCAGTTGGAGGGTGTTACAACTGTGTTGATGGGAATATTCTTGCACATGTCTTTTAGAAAATTGATTTATTTATAAGTAGAGAGAGATAGAAGAGAGACAGAGAGAGAGAATGGACATTCCAGAACCTTTAGTTGCTGAGAACAGACTCCAGGTGCTTGTGCCACTTTGTGCGTCTGGGTTTACGTGAGTGGGGAATCGAAATTGGGTCATTTGGCTTTGCAGACAAATGCCTTAACCATTGAGCAGTGTCTCCAGCCCCCCTTGAAAAATTTATTTAATTAATTTATTTAAAAGAGGGAGAGGGAAAAGGAGAGAGAGAGAGAAAGAGAGAGAGAGAGAATGGGTGTGCCAGGGCCTCCTAGCCACTGCAAACAAACTCCAGACACATGCACCACCTTGTGCATTTGGCTTTGTATGGGGACTGGAGAATTGAACCTGGGTCCTTTGACTTTGCCTGCTAAGTCACACCCCCTTTTTTTAACATACCCACTCTTTTCTCTTGGACATGTTTGGGAATTTGCTGGGCCACAGGATGAGTGGTTAGATTATGCCAAACCCTTTTTCAGTGGGTGTGCTAATTTACGCTTCCACACACAATCTGTTAATGACTAGTTGCTCTGTGTCCTTGCTAACACTTGGCTTTGTCTCCCATTTATTAGAACCCTGGTCCAGGGATAGAAGGGGGCATACAGTCACAAATGTTGAGGTGATACTGACAGACTTGTTTCCATGGGCCTGTGTGTCAGGAGCAATGGTCAGAGTTCTGGGCTGGGTCAGCTTGTAAGGTGGTGATTGAGAGCAAGGCCAAGGGATGCGGTGATCCCAAAGGGCAAGAAAGCGGGCTTTCTGCACCACTTTGAAGGCCTCCAGAATTTGAGCAAATGCACGCACAAGATCGTTGGGAGAATGCTGGCTAAGATGGGTTATCAGTCAGTGTTGGTAAGAAATACATTGTGCACTCGGATTGGGAAATTTGAAGATAATTTAGTAAAGAGGTCATTTACGTATGTATGTATATATGTAAGACAGACAGAGAGAGAGAGAGAGAGAGAGAGAGAAGGAGGGAAGGAGGAAGACAGACAGAGAGAAAGAGAGAATGGGTACATCAGGGCCTCTAGCCACTGCAAATGAACTCCAGATGTATGCACCACCATGTGCCTCTGACTTACTTGGGTTCTGTGTAATTGAACCTGGGTCTTTAGGCTTTGCAGGCAAGTGTGTTAATCTCTAAGCCATCTCTCCATCCCGAGAGGTTATTTTAAAAATACATGAGCAAGGAGTGGGCACATCATGAAGAACAGGGCATTGCTTTCCCTGAGGGCTGTGATGACGAGCGGGTGCCTGACTGGGAAGGAGTGGGTGCATGATGAGAGCCCCTAGTGCTGTGTGTGGCGAGTCAGCCCAGGACTGGCAAGGAGGGAGCGGAGCTGAGGGCCGTCTCAAATTGCCTTGCCTATTCTAGTCCTCTGATCACTGTCCACAGCTCGCAGGATGACCCCAGCCAAAGCCAAAGGTCAGGAGTACCTGTGTAGACCAAGTTCAGTCCACTCTGTTCTTCAGCACTAAGGGGGAACATGGTGGAAGGTGGGTGGTCTCTGTAGAGGTAGAAGAGACAGGATGTAACTACCCAGGAACACAGAGCAGCATGGAAGGCAGGGAGGTGGACAAGTAGGTCTAGCTGGGGTCTGGTTGGACACCTTCATAGAATGCTAGAGCTCAGCACAGCTCTTCTCAGCCACCTCCTTCCCCAGGCCTAACTTGGTACTTTTAAAAAAAAATTTTTTTTTATCATTTTTTTTGGAGAGAGACACAGAGAGAGACAGAGAGAGAGAGAGAGAGAGAGAGAGAGGAAGACAGAGATGGGCGCACCAGCAGTGTCTCAGCTGCTGTGAACAAAATCCAGATGTGTGCACCCCCTTGTGGTCAAGTGCGGCATTGTGCCCTTGCGTCACTTTGCACCTGGCTAAACGTGGGACCTGGAGATTGGAACGGCTGGAGATTGGAACCAGCGTTCTTAGGCTTAGGAGGCAGGCGCCTTAACCCCTAAGCCATCTCTCCAGCCCCTAACTCGGTACTTTTGTTGTGCAAGAAAATGCACAACAGTGATATGAGCTGGGAGGCTGAGGCTTGTGAAGAGACAAATTAAATACACTGAGGTGTGGAGAAAGAAGTCATGTCCTCCCACCCAGGAGAGCAGCCTGCACGGGGACGGGCTTCTCACAGCTCCAGTTTCCTCCCTGCTTGTGTGCGAGGCTGCTTAATTTGGTTTGCAGTTTTGTTATTGTTTTGAGCTTCTCTTCTGGCGGCGTTAATCCAGAGCTTTCTGGTTGTCCCCTCCTGGATTCGAAGAGGGCTCTGGGTTTGTTAAGGACCACTGGTGAGCCTGGGCTTCCTGGGTGACAGAAGTCAGAGGGTGGGTCAGGGATGACTGGGCGCCAGCCCTCATTACTGTCCTGCTGTACTGGTGAGGCACAGACTGCTTACTTCCAGGCTGGGATAGCCCAGTCTGTCCTCCTGTTCTGGTAGGGTGCTTACCGGCCTTTCAGCTCAGCTGGGCTGCAGATATCAGCCTTTGCCTGTTGATCCTGGTTGAGGTCATGAAATGCAAGTCTTTGATGTATTAGAAGCAGAGTAGTGATTTCTCACTTTCTTTCCTCAAACCTCAGCACCCAGGGAGATGGTCTTCGGCATGGTGGGGACCATGCTGGATCCTGGCTGGTGTGTGCAGCACCTTTTCTATATGGCCACATCTCATTATCAAACCACATAGTCAGCGATGATGCTGGAACTCTGGGAGAAGAGTGTGGCAGCTTTTTTTCTTTTTTCTTTTTTAAGCAGAAAAGAAAGTTAGAAAGTAACTAGTATGCACTAATTAATTATAATAATAATAACATTTTGAATTGGTGCCTAGCAAGAAACTGGATGCGGGCTCCTTGCCAAATGCCCTGTCTATTACAGTTGCCTTTCAAGTCATCCTGCATCTGTTTTGAGATATGACAGTGAGGGCATGTTTTTGAAATGGTTAATTGCTGGCATTGTTTATTAAGAAAATTTTATAGCCTCTCTCGGGCATCTGATTTTACACAGCATCTGTTTTTGGTGTTAGTGAGTTAAAGAAAGGGAGTAGGAAGTAACTGGAAAAATATCTGTATAATTCAGAGCTCTGGAGGGAGAAAAGTTTCACATGGGTGCACACTACCTTAGAAGCCGCCTCCCCATAATCAAATGTGTATCATGGTTTGCCAACTGTCCTGGGCTGTCATCACACCTACCTTCACCACCTGTGACCATTTTCTTCCCTTTTGTGCTAAATAATCAGTTAAGAGATCCCAGGTTTTTTCTCCATGTCTTCTTCTTTTAAAAAATATTTTTAAATTATTGTTTTTTATTGACTTTTATACTTACATACAAAAAAACCCACCTGATATTTCCCTCCCCTCCCCCCATTCCACTTTAGAACTCCAGTCTCCACCATATCCCCTCCCTCTCTCCATTAGTCTCTCTTTTAATTTGATGACATCATCTTTTTCTTCTATTTTGAGGGTCTTGCGGAGTATTGCTAGGCGCAGCAAGGTCATGGATATCGAAGCCAATTTCTGTCTGGGCAGTTGCATTGTAAGAGGTCATACCCTTCCTTTGGCTCTTCCATTCTATCCGCCCCCTCTTCCGCAATGGTCCCTGAGCCTTGGAGGGTGTGACAGAGGTGTTTCAGTGCTGGGCACTCCTCCATCCCTTCTTCTCAGCACTATGTTGCCTTTTGGGTCATCCCAGTGGCCATCGCCATCTGAAAAGAGAAGCTTCTCTAACCAGAAGTGAGAGTAGCGTTAATATGTGAATATGAGCATTAAGTGTAGTGCTTTCAGGGCAGCTTGGTGGGAATAATATATACATTTCGCTAGACAAGAGCAGGCTTATACCCCTAAGGCTCATGACCTCACCTACCATAGACTTTTACTTAGGTTTTTCAGTACCAGGTATGTATTCCCTCCCGTAGAGAAGGCCTTCAGTCCAATTATGGAGTAGTTGGTTACCCCAAGAGTAGACATGCCACTATTGCACCCGTTCAGTCATTGGGCCTGTCTGGCCAAACTTGAATATTCAGTGTCCACTGTTTTCACCACTGATGACTTCTGTCTCCCATATGCTGCGTGCAGTGCAGGTTTTTCCAGCTTTCTGTTGGCTGGTCTACAGGGAGAAGGTTTTCTGCTCCACACCAGCTTGCTTTCTCAGTGACCTTGCTTCTCAGGCAAGAGATGTCTTCAGCAATAAGGTCTTACTATCTGTTTCTCAAGGGAAACCAAGGGCTTTGGCAAAAGCCTTTAATGTTTTGGAGGCTACTGGGACCTCCTTGGCCAACAACTCACTGGAAGGTATCCCATCCCAGGTACTGAAAAATTTCTAGTAACAGTCTACAGCTTTTAGACGTGCCTTTATTCAAAAAAGTAATTTTACATATGTCTTATTATTTATTTATTTGATTTGACAGAGAGAGAGAGAAAGAATGGGCACACGAGGGCCTCCAGCCACTGCAAATGAACTCCAGATGTGTGCGCCCCCTTGTGCATCTGACTAATGTGGGTCCTGGGAAATTGAATCTGGGTCCTTTGGCTTTGTAGGCAAACACCTTAACTGCTAAGCCATCCCTCCAGCCTGACTTCTTTTATGGCTGCTCTGCACCTTGCTTTCCACAGCTCCAGAATGAGGACACAGGCATGTCTGGCTCAGGAGGGCAGGGCAGAAGATGACATGGGATCATGTTGAGTCAGGCACAGTCATGGATAACGTGAGCTGGTATCTGCTTTGGAAATGGTTTGGAAAATGTAAAAACTTAAAACTTGATATGGATAAAGATTTGGGGCTGAGCCAGGCTCTCGGGGCTCTTGTGGGGATGTTAAATTGTCAACAACTTTCTGTGGAGCAACTTGGCATCTTTCTCTCAAACACTGAACCCGAGTTTTCCAATTCTGTGAAGCTATTCTAAGGTTATCACAGAACACAGAGGAGGAACACAGACCTGGTGAACTGAATGAAAATGTATAGAGTGATATATAGAAAAACATGCTCCCTGCAGCATCAACACCCATGCATCAGAGGAAGCAACCCAAGTGTCCAGTAAAAGGGGACTCATTCCATTTCAACCAAGTACTGTGCAGTCATTGACAATGAGGTGTACTGAGTTTCTAATGGGACAACGAGACAGATAAAATGTTATGTGAAAATAAAAGATGTAAAACTTCGTACAATATGATCCCAAGATATTTACATGCAAAAAAAAAGAGAATTTAAAAATTACAGACATTTTTAAATTGCTCTGTTCAGCTCTCTGTGGTTTTTAGTTTGCACAATAAACACACTTGTATATACAGTCATTGGAGTGTTAATAAGAACATTTTAAATCTATATGGAGCAAGGAAATAGTTTTCAAAAAGATCCTATTATCTAGGGTCATACAAAACCATCTGGCCCTCTGTGTTGTTTTCCAATATGCCTTATTACGGGGTGGTGCATTCACCATGTATATTTTATTTTTGCATATGCATGTGTGTGGTGGTGTTGTGTGTGGTGGTGTATATCTTTCTTGATTGTGGTTTACCTTCTTTTGAGACAGGTTCTCTCTCTGAACCTGGAGTTCATGGATTTAGCTAGCTGGTCAGCACACCCCAGGCATCCTCCTGTCTTCGCCTCCCGAGCACTGGGATTGCAGGGACACACTGCCACAACTGGCTTTTATGTGGATGCTGGGGATCCGAACTCAGGTCCTTGTGCTTGAATGGCAAGTGCTCTCCTTTCCCTGCTATCCCCTGCCCCTAGCCTCCATGCAGTGTTTTATAGAGAGAAGGCAGGTGTGCGTGTGATGGTTCTGTGGAACAGGCCCTCATTCTGTGTGATTTCTGTGAGTTTGAAACAAGGCAGAGACATTGGTTATGCCAGGGCTGGGCATTGTCACTCTGATCAATGGCCATGCTGAGTATTGGGCAAGCAGTCAGTTGGTCATGTTGGGTGTTGTGATGATGCCGATGGGATCACATGTGTGTCTCAGATCAAGTTCATGCTGTAGAACTCTGCCAAGAAGCCCCTGGTGTCTGGTGTGCTGGGATACCTGAGACCCCTGTTTTGGGGTAAGGTGTGCTGTCCGTCTTAGAAGTGAAAACTGATCCGTAAGGACCAGCAGCACTCGTTTTAGCTGGATGCCTGTCAGAAATGCTGAATCTCAGCCCCACGCAGGCCCACTGCACCCGGATCTAGTGCCTGAAAGTCCCCAGGCCACTGTGGAGTACACACACTTCAAGGAAGCCAAGATTCACGCTCGTAGAGCTCTGACCAAGTCTGGTGCAAACCAGTCATGGGAAGCAGACCTGTGGTGCATTCCTAGGGAGTTCTCTCCTGGTCCACAGAAAACCCAGCCCTGGATTTCATGAGCCACAGTGAAGGTTCCACTGTGAGCCCACTGCCTGTTTCTAGCCCGTGTGAGGGATGCTGGATGCTTCAACAGGAACTCCTGGTTCCGAACGTGGCAGGGGACTTATCCCTTCTGTGATGTGTGCTGTCCTGGCCCAGGCTGGGTCTCTTGTCACTGAAGCTCATCCTGTCTGAGAGGATAGGGCAGGTGGCAGCCCAGGGCTCAAATCCTGGATCTGTTGGTCCCTGAGCAGCTTCTTGCCCTCCTCCTGGGATTATTGTTCTGCTCACGTCACCGCCACACAACCTCTTCACTGCTGCTCTCTTTCCCTTTCCCTGTCCTCGACCCCACTCAGAAAGCCCGAGATGTCCCACCTGCCCTTCCAGAGACTTCTCCATGCCTCCTCCTGAGCTCAAGATGCCTTCTAGCCTGTCGCCTGCTGCTAAGATCACACACACTTAATCCTGGCACACCCCATCTGTAAGAAATGAGTGGAGGAACCTCACCCCTGACAGTAATGCCTGGCAGATCAGAATCTGGTTAGAGACTCACTCCTCAGCTGAGGGTGGCCCTCTGATGGGACGTTGGGGTGTAAGAGCTCCCCAGGCTGGATTCGGCTCTCTAGCGCCTCTTACGTGCCTTCCGCTGAGTATGCATGGGGCTGAGTCTATGCCCATAAACATGTATGCTGTGGGAATGGGTGGAGGAAATTTCCAAATAGCTGGGAGCATACTCCCATGGACCTGGAAGAAGACGGATCCTTCTGTGCCCGCAGGTGGCTTCCACTCCCAGGCATTAGGTTTTGCAGGGCAGAATCTACAGTCTCACTGGTGGTCTTTCATTTCCTGAGTCTCACAGCTGCTTATGGCTTTTTCTACTCACACAGATTGCCATGAGGGGAGTGCTTCTCACTCCTTAGTGTCTCTGTCACAGAGAATAATGTCACACCACAGCCCACTGCCCAGGGCACCAGCTTGGCATGGAGACAGACCCTAGAAGCTCAGGTGCACAGCTGCCACTGGCGGAAGAGACCTGGGGTGTTCAGTCTTCTTCCCAAATGCTCCCGAGCCTCCATCCTTGCCCTTGGCACTCCTGTGCCCATGCCAGGGTTTGAGTCTTTATTCTTCCCTGCCTGTCTTCCATTGTGCTCATGGCAGAGACAGATGCTCAGAGGACCCAGAGCTGGAATCACAAGCACCCTGACATTTCGTTCAGAATTGGAATGTCCCCGAGGCTACAGGAACTACTGGGATGAGTTGTAACAGGTGGCTTCCTTACACCCCAGGGTCCTCTTGTTCATCAGGAATTTAGAGGCATTTGGCAAGTGTCTATTGTATTCCCAACTCCCCACGATAGAAGGATGAATAATTGCAGGGGTAGATTACTTAGCATACAACCCGTAAGCCTGTGAGAATGCTGCAGGAGGTGAAGTGCATTGCCTTGGGGCTTCCAGAGGGAAGAGAAGGGTCCTGAGGCTGAAGCTGGCAGGATGGGTTGGGCTCAGCTGCAGTAAGAAGCCCACCTACGTCTCAGAGACTCAAGAGAAGTTCACTGTCCACTTGAGGGCAAAGTGATGGGGTAGAGTGGTGAGGTTCAGCCCCTCGAGGTAGCTTGGGTTAATGGAGGCTCTCCTTCAGGTGCTGGATCAGGGAAAGGAAAGGATTGGGACAACATTGGTCTCCAAAGCTGCTACTGGAAGGAAGGAAGGAGGGCAGGAAGGAAGGAGGGAGGGAGGGAGGGAAAGAAGGAGAAAGGGATGGAGAGAAAGAAGGAAGGAAAGAAAGAAAGAAGGAGGGAAGAGAGGAAGGAAAGAAGGAGGGAAAGAAGGAAGGAAGGAAGGAAGGAGGGAAGGAAGGAGGGAGGGAGGGAGGGAAAGGAGGAGGAAGGGATGGAGGGAAAGAAGGAAGGAAGGAAAGAAAGAAGGAGGGAAGAGAGGAAGGAAAGAGGGAGGGAGGGAAAGAAGGAAGGAAGGAGGGAGGAGAGGAAGGAAAGAGGGAAGAGAGGAAGGAAGAAGGGAGGGAGAGAGGGAAAGAAGGAAGGAGGGAGGGAAGAGGGAAAGGAAGGAAGGAGGGAGGGAAAGAAGGAAGGAAAGAAAGAAGGAGGGAAGAGAGGAAGGAAGAAGGGAAGAGAGGAAGGACGGAAGGAGGAAGGAAGGAGGGAAGGAAGGAAGGGCTCATTTTGGTTCATTGGCTGGGGGTCCAGCCCATCATGACATGAACTGCACGGTGGCAGGAGTGTGAGGAGGCTGGTCGCACTGCATCTGCAGTTGGGGTGCAGAGAGGAATAAATGCTGGTGCTCAGCTTGCTTTTTTTTTTTTTTTCTTTTAGAGAGAGAGTGTGTGTGAGAGACAGAGAATGGGCTTGCCGGCAGCCTCTCAGCTGCTGTGAACAAACTCCAGGCACGTGTGCCCCCTTGTGGAAAAGTGCAGCATTGCGCCCTTGAGTCACTGCATCTGGCTAAACATGGTACCTGGAGAATCGAACGGGCGTTCATAGGGTTAGCAGGCAGGTGCCTAACCACTAAGCCATCTCACCAGACCTGCTTTCTCCTTTCTATTCAGTCTGTGTACTCAACCCTTAGAATGGTGCAGCCCACATTCAGGCTGTGTTCTCCTTGCTCAGTTAAAACTTTCTGGAAACCTCCTGATAGACATGTCCAGAGCTGTGTTTCCATGGTGATTCTACATCCAGTCAAGTTGATAGTGAAAATTAACAGTCACACCAAGGATACACTTGACTTGAGCTCCTGAATCCAGCCTTTAATAAAAGAACCTTCAGGTCCTAGCGAGTGAGCCTGGAATGACAAGATTCAGGCCTCAGCAGCTTATGACAGCTGAAGTGGGTGTTGTGCAGATGTAGCAGACCCAGGACAATGTCAAAGTGCTCAGAAATGGTCTCTGGGTGAGGTCCTTGTGAGACTACCCAAAGGCTGAGATAGGAGGTCCAGGTTATCTGGCAGGAGTCAGGAGTCAGAAATGGCAGGTTTATAAGCTAAGCCCAGGTGCTCCCATGCCTTCTTGTGCTCTGGGGCTGAGGGCTTCATCTCATGGCCACATCAAAGTGGAAAAGAAGTTGGGAAACAGAGTCTCGTCTGAGCTGGGAAAGGGCAGTACTTCCAGCCCGTGGGAAAATGGAACACTTGAACTAGAAGGACGTGTTTCAAGTTACAGACTGTTCTGGAACTTTTAGTTCCTTCTCAAAATGAAGTGGAGCATCCCATCCTGAGGGATGGGCCATGAAACCATGGAAGGATGTGGCCTAGATTGCCTTGAAAGCAGCCATCATCCTCTGGACATGTGCTCACTCACGACTATCATGTTCCACAGGGAGAGTCGTTTCTCAAGATCAGATCCATCCATCACAACTCCCGCTGCCACCCGGAGTGACTCATTGCTTTCTGAACAAGTCACGGGCAGCACTGCCTCTCTGTTGTGGTCTTTCTTGCAAATTTCCAGTGTGCAAGGCTAGTGTTCCTGGGATCTAAGACCAACGGTGACACCTTCAGCCAGAGTCCATTTGGCTTCTTGAAGGAACCACTGGAGCATAAATCCATCCAGTCAAGTTCAAGTTCAAATCCTTTTCTGTGCTAGCTGAAAGCCAGTGCTTGGCTTGCTGACCTGCTCTTCAGAGAGCAGGTGTCTCTGCAGAGCAGTGGGAGTCAATGTGTTTGCTAAAATGACTCTGGTTTATTTACCTCCTCTGCTGCCTGTGTGGGGGAAGCTTGCCTGAGCTTGAGGTCTGGCTGTTGCATTGTGTCGTTGGACCTCTTCCACGCAGCCACCTGTGTCACACAGCGCAGCGTGAGGGTTACAACACAGTTGTTGAGGTGGCGGTGGTGCCTGACTTTATGCGTGTTCTCACTTGCCCTGCATCTCCAGAATATCCTGGAAGCTTGTGACGGGAGGGTAAGATGTGTTTTAACTGCTAATGGAGGGGCCCTTGATGCTAATGATACTCTCAGTCCTCCATTGCCACATTTAATTATTGTACGAGGTTTTCTTTTTCGTGTGTGACAATTGCGCCTGCTTCCTGTCACGGGTTGGCGTTACATGAGTGTACTTGATGTGTAATGAATAGCACAGTTCCCATCATCCATGGTAAGGAGGGGGTAGATGGCTCTACATGCACACCAGGGCATGCGGCCATGCTGACAGTTGGCGGGGCTCCTCTGAGAAGACACAAATCCTTGGAAGCAGGTGACACCGAGCCCACAGCACCATGGCTGGTGGCTTGGAGAGAGCACTGAGGAAAGGACAGGCTCTCGTGGTAACCAGGGCTTCTAGGGGAGGTGGTCCTGCCATGTCCAGATTGGCACTTTGTGGCACAAGTGCTCTGTCCATGGGAACAGGGTCCTGAGCCTCGCCCGGCAGAGTCCCTGTGTCTGCTAGGGCTTGACAGCAAACAGGGACTGCTCAGTTTGGAAACGTGAGCTTGCCGATTGCGGAGGGCGTTAGAATGCATGAAGGGGAGTGTCAGAGCCTGGGGCATCTGCCACCACCCCTGGCTGATGCTATGATTGGAGGGTACAAAGACCTGAGCTGCGGGGAGGGGGGGGGCATCTGGATATCCTACCCTGTTGTCCTGGGCCCTCTGGGTCTCCTGCAAGCACCCCTCATTGACTGAACCCCATAGGAAGCTGGAGGGTGAGAGGAAAGAGGACACACCCAGCGCACAGTCCCCAGTGGCCAAACGTCTCCAGGGCTGAGGTTTGTGCAAGGCCAATATCCTCTCCAGGCTAGCTCAGCAAGAGACCAAGTGAATCCCAGAGAAGGGACTCCAAGCGGATGTTCGGTGGAGTGGGAGAGCCTTGTTTCTGAAGGTCAGACACTAACCAGCTCTGACTTGGGGAAACTTCTGGATAACCATGTTCTCATGTTGGAAAAGGGAACAATGATGATCATTCCCCACAGATTCTGGGGGTCCCTAGACAGGATCTGAGAGAGGACTGCAGGGGCATTCTCAGGAGCAAAGGGGGCATGTGGAACAGAATGGTCATGTCGAGGAAGGCAGCACAGGGGGAAGACAGGAGGTGCTGACCCTTGTTCTGGTCAGAGGCTGTGCAGCCATCCCACAGGGCCTACAGAGCTTGAGTACAGAGGCCGGTGCCTGGCCTCTGCTCACAGTGAGCAGGTGTGGAGGGCTTCAGTGGACTCAGGGACAGGCCAGTGCAATGGCTCCCATTGGAAAGAAGGTCCATTTGACTAGTCATGTGTTAGTTATCTAGTACCATGAAACAATATTACCACAAATCAAACAGACCAATGTGATCTGTGTCTCAGCTTCTATCAGAAACCTGAGCCTTGCTTAGTCATGTTCACAGCAAGCCTTACTCACATTATTGGTGCCAGTACCACCTTGTCTGCAGGTCAGGTCTGCTCCAGGACCACGGGTCTGTGGGCAGTGTTTGTATTCTTGCTGCTGAAGGTCTGGAAGCCCAGCTTTTATTTTTTTTTTTAAATATTTTTAAATTGTTTTTTGAATTTATTTTTGGAGAGAGACACAGACAGAGACAGACAGAGAGGGAGAGGGAGACAGAGATGGGCACGCCAGCAGTCTCTCAGCTGCTGTGAACAAAATCCAGATGCGTGCGCCCCCTTGTGCTCAAGTGTGGCATTGCGCCCTTGCGTCACTTTGCATCTGGCTAAACGTGGGACCTGGAGATTGGAACCACTGGAGATTGGAACCAGCATTCTTAGGCTTAGCAGGCAGGCGCCTTAAATGCTAAGCCATCTCTCCAGCCCTGGAAGCCCAGCTTTTAAAACGATATTTTAGTTTTATTTATTTATTTGAGAGAGGGACAGAGGGATGGAGGGAGAGAGAGAGAGAGAATGGGTGCGCCAGGGCTTCCAGGCACTGCAAGTGAACTCCAGATGCATTCACCACCCTGTGCATCTGGCTTACGTGGGTCCTGGGGAATCGAACTGAGGCCCTTTGGCTTTGCAAGCAAGTGCCTTAACCTCTAAGCCATCTTTCCAGCCCTGGGATCCCAGCTTTTTGCAGGCTGTGGGCTGGAGGCCATCCTCAGTGCCTTGCCATGTGGGGTCTCTCCATGGGACAGTTCAGTATTTGGCTTGCTTCCTCCAAGCCAGCCAAAGGGACATCTCCCAGTAAAGGAACCATGCAATCCCTGCAGGGTGTTCACTTGCATCCTCCTGCCTGGCCACATCCTCTAGATCAGAAGCAAGTCTTGAGTCTCAAGCTGGAGAGAGGACTGCACTGGGGTGTGAAGCCAGATGGTGGGGATCATGGACCCCTGCAGAGATGCCAAGACATGTGTGTCATCTTAACTCATTTAAAAAAATAAAATAACAAAACACCCAGTATAAGCTTTCATCTGTGTCTTGTGTGTGAATGTTTTCTCTCTCTCTCTTTTTTTTTCTTAAAAAAAAAAAAGGCAAATAAAGATTTTGGTTGCATAAGAGGCTTGTCGATTTGAGGCATATTATTTCTTTAAGCTGTGACATCAGAATCCAATTATGTTTCTATAAGGAAAAGAGCCACGGAGAAATCCCCCAAGTACATCTGAGAAGCCCCGGGGGAATCCACAGTCTTCAAAAGTGAAGTAGTCACTTCAGACACTGAAATTTTATTCCAGGAAAATGGCTTTGATGGGCCATCATCGCAGCGAAGGAGAAGTTCCCATGTTGCCAAAACATACTTTTTAAGGTTTTCAGCCAAGTGACAACAGAGAAAAAAGGCAAAATATGAAAAAGATAAAGTAACTTATGAAGCACCGCATATGTCTGTGACCCCATGGCCTTGGACGCTATGGGAAGTATTCCTTCAGACCAGAGCCGTAGCAGGGTCCAATTCCAGTGATGTCAGCGTTCGATCATGGCACTTAGATTTTAAGATCTGCAAACAAAACTGTGAACAGGTTGATGTTCGGATTGCAACCTCTCCCAGGTGGAAGAAAATACAAGAGTGTGGCAGTGCTCCCCAAGAAGGCCATGGGAAAGAATTTGGATGGTAACTAGATACCACACTAGTTATTTTAAATCTGAATTTAATGCATGCTTTTATGTAACTAGATATTACTGTGATTAATTCACCAGTTTTTTTCAACTTCATCTGAACTTTTTAAATAAAACATATCCATTATCCTCTCTGCTGTCTGTCCCATGCACATGTAAGCAGTGTGAGTTAAACACATTAATTATGATAAATTAAAGATAAGAGAAGCAGCAGGTATTCCCTCAGAACCTCCACAAGTAATCTCATTCCTTCAGTTTTGCCAGCTTCTGTGACTCGGGCTGGGTCAGGCTCTGTGTTGTAAACAGGAAACCCTCCAGGGCGTCTTTTCTGGAATGGCTGTAGAGCACATGTGGTCATTTGTCCCAGGAAGGCTGGGGACATGGAGTTGTCCCCTGTAGCCTTTCAAAGATTTTTCAGCCAATGACAATAGGAAAAGAAGGAAAAATATGAGTCTGGGGAGATGGCTCAGTGGTTGCTGTGCAGGTCTGAGGGCTTGAGAGGGCTGGATTCACCCTGAATTTGATTCCCTCGTACCCACATGACTGGTTGAGTAAGCCATGCACACCTGTAACCGCAGTCCTGTGGGGAGTGGAGGCCAGTGAATCACTGGGGCTTGCTGGTCAGCCAGCTTGACCAAAAGAGACTCTCTATCAAGAACAGGTGGATGAGCAATAGAAGAGAACATTTGATGTTCTCCCCTGGCCTGTAAACGCCTTACAAGGGACACACACACACACACACACACACACACACACACACACATACATACACACACACACACACACACACACACACACACACACGGAAAAGTATGGAAAGCACTTAGGTAACTTATGAAACAGAATGTATCTGTGTGTGATTTTTTTGGTGGAAGAGTTAGTCTTTGGATGTCAGCTTGGCAGGATTTAGAATCATCACGCCAACAAGTCTCTGTGGGTAAGTACGTGAGAGACTTTCTGACTTAGGCTCGTGGAGGTGGAAAGACCCACCCTAGTTTGGGCAGCACTATTTCATGGGCTGGGGTTCCGCCTGCACGGAAAGCAGCATTCCTCGCTCTCTGCTTCCTGATTGCACACAGCTCTGTTTCATGCTCCCGTCACCATGCCTTCCCCACCATAACGGACTGCAATCTTGAACTCTAAGCCCAAATAAACCCTTCCTTCTGGTCAGGCAGTTAATCACAGCAACAAGGAACTAATTAATACCCATTATTGTGAAACACATTACCTCAAACCATAAATCTCATTGTATGTAATCCCAGTGACGTGAGAGTGCTTATGTTTTAAGACATGTAAACAAAACCACGATCGAGTTGGTCTATTCAGAATCTAGAAAAATGTCCAAACATTTTCGAGGTCTCGGGAGAGGGAACACTTGAGACTATGGGGGGATATTTTACACTCAAATCTCCACACCTGGGCCCCTTGATACAACCAGAACAGCGTAGAAGGGCCAGCTTGGCAGCAAACCCCGGAGACTCTCTGGAGCCTGGGCTGCAGCTGCATCACGGGACACCCCCCGCCCCCCCCGCTCTGCTCAGCTTCCCAGAACTTCTCCATTCCCTTCATCAACCTCAGAATTCTGGGTCTTTTCCCTCAGGGGCAGAGCACACATCACACAGACCTGCCCACAAAAATATTTTTTATTTATTTGTGAGTGTGTGTGTGTGTGCGTGTGTGTGAGTGTGTGTGTGTGAGAGAGAAAGGGTATTTCAGAGCTTCCTGACACTGCAAACAAACTTCAGATACATGCACCACTTTGAGTATCTGACTTTACGTGGGTACTGGGAAACTGAACCTGGGCCATCAGGCTTTGCAAGCAAGCGTCTTTAACCACCCAGCCATCTCCTCAGCCGTACTTTAGTCATTTTCAACATGAGGTAGACAGTCAATTTCTCCATCATCACTGCCAGACAACACGTCAATATGTGAAAAGTGTCAAGAGCTGTAGGAGGAGCTAGCTGTGCACTGGAGGCCTGGGGCTGTGATTCTCTCTGGTCTTCCCCTCATCTGACCTTGTCTCTTTTACTTGGGTGTCATTTTGTTCATGGTTAAGAGGAGGGCAGTTGATCTAGGTATGAAAACCAGAGCAGGTCTTAGGTTTCCCATAGTGTCTATGGGAAAGAGCCAGGTCAAAATGAAGGTCTCTGCTGGGAGAGCCGGGAGGTACAGACCAGTTAGGAAGGTCAGAGGAGCTAGACAGAGAGCCACAGTGAAAGGTTGTAAGGAAGGAGGAAGCATGGCCACCAGGTGGGCATCACGTGGGAGGGTTCCCAGTGGAGGTGGCACCTTTTGGCACACACTCTGGCTAGCTGGTTCTGCATGCCTCTGCAGGCAGAGGACTCCACCATTTACAGACCTGAAGACAGATGATTTCTGCATGCTGTGGGCTCATGTTTCTGGCATGATTTTCAGATGCATGCTATTAGCCATGCCAACCTAAGTGATATTTTATGCCTCCCTTGCTCTACCTTTTGGCAAAGCCCAGGGCTGGGACAAGGAGGAGCCATTTTTCATTTAGAGGTTTTCCACTTGTCTGTTCCATGAGGGCTTGTCTTGGCCCTCGTGAATGTTACTATGGATCAGTAGAAATTAGAAATTTTGAGCCAACATTCCTTTAACCCAATGATTACCAATTTCAGTATGTAATTATCCATCAGGCTATAATAGAAAATCTTTTTGTTTGCTAAAAATATGTGCTAGCCTCCATCTGCTGGGCGGTACTTTCTATGCCAGAGTCTGGCTGCTCCTGGGGAGGGAGCTGCTGGGTGCATTCCCCTCGCAGGGATTAAGTACATGGAGAGGGATGGGTGGTTGGAGGTTGTGGTGTTTCATTGAGGTGTCCCCATGAATCTATGTGTTCTGAATGCTAGGTCCCCAGCCGGTGGCAATTTGGGAATTGGAGCCTCCTGGAGGCAGTGCATTACTGGGGGTGGCTTATGGGTGTTATAGCCAGCTTCCCCCTGCCAGTGTTTGGCACACTCTCCTGCTATTGTTGTTCACCTGATGTTGGCCAGGAGGTGATGCCCAGCCTCTGTTCATGCCATGTTTCCCCTGCCATCGTGGAGCTTCCCCACAAGTCTGTAAACCAAAATAAACCCCTTTCTTCCACAAGCTGCTCTTGGTTGGGCATTTTATGCCAGCAGTGCAAAGCTGACTGCAATGGGGGTCCACGTTGGTTGGGACTTGGGGTAGAATGGTTTTGGTGGACTCTTGAGTGTATGTTATACTAGTCAGAAGGATGTCTGTAACACTGGCCTGTTGACAAAGGCCACCGAGGCTGGAAACATAGGTCTCCATGCTAGAGCTATTGCACAACCAGGGTACCTCAGCCCCACATTTAACGATTGCATTGTAAGTAGATATGAGAAGCAAAGAAACCCCAAGAGGCATGGAAATTAAAAATATGGAAAGTAGGAAAGCCAGCTGAGAGGGAAAAGCAATTACAGTCCAACAAGAGTTGCACACAACTCACCTGTTCCCCAGGTGATGGACTTTCTTGGTGTTAGGGAAATTTGTATGCAACCAGCCCACATCAGAAGCTTTAAACAGCCATTAATTTTGGCATTATTTTTTCATTTCAAAACAAAAGTGAGGATTATGAACAGTTTAAAGAGCTTTAAAATGCTAGCACCATCCATCAGAGACTCCCATGAATACCCAGAAGAATATGAAAACGGACAAGGTTCCAATTCTTTCTGGAAAGCTCCCTGAACCTTCTCCTTCTTCATGCCTTGATGTTCTGCCCCGTGAAAGACAGCTGCCTCCCGGGGCCTCCGTCAGGGGTTCACTGGAAGCAAAGCAGGTTGGGTGAAGGAGCGAAACAGAGCTGAGTTCTTTCAGTGTTTCTGATGGTGGGAAATCGACTTCTAGATTATCTCACAAACACATAGAAAACATAAAAAGAAACAAAATTATGCAGAAGCACATAAATTATGTAGATGATGGAAGTCCTATGCAAAACATGATATGTGCACATAATAGCATATTTCCCCAGGGCCTAATTGAATCCTTTGGGCACCTTTGAAGCATCTGAATATTCAGAAGAAAGCAAATTTATTATAATTTGAAAAATATCACAATAAATAAGGCTGAAGGAATAACGCATATTGTATTGGAAGCTGGAAACTCACAGCCTGGCCATTTCCCTTAGTTTGACCAAAGCCCAGAGCTACAGCTGCAGTCCCGCCTCAGTCACACAATGCGTGGTCATGCTTTACTGTCTTCAGTGACTTCTCCCAGACATACAAGTTGGGTACCACCCATGTGCTCATTCAATAGATTTTTATTTACTGTCACGACAGCACGCTTCGCTTCATTGCCACCCCTCCCTCCCAAATAAATTCCTGCAGCCCATAAGGTGACCAGCCCTGAGGGCTCCCGTCATGAGTTTCTTGTGGCCTCGTGAGAGACAGGATGTGGAAATCTATGAAGTCTCCCTTCACCCACACGAGAATACCACAGCCTGCACAGTATTAATTCTGCAAGGCTTCCCTGTCACTCCTCATCCTGCCACACTGGTCCCTGGGGAAGGGGACGGGTAGGTACCCCAGCAGGAAGGGGGTCAGCCATGCATTGACAGTGCTGGCGAGGCTGAGGCAGGCAGAAGAATGGGGTGCTCTGAGTCAAGGCTGCCGGCTGGGAGGCTCATTAGAAGAGCCCCCGATAGCGTTCATTGGGATGTGTGCTTGGCTTGCTCTGGCTGACCTTGAGTTGGAGGCAGGAGTGAAAAAAGAAAGAGAATGGCTATTTTTGACCAATTCCAGAGCGAAAATTTCTGGGTCAATTGCTCGAGAGGTGATGGGTCAGGGTTTCATTTCTAGATGGTTTGAGCTTTGTTTGCTTGTGTGTTTCTGTTCTGGTGACTAATCTCATGAAAAATAACCCAAGAAAAGTCCAAGGTCCTTGAAGGCATTTCTGAGGAGACCCACTGCACAGATGGAGCTAAGATGTGCAACGGCCTTTGCCTTCCGTGGTCAGCTCCAACTAATGAGAAGCACGGTGCCCACAAGGGGCATTTACCACCACAACGGATTGCCTTAAAGTTCCAAAGACTAGATGTTCAGACTAGTTCCTTCTGCAGGATGGAGGGCCAATCTGTCCCAAGTCTGTCGCTAGCTTCTCCTGACCTGGGGTGTGCCTTGGCTGGCACACGTCATCACCTTGCGACTTCACCATCCTTCTCCTATGCATGTCTTTTTGTCTAAATCGCCTCTTCATAAGGACACCCGTTATGTTGGATCACGGCCCATCTTCAAGTCTCATGTGACCTGATCATCAGCAAAGGTGTGAGTAAGATCATGTTCATGGGTGACCAGGCCTTCAGCATCGTGTTAGGAGCAAGGCAACCTCAGTGCCTCAATGCCTCGAGGAAGTCTTTCCAAGCAGAGCCTGGAGTTCCTGGGTTCAAAAGGCAGATGAGGCCAGACAAACAGGTAGAATCTTGGCAGGAGTCCAATGTCTTAGCACCTTCTTTTGAAGGGGCTCATTCACCCCCCATGACGTTATTTGTCCTGTATAGACAGTCTAAATATTTCATGGAGATGTGGAAGGAAACTTGGGCAAACTGTGAAATAGACCTAAGCAGGGAATGAATCTGCATTTCTTTGAAAAGTCAGTGTGTGTTTAGTACTATAAAACATTTGAAATCTGTAAAAGTTATCAAATAAGAGCCAAAGAAACCTGGGATTGCACCAACTAATGCTGGCTGGGGACTCACGATCGCCAGTGGGAACCACGGCAGACAGTTGAAGGAGGAGACCACACATGCTCTGTGTTGTAAGCTGGATGGTCCTGTCTTCAGGTGTTTACAGCAGACACCATGTGGGTGCCTTCATTGTGGCTTCCTGTTTCCACAGATTGCCTTTAGACCTGAGTAAGACACATGTCAAATTTAAAACCATGCATGAATTTCATCCTAGGACTAAGGGAAACCTGTCTTTCCAGTTGAGTGTGTGTGTGTGTGTGTGTCTGTGTGTGTGTGTGTTGGGGCAGGGGGCTGTGGTATGGGTGGAGTGTGTGTATGTACAGTGTATGCACATGTGTGTGCAGGTGGATGTGCCCTCCACAGAGGAGGACGTAGGGCATTCTCTATTGATCTTCTGTCATTGCCTTGAGATGGAGTCGCTCGCTGTACCTGGAGCTGCTCCGTGATCCCCAGTCATTCTCCTGTCTCCACCTCCCTCAGGAGTGGAGTTACAGGTATGCGTGGCCATACCTGATTTTTATGTGGACACTGCGGATGGAAAACAGGTCCTTATTCTTCCAAGGCAAGTGCTCCTATCTGCTGAGCCAGCTCCCCAGCTCCACCAGTTGAATTATAGACGAGATTTAAAAATAAAAAGGACCCAACCTCTGTAAGAACTCTTTGTCACTCATAACTCTACCACTCCGCCAACTTGGGAAGGGAAGGGAAGTATATGCAAGGAGAGAGAGTCCAGGTTGCTAAGCTGGCAGCAGCCACCTTTCCATTTGGCTTCCGTTGGCATGCTACAGACACATGTGCATCACTGTGTACAGTGTATGCATTTACCCCACACAAACGCACCCACTATTTTGTGGATTTGAACTTCAATCATAAACTTGAAGAATTTCTAGGCAAATCATAACTTACCCTCCTTCATCTCTGCTACAGTACTTCCTGGGTCGAGATGTGTTATGCCATCTTGTCAACTGAGGTGGCGCTTAGCTGGAGTTGGGAGATGTTTGTGGTACTTTCTAGCGAATGCTAGAGATGACCCCCTTGTGACTTACTGGTGATCTCACAAATGGGCAGCGACTTTACATAGCCAAGGTGACCTGTGGATGGTGGAATGTATCCTACCTTCGCCATGGGAAAAAGAGGCTGTTTTATCCTAAGCTATAAGCCGCCATGCAGAGTGGCTTAGGGTCACATCTTGGAGCAAGTGTCTGAAGAGACGTCAGTTTGTAATATTGTGCGTTCTTGCCCTTGGTTACCCATTACCTGTTCATTCTCTGTGAAGCAGGGTTGGGGGTGCACAATGCTGTGGTCCCTAACTGTACTGCCTCTTGGAGGGGACCTGGCTACACAGCCCAACCCAGTATTATTGATGAAACATTTTAGAAAAAAAATGCCCCAAAGCCATCTCTTACCTCCTCTGAGGAACTCAGAGGTCCCCAAAGTACAAAGCTTGAGTACTTCTTTCCCAGTTGTGATAGAAATAAGGATTAGTGAGATGTTCATGGCAAAGCCTCATCTACGGAGTTATGAATGAGTAATTCTAATTTCTTACAGGGTTGTGAGGAATCAGTTTGTTTTACATAGAAATGCAATATGTTCTTGATCTCTAGGTATGCGATTAGAATTTTTCCCTCTACTGCTACTTGTTTCATTACGGAATGAAATTTTGAGCTTATATTTTTGGACCTATGTCACCTCATGCATTTCAATGTCCGCTCCCAGAGTCCCTCCTTCTGTGGGGCACATGTCCCACCTTTCCCCGCTCTTGCACATTACTGTAGAATATGGAGAAGTGGGTGGGGAGGCCTTCTTTAAGATTCCCACTCTCACTGAAGCAGACACCTAACCATCTCATGAATGTGTTTGGAGGAATGTGCCAATTTTTAAGATAAATGATGATTGCTTAGCACTGCTAAGAAAAATCGAATTGCCATGCGGCGGGCCTCAGCAGCCCTGCGTAGATGAAGCTCAGAGCGTGGGAATGCATCCTGGTGACAATATCTACCTGAGAAGGGTGATCAAGGTCATGAGTCCAAAATGATCATGGGATTCAGGAGGTGATTATCTGGAAGGGAAAACAGACTGCTCTGGGACTGGAGAGTTGGGGCAGAGGGGAGAGGGAGGCACCGTGGGAGAAGAGGGTGAACGCCTGTGGTCATTGTGGCTCTGCAGGCCAGGCAGTGCAGCAGGAGCTGGGTCAGCGGGAGTCACAGGTACACGGGCTGGGCGCAGTATCCAGAGGAGCTGGAGCATGGCTACCCACAAGTTCCAGCTTGTCTGAACACACCCAGCATTTCACAGGGAGCTTACTCTGAGAGAAAAATGATTTTTACTTCAGCATTAATGTCTTTTCCTTTCCTTAATTTTTTCCTGTTTTTGGGTTTCTGTATGCATGTTTGTATGTATGTGAGAGCACGTGTATGTGTGAATGTGTGTGTGTGTGTGTGTGTGTGTGTGTGTGTGTGTGCACGCATCTATGGAGGCCAGAGGCTGAAGTTCAGCGTCTCCCTCAGTTGCTCTCCTTATTTATTGAGACAGGATCTCTCACTGGAGCCAGCGCTCACAGAGTCAGCTAGTCTAGCTAGATGGCTTGCTTTGGGGAACTTCCTGTCGCCATCTCTCCAGCAGTGGGGTTACAAGTGTGTACCGCCATGCCCCGCTTTGCCTGAGAACATGGACCTGAACTCCGGCCCTCATATTTGTGTAGCGACTACTTTATCAGTTGAGCTATGGCCACAACCCTGTCTCTTCCTTTTATGACAACGTGACGACATCCAGGGCTCGGTGGAGCACTGGTTTGCTTCAGATTGCATAACCTTTAGGGATGGAGTCTGTGCATGGAATGCGTGGGTGTGAGGGTCCAGGGTGCAGGGTAGATCCATGAGGATGTTGGGGGGGCGCAGCAGGTGTAGGGATGGAATCTGTGGTCAGTGGGTGGGGAGTATGCGTGGGTATGAGGTCCAGTGGTGCATCCATGAGGGTGTTCAGGGGCCCCATTATGTGGCTGAGTTTTGCATAAAAACCCTGCGCTCCACCTTGCCATTGTTGGGATGGAGATTAACCAATTTGTGGCTTCTCTGCATTCATTTTCTCTCCCCCGTCCCTGCTTTGGCCACTGCCTGGTTCATTAGCACCTTGGCCAGAGGAAGAGGGAATGGACAGGGCAGCCGATTTATATTTCAGCAGCCTGGCTGCTCTTGGGGCAAAAGCAGTGGGCTAATGAAACCAAGGTCAAAGGTAGGAGCCTCAGGTGGGCCAGTTAGCTGGGCGGTCTGGGCTGGTTGCAGATTGGAGCCACAGTCTGGCTGATGGGGCCGGTCGTGCATTTTTGTTGCCTAAGAATAGTAGAGGATCGTGGGCATGAATCTATTTGTGACACTGGAAATGAAACAAAACCCCACGCAGGTCTTTGGTGGCTTGTCGCGTGCCCTCCGAGGCCTGGGGGCGGTGATTGTGATGACAGGCTTCGGTGCAGCTGGGTGTGATTTGTGGAACGCATGCGTTCCCAGTCACCCCAGACGGCGTGGACTGCGGACAGCACGCTTTCCTAAGGAGTTCAATATTTAATAAGCCGTGAGCAGTGTGTGTCAACCAGGCTGGCCTGATAGGTCCTTTTCTCTGGCATTAACTTATTTCGAAATGACCCTGCCCTGTGCAGTGGGTTGGGAAGATATCATCGGGGAGGACGGAGTACAGACTATTATATTTTTGCATCTTCTTATGAAGGAGAATATGTTTATTGAGCATGTGATGTGCTTGGCTTTCTCCATGAACGGACTCCGCGCAGGTTGAGGATCGGAGAATTCCGAGACATGGCAACGTTGGCAAACTTGTTTCCCATCAGATGGGTTGGGTCTTAATCAGACAGGTATAGGGCCGGTTGATGATCCTCAAGGGAGAGGGATCGACCCACAGAAGACCACCACTTCTGAGCTTGGGTGATTTGCAAATGCTTGGGTGCATATATGGAAAGCTTACTTGCTGTGTCCCAGTGGACCATGGTGTTTCCACCTGAGAGAACTCAGGAAGACGAGGAAGGCTACAAAGCAGCCTGATGCCCGGGGGCTTGAAACATGGTCTCTAAGTGTTCCCTCAACGCATTTTGTATGGAGTGACTCAGAAGGTGGGGTGTCGTCTGAAATGTCTCTTTCTACCATTGCAACTGGTGATGCTACCATGATGTCTTGTTGCTCCAACCTCAGCTAGCCCGTAGTCAAGGTCACACGTTGTGTGATGGGTCGTAGGGTCTGCCAGGAAGGTTTCCAGCTCCATAGTTCACAAAGGCACGCTGCATCGACCGTGCCAGGCGATGGAGACAGGCCCATTTCACCTCTGAAGAGGAGACGAGACTTTTGACAGCATTTTCATTTTTCTTTCATAGAAATTTTGGGTTATTTTTCATTAATTTTTCTCTCCAGGGAGGTGGTAAGAGTGGGCAAAAGGAAGTGTGTAGGGGAAATCGCCTGGCTGAGATTAGACAAATCTCTGTCACCGTGTGTCCATCTGCCCGTCCATCTGTGAATAACCTGTAATTATTAATAACATGAATGATGTCATGAGCATTCTGGCAAGAATGCTGAGCCCCAGAGACCACTCTGAAACTAGGCAGCACAGGACAAAGCCAGGAACGATCCATGTGTTTGCGATGTAGCCCAGAGTGAGTGTGGCTGGCTGGCTCCCGCGCCTGCCAAGCCCTCTCGGCAGAAGCACTGAGCATATTGGATTTCCTCATCAACTTCCGATGAGACCAGCCTGGTGGCCTCTCAGAGGAACACCTCTTATATATATATAAAAAAAGGTCGGGCACACAATCCTGCAAAAAATGTCATTAAAAAGATGCATGGTTCTGAGTGAGGCCACCTTAAATTTACAGAAAGCCGGTGTCTAAAATAGCATGGGAAAGAGATATCCAAGAAGATGACAAAGGAGATCAAAATATTGGAAGTATTGCCGGGCGTGGTGGCGCACGCCTTTAATCCCAGCACTCAGGATGCAGGGGTAGGCGGATCGCCGTGAGTTCAAGGCCACCCTGAGACTACAATAGTGAATTCCAGGTCAGCCTGGGCCAGAGTGAGACCCAACCTTGAAAAACCAAATATATATATGAAGTATTACCCCCGCGTCAGTTCTGCTTCTCAGGACAATGTTTAGGAAATACTTGGAGGTATGGGAAGCAATCCCCCCAAAATGCAGTACAAGCCACCTTGATGGCTGGGGAGATAACTTAGTTGGTAACGTACTTTCTGTTCAAGTAAGAGGACCTGAGTTTGGTCCCCAGAACCCACATAAAAGCCAGCATGATGGCCTGTGCTCATAATCCCAGCACAGGAGAGGCAGAAACTGGCAGATCTCTGGGGCTCACTGGAACCTACGTGCCGAGTTCCAGGCCAATCAGAGCTCTTGTCTCAAAAACACAGGAGTTCCAGGCCAATCAGAGCTCCTGTCTCAAAAACACAGGAGTTCCCGAGGCGTGACTTCTCAGAGGATCTTTTGGCCCCCACATGCACACATACATACATGCATGTGCATCTGTGCATACTTGTATAGTACACACCCACACCAGAACACACAGAAAGAATTCTCTGCGACTCTTCAGTAGACGCTGAGCTGAAGAAATGCTCCACCCGTATGCCTATGTCCCTCTCCACACTGTGACATGGATTTGGGGGGAGGTGCATGTTCAGGTTCTTGCAGAGGGAGAAGCAGAAAAATGATCAAGGAAGAGGATCATGGTTTTGTGTGACTTCCCGGTGATCACTACAAATTCACTATGTAGTCTCAGGGTGGCCTCGAACTCATGGTGATTCTCCTACCTCTGCCTCCTGAGTGCTGGGATTCAAGGCGTGTGCCACCACGCCCAGCCCTGATCACTACAATATTTGAAGGCTCAGCTTACGTGAACATCCTGCATTGCCTGGCTCACGTCACATCCAGTGAGTCAGCATTTCTTTGACATACATCCTGGCTCAGATCTGGCCTCACTATCTCGGCTTCCACCAGATTCCAAGGGCCCTGAGCAAGGCATCCACCCCTCACTCAGTCTCTCTTTGGTCTGGCCTCCACATGGCAGTCAGGGGCATCCTTTAAAGATATGACCAGACTAATCAGAACGTAAGTGATTTCTCTGTCATTCCTATCCTGCCTTCTTCCCTTCCCTTCTCCTCCTCCCCAATCTCCCTTGTCTCATCAGTTCTCTCCTCTTGCCCCTGTCCTGCTTGGACCCTTCTTTGTCTTTAACAAGCAGCACTCCTTGAGCCCCCTGCACTGGCGGCTCTCTGGTCTTCCTCTCTCCCCACAGCTATCTGTCTCCACAGTTTACTCTCTGTCCTCAGTTTTGTTTCAGTGTCAGCCTAACCTATCAGCTTCCCTGAGCCCCACGGAAAACAGCTCTGGATCTGAGGGTCTCCTGTCCTCTGGTCCTGCTTCATTGTTCTCCATGGTGCTTGCTATACTGTCCCCACAGAGTTTAGGTTCTGACCAGAGACGGGCTACTGTGCTGTCCAGAGCAGTGTTTGAGGGCATATTTGTTCACTGAATGAGAAGAAGATGCCAAAGGTAGAGGGAAGTAAGTACTCAGAATGTGGGACTAAAGTCATGAAAAAGGGGCAAGTGTGAGTGAGTGTGAGTGAGTGCCCACAACCACCCTCCCCCTCCACTCAAGAGGAGTCTTCAGATGAGACTTTAATAACTGCCTCAGCCTGGAGGGTGCGCGCCCTGCCTCTGGAGATGGCGCTGTTGAGAATGGAATGGAAGCTTTCCCAACATTCAAGGCGAGACCCAGACAGAGCTCCGCTGAAACACGACAACCCATCGGGGATGAAAGTTCTGCTGGTGATGAGAGTAACAGGCTGTGTTCATGATTATATCAGTGTCCACGAGAGTTTAAATCCACCCCCCGAAAAAGGCTACATCCCTGGGCTGATTAAAATAATAAAAGCTTACAGGATGCTGCTGGGTAGACATCCAGCCTCACAAAAGAGAGGATTAAGAATAGAGGAGAACAGATAAAGCACACTTAATTTGAGAAATTAGATAACATGTCCACTGATTTGGATAAAAATTATAAAAATAATGATGAATGCATGACATTAATTAAACTCATTGCGCAGGGTCAGATAAAGGCACCAAGGCATTTTAAAATATGGTAGAAAAGTGGAGAAGGTTGGGAATTGACAGGAACCCAGTTGTATGGAAAGACAGTAATTTTAGTAAGAGCAAGAAACACACTTAAAAGAAGGCACTAGAAGGGCCCTGGGTCTGAACACCGAGGCCGGGCTTTGTTCCAAAGCTGGAGTTGCCACATACATGAGAAACATTCTGGAAAATAAGATATAAATAACAACAATAAAACCTTCCAATTAAGAGATTACCCTTTGATCCGGACACACATGCCAGTGGACACCGAAAAAGCTCCAAAGAAAAGCTAAATAACTTCAAAGAGCGCGAGTTTGGAGGGGCCCCATTCTGCAGGAGGCAGAGGAAGAAATCAGACGTTTTAGAAGAGATAAACATATTCAACAGCCAGTTCTTTGAAAGCCAGCGCCCAAACAATAACATTTTCAAAGCCTCAGGGAAGCTAACCAGAAATTTCCTAAAAGGAAAGTAAATAGAAACTAAGTTAGGGACGAAAGAGAAAGAGAGCAGATAAAAATAAAACAATTGTTAGGGATGTCTCTACCCAGCTGTGCCTCCCAGATTTTGGGATGCCAGAGTTCGGAGCTACACCTTCTGCGAGGGGCAGTCCTTGAGTGTGGGAGTCAGGCATGGTGAGAGGGCTGACTTGGTCTTTGCCTGTTGACTTTAGGGTGGGTTTGTATTTTAAGTCCACCTAGGAACCCATCTGCTTCTCATCTCCCAGCACAGAGCAGTCATCCTGTCTTCCTTTGGGGGCACTATTGCCATCTTAACTATGTTCATGACACTTCAAACTACTATAGTTAAGACACACACACACACACACACACACACACACACACACACGATATAAGTATTGAAAGTGGACCAAAAAAGTACAAAAAGATTATTTATAGACGGCAGAACGTACCAAGAAAAGCTCATTTCTGTCGGCTGTCTTTTTAAAGTGATGGAATCGACACAACGGTTACACCTTGCACTTTGTACAAGGCAAGCGGTCAAAACGGAGGTGAATTCCTTCCTGCAGCAGTCACTCATGCCAACCCCAGAGCAATAGGAAGCCTCACAAGAATGCAGCAAGTCCTGGTAGGGAGAACAGCCAGCCTCTCAAAGCCACTGGGATAGATACAGATGGCACTGATGCCAGCAAGACATGACACTCTACAGTAGAGAAGGGCCTTTGTGCCCTGCTGGCTCCCTGTAGCTGGTACTGATGAAGAACCATATACAGGGGCTGGAGGGATGGCTTAGCAGTAAAGGCATTTGCCTGCAAAGCCAAAGGACCCAGGCTTGATTCCCCAGGACCTACGTAAGCCAGATGCACAAGGGGTCTCACGTGTCTGGAGTTTGTTTGCAGTGGCTGGAGGCCCTGGTGCACCCATTCTCTCTCCCTCTCCCTTGTTCTCTGTCAAATAATAATAAGAAAAGAAGTAGTTGTCTGGAGAAGAGTTTCAAAAACGGCACCCAGCCGACCTCCATGGCTGGACTGGAGTCCTGTTTTAGGACTGGGGCAGAGGCCCTCAGCGTCTGGAAGCTGTGATATTCACCTGTTCCTCTCACTGCGGATTTTCCACTTAGAAGGAGCAGATCCGAGACAGGGACCCATCATCATGTCACTACATACAGGACAGTGCTTGGGTCTGCCTTGATCTCAGGCAGACGGAAGAGGGGCTGCGTGTGCATGTGTTAGTGTATATGTGTGGTATGTATGTAGTGAGACAGTATGTGTATGTGCACATGAATATGGGCACACACATGGACTCATGTGCTCAGCAAACGGCCATGGGAAGGCTGCGTGGGTCTGGCCTTGGTGCAAGCCTCTGATGCCCACAGGCCGAGCTCCCATCCCTGCAAGGGAAGGTGGCTCCTGGCCACCCAGGGCTCCCGTTGCTAGGAGACCATGCTTTGATTGTGTCTATGGAGCGTGCCTGTGTTTGTCTTTGGCTCTCAGAAGGACAAAATTCACCATGTGGTGGCGGAGAAATAATATTGAAAAGTGCTTTAAAAATGAAAGAGGTGCCAAATGGCCTTCTGGATTGCAGATGCTCCCTGCTGCCAGTGCCCGCCACTTGCAAAGACAAGGCTATTCAGCCATCTGACCCAGCGAGAGCCTGGGAACGGGCTCAGGCTGCATTCCGAGGCATCGTCCTGCCGCCACACGGTCCCTTTGCCCCTCACCGCTGCCATCGCACACGTCCCATGCTTGCATCTCTGAGGCATGCACGCCAGTGTGCAGGTGTGCACTGAGAGGCAAGGGGCTGCGGGCTGGACCACTGTTGTCTTTCTTTCTGCTCATCTGGGAATGTGGTGGAATCACAGGTAATAGGGAAGCTTGGAGTCTCCTTTGGCCATTTGCCTGTTTGGGAAGGTCACTCCAGTGCGTGGTTTTGTAGTCCTTGACACCTTTCCTAGATCTATACCACTGAGTCAGAAGATACTGGACAGCGCCACCGTGAGGCTGGTCTGTGCTGTCTACCTGTGCTCAGGGACTGTAGCCTGTGAGGACTGGGCAGGAGGGAATCTAGTCCCTGCCACGCTGCAGGCAAGAGGGCCCTGGTACCCAATGCCTTGTATCCTGTTGCCTCTTCCTTGGCTTTAAGCCTGGCTACTCAGACCCCCAGCCATCCGCATCCATCAGGTCCTCCTGACCCCTGGCGCCCCAGTCCCTGCCAAGCATGACTCCAGTGGACACGTGACTTTGAGCTCCCCATCTCAGGCCCCTTGTGACTGCTCAACAGCTCGCTTGGCTGATTTCTAAGCCCTCAAGTTTATCAGGTCGACAGGTGTGAGTGCGGCCATGTCCTGACGGCCTCCTCCACAGTGGCTGCTGCTTCCAGCATCTTCCAGGGGCTTCCTGGCAGCCCCTCTGAGCTCCAGGAGGAAACAAGGCTAGGAGGGCCCTGCAGAACCTTTTTGTAAATTACAAATGTGACTCTTTAAAATAAGAATGAACCATCACACATTTCCAGTAGGAAACATCTGGAAAAGGCTACAAGAACTTCAAATTTAGGAAAATGGCATTTTCACTCATCAACAGTTTGTTATATTCCTGTAATGACTTCCTACATATTTTTTGTGATATTCTTGTTGATTCTATCTTCATATAATAAGGATTAATTTTAGAATCAAGTAAATTACATCAAATACAATGGCATTCCAATTTTTAGTATTTTTAATAAAAATTTGAATTTATTTTTGATGTCTTAGAGACATCTATTTTCATGCACTTACTGGCCATAATGTGTAATGTTTTTCTTTACAGTTTTTTGGCTGCTGAGAATTTCCAGATGAATATAAACAGGCATGTGCCCTGGAGGGTGTGTGGGCTCTATTGGCAGGCTCAAGTCTTGTCTCGTCTCCTGTGTGGACCCATACCTGCAACCAGCTTCCCCGGCAGGATTTTGTGCAAGTGTTGACAGCCCCCAAGCCCTGGAAAAGGCCCCCATGCATCACAATTGCAGAGACACCTGTGTTAACTACCTTTGTGCTGGCGCGTCTCTTAGTTCGCGGGGTGCTCTACTGCTTCCAAATTTCTCATTTCTCCACTGTCAACTGCCACAGGTGTGCACAGCAGGAGTGGCAGAGGGGTGATGGGGAGACCTGAGACTATGAATCTGCAATCAAGATGGCAAAATTGCCCTCCCCAGAGCCTGCACTTCACATAGGTCCCCGTGGTGGTTTGATTCAGGTGTCCCCACACACTTAGTGTTCTGAATACTAGGTTCCCAGCTGATGGAGATTTGGGAACTAACACCTCCTACAGGCAGTGTATTATAGGGGGCAGGCTATTGAGTATTATAGCCAGTTTCCCCTTGCCAGTGTTTGGCACACTCTCCTGTTGCTGTGGTCTATTTGTTGTTGGCCAGGGGGTGATGTCCACCTTCTGCTCATGCCATCATTTCCCCCCATCATTATAGAGCTTCCCCTCAAGTCTGTAAGCCAAGCCAAGTCTTTTTTTCCCAAAAGCTGCTCTTGGTTGGGTGATTTCTGCCAGAAATGTGAACCTGACTGCAATAGTAATGTTGGTACTGTGGAGTGGGGTCATTTACTGCTAGACACCTGACTGTGTGCTTTGGCCTTTGGGAGCTGATTTACAAGATGAATATTGAAGGATTTGAAAGCTTGGCCTAAGAGACGCCTTGCAGTGCTGTAAATACAGCTTGATGGACTATTCTGGTCAGAGTTGAAAGATCTGAATGCAGTAAGAACTATGGACTGTGAAGTTTGTCTTATGAGAATGAGAAAGAGCTTTGCCTGGACTGGGCTGGAAGCAGGTTGTGTGAGAGGCTTGCTGTTATGCCCATGTCCTGAGAACTTGTGCAGGGTTGCTTTGCATAGAAATGGACTGGTGTGAGTAGAGGAATATGGCACAGAAATGAAATCTTTGGGCTGAAACATCTGCCCATTCAGCTGCAATTATATAACATTACAATCTTTGAAGGGGCCTGAATACTCAAAGAGTTCCTCAAAGTCTGCTTTATTCCCCTCTGGATTAACAAACTGACATCTTATCTGGTATTGTGGAGTATAACAAATGCAAGAAAGAGAGGGTCATTGAGTTGCAATGTGTTTTGGAAATGACCATGGGCAGTGTGAAGCAGGTTTGCTGGATGGCTGCATGGAGATCCGATGGAGCCGTGAGGAAGAACCATGGGTTGTAGTGGAGACCCAGTGGAGATGCCAGAACCATGAGATGGCTGCTAAGGAGAGCTGCTGGCCCTGGATGAAGTTTTCAGGACTGTGAGCAGACTAGCTGGAGGGTCGGAATTGGAACTTCAGAGACTTGTTGCTGGTTAGAAGTATCAGACTTTGAGACTTGTCACTGTGTAGAGTTGTTGGACTTGAAGCTACAGAGTTTGATGTTTGCCCTGTTTGAATCTTGTATTGTTTGAATATTTCTTTGGTATGCCCAATGCCATCTTTTGCAGTGTGAGTGTTTATTCTGTGCCATTATGGGTTTTGAGTTTTTTTTTTTTTTTCTGTATTATGGCTCAATTAAAATACCCTGGATTATAGGACTGTTTGAACATCATTAGGATGGATTAAAAACTATGGGGAATTTTAAAGATAGACAGAATGCACTACATTTTACACAATGGGTAATTATCAGTTTATGGGGGCCAGGGGCAGAATGTGGTGGTTTAATTCAGATGTCCCCAATAAACTTAGGTGTTCTGAATGCTAGGCTCCCAGCTGATGGAGATTTGAGAACTAATGCCTCCTGGAAGCAGTGTATTGTTGAGGGTGGGCTTATGGGTGTTATAGCCAGTTTCCCCTTGCCAGTGTTTGGCACACTCTCCTGTTACTGTTGTCCATTTGATGTTGGCCAGGGGGCAATGTCCACCCTCTGCTCATATCATCATTTTCTCCTGCCATTATGGAGCTTCCCCTCGAGTCTGTAAGCCAAAATAAACCCTTTTTCTTTCCCCCCAAAGCTTCTCTTGGTTAGGTGATTTCTTTCTTTCTTTGTTTTTTATTGATTTCTATACTTACAATTAACCATGATATTTCCCTCTCCTCCCCCATTCCCCTTCACAACTCCACTCTCCATCATATCCCCTCCCCCTCTCCAGTAGTCTTTCTTTTAATTTGATGTCATCATCTTTTCCTCCTATTATGAGGGTCTTGTGAAGGTATTGCTAGGCACTGTGAGGTCATGGATATCGAGGCCAATTTCTGTCTGGACAGTTGCATTGTAAGGAGTCATATCCTTCCTTTGGCTCTTACATTCTTTCTGCCCCCTCTTCCACAATGGACCCTGAGCCTTGGAGGGTGTGATAGAGATATTTCAGTGCCGGACACTCCTCCATCCCTTCTTCTCAGCACTATGTTAAATGTATATATTATTCCCGCCAAACTGCCCTGAAAGCACTACACTCAATGTTCATATTCACATATTAATGCTGCTCTCACTTCTGGTCAGTGATTTCTGCCAACAATGCGAACCTGACTGCAACAGTCCTGGTGCTGGGAGAGGAGAGAGCAGCAGATAGGAGCTTGTGAGTGATGAGGTTTCTCAGGAATTCAGGTGGAGCTGTTGCCGCGTTACCCAGTGGAAAATATGCCTGAACCTGCTTTTCAAGAAAAAGAACATGGGGCTGGAATGGCTGAGAGGTTAGAGGTATTTGTTTGGAAAGACTGCCAGCCCAGGTTCAATTCCCTACTGTCTGCATAAAGCCAGGTGCACAAAGTGGCACATGTGCTTTGAGTTTGTGGGGACAAACTGCAAGGGCCTTGTATGACCATTTTTTTTCTCTCTATCCTCTTGAAAATGAATAAATAAAAAAATTTTTAAGAACAAAAAGGAACAGGGTATGGAGGTGGAGAGATGCAGGAGGGACTGCACACTGGTGACTGGCCGCACCTGGCCCGTGGACATGACTTACTCTGCTTTAAAGGGTTTTGAGATCAACCATGTTCACCATGAAACTGGATTTTCTGGCTTCTTGTCTGTGACACCCTGCACCCCAGGACCTGGAAGTGGATGCCTCAGCACACTTCCTTTGTGTGGTGTGTCAACTTGCTTGGATGGGAAATGAACTAGACACTAGCTCTTGGACAGGTCTGTGAGGGCGTTTCCAGGAAGGGTTAACCCAGAGGGGAAGACGCTCTCCCAGAGTGGGCAACCCTTCCAGCAGTGGCCCGGATACAGAGAAGTCTGAAGAGAAAGTAGTTCTTCCACCTGCCCACCTTTGCTCCTTGCTGGCGAGTGCATCTGCACTGCTGGTGCCATCCTTTTTGGACCCTGGAATCCAGCTTCTTTGGCCCTCCAACATGGACTGAACACCAACAGTCTTCTAGGCCTTCACTGCCAGATTGGGATGCTAAGGCCTCTGGCCTCATGGACTGAGCAGCCACTGGGTTCTCAGCCTCTCGGACCTGCAGACAGCCGTGATGGCCTGCCCAGCTCAGGTCCTGTATCTAACCTAACAAATCCTCTTTGTCACACATCTATCCATCTGTCCTGAGTGCCCAGGAGCTCCACACTGTGCTTTGTGAAATAGCATAGCTCTTCCTGAGTCCAGATCCGGCCAGCCCTGCACAGGAGCTCCTCTGGCTTCTGGAAGCATGCTGTGCCATCAGCCCTCAGCACTAGATCATCTAGCAAAGTGGAGTTTATGTCTCTCTAGATGTGGCAGCTATCCTGTAGAACAGCAAGACAGTTACACAATATGCAGCTATTCAGTGCCAACTCTGTGTCAAGAACCATGCTAGACCTGGAACCAGACTGGCATAAATGCCACTCTGGTGGTGCGAAGGACTCACCAGCAAGCACACGAGGCATTTAAGCAGCTCCAAAAGGAAGGCTTAGGGAGGGCTGGGTGGCAGCATATGAAAGCAGGGGTCTATAAAGGCAGTGGGGGGCTATTGTCTGAGAGTGTGAGGAAATGATTCCTGGCTGTGGAGCGTTGGAAGTTTTTCAGGATGGTGGATATCCATTTCAGGCACAAGGGACCAGAGAGTTCAGACGTGCATGATGACACCAGTCAGGGAACCCTGATTAGTGTGCAGAATACCAAAGTCAGAGTTTTGTCTGGGAGGAGGTTGGCCTAAGGAGGGCAGGAAGGGGAGACCCTATACTTAAAGGACAAGAGGGCTAGACAGTTGACACTCCTCCTGTGTTCTCTCTCACCCAGGCCTCTTCTCGAGGGTTTCAACTGAAGGAAGGGCTCCAGGTGATTCACTCGTACCACTGAGCCTCCGGTCTGTCCGTCTGTCCACCTCTAGGCCCCCATCTGTCTATCTCCCTTGTGGTGAAAGCACCAGGTCGGGCTCAGCCCGGCTCTCCCTAGACTTTCCAGCCTAGCCAAGGGGTCAGACGTGGCTAGCCATGCTCCGTAGTTATGCCGACTGTCCTCAGCCTAAACCACTCGAAGCACAGCCAGCTAGCTGCGGGCAGCACTGCCCTTCCTCACTCTTCCACCAGCTGCGGGCAGCACTGCCCTTCCCCACTCTTCCACCAGCTGCGGGCAGCACTGCCCTTCCCCACTCTTCCACCAGCTCCAGGCAGCACTGCCCTTTTCCACTCTTCTACCAGCTCTGGGCAGCACTGCCCTTCCCCACTCTTCTACCAGCTCCATGCTGCACTGCCCTTCTCCACCCTTCCCACACAATTACTTCCCTTCCTTCTCCTGCATCTTCTCAGACCTCTCATTTGCTCCCATCTACCATTTGCCTGGCATGGACCCTGCTTTGCACTTCCCTGAGCAGGTACATTTGGATGGGAGCCCATCCCTCTGACCACAGCCTCTACCCACCATCTGTGTCTGTCTATTTCTGCAGGTTCAAGGAATCGAAGAGCCCTGTCATCGCCGCTCCTCTTCTAGGTCTTACCATTTGTCGGAATGACCCTGTCATGTGCCTCACTGTTTCCCTCTCCACTTTAGACCATGGCTTCTTGCTTATAGCAACATCTGCATGGGGCGTCACATCTCTGGGAGGTGGCTCTGTGCAACCCCGTCTCTCTCTAGCACTGTTGCTTTCCTCCCTCCCCCATGCCACCAAGGCCCCTGTTGGGTGGGCTTCCTACTGGGTCAGCCATCATTTAGCCCTAGGCATTGATATGACCGTCAAAACCTACCAGGGTATTTACTAACATGTATCTCATTGGCATAAAATAAATTGGCAGAAAATCTAATTCTTGAAATTCGGTTGCCTTTTGACATGTTGGTTGATCAATTTTATATTCTCCAACTGAATAAATACATAATCACTTTTAATATTTTATTTTTATTTATTTATTTGTGAGAGACAGAGGATAGAGAGAAAGAGAAAATGGGTGTGCCAGGACTTCTAGCTGCTGGAAATGAGCTCCAGATGCATGTGACGCCTTGTGTATCTGGCTTACATGGGTCCTTTGGCTTTGCAGGGAAGCACCTTAACCGCAAAGCCATCTCTCAAGCCCTGAAGACTTTTTAAGAAGGTATAGGTGCTTTAATTTTTTTTTTTTTTTTGGTTTTTTCATTTTTTGGTTTTTCAAGGTAGGGTCTCACTCCAGCCCAGGCTGACCTGGAATTCATTATGTAGTCTCAGGGTGGCCTTGAACTCATGGCGATCCTCCTACCTTTGCCTCCCGAATGTTAGGATTAAAGGCGGTCACCACCACGCCCAGCTGGTATAGGTGCTTTTAATACAGGTCAGAATAGAGACAGTAGGAAGTCGCCACATGGCCTGGTGGACCCCACGGAACCCGATACCTTCAAGTACCTCAACTTTTGTGGAGACTGAAGATCGTCCCTGAGTCATTTTACACACTCTGTTTTGGATAAAATACAGAAATCCATCAAACAGTACACAGATGAACTTATCACCAAGTTAAACAGGCTGTCAGTGAGGGGTGGCTGAGCCTGGCCCAGTAAATTCAAATGCATGTAAATTTCCCTGGTGGCAGGAGAGAGGATGGCGGAGCTGTCAGATGGTGACATGTGGAAATACATTAACAGTGTTTAAAATATATTTGAAGGGGCCGGCTCATATTTTGATAACACACTCGCCGAGATGGAAAGCCGGACCTCATCTCTATTCTGGGGGCGTCTTTGTCATGAGTCCTTCCCATGATGTTGGGTGTTTGAGAGGAGTTCTGAAGTAATTAACAGCGCATGTCTGAACCATGAAGCTTCCCTGTGCTGCTGATGCCTGCTCGCTCAGCTTCCAAAAAGAGTCAACGAAAGCTTCAAAAGAGCCACTTACACTGCGATGTGCACCTGGGCAGTGCACCCCCCACCCTCAAAAGGCAGTAGATTCTCTGAATTCTTGGTGTCTACTTTGAAGGTACATGTCCTCAGCTCATGGTTAAGGAGATGACACATCAGCAGAGTGGCCCTATGCCTGCTTAGAGGAATGAGCTGTGTCTTCTTGGCACGGGAATCAGGTACATTTACTGCAGGGTTTGTAGGTGTCGCTCTAGTGTTCAGGGGACACCACAAAGATGCGTGGCTCTTGAAAGGCAGATGTGAGCTCTTTGATCCCCTGCATCCCAGGACCAAATGGACCAAGTCCCTCTATGAGGATAAGTGATGCCTGTTATTCCCAGAGTCCCTTTGGGCTCCCCAAGCCATGTACAGTCCTTATTCCATGCCAACTCCTCACTGCCCAGCTCTCCTTCACTCCAGAAGATCTTCAGACTTGGAGCTTTGGAACATCCTCACCCAACAGAGAAAGAAGTGCAGGGTAGCTCAGGGCTCTTCTTCCTGGGCACCTTTTCTTGGAGTGGGGGGATGAACAGACATAGATTCACCCCATATAGGACACTTTCCACATTTCAAAGACATGATCCCACCCAAGTCTGCCTTGGTGAATCAATAACTTTGTTGAGATTATTACGGGAGCGTGGGTTCTCGGGCCCCACCTCAGCATGGACAACACATGACTGTGAATCCCTGGAGCAACCTGTCCACCTCGCAGGCAGCTCTTCCACTGGATCTCCCCCAGTAACTTTTCACTGCTTATAAGACCTCATGGAGGGGACTTGTCTGAGCTTCCCGCACCTCTTAAGTGTCATTAGCTTTCTGAGTCTTATGATCATCCTCCTCCTTCTAGGAGGACGTGTTTAGGTTTGGCATAAACAGCTACACTACACCTCCAGCCAGTTAAAAATAAGTACCCACTCTCTACACAGACAAATTGTAGCTCATTTCTTGATATATTCCTTTCCTAGCATGCATATGCATGTCTGCATTACTTTGACACACAGTGAAATAAATCCTGGTCCCTGTCTTACTGGGGACACAAACACATGACAGTTTCCATGGCAGAGCCTTGGGAGTATGGGGAAGTGGCCTCAGCCCATGGTAGGGTTCTGCGCAGAGAGAGAGAGATGAGGCAGGTTTTCCCAGGGGGTTGGGAATGAGCAGGGTAGGAGGAACACAGCTGGGACCATGGGGGAAGGTGAGATGTGAGCCTTCGGCCTGCACTGGTTCCTTGGGGGCCCAGGACCTCACGTTGGGAATTTGGAGAGCCAAGACATGTCTTCTTCTCAAGCCATGTCGCCGGCCTCTAGGCATGATGTGCCCAGGCAGTCCTTAAGTGCCAAGGTGCGACAAGCAAAACTGTCTCTAGACATTGCCAGGTGCCCTCCTTAGAACGCTTCCTTGGGAAACACAACTCTATATCCAGATGTCATCATTTGCAGTCCTACCAGGGGACTAATGATAGCAAGCCGTGAGAGGACCTGGGTTCACAGGGTTCAGGCGAGCAGAGGGTTTTCAGCTCACACACAACAGAATTGCTGGGTGGCTATAGTTGTTAGATAAAGAGTGGGTGCCAAAGAGAGGAAACAGGAAGCTCTTGTGTGACTTTTCCTGGGAGATGTGAACCAATGTCTATTTACCCAAGATAGGGTGCCAACCACGGACCAGAGAAATGATGGCACGCATGTCCAGTTTGGCGAACCAATGGGGTAACTTGTAGGAGCGTGGGTGGATCTTAGACAGATTCATGACTGAAAGGTCTCCCCAGCATGGGTGATGACTCACGAAAGCTGCGTCTGGTCTCCTGTCTCTAACAACTGTTTGTTTTGTCTATGACCCTGGGGAGGGGCCATGTGGATCCTCTAACTCTTAAGCTTCCTGATTCGTGTGCGCCTCACTCCTCCCTCCAGGAGGGAGTGTTCCCCTTTGGAGGAATAGCTCCACAACATTGCAAGTTCCTTGTCCTTCTTTTTTATTTGTATTTTTATTTCCCCCGAGGTAAGGTCTCCCTCTAGCACAAGCTGACCTGGAATTCACTATGTGGTCTCATGGTGGCCTCGAACTCATGGTGATCCTCTTACCTCTGCCTCACAAGTGTGAGTGCTGGGATTAAAGGCGTGGGCCACACACCCAGCTTCCTGATGAGTCTTGGTTGGCGCTGGGACCTGTTCTCTGTTCCTTATAAGATGGCCTGTCATGGGATCTAGGAAAACTTCACTGTGTCACTCACTTCACAGGCTTGGTGTCCCAGAGGCTTGCATCTGAGCAGCTCTCATCTCCTTCCATCCCAGCTGGCTATGCTTTTACCAACACAATTCTCTTACACAATTCTTTGGTTTCTTGGCATGGTGGCACACGCCTTTAATCCCAGCATTCAAGAGGCTGAAGGGAGGGGGATCCCTGTGAGTTCGAGGCTACCCTGAGACTACTAGCAAATTCCAGGTCAGCCTGGGCTAGAGGGAGACCCTACCTCGAAAAATAAAAAAAAAGTTCTTTAGTTTCCAATCCATCTTACTGGAGTTGATTCCACTAGACGGTAGACACGTGGTTTTAACCGAGACAGATTCTTCATGGGCTGTCTCTTCCCTTATGAGATAGCAATCCTAAGAGACACAGACCCCACCCTGGACTCGATCACAGAGGGTCTTGAAGGCAGTTGTGCTCTTCCTGCCATGGTCTGGACACAGGATCAGACAGATGCGCTCCTGATTTCCACACCTTGAGACCGCATTTCACACTCCTGGATTCTGCCCTTCTCATGGTTGGCAGGGTGGGAGGCCATTTCTATTTTGGAAACCTTTCATCAGCTGAGAAAAGCCTTCTATGTCTTCTCCAGTTCCTCACTTGCTGCATGGAATGCAGAGCGGCTCCTTTCTTACACGGTTTGTCTCATTGCATATTTCATCATAAGCTGCCAAAGATGGCAGGTGGCCCTCTGTCAGCAGAACAGCTTCTGAAAGGGAACACAGCGCTCACATGAAGCACGTTTCTGCCCTCAGTAAAGCTGGGACTTAAGGAAAACAGGATAGAATCATATCATAGCATGCTAGCTTACACATGGTACTAGTCTGGCTTCTTTAGAGAGAGAACTGATAGAATGAGTATATGTTACAAAGGGGATATATCAGATGGGCTTACGCCATGTGGTCTGGGAAGTCTAACAATGGCTGTCAGCCATTGAAAGTCTGAGGACACGGTCGCTGCTCAGTCCACGAGGCTGGAGGCCTCAGCAGTCCCAATCTGTGCTGAAAGTGTGGAGGATTCCTGGAGAGCTGTTCCTCTTGAGTCCACGTTGGAAGGCTGAAGAAGCTGGGTCCTGACAGGCAGCAGGGGAGAACAAAGCTCTGTCCTGGCACCAGGGGAGGATGGCAGTGGCAGAGCAGCAGCAGCAGGGTAGATGTATTCACCAGCAAGAGGCAAAGGTGGGCAAGCCAATAGCCCTGTTTTTCCCTCAGACTTCTCTATATCTGGGTTGCCACTGGAAGGTACTGCCCCCTCTGGGGGAGGGTCTTCTCCACTTAGTTAATCTTTCCTGGGTGTGCCCCCACAGACCCACCCAGAGGTATGCCTCTTAGGTGCTTCCTGATCCAACCAAGTTGACAATTAAGATGAACCATCACAGGCTGGAGAGATGGCTTGGTAGTTAAGGCACCTGCCTGCCAAGCCTAAGAATGCTGGTTCCAATGTCAGGTCCCATGTTTAGCCAGACGCAAAAAGTGACACAAGAGCGCAATGCCGCATTTTTCCATAAGGGGGCGCATGTGTCTAGAGTTCGTTCACAGCAGCTGAGAGGCTGCTGGCACGCCCATTCTCTCTCTCTGTCTCTTTCTCTCTCTCTCAAAATAAAAGATGAACCATCACATATATTCAACCTTTACCAGAACCATGAAGCAAAAGCCAACAAGTATGAGGAAGCATAGTTGTGAGTAAAATAATTTTTTTTCTGGGAGAAAATGACATATATAAACTATAAACTTATAAATATATATACTTCTAAGCAGAGAAGGAGAAGGGGTGGGGGGAGAGAGAAAGAGAGTGAGAGAATGGGTCCACCAGGGCCTCCAGCCATTGCAAGTGAACTCCAGATGCATGCGCCACTTTCTGCTTCTGGCTTTATGTGGGTACTGGGGCATCAAACCTGGGTTATTTGGCTTTGCACACAAGTTCCTTAGCCACTGAGCAATCTCTCCAGCCATAAAAATTAAATTTTAAGTTTACTTGTCTGAGAAGATAAAGTAATTGTAGAGTGGTCCAATCACATGGTCGGAGACTAATGGATACACACACCCGACCATGTGATGTGATTTTAAACATGAGTTACATTTTGAAATGTGTCAGCTATATTCTAATTCCAGAGCTAATCTAAAAAAATACAAGCTAGAAATAAACAGCAACATGATACCCGGAATCCTGTTTGATTTAGGACTTTTCTAGATATGTGTGGAAGCAGTTGTTGACTAAGCTGGCTGTGTCCATCTTCCTCCTGAGAATCAGAGGTGCTGGACACAATGGGGAAGCCATCTAATTGGAGGAATTGAGTGGATGTCAAAGCCTGTGGACATGTGGGACCAGAAGCTGGAGGAGGACAGAGCCCCGGACATGAGTTGATGTTCAGGGAGTCTTTTCCTTAGGGGTTATTATCAATTCCAAAGCAGCAGCATTGATGGACAGAGGTGATGAGAGAGTAAAATTGGAGGCCAGGCCTTGTTCAGGACTAGGTCCTGCTACATATAGGTTTGTGCCAGAACCCCCAAGAAGAAACTCAGTGAGTGGGTTCAGTAAACAGACTCAATAGAGGCTAGAGAAGGCATCAGGAAGCTGGAAGATGGTTCTAAAAATAAACACACACACTCACACACACACACACACACACACACACACACTCACACACTAGGTTAACACAGAAAGGGTTTTTCCCCACCTTTTTAAAGAATCAATAACATAGAAAATGGCATGAGAGATATAGATGGTATAGTGAAAAGGTCAAAAATTTGCTCAAGAAAATGATTTACAAACCTGAGTCCTGGTGTATAATACCAGATCCAGTGAAATATTCATCAAATTCCAGATCAAATGGTCATTTTCTCACAAAGGGAGATAGAGTAGGTTTATGACCAGTTCTTTAAGAAGTTCCACTGAGCAGCTCAGAGATACAGGAGAGAAGGGACAGAAGAGGACGCTAAAGTGCGTGTGCAGGCATAAAAGCCCAGCAGCAACACACGTGACCCTCAGCTACAGGCAGGGCTACAAGAAATTATAATTACCTTAGAATTTTGTCTATTCTGTGTATTATCATTTACTGTCATGTAAACGACACATTTGATCCAGTATGTGCTGCTGCAAAAATCACAACCAAAATTCCACTGCAGGCAGAGCAAGCTCAAGGAAGTCCAAGTGTTTAAGCCTTCTCTTCTGGGGAAAGGCCATCATGTTTCTGTCATCCAGAGATTCTGCTGTCACGTCGGTGGTGGAGTGGTGAGCACAGCTGCCTTCCAGAAATACTGCTGGGAAAGCTCTGCCAATAATTGCACAATGGAGAGAATGCTAGAACGAAAAAAAATTAAACCCAAAAAGATGATAAGAAAGGAAGGAAAAGAGAAGCGAGCAAGGAAGTGTTGGAGACAAACAAAGACAAGCCGTCAGATGTCATGGTCAAGACCAAGAGTAGCGTTGAGTGCTTAGTGCAACTTTGGATACTAAGTATTTTTTTTCCAGACTAAGTAAAGAATTGATAATCATACACCATTAACAAGAAGCATACTTTATATATAATGACATAGAAAGCTTGGTAGGGAAATGGTAAAATATTCAAGGCAAACATTATCCAAAGAAAACTGGCATAGTATGTTAATATCAGAGAAAATAGATGTTACAGTGTTGTCAGAGATGAGACAGGCATTTAAAACGACAGAGAACTCAATCCCCAAGAAAAGAGGACAATTTAAATCTCATATGCATTAAATAACACATTCAAAGTTTAACCTGCTGAAGAAATAATCAGATCTACAATAAATGGAAGAGTTAACACACAATTGTCAGCAATTGGATGAACAGAAAAAAGAATAAGTTTAGTGATTTGATCTGTTCAACATACATCAAAATACATAATTTTCACTTGTATGTAGCCAACATATAATGTGTATAATGAGTATACAACATTTTACCAACCAACTATATAATGCCTATATTTTCAAATAAAGAAGACCATTGGAAATTTAGTTATATAGGGGTAATAAAGTAAATCTTTTGAAATTTCAGCTGATTAAATTCATATAGAAAAAACTTATGAAGGGGGAGCAGGCAAATTAAAGTGACACATTGAAGTTGCCAATGTGTCAAGGAAGGCCATCACGCTAGGAATTAGGAGGTAGTTCAAGCTGAATGATGACAAAATCTGCACCTGGAGACATGTGGAATATGCCTAATCTGGGGTCAGAAGGACATTTTCAGCTTTAACAATGTGTTAGAGAAGAGGGGCCTGTACGTTATCCATCTTGTTACCACCAAATTCCTCAAACACCAGCAGATTTAATCCTTAGAAAACAGAACGAAGCACAGAGCAGGGTCAATGGCAGAAGACAGAAGCAGGACACAATGATGTAACAGAGAAGACTGTGAAGGCCACGGCCATTTATAAACACATTGACGGAATTCTTTACTTAGGCAAGAACAGAACAGAGGAGAATCAGAGGCACAAATGCCATCAAATATAAGCCTCGATCTTCATCTCATCAGTGGACAAAAATTATCCCGGGATGAATCCTAGACCTTCACATAAAACCTAAAAATGCACAGAGACATTGCCTCTCCCCCATAACTGACGGCTGCCCCATAATGCATGACCCACGATCCTCATGGGGTTGACCTGCATCCCCAACGAGGAAGGCCTCTTCAGAAAAGGGGCAGGGAGGAGGGAAAGGATGGTACCAACATGTGTTGTTTACCTGCTAAATATGTCCATATCTAATAAAATAAATTTAAAAACCTTGAGAGTGACATACTTTATAAGGAAGATGACCTCGCATGTAGATGCTGCTGCTGGTGGTGCTGCTGGGGTTCTGATAAACTCAATGGGAGTTAAAAATGTAGTTGGAGGGCTGGAGAGATGGCTTAGTGGTTAAGACATATGCCTGTGAAGCTTAAGGACCCCCGTTACAATTCTCCAGGTCCCACGTAAGCCAGATGAACATGGTGGCATATGAGTCTGGAGTCCATTTGCAGTGGCTGGAGGCCCTGGCACACCCATTCTCACTCTCTCTCTCTCTCCCCCTTTCTCTGTCTCTATAAATAAATAAATAAATAAATAAATAAAATAAAATCTTTAAAAAAATGTTATTGGAGGGTTGGAGAGATGGCTTAGTGGTTAAGGCACAGGCCCTGCCATGCCCATTGTCCCTCTTCCTCTCTCTCTTTCCCTCTCTCTGTCTCAAATAAATAAATAAATAAAAATAAAATCTTTTAAAAAATGTAGTTGGAAATTCATGTCATAATACCTAGCTTGCCAAACATCACAGAGCCTTCCTTTGTGATAGTCCCAATCTGGAAGCAGTCAACACGCCCATCACCAGGTGAATCTATTCATTCCAGTCAGCGGGGCAAGGGTTGTCCATGCTCCCAGGAGCATGGGCATTCCTCACTATAGCTATGCAGTTTAGACAACAGACAAAACAATGCCTACCTTATTACGACACTGTATAAAATTATAGAGAATGGAGACCAATGTTCAATGACCAAAAGCACTTTAGGTGGCTGCCTGGGAGGGATGCATTCTGGAGGGAAGATGGCAAAAGTCCCATGAAACTTCTGGAAGGTGATGAAGTGTTTATCGCCTAGTGTTGGCGAGGGTTTCATAGGTGGGTTTCATAGGGTTTCATAGGTGTCATACTGGTGAAGATTGCCTATCTCATTGCATGTCAATTACATTTCAATAAGGCTGTTTACAGAGGTCTGAGAAAGAATAATCTAAGCCAATAAGCTGAAAGAAATGTGTAGTAAGAAATGAAACAATAAAGGACAGGAAAATACTGAGGCAGAAAAGAAGAAATCAGAGAAGCTCAGAAAACCAAAGCCATTTCTTTTGAAAAATAAGCAAAATAGAGAAAAAGCTGTTGTTTAAAAGAAAGATGGTGCACAAGTAGGCAATGTCAGAGGGGAGAAAGAGAAATGCTAAATACCTTTATGACTGTGTATTTGAAGACCAGGAATAGTGTCCTCAAAGACATTTTAAGCAACACGGAGTCAAGACAGAACAAGAATAGACCCATCCCTGTTAAATATTTTGAATTATTTGCTTCCACTGTATCCACACAAAAAAATATTCTGGATGACTTCCCAGGCATTTTATAGCAAACATACAACATTAGTGCACACTGCCAACAACAAACAAATTCATGGAAGCTTTAGTTTACCCTTGACAGAGCAAGAGCGGGCAGTGTGCCTTTTCACTTAGTGATCTAGTGTTCACTGGGAGCGTTGCTGATTCTGTCTGGTGAGGATAGGGTGCATAGGAAGAGAGATGAGGAGGAGGCCGTGCACGTTAGAAAGCAAAGGGTATTCAAGACGGTTTTCTTTCTTTTAATTTTTTTAATACTTATTTCTGAGAGGAGGAGAGAGAAAGAGAGAGTGGCCTCTAGGCACTGTAAACAAATTCCAGACACATGCTCCACTCTATGCATCTTATGTGGGTCCTGGGGAATTGAACCTGGGTCCTTAGTTTTCACAGGCCAACACCTTAACTGCTAAGCCATCTCTCCAGTGCAAGCTTGTTTTCTTTAGCTTAGATTTTAAATTTGAAAGAGACACTGTTTTTATTTGGTTATGGGTAAACTCTACATCCAGCTGGCATTACTGCTAGCCTTTCTTTCCTGCCATGAACTTTAAAAAATATTTTATTTATTTATTTATTTAAGAAAGAGAGAGAGAGAGAGGCAGATAGAGAATGGGCATGCCAGGGCTTCCAGCTACTGCAAATGAGCTTCAGATGTATGTGCCACTTTGTATGTTTGGCTTACATGGGTATTAGGGAATTGAACCTGCATCCTTAGGCTTCACAGGCAAGGACCTTAACCATTAAGCCATCTCTCCAGTCCTGCCTTTAATTTTTAAAGTCAATTTTGTGCAGTCTAGTTTGCATATGATAATGGCATCTTCTTAAGTTGTACAGTTTGATGTTTTTGACAAATGTGTCCACCTTTGTAAACACCTGCACAAGAGGATCTAGAGACAGAACATTGTCCCCATGCCTGGGGCTTCCTTCTCATTCTTCCCTATCTGCTCCTCAGCTACCATTCATTCCAGCCCCAGGCATCTGCTGATAGGCTTTTTGTGCTATAGACAGGATTGGGTGTTTCCATCATTTCATATTCAGGCAGTGTTTGACTTACACAGTACTGGAATGCATTCGTGTCGGCCAGCACAGTTTAGTTAAATTATACTTTCTCCCCAACAACATGGTACAAATTTCAGTTATCACAATATGTTAAATGTGAGTCATGGCATCCTGTATAAACGTTATCCCTAGCTTTCATCTGTACATCAATACATCATAACAAATGGATGTCATATTCAGGGCTGATGGTGCTCTGCTCTCAAAGGCAGTCTGTGATGGGCCCGTCCGTGAGGGGCCACACTGCAAGTGCCATTCAATTCTGCTCTGCCAGCAAGCTGTAGCTGGGTTCCTACCTTATCTCCCAGTAATAAAACTACATAGCATTTTATGAAAATGGATAATCCAAAGGCAGAAGTGGCCAAAACAGTGTGGTGAAGAAATGACAAGCTCCAAGCAAAACTTGGCTGACTGGTGGACTGACAGGAACAGGAGATAACTGTGTGCTTTCTTACCAACGCGATCCAGTCTTCTCTGGAAAGGTTGCTGCCTCCAGGCTTGGTGAGGATGTTAGTCAGAGCTCTCGGAGGGAACAGAACCAACAGAATGGGCTGGTACTTGTTGCTGCAGTTAGCTCTGTGTGGCTGGCAGAAAGCATCTGAGCTAGAGCAGCTCATGGGAGAAAGGGTTTATTTGGCTTCCAGACTTGGGCAGATGCTCCATGATGGCAGGGGAAAATGATGGCATGAGCAGAGGGTGGACAATCCTCTGGCCAACATCAGGTGGACAAGAGAAACAGGAGAGTGTGTCAAACACTGACAAGGGCAAGCTGGCTATAACACCCATAAGCCCGCCACTGCAAAATACATCACCTCCAGGGGGCTCCAATTCCCAAATTTCTACCAGCTGGAGACCTAGAATTTAGAACACATAATTTTATGGGGGACACCTCAATCAAACCACCATGGTACTTTAAAGGGAATTGATTGGATTAGCAGTCCAACAATAGCTGTTTTCAGGGTTGAGAGTCAAGGGACCCAGTAGCTGCTCAGTCCATGTGGCTGGAGGCCTCAGCGGTCCTGATCCCATCCAGCACTGAAGGCCTGGAGGCTTCCTGGAGAGACGCTGCTCTTTGGTCCACGCTGGAAGGCTAAGGACACTTGGTTCAAGTGTGACAAAGGCTGCCCGAACAGGATGGATGCACATGCCAGTGAGGACGGTCACCAGCCAGCAGCACCAGCAGCCAGGCAGAGAAAAGGGACTGTGTCCCCTCAGAGCTTACATACATGTAGCCCATCCCTGGAGGGCCACCCACTCTGAAGGAAGGACTCACTCCTCACTCAGGAGAAAAGTCCTCATCTTTCAGTCTTTCAGTTCATCCTTCCTAGATGAAAGCTCAGGGGCCTTCTCTAGAGCTCAAGAGGAATGTCTGTGGATGCCTAATCTGATCAAGGTGACAATAGAACTGAACTGTCACCATGGGCTACACAGGAAAAGTAAATCAAACAGCTCTCATGAACAATTAGGATGGAACAGAGGCAGAGAAGGTTACCTTAAATTTACAATTGCCCAGGCTGGGGAGATGGCTTGGCAGTTAAGGAGCTTGCCCAACGAAGCCTAAGGACCCAAGTTTGACTCCTCAGAACTCCGGTAAGCCAGATGCACATGGTGGTGAATGCATATGGAGTTCATTTGCAGTGGCTAGAGGTCCTGGAATGCCCATTCTTTCTCTCTGTCAATCTCTCTCTCTAATAATAAATAAATAAAGTAACATTAAAAAATTATTGGTAAAAGGCTATAAGGGAGGGAGGAAAGGGAAGGACTTAAGTGTATTGTATTGCACATATGTAAGTAAAAGAACAGATTACAGGGAGGGGAATGGCCTAAGCGAGGCCATGGGAAGGGGGAGGGTCAATCTAAATTCAAGATATTGTGAATAGGACTTATGTAAACCTACTCTTTTGAATAATGGCACATCTAGAAGCTGTAGACTGTTACTAGAAAATTTTCAGTGCCTGGGATGGGATACCTTCCAGTGAGTTGTTGGCCAAGGAGGTCCCGGTAGTCTCCAGAACATTAAAGGCTTTTGCCAAAGCCCTTGGTTTCCCTTGAGAAACAGATGGTAAGACCCTATTGCTGAAGACATCTCTTGCCTGAGAGGCAAGGTCACTGAGAAAGCAAGCTGGTGCGTAGCAGAAAACTTTCTCCCTGTAGACCAGCCAACCGAAAGCTGGAAAAAGCTGCACTGCATGCAGCCGTATGGGAGACAGAAGTCATCAGCAGTGAAAACAGTGTTTGCTGAATATTCAAGTTTGGCCAGACAGGCCCAATGACTGAACAGGTGCAATAGTGGCGTGTCTACTCTTGGGGTAACCAACTGCTCCATAATTGGACTGAAGGCCCTCTCTATGGGAGGGAATACATGCCTGGTACTGAAAAACCTAAGCAAAAGTCTATGGCAGGGGAGGTCATGAGCCTTAGGGGTATAAAGCCTGCTCTTGTCTGACTAAATGTATATATTATTCCCACCAAGCTGCCCTGGGGGCACTGCACTTAATGTTCATGTTCACATATTAACGCTACTCTCACTTCTGGTTAGAGAAGCTTCTCTTTTCAGATGGCGATGACCACTGGGATGACCCAAAAGGCAACATAGTGCTGAGAAGAAGGGATGGAGGAGTGCCCAGCACTGAAACATCTCTGTCACACCCTCCAAGGCTCAGGGACCATTGCGGAAGAGGGGGCGGATAGAATGGAAGAGCCAAAGGAAGGGTATGACTTCTTACAATGCAACTGCCCAGACAGAAATTGGCATCGATATCCATGACCTTGCAGTGCCTAGCCATACCATCTCAAGATCCTCAAAATAGAAGAAAAAGATGATGACTTCAAATTAAAAGAAAGACTAATGGAGAGAGGGAGGGGGTATGATGGAGATTGGAGGTCTAAAGTGGAATGGGGGGAGGGGAGGGAAATATCATATGTTTTTTGTATGTAAATATAGAAGGTGTCAATAAAAAAATAATTTAAAAAATTATAATTGCCCAAATTTGGGTCAACTTGAGGTCCAAAGCAAGTAAATATGGTAATAGATTAAAACAGCTGGGGGGGGGAGAGGGGGAGAACTGCACATGTCCATAGTGAGGGTCAGGGGGAGAACTCCACATGTCCATAGTGAGGGTCAGGGGAGAACTGCACATGTCCATAGTGAGGGTCAGGGGAGAACTCCACATGTCCATAGTGAGGGTCAGGGGGAGAACTGCACATGTCCATAGTGAGGGTCAGGGGAGAACTGCACATGTCCATAGTGAGGGTCAGGGGAGAACTGCACATGTCCATGGTCAGGCATGGGAGAGGGCAGAAGGCATAGGTGAGTGACCGTCCTTCTCTACCGAAGATGGCCAGATAACAAAGGCAGGAAAAACTTCACATCAAAAATATTTCCCACTACGGACATGGGAGATTCAGGTAAGGCCATTGGTGGAAACCCCGTGATTGGATGGGAGGCGCTACAGTTGTGTAGTTTCAAGGCATAACTATATAGTTAATTCTTTAAAAAGGCAATACTCCTTTACAGGACAGAAACATAGGTGACACCAGCATAAGCAAGAGACCGAACATTAACAGGAGGGATAATCTGATATCTTGGGGAAGGGCCCTGCATTGACAATGCAGTATTTTTGCCAACAAAATTTGATCTGATCATGGGAAAACAATCATGGATTCTGGGACTTTCTGCAATACTATGGGCCTGGATAGAGGTGCCTGTAATTTGTTAATGACATGAATAATAAATAATTAAAGAAAATCAATAAAAAGAATTAATGAGAGGGCTGGAGAGATGGTTTAGTGGTTAAGCTGCTTACCTACAAGACTTAAGCACTCAGGCTCAATTCTCCAGATCCCATGTAAGGATGCACAGGGTGGCGCATGCATCTGGAGTTTGCTTGCAGTGCAGAGGTCTTGGAGCCCTCATTGTCTCTCTCTCCTTCTGCTTACAAATAAGTAAATAAAAATTAGAAAAGGAGAATTAATGAGAATGCTGAAGTTGAAGGTTGGATCATTGTTATATTAATGATTAATGATTAATTAATTAATTAATGATTAATGATCAATACTCAGTTGGGTCTGCGATGGGAGAAACAGCTATAGAGGGTTTATTTATACAATAGGAAAATTTAGGTGTGAGCTAAGTATCAGATAATAGTTAATCAAGGCCAATGTCTTGGATATGATGATATATAAATGACTATGCAGAATGATAGCCTTGTTATAGTCAGTTCCACGTTGCTGGGATGAACCTCCAAACCAGATACAGCTTATAGGAGGAATGGAATTTGTTTAAGACTTACAGATCCAGGGGAAGTTCCACTATGGCCAAAAGAGAGAGAGAGAGAGAGAGAGAGAGAGAGAAAGGGAGGGAGGGGGCCCACCTCCAAAAGCAAGAGCAAAACCAAGCAGCCAAGCAGCAGGGACACAGGCAGAGCCTGGACTGGAATTCAGATCTGCTCCCAGGAACACCTTAGGGCTTGTTGTGGTTGGATTCAGGCGTCCCCCATAAACTTAGGTGTTCTGAACGCTAGGTTCCCAGCTTACAGCAATTTGGAATTGGAGTCTCCTGGAGGTGGTGTTGTTGAAGGTGGGCTTAGGGGTATTATAGCCAGCTTCCCCTCGCCAGTGTTTGGCACACTCTGCTGTTGCTGTTGCCCACCCTATGATGTCCAGGAGGTGATGTCCATCCTCTGTTCATACCATTGTTTTCTCCTGCCATCATGGAGCTTCCCCTCAAGTCTGTATGACAAAATAAACCCTTTTCTTCCACAAGCTGCTCTTGGTTTGGTGTTTTCTGCCAGCAATGAGAACCTCACTGAAACAGGGCTGCACCCTAGTGTCCACTCACGGTGACACCTCATCCAGCCAGGTGACTGGAAATCCAAGTTACAAGCTTAAATAAAACTCCTGAATCTGTCCGGGAACATCCATTCAAACTACCACAGAATCAGGGCGTGGTGGTGCACGCCTTTAATCCCAGCACTTGGAGGCAGAGGTAGGAGGATCACCATGAGTTTGGAGCCACCCTGAGACTACATAGTGAATTCCAGGTCAGCCTGGACTAGAGTGAGACCCTACCTCAAAAAACAAAAACAAAAAAAAAAAAAACAAAAACAAAACAAAACAAAAACAAAACAAAACAAAAAACAAAAACAAAAAAAAAAAAAAACCTACCACAGGCCTCTTACTAGAAATAGATATGAGTCATTTGTGAAAGAAGCACAGTGATTATTGAAAATCACTTTCCTTTAAAAATGAACATTTGGGGGCTGGAGAAATGGCTTAGTGGTTAAGGTGTTTGCCTGTGAAGCCAAAGGATCCCGGTTCGATTCTCCAGGATCCACATAAGCCAGATGCACAAGGGGCACATACATCTGGAGTTCGTTTGCAGTGGCTGGAGACCCTGGCATGCCCGTTCTCTCTCTGTCTGCCTCTCTTCTATCTCTCTCTCTGCTTGAAAATAAATAATTAATTAAATTAAAAAAAAAGACTGGGGGTCTAAAAAAAATGAACATTTGGGGGCTGGAGAGATAGCTAAGTGATTAAGGTGCTTGTTTGCAAAGTCTGATGACCAAGATTTGATTCCCTAGTACCCATATAAACCAGATGCACAAAGTGGAACATGCATCTGGAATTCATTTGCAGTGGCAAGAGACTCTGGCATGCCCATTCTCTCTGTCTCTCTCCTTCTTTGTGCTTTTCCATGACCTTGCAGTGCCTAGCAATACCATCACAAGACCCTCAAAATAGAAGAAAAAGATGATGACATCAAATTAAAAGAAAGAATAATGGAGAGAGGGAGGGGATATGATGGAGATTGGTGTTCTAAAGTGGAATGAGGGAGGGGAGGGGAGGGAAATATCATTTTTTTGTATGTAAGTATAGAAGGTGTCAATAAAAATTAATAATTAAAAAATATTTTAAAAAATAAATATTTGGGCTGGAGAGATGGTTTAGCAATTAAGGTGTTTGCCTGTGAAGCCTAAGGACCCATGTTCAACTCGCCAGATCCCACATAAGTCAGACGCACAAGGTGATGCATGTGCAAGGTTGCATATGTGCACAAGGTGGTGCTCAGATCTGGAGTTCAATTACAGTGGCTAGAGGCCCTAGCATGCCAGTTCCTTCTTTCTCTCTCACTCTTGCTCTCTCATATGTAAAAGGACAGTCCTTTGGGCTTGCCTCAAAAAAAAAAAAGTTGTGAAAATGTTAATAATTTACGAGCATCAGCAGAGATGGCGAACATCTCTGACATGGAGTTTTCCCCAGTTTTTCTTTTTCTTTTTTAATTATTATTTTTTATTGACAACTTTTATACTTACATATAAAAAAACCCACCTGATATTTCCCTCCCCTCCCCCATTCCACTTATTTGGGGGGAAAATTTTATATTAAAAGGCTAAGATAAGAGGGGATAAAAGTAGGAGAAAAAAAGAATTACCTTTGATATAGTTAAAGTAATAAATTCCATTAAGGTAATACAAATTTATCTTTCATGAAGAAAATAATAACTATTGGAGTGCATAAGACTGGAATGCAGTCTACCATACTCTGGTTTGGAAAAAAAATATAAAGAAAGACACTATACTGCAAATGGCTCCTAATACAATGCAAGTTTTCTGTTTTGTAGAATTTGACAAACTTTTATCTTGAATAGTCACGAAGAGAAATGGGAGAGCTTCAGAGAAGACAATGAAGGGAGACATGCTCCTCTTCCAGCTTTCAATAAAGCTTTGGAATCAAGATGGGGGTGAGTGCAGAGTGAAGCAAGCCCTCCACAGTCCACAGTCAATACACAGAAACCTTCCAATCAGAGTAGTTGTAAAATTAGTGAGGAGACTAAACTGTTGAATCAATGAAGCTGTGATGATTTTTTTTAAATGAAAGTACCATTTTTTATTTTTTATTCATTTATTTGAGAGTGACAGACAGACAGAGAAAGAGGAAGTGGCCTCCAGCCACTGCAAACGAACTACAGACGCATGTGCCACCTTGTGCATCCGGCTTATGTGGGTCCTGGGGAATAGAGCCTCGACTGGGGTCCTTAGGCTTCACAGGCAAGCGCTTAACAGCTAAGCCATCCCTCCAGGCCTGGTGATTGCTTTTACCATGGAAAAGTAAACTGCAATTTCATCCCTGCCTTACTCTACATGCAAAGTAAATCCCAGACAAATTTCTATTAGTAAAAAGTACATACTGAAGATAATGTGTACAAAAAAAACCCATGAAAAGTAAAATTTCATAATGTTTAGAAGAAAATATGGGACATACCATTATGCCTTTGGGATCAGAAAAGATTTCTTCAGCCAGATATATAAAATTTCATACCCACAACTTCACAGTGCCTAGCAGTACTTTCACAAGACCCTCAAAATAGGAGAAAAAGATGATGACAACAAAATAAAAGAGAGACTAATGGAGAGAGAGAGGGGAAAAATAAATTAATGAATATACATTAAAAAAAAAAGATAAGGAATCCAGCTGGCTTGGTTTCAGGCTTAATCTGCTTTCCGCACAGGGATGTTTCCTGGTAGCACGGGAGACAGGAAGATCCTGGATGCTGCAGGTCAGGGGCTTCTTCCCACCCTTGGCCAGGAGCCCTGAGAGCTGCTCGTTGGGGTTTTCTGCCATGGCTTCATTGACATGGAACTTTGTAGTTTTAAGGTTTGAGTAGGAAACGTCCCTCACAGGCTCGTGTGTGTGAACATTTAGTCACCCAACCACTAGTACTGTTTCGGAGGTATAGCCTTGCTGGGGGAAGTGAGTCACTGGAATTGGACCTTCATGTTTTATAGCTCAAACCCACTCCCTATTGATACTCTGTTTCCTGGTCAGTTGAGACAACGAGGAGTCCCAGCTACATGTTCCCACCACCGTGAACTTCACCATTCTTTCCTCACTATACATTCTCAAATCCTGAGCCAAAATAAGTCCTTCCTCCTTTAAGTTGCAAGCAAGTGCTTTAACAGCTGAGCCATGTACCTTACCTATAAGTTCCTAGGTCAGGCATATTGTCATAGCAGTGAGAAAAGTCATTAAGACAAAGACCCACCCCCCAACATGGGTACAACCCTAGAAACAGCCAATGTGCTGTGCTTTCTAGTGGGCAGACCTGAGCTGCTCATGGTTCAGAGCAGACTCTTTCAACCAGGTTGTGCAGAAATGCTGAAAGCAGACTGTAAGTCTTGAAAAGGGTTGCACAGTCCGCCCAACACCAACACCACCGTCGCCACTCCACAGCTAGCAGATGCTGCTTGCTCCCAAGCAGCCCCTGTTGCTGACCCGCAGGCAACACGCAGAGGAGCTTGAGGCCAGAGAGCCAGAGCAGCAGGGCCAGGATGGGGCGGGGCTCTCAGCTTCCCACCATCCAAGCAAGCTTGAGATGCTAGCAGGTTGCTCTGAGCAGGACATGTTAGGTCACTTGGAAAATGTTATGGCAGGCAGTGGTAGATCAGTACTGTGAACTAAAGTTCTCAGAAAAGCACTGAATTTGCTACACCTACATCCAGAAAGGGGGAATGTACTGATAAACTTCTGTGGTCACAGAGAGATGAAACGTTACAAGTCAGAGCCAAATGACCTTGGGCTGCCTTCAATCCCTTAAAAGCCATTTATTGCCCACCTCTGTGTCTGAACTAACATCCTGCTGACTATCAGTTGATCAGGTGTGATCCTTTTTGGAATTCAAGAACAGAGCCCAGCTTCCACCAACCCAAGGGCTATGAATGTCATCAGATAGCATCTGAGGCTTGTGGTGGAGAGTCCCCACTTTGCTGTAACCTGCCTGATGGTCAGCCAATGTATTTGAAAAGTGCCTGGATTTATGACTTTCTTATGTCCTTTAGCTATAAAACCTTTGTACAATTGTTAACACATTGGAACATGAAATTTGGGGTCACCTAAATCTGGGTTCCTGGGCCATGGTCAGTCATAGTTGGCTCCAGAATAAACTATTCCTTATCTCCTAGAGGTGAGAGCTGTGTATTTTGCATGGACAGTACAAAAGGATGCTCTATCGACCTTGCCCAGCTAGGGCAGCTGGCACTGATAATGGATGAGCTAACTCATGGAGTTGATGTGTGGCACCAGGTCCCTGCGGACTCTCAATGGCCTGTATGTCTTAGAGACTGCAGAGCATGCCTTGGTGGGAGCCTCCTGGACTCCTGCTATCCGAGGCTGTCAGCTGCATACAGGTCCTGTCATTTGTTGTTGTGGGACAATTCCTCCAATTTTTTTGCATGTATACTCTTGTGTGTGGTATATATGCATATTCCTATGTGTGTGGGTGTGTGTGCAGATGCACTTGTGTGCACCTACAGGCCCAAATTCAATGTCAAGTGTCTTACTTGGTCACTCTCCATCTTGTTTTTTGAGACAGGGTCTCTCACTGAACCCAAAGCTGATCCCGAGATCATGCCCTGTTTCTGCCGCCTGGGCACTGGAATGACAGGTGCACACCGTCACGCTGGGCTTTCACACGGGTTCTGGGGATCTGGACTCAGTTCTTCGTGCTTACACAACAAGCTCTTTTCCCACCGAGCCATCTTCTGCACCAAGTCTCTCCATTTCTATGGGCATTGATATGGATCTATTAATAGATAGATTGCAAGAGATCCACTTTTGGGGTTCCTATGGATTCTTTTTTTTTTTTTTTTTTTTTTTTTTTTTTTTTTTTTTTTTGGTCTTTTTGAGATAGGGTATTGCTCCAGCCAAGGCTGACCTGAAATTCACTACGTAGTTTCAGGCTGGCCTCAAACACCCCATGATCCTCCTACCCCTGTCTCCCGAGTGCTGGGATTCAAGGTGTGTGCCAAGCTCCAAAGGGTTTCTGTGGAGACATGAAAGTGAAGCACCTGACATCGGAGCACTGAAGAGGCAGTGAAATCTGTAGTATCTATCTATCGCGGTAACATTTTCCTTCCTTCTTTATCTGAGGAGGTTGGAGCCCTGCTTTGTAACTGAAGAGAAAGTGTATACCACAAAGTGTCTGCCAAGTTGTTAGCAGATGAGATCTGAGAACCTCACAGGCCTTAAATGGTTGGGCATTTGGAGAGTCCCGGCGTGCTGTATCCTCCTGTCAGAATGCACCGGGGAGGCTCAGCGGCCCTCAAGGACCCACTGAGCTTTTCAGGTCACCGCGGAGCGTTTCCACAGTGTCCTTGAGGCTTGCACTGGTAAGTGTCCTTTTTTTTTCTTCTTCCTAATAGTAGGTTTTGAATGCAGTGGCCACTGTGAGTCACATCTGTCACCTTGTCTTACATCCCAAGTGCAGGAAATGGGAAATCCTTTCAAAATGCTGGTGCTAAAAGTCTCAGACAGTCCTTCCCCCAGCCTAGCACGAGCTCCCCAAGGATCTTCCTTTCCTGGTACCCCCGAAGGCTTCGAAGTCAACAACTAAACCACCAAGTGCAGTGGAAATAAAATACAGTTCTAATTTTCATATTTATTTGTAAAGATTTAAAATGTTTTCTTGCAGCCCTGAAGCAAGCTCAACTATGTTCTCTAAAAAACTGTTGGAAAATGACATTTTAATTTTTTGGAAAAAAAAAACACAAAACAAAACAAAACAACAAGCCTGGATTATGGATAACAAAACATGCTGGGAAAGGAGTCATTAAAATGCATATTGTAAAATTGAAACTTAAGTGTCAAGTTTTTATAGCAGTCTGTCAAATGCTTGACAATTAAAATAGCTATTTTTAAAATTTTAATGAGATACAATGAGGGTGAAATGTGTGGGGAGATTGCACACGCTCAGGACTGTACATCTTGAGCGTAACAAGTCCATTCTCTGTCACCACTGTAATGCCTCATTTGTAACATCCACCATCTATTTTTAATTAAATTAGTGTGTGTCGTTTATTATGGGCATTATATTTATTAATCTTTAATATTTAATTTAAGATGACTTATCTGAGAGAAAGAGCTGCACAGGAATGCTGTTACGGGGAAGGGGGTGGGTAGTGGGTAACGGCCCTGCCTTTCTCCCTGCAGTAAATACTCTGTCGTCCTTATTCTATCATCGCTGTGTCTCAAAGTTTAAGTTTAAGCCTTTCCTCTGCTCTAACAGGATAAAGACAAATGTTTTGTGACCCTTCAGCCTCGGTTGCTCTCAGCCCTGCTGTCCTGCCAGGTTTAGGCAGACCTCATCCCTCGTTCTCACACCACTTACCAAGATGCCAAATCTTACCATGACCAGAGCCACAGCTGACAGTGTATGTTACAGCTTTTGAGGGCCCAAGAGTGACTTATTGAAGGTGCTACCCAATTCTTTACTGGCCTGGTAGACCAAGTCCCTTTGGTCATTTGTAGATACCATTGTCTAGCTCATGAGGAACTGACCCAGCCAAGTGGTCCTTCCAAGCCGTGTGGGAAGATATGCCAGCATCCTTCAACACTGCTAGCCTGCCTCCCCTTCCAGCAGCTTAAAAGCTGTCTTGAATCTTAGGAATATGTTTAGAACTTGGACTTGGCTTCCCTGAGGTGACAATGAGACACATTCAGTGGTGGCCTGCGGGAAAGGAAGAAGGAAAAATCTCATTCCAATTGGTTTGCCTCTCCTCAGGTCTGTCTTGCACGTCATGAAGCAGGTGGTGTGTGCACACAAGGGAGCATGTGCGTGTGTGAGCTGAAAGAAAGGGAGGTGGTGGGGATGGCACAGATTATGTGGACTGTGCTGTAAGAGTCCTGGAGCAGCCCTGAGCCTGCACCTTTCTCTCCACAGAGCCCCACAGGTGCCAAGATGCCCTCACAAGCATCTAATGGGCACATCGGTCCAGAGGTGGTGATCACAAGAGAGAGACGACCTTCAGGATGCAGTCACATGAAGTATAGCACAAACCAGGAAGCTTCAAAAACCCAAGACACAAATATCCCAGGGACTCCACAGGACCTTGGGGCACAGGCTAAGTACCAAGGCCCAGTGATCTGCTCCATTCTTGTTTGCATGTGTGGTGTAGTATGTGGCATGACGTGTGTGTCGTGTGTTGTACGTGCATGTGGAGGTCTGAGGAGGTGCTGGGTGTTCTCTCTATAGCTTTTCTGTTTTGTTTCTTTGAGTCAGTCCCTCACTAAACCTGGGAGTTGCTGTTTTTGGTCAGACTGGCTGATCAGCAAGCCCCCAAAATTCTCCTTTTTTTCTAGTTACCACTGGACTGGCAATGCGCAGCTATTTACATGGGAGCTGGGGATTAGACTCAGGCTGTCGTACTCCCCCATTCTTGCCTGGAAAGTGCTCTCAGTTACTGCCACGTTTGCCTAGCCCATCTATAAAATCTGTTTTTGATGGCTGATCAAGCCTTCCTGATTTTGTCTGGAGAGTTAAACACATATAGTAACCATTTAAAATAAAAGAAACTTCTGTTGCAAATGTGCCCATTAGAGTGATTGGCATGGCAGTATGCACTGCCATGCATTAGAGTGATTGGCATGGCTGTATTCACTGCCATGCACTAAAGTGATTGGCACGGCTGTATTTAACACCATGTATTCATCAATTGCAGCATTTCACATGTTCCGTGGGAAGGCAGTACACTGGAAAATTGCTATGATTTTTATGACTGTATGAGGAGCCCAGAATTCAAATGCTGAGGTGCTGGATTACCCTTGGGTTACCTCCGAGGCAAGGAGAATTGGCGTTAATGGGAGGAAGAGTGACGCCCTTTGGTCTAAGTCTGAAGTGACTTCCATCCCCATAGCAGAACTCAACACTGGACCCCTCAGAGACAAGTAGCTGACAGCAGTCCTTTGGCTAGCATCTCTGATCAGACTACCATTTTCCCAGTCCTTGGAGGAGCCACAAGTCGTGTGGGGACAGGGACAGCACATCCGGATGGGAACTCAAGGATTCGCTTACAAGTTGAATTAGGCCTGGAGTAAACACAGGTATCTGGGAGGCAGCTTCAGGTAAATGAATATGCTGCCCTCGGCACAGGGATCTGGGTGGACACTGTCCTGTTACCAGAGTTTGGGTCCGAGCTGTGCCCTGGACACCCCAGCCTACCCGGTTTGGTCACCCATCATTACTGAGTCAAAAACAGGAGCCTAATAAATAGTGAAAGCAGAAAAGGGAAATGTATTCAATGCAGCCACACTGGGGAGAACAAAGAAACCCCGTGACCCCCTCACCCACCAAGTCCATCTTTGAGGTCCTTTTCATGGGGTTGGGTTTTAGGTTGAGGGTCAGAGGTGTACATGGCCAAGCAGTCCTGGTCAAGGTGTTGTCCATGCCATCACTGGGCCTCAGTCTTTCCTGCAAGGTTTCCAGCACTTGGAACCTTAAAAATCCCTCTCTGGGGGAACAAGTTTCCCTGCTGACAGACACCAGGCTTTGGGCTTTTCTTTCTCACAGCATGAGATTCCTGAGGAAATTCCAGTTTTGGGGAGGTTTATTATTTAATGGTCTGATAGCCAAAGGAAATGGTGTGAGTGTCTTTTTAGAATACCTTCCTTCCTGCCAGGCTGGTTACAAAGCTTGTTCTTTTGGAGGAGAGGCCTGGAGGCATATTCAGCTCAGGTCACACAACAGCATGGAGCAGGCACAGACCAGAGCAGTTGGAACCTAGTGGCAGATTTCTAGAGAGCAATCCAACAGACCAATAAACAGTAGTCACCGGGATCAGGGAACCCGAACAATGAGGCCTTCTGTGTGGGCACAAGAGGGCCTGCACACATCAACAACTCCTGAGCTCCTAAAAGCCAGAGCCCCCTTCCATGACAGATGCTCTTAATTATGGCCCTGTCATGATGGGAGTTCATTGAGGGTCACACGCTGCCTGCTCACGTTGGCCTGTGTGGAGCTGCAGAAACTGCATTTATTGCTTTTCCACACAAACAATCATTTTAATGCATGGCAGTGACAAAGTTCCTGTGGTTATCCAGAAACCAGGGGGTTATTGTATTAGTTCTTCTCTTGTTGCTGAGGAGGAAGGTTTTATTTCAGCTTACAGTTTTGCTGTTATAGTCAGTCCATCCTGATGGGGAAAAGCCTGGCAGCGGGAGCGTGAGGCGGCGGTCACATCACAGTGTTGTACTCAGGATGCAGAGAGCGATGGAGGCGCGTGCTCTCCTTTTAGTCAGTGCAGGCCCCCATCCCATGGGATAGGATGCATTTACACTGCTGGTGAGGTGGGCCTTTCCTCCTTAGTGACCTAATCTAGATAATCCCTCACAGGCATATCCAGAGGCTGGTTTCCTAGGTGATTTTGATACAGGAATTTGGGGTGTTTTGAGAGCAGTTAAGCCTTTCTTGGCTCTTGGTTGGGCTTTGGACTGACCCAGGAGTTAGGGTGTCAGACACTCACAGTCACACAAACCTTCCGCTGAGTTGGTGGCCTCCAGGTTCTGGTCCCATGAGTTTGACGAATGATATCTGTCAACCGTACAGGGTAAGGTTTAGAAAGATTTTATTATAGAGCTTAGGAGAGGAAAGAAGGCAGAGCTCCTGTATAACAGTAGGGGTCCCCAGAAATGGGATACTATTAAGCAAGATTTATTTTAGGAAAGAAAGAAAAGCAGAAAGTTCCTGAGTTCGGAAGGGTCCTAAATGGGGTTTCTTGCAGGAATAAAGCTTTAGTGGGTGGGAGCTGGTCAGCCCAGTTCCCATGTCAAGTGTCCGAGTGCCTTGCATCCTTAGTAACATGCTTTCCTTTGGTCTACAGGAAAGGGAAACCCCTTTAGGAACAAGAAAAAAGCAAGCCCATCCCTTTTGGCATTTCTGCCATCAGGAAGTAGAGCGGTGAATGCTGATGCTCAGCTTCCTTTCTCCTATTCATTATGTTCAAGGTCCTGCTCATGGAATGGTGCCACCCACACTTAAGCTGGGGCTTCCCACCTCCATTAGCCCAGTCAAGATAATCCCCACAGCCATGCCCAGAGGTTCTTTTCCTACACAGCTCTACGTTTTGTCAGGTTGATAAGCATAGATCAAGCAGGGATGATGGGAGAGAGGAGGCCCCTCAGGAAGCAGGCCTCTGTGGAGCAGTAGGGAAGTGGCCCTGGCCCTCACTAGGCCCAGAATTCTGGGAAAGACAGGCCCTTTTTTGGGCCCTATGAAAGGAAGATCAAGTTTCAGATATCCACACCCTTGTAAGAGTTACTAGGTGCATAGCATGATTTAACAGTGGTCCATGGAGTCTTATACAGCCCACGTGGGGACTGACTTTATCATACTTTATTGGATTAAGAAATGAAAACTAGGGCTGAAGAGATGGCTTAGCGGTTAAGATGCTTGCCTGCGAAGCCTAATGACTCAGGTTAGACTCCCTGGAACCTACATAAATCAGACGCACAAGGTGATGCTGCACGTGTATGGAGTTCGATTGCAGTGACTAGAGACCCTTGAGTGCCAATTCTCTCTCTCATAAAATAAAAATAAAAATTAAAAAAAGAAATGAAAAATAGAACTTTCTAAAACACAGATCAGGACTGTTTGAGTAGATGTGAAAGAACATAATCTGACAGAACCAGGCTCAGAGCTTACCTCGGAGCATAGGCAAGCCAAGGTGACAGTGGGACCCAGTGACAGAGAGCAGTTTCTGGGGTTCCCTAAGAGCATGGTTGAGCAATAGTGATGGTGGGAGGCAGTGACAAGTCCAAGTAAGTAATAAGAGATGCCAGCACACTGACCGTGCAGTGCTCTGGTCCTTGTTGGCATCGTCCACTTGGTCAGCCTCTGACACTGAAGAGAACTATACCACATGACCCCCGCCTGCTTTGGTGGATATATCAGCTACTTTCTCCTTGCTGGGACAAAACACCCAACCAGAAGCAGCTTCAGGAAGGAAAGAGATTCTTGAGACTTACGGTTCTAGAAGGCAGAGTCATCGTGGCAGGAAAAGCATGGCTGGAGCAGGACAGCAGTGTCACGTCATCCCATGTGCAGGGAGGAAGTACAGAGACCGAGCAGCAAGCAGAGCCAGGCTGTAACACCTCACAGCCCTCCCCCACACTTCCTCTAGCAGGGCTCAACCCCCTCAAAGGGCCACAGCCTTTCAGAATGGCACCATTAACTGGGGAGTCAGTATCCAAACGCATGAGCCTATGGGGACATTTTACATTCAGACCACCACATTGGTGCATGTGGGGTCAGATCCTCCCTGAATGGCCCCTGTCTCTGAGGCCTGTGAATACAGACCACTGTCCCTATGATCCATCCATTCCCTCCCCCCGCCCCCTGTCTCCTGCTCTCTTCCTCGGAACAGCATGCCATTTCCTGCCTCCAAGCACTCCGCTACCACTTGGCCAGTCTCATCCTTCAGGAGAGCCCCTTCTCCCACCACCCACAACCCACCTTCCTTGTTTGTCTTTAGGTAATGCTGCATCTGGGGACAACCAGGGCTGGGGATGTCACCTTCACAAAAGGTGCATATCTGAGTGTTCTTTCCAGATGCCCTGTGCTGTCCTGGGCAGGGCCATGGCCTGCTCATAAACCTGATCTGACCCGGAAGTGCTCTGCCCAATACTTACCTGTCTAAAGTCAGAGCAGAGGGTGTTGAGGAGCGTGAAGGATGAGGCTCAGCACACTGGGCTGCAGTAGCTGGTCCCAGGGTCCAGCACTTGGCCAGCAGGAGCCAGACAGAGTCTGGAGATAGTGCCAGGAAGGGTGACCACTCACTGATGGGGTGTTCCCTTAGCTTGGGGCTGGAAATCCTTTCTTTGTGAGGAGGCTGCCACCCTCAAAATCAGTCCCTGTGGCTCAGGAGCTTACCCAGGGCCTAAAGACTTGTTGTCTTTTCTACAAAGTGCAGTTTCAGGACCTATTTGTGTCTATTATGCAGAAAGACATCCCTGGCAGCTGCAAGGACATGCGATGATGGACTTAGAAATGGAAATTCACCCTTCTCATCTACCAGCCACCAGCGTCATGATCCCCGAGGGGGTTGCACAGTACAGTCTCCGACAGAAAGCCTAGGGGAGCACAGTGAGGCTTGCCCATCCCCCCACCCCCATCTAGATTACATAAGAGGCAGAAATGCTGCCAGTGTGGACTCAAGAGTCTGAGTGGCTGTGCAGTGATGACAAAGGGGCGGATGGGATGGTCTTGGCCCCATCGCAGTCAACTCCCGTGGAACCCCCCAGTAGCAGAATGCCCAGCCTTGGGCTCAGTGGGGAAGATGAGGCTACTGTGGGGTTCTCGGCCCAGCGGTGCCCATGCTGACCTGGTGCTGTGCTCTAGGTTTCCACGTCAGTTCTCTTCTTCGGCCCCAACAACCACCCCGGTTATTTTTGCCAAAGACTGTGTGTGCATGTGCATGTGCATGAACTGAAGGAGGGACTGGGAGATGGCACAGCTTTCATGGAAGAACCCTCGCCCCTCGAGCAAATGGACCTGAAGTCACCTGAGTTCAACTTCCTAGTGCTCATGCAAAGAGCTGCACATGCCCCCACGCCCACCCCTGTAACCCCCGTCCTGAGGGAGTGGGTTTGCGGGCCAGCCAGGTCTGGAATCAGTGCTTGTCTCTGTCTCAAGGAGATACTCAGACGAGTAATAGAGAAGGACACGGGACATTTTCCTCTGGCCTCGGTATGTGTGGGCATATCTGCACTCTTTTGTGTATAACGCACACACGCGCACACACACACATGTAAATAAGATGGAATGAAGCACATCAGGTCCCACTGATTCTTGATCTGCTGCTGATGTGGGGGGAGTGGGGCAGCTCTACCACTTCCTCCCTATCTGGGCTCTGCTTGCACCATGAGTGTGGGTCGGGGTTTCTGGAAGGTGGTGGAGCTAGTACTGAAATAGCTGAGATAAACACCGTGTTGTGCTGACCCTCTGGGAGGCTTATTAGAATCAGAACAAGTGTGTGCAGTAACAGTGCTTCCCCAGAGTGAGCTGAGCACCTCCTCCTTATCAGAGGGCTGGAGAGCTGATTAAATTATCCAAAGCCCTCTTCAAAGGGCCAGAAACTTCCAGTCAGAGGCAAGGATGCTGGGCAAGCAGGTGCTTAAAAGCATCACAGAACAGGAGGGCAGTGGCCGATTCAAAGTGCTGCAGACTTTGGTAGCTTTTAATGACTGCGACGGCCCAGAAACCCATTGCTCAGCTGGACAAAGAGACCAATTTAGTGTGTAGGGTCTGGTGGTGTGGTCACCACGCTTGGCGTCCATTGCTGTTACCTTGGGACTCAGCTCTGGCTTAGCATGTCCTGATATGGTGAGACAGACACAAGTTTGAGATGAGTTGTGCGATAAAACAATATTTGATGCTTTTGGAGTCTGGGAACATATTAACGATGGGAGCCTTGTGATTTTAAAATTTCATTACAGGGGCTTTAGCTTTCTCTCCTCTTCTCCTAATCTCTCCTTCTGCTGTGCAAAGCTGCACATAGGCATAATTAGCAGAATGTAGGAGGATGGCTGCTAGGGAGCAGGGGCCTTGGGACCAGATCACAAGCAGCCAGTCTCCGAGAGAGGTGCTGTATCAACCAGGGCGGCCAGCGGGAGGGGACAACTTCATCAGATGACCGTCTTTCTGTTGGGCACTTGATGTGGCAGAATAGCTTCAGTGTCCTGTATGCCCTGGCAGATAAAACTTGGCATCCGTCAGACATTGGGTAGGAAGTGCTACGCCACAGGCGGTTGACCCTCCTGCCCTTGCTCACTCGTAGAGGGTCCATCTGCTCTTGGCCAAGTCCTGTTCTTACTTCCTTGCTCAGGAAGTCATCACCTGGGGGCCTGGGAGAAGCTTAGATCAAGGGTTCTAAATGTAAGAGAGAGAACCCAGGGCTGGCAAAGACCTGCTCTGTCACCTCGCCCCAGGGATTCAGAGAATGCTGGGGGCTTAGCCTCTGTGGGGCTTGGTGGAGGGCAAAAGGGAGGCCATTCTAGTGACTGCATGAATGTGTCTGCCATCTGTGTGAGCTATCCCTCTCTCCTCCCACCTCTGCTCCTGGGACATTCCTTTCCTCTTCTTTCTCCATTAAAACCCCTGTGCCTCAACTTAGCACCATTTAACTGATACCTACCAGAAAATACCGTCAGAACCAGCTTGAAGCTTTCTCCTGAAAAGTTTCTTATTTCTTATTTATTTAATTATTTATTTAATTTTTTGGTTTTTCGAGGTAGGGTTTCACTCTGGTCCAGGCTGACCTGTAATTCACTATGTAGTCTCAGGGTGGCCTTGAACTCTCGGTGATCCTCCTACCTCTGCCTCCCGAGGGCTGGGATTAAAGGCGTGCGCCACCACGCCCTGCTTATTTTTTATTTTAAAGAGTCTTTTGTATTAATTAACAAAGCCTGTGTCTGAGGAGAGGAAAGGTAGGCAGGCGTGGACTTGGAGCGTACAGGAATTGGGTCATCTGGAGTGGCTCTTGTGGTCAGAGGTCACCCCCAGAGAGGGCTTTCTCCAAGATGTGTAGCCAATCTCATTCACAGGGGTGGCCCCCTGCTTCTTGGGTACTTCCCTATAAATTAGCCACACTCCCTTGAAATCGAACTTGCTACTATATTCAAGTTCTTAGGTCCATTCTCTTGCATTGTGGCCGAAGTCTTATCCCTGTGTGCTTTGTAGCTGGAAAGATGGCCAAGGCAGGCTCTGGACTGGGGGGCACTAGTGGTTGGGAAGCTTTTACCCAATACAGAAGAGGGCTCATCTGGCTTCTGCCTCTCAGCAAGCTCAGAGCGTGGATCAACACAATTACTGATGAAAACCCACTTTGTCAACACACAAAGCAGGCCAAAGAGAGACCACAGTGATAATCGCCCTGCGTGATGTCTGAGAATGTGCTAGTCCAGGTGGCTACACTCCCATAAGGCTCGTTTCCACCTAGACCAAACAGTGGAGGACCTGAGGGTTTGTAATTCCCATGCAACATTTGATGAAATCCTGTCTTGGAGCAATGCTACTTGGTCACAAGGGTTTTCCAAGGTCTTCCTGTCCCCTTGGGAGCACTGGAGAGCAAGCACTCCCATGCTTCTCCACTGCATGCACAGCGCCGAGAACAGTGCTGTGCAGAGCTAACGAGTCACGGCCAGCACTGGCCAACTGACATACCTGCTAGCTGGGAACTGAGACAGTTACATATTGAGATCAGACTGGAGAGTACCATGCACAGGATGGATGTGTGAGAAACTTCTCGACAAAGTTGCCAGGACAGAGCACCTGACCAAAATCAGCTGATGGGTGAAAAGGACTTATAGTCTCAAGGGGAAGCGTCACCGTGTTGGGAATGTCATGACAAACAGGAAGCTGTCACATATCTGGATGGAAGTAGTCTAAGTACTGTGCTTGGAGCAAAGCTGATAAACCTCAAAGTCCACCCTGAGTGCTACACCTTCTCCAGCAGCTTTGCATTGAGTATGAGGCTTAATCCCAAACACATGAGACCATGGGGGACATTTCACACTGAAATGACCAGAGTCTGCCTCTGGGCCCCATAGACTCATGACCATCTCATGATGAAAAATGCCTTAAGTTGAACTTAAAAGTCCCCATAATCTTTACTAATCCCAACACAGTTCAAGAGTCCAAAGACTTAAGCCTCATCTGAGACTTAACACAGTGAATAACTATGGGCCTGTACCATTGCCTCCAACACATAATACTACAGAGCAAACAGCCCCAATTCAGAAAGGAAGACATAGCATGGAAATATTGGACCAATGCAGGATAGAAAACCAGAAGGGAAAACATCACATCCCACAGCTCCATGTCCAGCATCTGGGACCTGGGATGAAATACTTCAGACTTGCCCCCCTGCCCAGCTGTGCTGCTTGTTTCCTGAGCACATCCACCCAAACCAGAGTGAGTAGTGTTTCTTGGAGACTGTCCTGGCATCAGCAAAATCTTGGGGCAATCCATAGCTCATCTTCACATTTCCATGCATGGCCCTTCATGACATTTATGTAGGGACTATGACCCTGCTATGTATCACCTAGGTGCCATCGCCAAAGGGCCATGCTGAAAATCCAATGGCCCTCTCTGTCCTGCATTTGTCCTACTCCTAAAACCAGCTAGGTGGGCTGCCATATTTGTTAATCCTGTGGGGAATGAACCTGACTGCAGCATTCTTCCTTTAGGCTACTCCTTTCAAGAGAGACTCACCACTCTCCATCCTGCCCCAGTGCAGAACGCTGGCCCATCTTATTGGTGCTGATGTCTCAAACGAATGCAGCTAAACTGGGCTTCAGCCTCTAGCCTGAAACTTTCACTTCTTTCTGTGTCACTTTATATCTTTCATATCCCTCCGCTTTGCATACTACTGGCCCTGATCTCTGCACCTGTGACAAACATAACAGTCCATCACACATTCCACTCTGCTCAAGTTCTCAGGGCATGGACAGCGTGGACCACCTCTCACACAAACTGCTTCTTCCCCACTCCTGACAGAGGTCTTTTCCCCTTCATAAGCCAAGCCTCCACAGTCCACACTGCCTTTTCCATTTAGATCTTTGAAATTCTCATCAGAATGTCAATCAAGTTCTCTTTACAGCACTGCAAGGTGCTTCTTAGTCCAACATTCCAAATCCTTCCATATTTCTCCCACAAATCAATTCCAGAAAAACAACACGAGGTCAAGTTTACTGCAACAACAGCCCCAATTCTTGGTATCAATTTTTCTGTTGTAGTTACCTTCCTGTTGCTGGAATAAAAGACACACAACCAAAAGCAACCAATGGGAAAAGGGAGTTTATTTTAGCTTATGGTCTTAAAGAGAAACATCAGCATGGTGGTGGAAGCATGGAACAAGCAGGAAGCTGGATCATATCTGGGTGGAAGTAGTCTAAGTACTAGGCTTAGAACCCTCCAATGATACAGCTCTTCTGGCAAGTTTCCACCACCAGCTAGGGACTGAGTATGAGGCTTAATTACAGACACATGAGTCTATGAGGGACAGTTTACACAAACCATCACAAAAGTCACTGTGAATGAAAAGGTGATGATACACTACACTCATGCCTATTACCTCCTGTGACCACACCACAATCCTGCAAGACTGTTCATACTATCAGACCTGTTTAGCACATAGGGACACGTATGTTCAAGAGGTCACCTGTTCAATGGCACACAGTCATGATGTGTTGGTGCCTGCCCTGCTAACCACAGGCTGACCAAGACACAGTGCTGAACACCTAGAGGAAGGAAGCTGAAGATCCTCTCTTTCTTCTATGGCCTCTGCTGTCTTGAGGGTCTGTGTGAGCTCCCCTTCCTTCTCCTGTCTTCTCTGCCTGGATGGTACAGTGCCCTTGAGTGGGCATGCAGGTAGTTCACGAGCCACCAACAGATCACCCACTATAATAGACAGCTCCATGTTGCTGAGATTAACATCCAAAACAGACACAGTTTATGGGAGTAAGGGATTTATTCCAAGCTTACAAATCCAAGGGAAGTTTCATAAATGCTGGAAGAAGCTGACACCCATGCATAAATCCAAGCAGAGAGAGAAGCCACCACCAGGCAGCAAACACCAAAACGCAGCAAGCAGGCCCCATGCCCCAAACTCACCTTGCTCTTCACATCTTTGGGCTGGAATCAGATCCACACCGAAACACACCTTTGAGCTGGACCCCAGGATCTGCCCCAGTGACAGCTCCTAGAGCCAGGAGGCTGGAGATCCAAGTCACAAACTTAATAAAACACCCCACATTCAACCAGCACACCCACACAGGGGATGGCTTTCCTCACGGACCCCTCTGCCCAGGGATGCTCCTCTGATTTCTCAATGGTCCCAGTGCAGTGGCTGTGTGTACACAGTGTATCCCTGGGAAGTCTCTACAAGGCAGACTGGGTGGACAGGGGTTGACTCCTTAATAAACCCAATCTCTGTCTACCAAGGACAAGGTTTCCATGCACAGTGGCACATTAGAAGTGCTCCTTGGAATATTTTTTCATGTGGAATTGCCTCTAGTCCTGATCTCTGAGAAAGGCAAGCATGGGCACTCCACTAACTTCTACCCAAAGACTGGTTACAACTGGTTCCACAGCAGCAGGAGCCTCACTCTCCAGTCTTACCACAAACCACGTTTCATATAGAATTCCTTTCTTCTTCACTTATTTATTATTTACTCATCTCACGGATGACTGGTGCTCACAGCTCCCATTTTCTCTTCTTCAGAGGGAATGAGAGAAAATTCCTTCTCATCCTGTGAGCTGGCAAAGCTGCACTGTTGGTTCCATCTGTCCCAGATGTGGACTGCCAGGATTCAGATCCACTCTTGAATGTGATGTCTACCACCCCAAACTTTCCATCAAGGACAGGGTTATCTCTGTCCTGGATTGGGCTGACCCACTGGCTGGGTTGTCATGGAGACCATTTCTGCATTAGGAAGGACTGACTTGAGCAAAGGAGTAGAGACTGGAAGTGTTTCATTTAGCTTGGAAGGTCCATGCGTGGTGACCTGTGCCCTTTCCTAGTTAGGAACTACATAGTGTAAGTGAATAGCTTTGGGACAACCATGTATCCTTTTCTATAAAATAGAACATCTGTGCCAACCCCAGCAGAGAGCTGTGAAGATGAATAGACACCAATGTTGTGTAATGAGCAGACCAGAGAAAGAGATTGTACACGCTGGGGACTTCTAGAAAAACTCTGCCTGCGCCGTCTGTTGTCTCTGCAGTGAGAAAGACAGGACATGGTGTGGCCCGAGCACCCTGCCTGCTGTGTGCCTGCTGATGTCACTTCCTCTGTCTCTCCAGGGAGTGTTGCTTGAGGGCCACTGACTCTGAACTGAGAAGTGAGCCTCCCTTGTGCTCTGGGTAAAGAACACAAATTCAGATCTGCAGGAACCCGATGAGGTCCCAGGCTCTGCTGCCCCATAGACTCTGGCTGGAGGACTAGAGTTGGTCTATAGTTAGGGGTGGCCTGAGGCAGTGGGCTGGGACTGTCTGTGTGTGTTTGATGGCCAGCTTGGGGATGTGGCAGACTGGTGGGCACTGGTAGCCGAGTCCATGTACAGTCGTATATAATTATACTTTTGCTTTGTGTAACCGACAGGCTATAATTTTTCTATGAAAAAAGTCATAAAACAACAACAGTAATAATAACTCTATTTGTTTGGCAAAGGAAGGAAGACAGGTATATTTTTCTATTTGGAGTTTTGTGGTTTAAACATCACCATCTTTATTTCTCCTGTCACCTAACTTTACTATAATAACACTGCTCCCTTAGAGATGTCCCATAAACCACCCCTCGCTTCCTAAGCCAGTCATTGAATTCCCAGTATAGAACCCCAAGACCCCAGATTAGAGGAGTAGGGGAATATTTTATGACCAGTTTGAAAAAGTTGTTGTTACAGCTATAAATTAAGAAGTTAAATTGCTCCCATATTGGTTATTGATATACTCTGCATGGTGGAGATTTTCCTCTGTAACACAGAATGCTGCTGCTGGAGGGGGTCCTAGCCCAGACTGCAGACCACTGTGAATGGCTGGTCAGGGCGGAGAGGGCCAGGATCCAGGACAGCCTTGCTTTAGAGCCTGATAAGTATGGGAGTGTGGCCGAAATTTCTGGTCATGGGATCTCTTCATGTCTTGTGGAAGTCCTGAATGGGCAGAATGGTTGCTGCGTCTCAGCCGCCTTTGGTATTTATAGAGAGGACCTGGGCCTGGCTGGCTCCAGATGCCATGGCCTATTTCTGATCCTTGATCTTCCTCTAAGCTGACCAGTCACTCTTCTGGATGACCTTGTAAGATGCCTTAGATCTTCCCTTTGCTGAGCGTCCAACTCTCCTGGTATAGAAGGACTGAGCTCTGTGGACAGGGAGCTGCACGCCCTTGGAGTCTCAAGCATGAGTCCTTTGGGCAATGGCTGTTCCCCAGGGCAATCTGAAAGGGACCAGTAGCTGTCCACCTAGGAGTTTCAGCATCCCCTCCCACAGCCCCATGGGCGCCGGGGGTGGAAGCAGGCTTCTTTTTGTGTTGGTGAGCACCTGCTCGGATATCCCAGAAATGTCGGTCATTGGTGGATGTGAACTGAGCTCTGCCTGGCTGGAGTCTCAACAAGACTTTGTCCTTGCCTGAAACACCAGTGAGTCCCTGGGGACTTCTAGAGCAGCTCCATCACACAGGCACTACGTGGTCCTTTTGGAAGGAGCCCTGCCCTTCACACCTGTACTTTCCTTGGAACCTGATCCCCAGATCCCCCAGTCCCCACTTCTGAAGGAGTCTGGCATGCACGACACGAGCGTGAGAGCACTGTGAGAGTCACTTCATACCTTGTGATGTTGTTATGATGTCTGGATTGACATGTACGGGACATGCTCTGGGATGTGTGCTTTTCAATTGGATACCTCAACCATCCCTGGCCCACAGGCTGGGAGGTACCATTGTCCTGCCTTTAATGGAACAGGGGGAAGGTGGGGCACAGAGAGTTCTGGAGCCGAACCCAGGAGGGAGGGCATGCTCAGCCACAGTCATCCTTCACTTGTCACACGACACGTGCTCCGTCAGTGTGGAGCCTGGATCTGAGGCCAGGCAGGTGACTCGGCCATGTTGTGTCCTCAGTCCACAAGGACCCCACCGGGAGAGCAACGTACAGACAGGCTGAACATATGGAAGCAGGCTGCCAGGTGGGCCTGGCCCACGTGGAGCATGGCAAATGGGGGCACATTCAGGGCTCCAGCAGTCTCACGACCCAGCAAGGCTGCCCTACCCAGCGGCTTCCCCAAGGGCGACAGCAGCAGCAAGCCATATGTCCTTTTGTGTTATTAAGCAGGGATTCATGCCACTCACACACCGGTGAGGCTAGCAAAGACTCAGAGGCCAGCAGAGCCAGGACTCACCCCAGCTCTGGACATGAAGACCTGAGGGATGATCCAGAGTCCCCAAGGGACCCCAGCATGCTGCGTCCCCTGAGATCCTGTGCCTTACAGCCATGCTGGGCCATTCCAAATGGGCTGGCTAATCGGCCTGCATCCATTATCATTAGCGCCTCTCTGCACGCAGGTACGTGAGGGGCTGCCAGGCTGGCTGCGGCTGGCTGAGCCAGGGGCCACGCTCCATTGCAAATGAGGACGAGGAACACCTGCTCCAGGGCTGCCAGGCCGCCGCAGCCATCCTTCACTTCTCACACAACACTTGTTCTGTCAGGGCGCGGAGCTGGCGCAGGTGGGGGCAGCTCGCTGCCAGCCCCTCTGCACCCCTGTTCCTGCCTGCACTCCCCTGCCCAAGTTCGGCTTTGAATGGCTTTTCAAAGAACTCTTTTAAAAATGTATCCATTTCATATTAGCCATTCAGTCATTATGTTAAGGGTTTAAAAATAAAGATGAAAAAAAAAACTTTGCCTCCAAAATGAACTTTTTTTGGCAATTAAGACAGATTCATGAAATATTAATTGTCCACTAATGGTATTCATCCTCCATCACACAGAGTTGCTATGCATCTTTTCAGGATTTCTTGGCAATGGGAAGTGAAGGGCCAGTTTATGGCTGTGGGCAGCAGGGATCTTTCCAGCCATGCACTATGTCCCTGGATCTTGGGACTGCTCCATTTTTATAAACAGAGGCCAACAACCTGACACTCCACACAGCCCCTGGATACAGCATCAATAAGCCAGAGATGACTGGGGGCCCTCTCGCCTTCCTTGGTCTGTTTGTACCATCTGTGTTCACACGCACATACTCACTCACGGGCATAGGCTCCTGCATTGCTTTCTTCAAAACTTAGAGAAGTTGGGTGTGGTGGTGCATGCCTTTAATCCCAGCACTTGGGAGGCAGAGGTAGGAGGATCGCCATGAGTTCGAGGCCACCCTGAGACTACATAGTTAATTCCAGGTCAGCCTGGGCCGGAGTGAGACCCTACCTCGCAAAACCAAAAAAAAAAAAAAAAAAAAAAAAAAAAAAAACAAACCTTAGAGAGTATCTGCCTTAACCAGTGTGTGAGCTGGAGACCAGCAAGCTTGTGAGGACTTCACTCACAACCCACTGGGCCCTAGCTGGGTCTAGGGTTGAAGGCGTCTTCAAAGTTCTGGAACTAGTCCCTCGATTTTTTTTTAAAACTTTTTATTTTTTATTTTTATTATTTTTTTGAGAGAGACACAGAGAGAGAGACAGACAGAGAGAGGGAGAGGAAGAGGAAGACAGAGTTGGGCGCGCCAGCAGTGTCTCAGCTGCTGTGAACAAAATCCAGATGTGTGCGCCCCCTTGTGGTCAAGTGTGGCATTGCACCCTTGTGTCACTTTGCATCTGGGACCTGGAGATTGGAACCTGTGTTCTTAGGCTTAAGAAGCAGGTGCCTTAACCCCTAAGCCATCTCTCCAGCCCTAGTCCTTCAATTTTTATAGGAAGCCAGTGAAGGGAAGAAGCCCAGCTCTTTCTGGGTGGCCAGACGTAGGGTGGCTAGAGAGCAACAGTTCAGGACTCACCATCCCAGCTCCTTGGTCAGACCCCAGGATGGCCATGGGCCCATCTCACCTCTCTCCCAGCAGGAGTGAAATGACTCTCCTGTATTGTGCACGGGTCATCTGCCCAGGGCTGTGGGCCTTCCCTCTAGGGAAATTCCACGCAATCTCAGTGCTGCAACACAATGTGTCCACCTGGACATGGGGGCTGGTCTTACAGTTGGGGTCCTTAGGACTCCTCTGCCTGAGGGCAGTGGCCGGGCTCAGGAGTAGGGCGGGCGCTGAGGGCAAAAGTCCACACAGGGACCTCCAGATTCGGGTGACAATGAGTGTGTGCCAAGATGAGGAGTAGGGCTTATAGGTGTCATCCCAGTACTTGGAAGGCCGCGGGCGGAGGCTCTTGAGTTCAAGGCCAGCTTGGGCTACATCGTATGAGCCTATCTCATGGCCAAGTCTCTCCACCCCCTGCCAAAAAACAAAACAAAACAAAAACCTTGAAAAGCACAGCAAAACAGCAACAGGAACCCACAATCATCAACAGCAAAGGGTGTAGTCGGTGTTCACTAAATGGAGCCATGCTCCCCGGCTCCTCCAAGGGCAGCGGCCTGGCTCTGCTGCCTCACTTCATGGGGGCTGTTCTCAGGAGAGAGGCTGAACGCATCCTTGATGCCTTAGCATCAGTCAAGAGCGGCCTCGGTTCCTCATGGAACTCAGAGCTGGTCTAGGTCTAGCTGTGCCATGTCATGTCCTCTGGACATGGCAGGAACTGCCTTCTAGGGTAGGGGACAGTAGGCTGCTAGGGAGGGGATCCCACAAGGCCCCTTGGGTTGATGTTTGAACAAACTTCAACACAGTCCTGATGCTTAAGACCAACACTTGAGGAAGTCTGGGGATGCTGAAGAGGTTTGGGCCCTTGACAAGAAGGCATGTCAGAGGCAAGCTGTCATCGAAGATCCAGGGCCCTCCTTCCTGATGCTAGCAAGCTTCAGCACCCTTCTGAGCTCAACAGAGTAGCCCCCTTAGGACCCCCTGCCCCCCCATGTATGCCAGTAGGCTCTGTTCCCATTCCTGTTTTGGTACAGGGGAGATCTTATTCTCCCTGTGGCACGTGCGCTTGTAGATGTGATGATATAAATAGTGCAAGGTCTGTCTCGGCCTTGACAGGAGTGTTGCCACGTTTCACAGAGGGCTTGGCCCTTCTCTCTTCTTTCTGTCCCTCTTGCTGTAGGAGCTTTTGCTTTCTCTTGCAAGCTCAAGGAGGCACTGTGTCAGGTGCTACGGGCAGAGTGCTTTCAGGAATCAGCAGGGCACACAAAGCTGCCTTGTCGTAGGTGAATGGAGTAATGCCCAGCATGGACAGATTTTTATTTTTTTATAGGATTTGATGCCACCTCCGGTCCTTGGCTCACTGAGGACACAGGGAAGATAAACAACCAGCACAACTTGGCCTTGGCCACAAACCACTGACCAGATGTGAAATCCATGTGGTCTGACTTGGCCAGGAAGAGCCCAGTTCCTTCCACGTACTGACGGGACATAATGCGCAAACCAGGCCTTGCTTTGCATCTCATTAGCATATTTTAATTTAATTCCTACCATGTCTCCTTCAATAACAAAGAAGAAAAAAAAACCCTGAAGAGGGGGAAAGATATTCCCCCTTGTCCAGCACTGGAGTTGCTCTGTTGGAGACACAGGAACATTCTGGACCCTTGCTTCTCGAGCCTGGACTTGAACTTGTCTACATGGGTGACGTGCCAACACTCCTCTAAGTGGGGCCACATGGGCACTCATAGGAACAGGACAGGCACACTGTGTGTCAAATGAACAGGTTTGTGGCATTCACATGCCACTCCTAGTGTTCAAGCCAACACTGTGATGGTGGTGATGGTGGTGGTGGTGGTGGTGGTGGTGTGTGTGTGTGTGTGTGTGTGTGGTGTTCAACTATTTCTCATGGCAGTTGTGGAAAAAGAAATCCAACCCCCTTTGTAAACGTGAAAGTGAGAACTGGCCACTCATCCTGGCTCTCACGCTGCTGTCCTTCCTCTTCCGCCCTCCACATGTCAAGCCCTTGGGGCGGCTCTGCACACTCACACGTGCTCACTTGTCAGTCACGGCACTTAGGTAGGGGAGGCATGGTAATTCCATCTTAGAGACGACAAGTTGAGCCTCGAGGCAGGGCCAAGACCCAGACCCCGGTGTCCCCTCTGCACGTGGTGTCTCCTGCCAGAATTGCACGGACAACATGGGGTCTCCTGGCTCTATGTCTTTGTCATCCTCAGAATCAGTGGTGTTGATGGGTTCCCACTGGGTACTGCCTGGGCAGAGGCTCAGCCTGGCGAGAGGCTACATACTGCCAGGTCTCCTTGTCCTGCCTAGCCCGAGTCAGTGCTGGCATTGTGGGAAGACCAGAGACAATCTTCCAAGGATCCCCTGGAGGTCTGTTTCCTGTTCTGGGGTATTCTGCAATGTCTTCTTGGTCAACCCTTCTGCCACTGGGCAGGAGGGGTCTGCCATCACTCCCGCTGTACACATGGGCACACCGAGGCAGGTGCAGAGCTGGGATTGGAACCCTGGCCAAGCCGGCTCTCTTGTTCTGCTGGGCCATCTCTAGAAGAGACACATTTTCATTTTATTTTGGCTCTTCCCTCCACTAAATAAAAGGTCCAAAAATTATGGAATAGGAACAGTGAGGGTCCTCTGACTTTAGAAGCCAAAGTCGTGAGCTGAGTGCATTGATTCGAGTAACATCTGAAGCCCTCAGCAAGGAGGGAGGAGCCAGAGGAATGGCTGGACCTATGGTTAGGTTTTCTGTGATACCCTCGCCTGCAGTGCCAGCCTCGGGGTCCAGCAAGCATCCTAGAAGCCTGTCTCTGGGCCTCCTCTCCTGACATTCTCACCTCTCCTATCTGACTTCCTAGACAACAGAATCTAAGGATATAAGGAAGACATAGGCACTTGGTACCATGCTGCTCTTCAAATGGTGCCTGTGCAGCCAACGGGCAGATACATCACGCCTTGTGGTCAGCTCAGCTTACTATGGAGAAGGGACTTTCAAGCATCAACTCTAGCTTGCTTTGACCTGTTCCTGAGGATGGGCTGAGGTGGTCCCATGGCCCCTGCTGTGCGGTCTAGCCACACTGTCCTGCCTCAGTAGAGAAGTGAATCCTTTATCCACGAGCTCCCAGATTCCCCACGAGGCCTCCTTCCAGGGTGTTCCACTCTCATTGGTGGACACTATACCATCCCCCAAGCAGCTGAGTTGGAGCAGGGCCTTCCAGGCCGCTGCAGCGTGTGTGGGGACTAATGTTGGTGTGGAGGGTCAGGGTGGTGTGAAGAGGCCAGCATTAATCTCCAAATTAAAGCCAAGCACACCTGGACAGGTGGGAGGAAATCTCTGAGCTTGATCAAAAACATATTTCTGTTTCAGGTCAATATAATGGGCTACGGGGAGGCACATCTGTAAATTATACAGGAAGCCTTCTTCAACAACTGATTCACCCTGACAGTTTTACTGGAGTATATGAAAATGAGTATTAAAGATGTGATCTGTAGGCTTCCTTCCAGGAATTCCAATCTGGTTTCAATAAAATGGGAACGCTGATTGGAAGTGACGCTGCCTTCCGGTTTTGCCTTTGGCTATTACGTGCTCACTCGAGAAATGACTGAATTCCACAACTACTTTTAATATTCACCTTTGAGTTCCTCTCCTGAGCTGGACACATTGCAGTGATTAAAATAGCGCTGGCTCCCCACACCGGGTGAGCTCTAATTTACAACGGCCCAGGTGTTGAAGACGAATGACTCCTCCTGAAAGCCCATTCTTGCTTTGCATGAACTTGCTTTGCAGCTCATCGAGGGGCAGAATATTAATAGTGAAAAAAGTAAATAATATAATACTGCCTGAGTCGATGCCCGGGCAGAGGGAGGGGGTGGGGAGATTAAAGTTTGGTGCAGAACTTGTGTTCGGTGTGGGATCAGTCTGGTTGTGTTTCTTGCTGGGCCTTTCTGTCACAGTACTATGCCTGGAACTGTACTTTTGGCTGGCCAGGGCCCTGGGCTCCCCTCCTTGGGCTGTCCTCCTCTTGGTTAGCAAAGAACTTGGAGCTGGCCTTTGAGTGTCCTTTCCTGGCAAGGGGTAGGAATGGCCAGAGCTACCTTCAGGCTCACAGGGCCCATTCTCAAGAGGGCACTCGAGGATGGATCACTGTGGAGTGCCACCAAGAAGGGATCTATCTGGCTGCTTGTTCCAACACAGTCCCATCAAAACCCTCACACAGATTGCTCTACGCATCAGATGGACAGGCCTCGGGAGCATTTTACATCAAACTTCTCCGAGCTTTACTGGAGAGGTTAGGAGAGTCCTGGCCTAGGTTCACAAGGGAAGAATGTCCTGTTTTGCATCTTTTCTGTTCCAGAATTCTCAGCTGGGAGAGAAAAACAAAAGTGTTGGTTTATCTCACAGACTCCCCTGCCCAGTACTTATTCACCCAACTATTATAAGATTTTTCAATGGGGAAAAAAATGGGCCAAAACCCTAGGGAGCCTGGGTACCAGTGGGAGCCATGTATTCATTGGGAAATGTTTTTGTGGGATTGAAAATGTTGGGCTTTTAATGTAAAATTCACATTTAATTTTCTCTGATTTTTTCTTAACTTTTATAACTTTATTTGACCCTCAAGAAGTTAGTCCTCATCCATGTTGACAGTCTGTAGATTTTTTGTTTGTTTGTTTGTTTCATTTTTTGGTTTTTCAAGGTAGGGTCTCACTCTAGCCCAGGCTGACCTGGAATTCACTATGTAATCTCAGGGTGGCCTCGAACTCATAGTGATCCTTCTACCTTTGCCTCCCAAATGCTGGGATTAAAGGCGTGTGCCACCACGCCCAGCTAGTCTGTAGATTTTTGAATGAGGTAACAGGGACATAGATCACCAAAGTATAAAGCTTGTTTGGTGAATCTTCATCCTCATTCCGTTTCCAAGACAACCTTACACAGATATGATCCGGGACATTCATTAGTCACTTGGCCCAGACAGCTGTGTTGAGCCTGGTATCAATGCGCACATCCGGAGCCCCCATCTCCTTCGTGGCAAACTTCGGGATCTCTTTGAGGGCCTAAGGGGCCGCTTCTTGAAGCCCACTCCATGGATGCTCTTGTGAGTGCTGATGGTGTGTTCTCTGACCACCACCTCATTGATGACAGAATGGCCCTTCTTTTTCTCCCCACCCTTCTTTGTGGGAGCCATTCTGCCAGGCCCAGGTTGGAAAGCTGATCTTTCTAAAATCACAGGAATAACTTTCATACATTGAGTTTGATAGGACACTGTTGAATCTCGCACGCTCTCTCTCTCTCTCTGCCTTGCTTTTCACTAGAGGATAAATGTCACATTAGTTTAGAATGCACACGTGTGTCCACTGATAAGATAAATTCTGTCTCTTCACAGGGTGGAGTGCTTATGTGTTGAAATTAAAGACATTTTCTTTCTCATATCATCAGTTGTCCACTCTATAAAAATCATTCTTATTTATTTATTTATTTATTTATTTATTTATTTATTTATTTATTTAGACAGGTTCTTATGTAGCCCAGGCTGGCCTTGAACTCACTGGATAGAGAAGATTGACCTTGCTGGGCACAGTGGCGTATGCTTTTAATCCCAGCACTTGGGAGGCAGAGGTAGGAGGATCACAGTGAGGTCGAGGACATCCTGAGGCTACATAGTGAATTCCAGGTCAGCAGGTCAGCCTGGGTCAGAGTGACACCCTACCTTGAAAAACCAAAGAGAGAGAGAGAGAGAGAGAGAGAGAGAAAGATTGATCTTGAACTTCTGATCCTCCTACCCTTCCCTCTGAGTCCTGGGATTATAGGCATGCACCACCACACCCAGTTTATGTGGTGCTGGGATCAAACCCAGGGCTTCTTGCAGGCCACTGAGTTACATCTGAAACCCTAGTGGCCAACTCTTGAGCCACTCCAATGTATGACAAGATTAGCACCAACAATGATTGTCCTGCTTGTAGAAAGTCACCTATGTGGTGACCACCTGCGTAGGAGCTAGTTGGGGTCATGACCTCATTTATAACCCTTCTGTCTGAGTACCATGACTTTGGTAAGCACTGCCATGTTCAGTGCTGTGGCCATCAGTCACATGTGGCTGTATACGTTTAAGTGTCTGATAATAAAAACTCAACCCATTTCCTCAGTCACACAGTAAACATCTCTCATGCTCTGCAGACTGTGAGTAGCTACCATGTTGGAAAGTTCAGGTATATACCATTTCCATCACTGCAGAAAGTTCTAGCAGACATTACCAGGTTAGAGTTTTATCATGATCCTAAAAAAAAAAAAAAATCAAGAAGATGGGATCTCACTCCAGACCGAAGTTAATTGAAACCCTGCTGTGTGAGAATGGACCCAGGAGCCATTGACAACCTTTGATGAAAGTGAAAATTTCCCATGTGGGAACAAAGACTAACTCCGACCCGGGGTACTTTGAAGATGAGTTTGGCTAACGATGCTTCTGTCTGTGACTGATAGCAACGGAATGGAATTCTGAACAGTTGCAATATCCTAGGTACTCAAGTACTCCAGCCACTGATGCCAAGAGTACAGGAAAAATGCCTCTCATTTTCTGAAATGTTATTTTTTATTTGATAACTCTCAGCTGCATCTTGCTAAGCATGTCTGCGTGTGGCATCTGGGGAAGTGCTTGCCTGTGGGCTCTGAGCACCCTGTGGACTGGGGCTGGGGACGGGCCCAGCAGCTCAGCCGAGATATCTCCACGTCTGCACTTGAAGACGTGGAGCCCGTACAGAAAGATTATTTCTTATACACAGAGAAAAAGAAAAGAAAGAAAGAAAAGGACGCTACCCTCACCTCCTTGCTCAGTCCAAAGGTTAGCAGGCCTGAGCACAGGAGGACTGTTATAAATCGGGCTCCGGGATTAATTTAGCTCCATGGTGTCTTGAATGTCCAGTGATCTTTCATGACTCTTCCCTTTCCTACAGCAAGGTACCCAGAAGCCAGGGCAGGGACGTTTTGGCCATCAAAGCAGGTCCAGCCTACCTGAGACAGGCGGGCAGCTAACGAAAGGGGTTATGCATGCCATCCTGTGGGATGTGCCAGCATGGGAGCTGTGACGGCAGCTCTCAGGAAAGACCCAAGGATGCTTGATGGCCAGTTTGGGTGTTAGCTAGTCGTTGGCCCTGCTTTACCGTTCTCTTCACCAGCCCGTGCAGGAGGCTGGGAGGCCCTGCGTCCTGCCACTTCCAGCATGTAGAGAGGTTAAAGTAGCCCTCAACCCGCAGCACAGGAACGGCTCCTTATGACCAAAGCTGAGTCCTCCCTCAGGAACCACGCTGACAGGCAGTTGGAGAAGCATCTGAAACCAGCTTTTACTGGGGCCTAGGATGGGTCTTGGAGGCCAGCTTGTGGTCTTTAGCTCCATTGCAAATGCTGTGTGTCTCGGAATTTACAGCAAGCAAGCCACATGGACCCATCTCAGCCCCTGAAGAGGAGTGCTTCTGTGTGGGACTGCAGAGCCATCGAGTAGTCTTTGGCCTCCTGACATTGAAGCGTGGTGATGAGGAGCGTCCTGTGGCAGAACGACATGCCTGGCTAGCGTCGTTCTGAGCCAGAGGCAAAGCACGTGTCTCCTGCTTTTACCTTGCCTAAGAGTCCCCTGGACCAAGCCTGCTCCTCCTCCTTGTTGGCCGCGAGTGCTTTGGGGCTGGTAAGAGTCCCTCTGGGAGTCACATCTCAGGCATGGATGTCCCAGCACTTGAAGAAGGACTTTTCAGGGTGGATTAGAGGCCTGGGCACCTGCCCAGAGTTCTACCTGCCCTGCCATAGGGGTGAGGCTGATTGTGGGTTAGGGAGAACAGATATCCCAGCCTCACGAGTCTAGCCAGGCTGCAGAGAGCTGGGCAAGCCTGGCTTTCTCAGCAGTGGCCTGTGAGTGCTGAGGGTGCTGCTGTAGCCACAGGGGAGGCTGCAAAGCAGAACTGCTGCTGCTACAGGACCTGATGCCTGGTGCTCGGCTCAGGGTTTGGCTGTATTTTGAATTCCATCTGCAGAAAAGATTTGTCACATTCTGCTCGGGTCCCTGAGGTCCTGCATCCATGCCCTAGTCATTAGAAGACAATCAAACCATTGTTGCTGTTGTGTATACACTTATGAACTAACATGGTCCACCTTTCTCAGTCTGCTGGCCGGGGATTTTGCGTGCTGTTTGAAATGAAATCAAGGCACCAGAGAGGCCTTAACTTGGCGCTTGTCTTCTCGGGGCCTAATGAGTCTTCAAAGTCAGTGTTCAACTGTTCATTCCTGTCTCTGGACCACAAGTGTCCAAGGTCCAGGGCTGAGGTCCATCTGCTTCTTTTTTATTATTTATTTGCAAGGGGGAGAGAGAGAGAGAGAGGATGAGAGAGAGAGAATGAGAGAGAGAGGATGAGAGAGAGACAGGGAGGGACGACACCAGGGCCTCCTGCCAGTCATGTGCTCATCTGTGCATCTGGCTTTACATGGGTGCTGGGTATCAGGCTTTGCAAGCAAGTGCCTTTAACTGCTGAGCCATCTCTCTAGCCTATGATCTGCTTCTTGTCCCATGTTCAAGACTGTAAATGAATGACTAGATCTGGTCACTGTCTGTGTGGCCAGGGGATCTGGACGGCTGCACTGCCCTGTGTGCTTTGGCACTCACAGATTCTGCCACTGTTCCTGAGCGGCACCTCTAATGTGCCTCTTAGGTTGAACAGTGCCCTGGTCACATGGTGGACTATGTCTCTTAGCTAGCGTTGTCTCCTCCTCTGTAAGGCTTACAGACAATGAGCACCACCAGAATGAGGTCAGTGTGAGCACACTGGCTGCATAGCCCCCATCAGCCTCACCTCCAGGGCAGAAGCGGCGGCTCCAGGCTAATTCAAGCTGAGAGGGATTCTCTTCATAAGGGCTCTCCTTGCTTCGAAAAAGCCTCTTCTGCCCCCTCAAGCCACTCTGGCTGCTTCCAAGGATGTCAACGCACGGAGACAGACCTATCAAAGTGGCTGCAGCTTGTGTGGTGTGCACAGACTTCCCTGGGCCTTCTAGCAGATCTGCTTTCTAGATGCTGAGGGCGGGGGGGTTGGGGATTGCATTTGGGGGTGACAGTATCTTTTCCCAAATCTTCTTCCCCAGTAAACACTGCTAACTACCAACTCATAAAGCCTATCAGCTGGGTTTATCACTTTTAACCATCTTTCCAATTGTGCTATAAAATAAAGGCAGATGCCATGTTAAGATCTTATTATTGTCAAGGGCCGGCTTCTCCAGTAGCACCTGTGCAGTGGCAGTCTGCTTGTTTATGGCTCCTTTTTTTTATAGGTGACAGTTTAAGGTGGCGCTTCTCCGATGACAAAGAGTTCCTTCTAATGGAGCAGAAGTGGCACACGCAGTGGGTGGGCTCCGGCTTCCGTGGCAGGGTCGCAGGTTCACCTGGGTTTTCAGTTGACAGCCTCGCCACACACGTCAGGCCCTGCCAACTGCTCTGCCATTAATTTATGATTTAAAGTAATTAACTTTTGCTGATTAAAGTAATTATTTCAAGTGCATTGCACCCGGGCCCAAATGATGCGCGCAGCCCCCTCTCCAGTCGGAGCCAGCAGCATGCCAAGTGCTTAAAAGCTGCACCGGGGAGCTGCACGGCTTCTGCCCGTCTCTCCGATCTGCCACGTTTATGGCTGACTTGTACTAACTGCTCATTTTAATGTCGGGTTCTGGCAGAACATTGACACAGTGTGAAACCTTCATCCGGTAAACAAGACAAGCTTCAGCTTGGTGACAGCAGTGACGGAGGGAGCTGTTTAAATGAATCTTGCCTCCAGCCTTCCAGAGGTAGCGTGTTTTTGTACTCTCTTGATTACACAGGTTGGCCCTTAAACAGTGTATGGCTTTGTCTAGCCTTTACTGAGGGTGCAGAATCCAGTCTGTGCCCTGGAAGTCAGTGACAGCACAATACAGACCTCACACTGGCCCTGGGTGGCCTGTCCTTCTCACAAGGTGCTTGGCTCCATTCATAGAAGCTTCCAGAAAGTGATGGAGGGAGACAGAGAGAAGGGGATAGGGTGGGGGCTTGCCTGTTACTTCATCAAAGGAGTGTTTCCTTAGCAGTGGCAACCCCTGTTGGGGGTAGATGTATTGTTGTGCTTGTAGCCCCCTGAAGGGGGAGTGCTTTGGGCACAAGCCGAGGAGCTCTGTGTGGGGGTCTGAAGGCAGGGAAATCACCTTCCTTGCAGTGCACACACAGAGGCCAGTAGCCAAAGCCCGGCCTCCCTGGTGCACAGCAAGCGGGGTTTGGCACTGTGCTCTAGATCCACAAGTGACATTTATGCCACTTGTAGAAGATGGTGCAGGAATGCGTCAGTCCCATATAGAAGTTGTCATTCTTGTGTCTATGTTTTGTGTACCTACTCAGTGCCGGGGACTAATTCAGATACTAACAAGACAGTCTCAGAGAGTCCTCACAGGAGGAAGAGGAGGGTAAAGAGGAGGAAGAAGGAGAGGAGGAGGAGGGAACAGAGGATGGAGAGGAGGAAGAGGGAGAGGAGGAGGAGCAGTCCTTCTCACTTGCCCATCTTCCGGGTGAGGTGACCCAGACCCAGGGTGGTGAGGGGAGGGACTCACCTGTGGTCACTTAGTGATCAGAGTCCTTCTGCTTCTCAAGTTCCAGAAAAGTGCAATCCAAGTCACGTCTTTGTACCCGCATAGAAGTGTGGTGCACACCTGCAGTCCAGCCCTCAGGAGGCTGTGGTAGGAAGATCTCTGTGAGTTTGAGGCCAGCCTGGGGCTATAGAGTGAGTTCTGAGTCAGCCTATGCTAAAGTGAGACCCTGCCTTGAAACAAAAACAAAAACAAACAAACAAAAGCCACCACCCCCACAGTACAAAATAACAAACAAAACCCACCACCCCCACAAAACAAAATAAAAAGGCAGGGCTGGGGAAATGCCTCCATGATAAAGTTCTTGCCATGTGAGCATGAGAGGGTGAGCAGTGGCTGCACGTGCTGGGGACGTGGAGACAAGACGGTCCTTAGGTCTCGTTGATTAAGCTACTCTAGCTAAACTGGTATGCTCTAGGGTCAGGGAGAGAGCTTGTCTTAAAAAATAAGGGGGATGGGCTGAAGGGATGGCTTAGTGGTTAAGGCATTTACCTGCAAAGCCAAAGGATCCCTGTTCGACTCTCCAGGACCCACGTAAGCCAGATACACAAGTGGGCACATGCATCTGGAGTTTGTTTGCAATGGTTGGAGGCCCTGGTGCACCCATTTTCTCTCTCTTTCTGCCTCTTTCTCTCTCTCAAATAAATAAATAAAATATATTTAAAAAAATAAGGGGGGTGACAACTAAGGAAGATACATGACAGTGACTTCTGGCTACCATAGGCACATCATACATATGCATGTACAACCCCACACATGTGCACCCCCCACATACTAACACGTATAACATGCACACATTTACAACACACACACCAAAAAATTGGAGAGGCACAATAGTCTCTTTTGGGGGCCCCCAACATAGAGTGACCACACTAGGCTTCAGGATGCTCAGAGAATGCCACCCCCACCTGAGACTTAGTACATGGGCCATGAGACAGTGTGTGCTGTTCCTGAGCCACGCAGGCTGGGGGTGAGGGGCTCCCACGTTCCTCGACGGGGGAAAGATGGACGTTTCGGGGAGCACAATGCTCCTGGCTTGGCTCTCGCTGGCTGGACAGTTTTGGGGAGTTAAACTTGTATTTTTATCTTTTCTCTAAGTAATTATCCAAATGCCCTGAGCTTTGGGTGAAACCACAAGGAAATCTAATTTTGTATGTAATTAAGTGCCTGATGGGCAGTGATCCCCCAGAAAACGATATTTCAGCTTAATGCTGAGCAAACATCACCCAAACTCCCGATGCCAAGAGCAATCGTCTGCGTTTTGGCATCACTTGCCATCCCGTAATGGATGGTGGAGGTCGTAAATAACCACTTCACTTTAGGGGTGAATTAAGCATTCCTACGGGGTGTGAGAGAAAGAACATCAAAGAGGACATTGGGCTTCTACGTGGCCTTCTGGACAGGACCAGGACGGTGGGGCTGATGCCCTGCCCCGTCTGGCACTTGCCTACAGGCGACACTCCGCTCTCTGCTCTCCCCAGCATTGGTGGGGTGCCAAATGGCAGGTTCTAGGAAGTAACCAGCCAGGGGTGGGATGAGCCTGGGTCCAAGGGAGCTTGGGAAGGTTGCTCTGATGCCATTTTATGCCTGTCTCTGCCACTAGGGGGCACTGGTGCTGCCTTGGTCCCCACTAGGATCAGCAGAGCCTGAAAATGTTCTGTGTGGCATTATTTTGAGGACCTGGCATTTGATTAAACCTAAAAGTTAGAGAGTAAATCTGGAGCCCAAAGGATGGTTATGAAGATGGCAGCCAGGTCCCAGAGTGGAAGACTGGGAAGGAGGCTGCGGCTTTATGAGCTTAGCATCTGGACCAACACCTGCAGCGTGAGGCTATTAATCTGGTTGTAAGCAAGCACAGTTTAGACCAGAGTTGCTTCCCCCCACCCTACACGTCTCTACTTGTTCAATTAACTTTAGATAAAAAAGAATGAACACTAAACCTTACAGGATGTGTTTCACAGCTTGCCTGGTCGCCCACGTTGAGAGATCCATCTTGTCCTGCTTTACCAGGGGAAGCTCCACAGCTCAGATGGACTCTGCTTAGCAACTGAGCGGCCTTGGGCAAGTCATTTAATTCTCGAAGCCCCCATTTCCCCAGCTGCAAAGGAGACTCAACCATCCTTCTTCCTGCCAAGGCGAGCTTCAGAAAGACCTGGAAGGAGCTGAGTGTTCCCTGCCCAAGGTCCAAACAGCAGGAGGGGTTTTGTCATTATCTTGGAGAGAGCAAATGCTAGCTGCACAACCACCTTCCCCACCCCCACCAAAGGGACCTGAAATATGAAGAAGGGTAGAGAGTGGGACGAGGCGAGTGTACCCAGTCCCCCCGGAAGCTGCTGAAGTGGGCTGGACGCAGGTCAGAGTTCAACAGGGGTCCTTGGGGTCTTAAAGAGACTGCTAGTGAATCCTTATTGCATGAAAAATACTCAGTTCTTTTCAGATCACAGAGATCCACCCACTCAGCAGGTGTTGGGCATCTGCTCTGGGTCGGGACACATCATGGGTTATGGGATATGCAGTGTTCACAACAGACAGACAGAAGATGGAAAGGCCTTCTCCAAATAAAAGGATGGAACAGAAGACACAAAAAAATAAAGCCGTCCTTCAGCACTCAGACGTGTTCCACGTCGGTGTCAGCTGTTCACCTACTCACGCTGGAACTTCTCCCACCAGCTTCCCGAGCCGGAGAGCTAGATGGACACAGTCTTCAGAAGACCACCTCTATCGGATGCATATTCTCCCACCACACCAGAACCATGGTGAACCGAACTGGCCCAGTATTAGCAGGTGTAGCTGCTGAAGCTATCAAGTCTCAACTCTGGAGCCTGTGGGTGTCTCTGAAGAAACAAAGATGTTGCACAGATGAGGGCATTTGGAATCTCACAAGGCGAGGATGACACTGGGCTGTCTGCGGAGCCTCAGATGGAATGGTGAGTGCTGTTTTGGAAGATGGACAGATAAAGGACACAAACAAAAGAGGGAGAGAGAGAGTTGATGGAGGCAGGCATGGGAGGGCTGCAAATGAACTACAGATGCATGCTCCACCTTGTGCATCTGGCTTACGTGGGTCCTAGAGAGTTGAACCAGGATCCTTTGGCTTTGCAGGCAAATGCCTTAACTGCTAAGCCATCTCTCCAGCCCCTGTTTTTATTTTTTTTAATTCCAGTTTTGCCCTCAAAGACTGATGTTGGACTATCGCTACCTGACTAAGAAGAAAGAAAGAAATTCTTTGAAATGAGGTCTTCATTCACAAGAACAACAACAACTCTTTTCTGCCCAAGAATTTTTTTTCAAAAATTTTTTAATATTTATTTTCAAGCAAGGAGAGATAGAAAACACACACACACACACACACACACACACACACACACACAGAGAGAGAGAGAGAGAGAGAGAAAGAGAGAGAAAAAATAAGCACACCAGAGTCTCTAGCCACTACAAACAAACTCCAGATGCATGCACCACTTTGTACATCTGGCTTTATGTAGATACTGGGGAATTGAACCTGGGTAGTTAGGCTTTGAAGCCAAGCTCATTAACTGCTGAACCATCTCTCCAGTCTCCCCCCACCCCAGAGAAATTTTTGTCTAATTCCAGGTATATAGGCAGTAAAATAGATGTGCAAGCCAAAAATTTACTGATAATCCAACATAAAAATTATTTCAAAGCAATGACTTGGTATAGATGTAACTGCACCATTTATTAAGGATCAAATCAAGTTTAAGTACAAGTGAGAAGGGTGGCTTATCTATTTTTCCATGAAAAATTAAATTAGAGCTGAATATTTGATGCTGCAGGCCAGAGAGCATCTTCAAGGTTTTTCAGAGTTGACTGATGTGTTGATGTTACAATCTTCAGTGCTGACAAATGCACAGCACAAAGTGGAAGAACTATGGAATACCCAGTACAACAAGGAAGGGCCACCACAGAAACCATTCAAAAATCAGTCCTACTCCCAAGCCAAAAATGCTTGAGCTATATTTCGTGAACACCAAATCAATAACTAAAATAGCAACTTCAAAAATCAAATATTCCAACACAGTGCAATCAAAAGTTATACAAATTTGGTACTTACCTGCTGAGGCATGACGTAAGAAAATATCAAAAGTCTTTGTTTCTGTAATTAAGCCATTATGATTCTCTCAGATCTGAAATTGTATGTACAGTACAAATGCTGCAACTTGTAACCTAGTGTGGTCTTGTATCTAACTAGAGGTGGTTCAGGCAGCTTTTGTTGGTTTTGTGTGGCATGACGGTGCTGTAGCATGATGATTGCATGTGTGGTGAGATGGTGTGACATGGCATGATGGTGTTAGGTGTGTGGCATGATGGTATTGTGTGGCATGATGGTGTTGCGTGGCGTGGTGGTGTTGTGTGGCTCGATGGCATGCACAGTGCAAAGTGTAAGTGTTGTGTGTTCAAAACCAACATTACAGTGAAGCTATGTGATGCAACATGGGTGAGTGCCACGAGAAACACCTCAATTTCATGACTCATTCGATTTTGAATTGATTTTTGGTTGCTATACATTCTATAACATTTTAGTGTTGCCAAACTTTTGTGATGCCCCCCCCCACACACATTCAGTTATATAACGCCATAGGGGATTATGAACCAGTTTAACATGCTGGGTTTTGAGTCGCAACGGTAATGGCCATTTGTTCCAACAGCCCCAAACACAGACTTCATTAATCCCTGCTTGCTCTGGTTTGGATGGGGCATGTCCCCTAAAGGTGTGCAGGCTTGGGTCCCAGCTGGCGAGTCCCATCACTGATGGATATTTGACACAGAGACAAAATGTCTAACACAAGCCTTCAGAACAGAGGACAGAACTATCTGCTGGGGAGGGGTGCCAGGCACACAGACAAGTTGTTAATGAATGAGTGAATTACACTTAGAAGTAAGCTGGTGCTTCATTTTTGTACTAATTCACATGATCCCAATCCATTGCCCATGGCAATATATTTAGTGTATTATTTATTTTTAACAAGGCACATTGGCCAGCCAGATAAACTCCCTTCTGCAAAGTGGTCAGTTCTAAACTGTCTGGGCTGGGTGAAGACATTGACTGGCTTTTTAGCCCTTCACCCCTCCACCCAACACACACTGATACCACACTGCCCTACTGCAGTGAAGACCAGGGAGGCTGGCTGACCTGGAAGCTATTATGGTCTGCTTTTGTTTTAAAATTATTATTTATTCATCTATTTCATTTTATTTCATTTTGAGAGAGAGAGAAAGCAAGAAAGAAGGAAGAAAGAGAGTGACACACACACACACATACAGAGAAAGAGAGAGAGAGAATGGGCACACCAGGGCTTCCAGCCATTGCACATGAACTCCAGAAATATGTGCCACCTTTGCATCTGGTTTACATGGGTCCTGGGGAATGGAACCTGGATCCTTGGGTTTCGCAGGACATTGCCTTAACTGCTCAGCCATTTCTCTAGCCCAAGGTCTGCTTTTTGACCAGGACCTTCTGGGAGAGGAGTAGAGCTCTAGATGGCCCCCCACAAGCCCACAGTCACGGTGGAGACCACTCCTAGTGTGGACTGTTCACAGGACCATGGAGGCTGCTGACCTGAACTTCCAGCCAGACCTTCTGAGCATCTTGTATGTGGACGAGGCTGGGGTTTCTGTCACGGATCAAAGAGGCCAAGTCAGGCAGGTGCTCCTCAGAGAAAATCCGCACATGTGCACTGGTCGTACTGTCCCACTTGGCAAGGAAAGGACAACAGGACGACTCCCCTGTGGCTTGTGGCCACAGCCGTGGGTCCCCTCCCATCTAGTCTGGCTTTCGCTTGTTCGGACGTGTGACAGCACACTGTGGAAATAAGGTGTGGCCTTTTCCAACCGTTTCAGTGGTTTACCACATAGTTCCTGGCAGTGAGACACATTACTCCCTTCTCCCATGGGGATAGATTCCCATAGTGAAAAGACAGGGTTTGGAGTTAGGCAAAGCTGCATTCCGGTTTGGCCTTTGCCACCCTCTCCCTTGACATGACTCTGGGGAGGCTGACCTTGACCTTTTTGAATGTACACGTGTATAATAATGGAGTCATAGGAAGTAATGCCTATCTCCATATGCAGCCCACCTGGCTGCATCAACTGACCTAAGCAAGGGACACAGTTGGAACATGGGCCCTGACAACTGTGTCACTATGACTATTTCCTATTTCCAGAGCGGGTGCCTGTTATTTGCACCCAGTACATGAAGTCCCTACAAGGGCCGAAGTGGACAGGCTCCTTCTGCTGAAGGCATTATGGCCTCCTTGGGGGCAGTCTATTCTGTACAATAGGGGCTTGCAGGCGACGACACTCGTTAGGAACCATTTCTTGTCACAGGGCAGGACTGCTGGGCCTGACCTGTTCTCAATAAGCCTGTCTACCGAAGGCTTAACCTCCTCGGCTCTTTTGATCCGTTCTCTCCGGAGCCCACTGCTTCCTCAGAGGAGTGGCAACAGGCTGTTCTCCACGCGTCTGGCTGGAGGCTGGGCCCGTGGGTGCAGGCATGGTGGGAGACAGCAGCAAGCTGCCTGGGCCCCCTGGCAGGATCCTGGTGCTCATTCACGGCAGGATGTCACATGAGAGTTGTTGGAACTGCAGCTGGTACATCCAGCATGCCAGGGCATGGAGCACCTGCCACATGCCTCGGTGCATGCTGCCCTCCCGAGGGATGCCTCTTCTCCTCAACGCTGCTGCTGAGGCCTTTCTCCGAGAGAGCAGACCTGGCCATGCTGTGGGGGTCTGTAGGCAGGAGCCCTGCGGTGGTCACTGCCCAGGCTGGCCCCTTCTGTGAGCACTGGGGGGATCGGGGCTGTGTGTGTGTGGGTGATGAGGTGCGAAGGCCTGAAGAACTTCCTTAATGGCCCAAGAATTCAGAACTGGCCCCGGGTTACGACTGTTCTGAAAGACGGGAGGACAGCAAAACAGATGAATAAATCAAGGCCATTGGCTGAGAGCGTCAAGGAAAGATCCTGTGCCGGTCTTCTCAGACACCATAACAAGTGCCATACTATGAGTGACCATAACTTCTCGCAGTTCTGGAACCTTCTTGGAAGGTGGAGAGGTCCACCTTCTCACAGTATGCTCCCATGACCTTTTCCTTGTACAGTGAAAGAAACAGAGAAAGGGCATTGATCCTGTTGTCTCAGGGCACCACACTTCTGGCCTAAGCTGACCCTCACTTCCCTCCAAAGGTGCCTTGCCCTAGTATCCTCATGTCAGTGGTCAGAGCTCCAATAGCAATGTGAGATGGGCACAAGCTTTCAGTCTGTGCCAGGCCCCTAGAATAATACTGCAGCTCCCCAGAGAGTAAAGCAAAGGGCCTCAAGTATGCCTGGTTTTGGAGAGCCTGGGTGTCCTGGAATAGGGGAGAGAGAGTGGGGCACTCTTTGATGCTTTTATGGAACCCCTGCTTAAGCAAACACAGTGCTGGGAAACCTTGAGAGACAAGTAAGGACAGAAGAGTTTGCAGGGAACAAATTTCATGCATGAAGGTCTGTGTCAGATATGATTTCGTATCATGAAGAGCAAACTACAGGTGTATGCTAAGAAGGCCTGAGTTTGGATTTGTCCAAATGAGGGACATCCCCAAAAGGAGGTATGAAGGGAGGTACATTGTGAGGGGGTCCCCAGAGGGAATGTGAAGGGAGGTACACTGTGAGGGAGTCCCCTGAGGGAATGTGAAGGGAGGTACACTGTGAGGGGGTCCCCAGAGGGAGTGTGAAGGGAGGTACACTGTGAGGGGGTCTCAGAGGGAGTGTGAAGGGAGGTACACTGTGAGGGGGTCCCCAGAGGGAGTGTGAAGGGAGGTACACTGTGAGGGAGTCCCCAGAGGGAATGTGAAGGGAGGTACTTTGTGAAGGGGTCCCCAGAGGGAGTGTGAAGGGAGGTAATTTGTGAGGAGGTCCCAGGGGGAGTGTGAAGGGAGGTACATTGTGAGGGGGTCCCCAGAGGGAGTGCGAAGTGAGGTACATTGTGAGGGAGTCCCCAGAGGGAGTGCGAAGGAAGGTACTTTGTGAGGGAGTCCCCTGAGGGAATGTGAAGGGAGGTACACTGTGAGGGGGTCCACAGAGGGAGTGTGAAGGGAGGTACACTGTGAGGGGGTCCCCAGAGGGAGTGTGAAGGGAGGTACACTGTTAGGGGGTCCCCAGAAGGAGTATGAAGGGAGGTACACTGTGAGGGGGTCCCCACAGGGAGAGTGAAGGGAGGTACACTGTGAGGGAGTCCCCAGAGGGATTGTGAAGGGAGGTACATTGTGAGGGGGTCGCCAGAGGGAGTGCGAAGTGAGGTACAGTGTGAGAGAGTCCCCAGAGGGAGTGTGAAGGGAGGGACACTGTGAGGGGGTCCCCAGAGGGAGTGTGAAGGGAGGTACACTGTGAGGGGGTCCCCAGAGGGAGTGTGAAGAGAGGTACAGTGTGAGGGAGTCCCCAGAAGGAGTGTGAAGGGAGATACACTGTGAGGGGTCCGCAGAGGGAGTGTGAAGGGAGGTACATTGTGAGGGGGTCCCCAGAGGGAGTATGAAGGGAGGTACATTGGAAGGGGGACACCAGAGGGAGTGCGAAGTGAGGTACATTGTGAGGGAGTCCCCAGAGGGAGTATGAAGGGAGGTACACTGTGAGAGAGTCCCGGAGGAATGTGAAGAGGTACACTGTGAGGGGTCCCCAGAGGAGCGTGAAGGGAGTACACTGTGAGGGGTCCCCAGAGGGAGTGTGAAGGAGGTACATTGTGAGGGTCCCCAGAGGAGTGTGAAGGGAGGTACATTGTGGGGGTCCCCAGAGGGAGTGTGAAGGGAGGTACTTTCTGAGGGGGTCCCCAGAGGGAGTGTGAAGGGAGGTACACTGTGAGGGAGTCCCCTGAGGGAATGTGAAGGGAGGTACACAATGAGGGGGTCCCCAGAGGGAGTGTGAAGGGAGGTAAACTGTGAGGGGGTCCCCAGAGGGAGTGTGAAGGGAGGTACAGTGTGAGGGAGTCCCCAGAAAGAGTGTGAAGGGAGATACACTGTGAGGGGTCCGCAGAGGGAGTGTGAAGGGAGGTACATTGTGAGGGGGTCCCCAGAGGGAGTGCGAAGTGAGGTACTGTGTGAGGGAGTCCCCAGAGGGAGTGTGAGGGAGGTACACTGTGAGGGGGTCCCCAGAGGGAGTGTGAAGGGAGGTACATTGGAAGGGGGACACCAGAGGGAGTGCGAAGTGAGATACATTGTGAGGGAGTCCCCAGAGGGAGTGCGAAGGAAGGTACTTTGTGAGGGAGTCCCCTGAGGGAATGTGAAGGGAGGTACACTGTGAGGGGGTCCCCAGAGGGAGTGTGAAGGGAGGTACACTGTGAGGGTGTCCCCAGAGGAAGTGTGAAGGGAGGTGCACTGTGAGGGAGTCCCAAGAGGGAGTGTGAAGGGAGGTACACTGTGAGGGAGTCCCCTGAGGGAGTGTGAAGGGAGGTACACTGTGAGGGGGTCCCCAGAGGGAGTGTGAAGGGAGGTACACTGTGAGGGGGTCCCCAGAGGGAGTGTGAAGGGAGGTACAGTGTGAGGGGTCCCCAGAGGGAGTGTGAAGGGAGGTACACTGTGAGGGAGTCCCCAGAGGGAGTGTGAAGGGAGGTACATTGTGAGGGGGTCCCCAGAGGAAGTGTGAAGGGAGGTACTTTCTGAGGGGGTCCCCAGAGGGAGTGTGAAGGGAGGTACACTGTGAGGGAGTCCCCTGAGGGAATGTGAAGGGAGGTACACTATGAATGGGTCCCCAGAGGGAGTGTGAAGGGAGGAACACTGTGAGGGGGTCCACAAAGGGAGTGTGAAGGGACGTACATTGTGAGAGGGTCCCCAGAGGGAGTTTGAAGGGAGGTACATTGTGAGGGGGTCCCCAGAGGGAGTGTGAAGGGATGTACATTTTGAGGGGGTCCCCAGAGGGAGTGTGAAGGGCGGTACTTTGTGAGGGGGTCCCCAGAGGGAGTGTGAAGGGAGGTACACTGTGAGGGAGTCCCCTGAGGGAGTGTGAAGGGAGGTACACTGTGAGGGAGTCCCTAGAGAGAGTGTGAAGGGAGGTACATGGTGAGGGGGTCCCCAGAGGGAGTGTGAAGGGAGGTACTTTCTGAGGGGGTCCCCAGAGGGAGTGTGAAGGGAGGTACACTGTGAGGGAGTCCCCTGAGGGAGTGTGAAGGGAGGTACACTGTGAGGGAGTCCCCAGAGGGAGTGTGAAGGGAGGTACATTGTGAGGGGGTCCCCAGAGGGAGTGTGAAGGGAGGTACTTTGTGAGGGGGTCCCCAGAGGGAGTGTGAAGGGAGGTACACTGTGAGGGAGTCCCCTGAGGGAATGTGAAGGGAGGTACACTATGAATGGGTCCCCAGAGGGAGTGTGAAGGGAGGTACATTGTGAGGGGGTCCCCAGAGGGAGTGTGAAGGGAGGTACTTTCTGAGGGGGTCCCCAGAGGGAGTGTGAAGGGAGGTACACTGTGAGGGAGTCCCCTGAGGGAATGTGAAGGGAGGTACACTATGAATGGGTCCCCAGAGGGAGTGTGAAGGGAAGTACATTGTGAGGGGGTCCCCAGAGGGAGTGTGAAGGGAGGTACATTTTGAGGGGGTCCACAGAGGGAGTGTGAAGGGAGGTACTTTGTGAGGGGGTCCCCAGAGGGAGTATGAAGGGAGGTACATTGGAAGGGGGACACCAGAGGGAGTGCGAAGTGAGGTACATTGTGAGGGAGTCCCCAGAGGGAGTATGAAGGGAGGTACACTGTGAGAGAGTCCCCGGAGGGAATGTGAAGAGAGGTACACTGTGAGGGGGTCCCCAGAGGGAGCGTGAAGGGAGGTACACTGTGAGCGGGTCCCCAGAGGGAGTGTGAAGGGAGGTACATTGTGAGGGGGTCCCCAGAGGGAGTGTGAAGGGAGGTACATTGTGAGGGGGTCCCCAGAGGGAGTGTGAAGGGAGGTACTTTCTGAGGGGGTCCCCAGAGGGAGTGTGAAGGGAGGTACACTGTGAGGGAGTCCCCTGAGGGAATGTGAAGGGAGGTACACAATGAGGGGGTCCCCAGAGGGAGTGTGAAGGGAGGTAAACTGTGACGGGGTCCCCAGAGGGAGTGTGAAGGGAGGTACAGTGTGAGGGAGTCCCCAGAAAGAGTGTGAAGGGAGATACACTGTGAGGGGTCCGCAGAGGGAGTGTGAAGGGAGGTACATTGTGAGGGGTCCCCAGAGGGAGTGTGAAGTGAGGTACTGTGGAGGGAGTCCCCAGAGGGAGTGTGAGGAGGTACACTGTGAGGGGGTCCCCAGAGGGAGTGTGAAGGGAGGTACATTGGAAGGGGGACACCAGAGGGAGTGCGAAGTGAGATACATTGTGAGGGAGTCCCCAGAGGGAGTGTGAAGGGAGGTACTTTGTGAGGGAGTCCCCTGAGGGAATGTGAAGGGAGGTACACTGTGAGGGGGTCCCCAGAGGGAGTGTGAAGGGAGGTACACTGTGAGGGGGTCCCCAGAGGAAGTGTGAAGGGAGGTGCACTGTGAGGGAGTCCCAAGAGGAGTGTGAAGGGAGGTACACTGTGAGGAGTCCCTGAGGGAGTGTGAAGGGAGGTACACTGTGAGGGGTCCACAGAGGGAGTGTGAAGGGAGGTACACTGTGAGGGGGTCCCCAGAGGGAGTGTGAAGGGAGGTACAGTGTGAGGGGTCCCCAGAGGGAGTGTGAAGGGAGGTACACTGTGAGGAGTCCCCAGAGGGAGTGTGAAGGGAGGTACATTGTGAGGGGGTCCCCAGAGGGAGTGTGAAGGAGGTACTTTCTGGGGTCCCCAGAGGGAGTGTGAAGGGAGGTACACTGTGAGGGAGTCCCTGAGGGAATGTGAAGGAGGTACACTATGAATGGGTCCCCAGAGGGAGTGTGAAGGAGGAACACTGAGGGGGTCCACAAAGGGAGTGTGAAGGGGACGTACATTGTGAGAGGGTCCCCAGAGGGAGTTTGAAGGAGGTACATTGTGAGGGGGTCCCCAGAGGAGTGTGAAGGGATGTACATTTTGAGGGGTCCCCAGAGGGAGTGTGAAGGAGGTACTTTGTGGGGTCCCAGAGGGAGTGTGAAGGAGGTACACTGTGAGGGGAGTCCCCTGAGGGAGTGTGAAGGAGGAGGTACACTGTGAGGGAGTCCCTAGAGAGAGTGTGAAGGGAGGTACATGGTGAGGGTCCCCAGAGGAGTGTGAAGGGAGGTACTTTCTGAGGGGGTCCCCAGAGGAGTGTGAAGGAGGTACACTGTGGGGAGTCCCTGAGGGAGTGTGAAGGGTGGTACACTGTGAGGGAGTCCCCAGAGGGAGTGTGAAGGAGGTACATTGTGAGGGGTCCCCAGAGGGAGTGTGAAGGGAGGAGGTACTTTCTGAGGGGGTCCCCAGAGGGAGTGTGAAGGGAGGTACACTGTGAGGAGTCCCCTGAGGGAATGTGAAGGGAGGTACACTATGAATGGGTCCCCAGAGAGGAGTGTGAAGGGAGGTACATTGTGAGGGGTCCCCAGAGGAGTGTGAAGGGAGGTACTTTCTGAGGGGTCCCCAGAGGGAGTGTGAAAGGAGGTACACTGTGAGGGAGTCCCCTGAGGGAATGTGAAGGGAGGTACACTATGAATGGGTCCCCAGAGGGAGTGTGAAGGGAAGTACATTGTGAGGGGGTCCCCAGAGGGAGTGTGAGGGAGGTACATTTTGAGGGGGTCCACAGAGGGAGTGTGAAGGGAGGTACTTTGTGAGGGGGTCCCCAGAGGGAGTGTGAAGGGAAGTACATTGTGAGGGGGTCCCCAGAGGGAGTGTGAAGGGAGGTACATTTTGAGGGGGTCCACAGAGGGAGTGTGAAGGGAGGTACTTTGTGAGGGGGTCCCCAGAGGGAGTGTGAAGGGAGGTACACTGTGAGGGAGTCCTCTGAGGGAATGTGAAGGGAGGTACACTATGAGGGGGTCCCCAGAGGGAGTGTGAAGGGAGGTACACTGTGAGGGGGTCCCCTGACAGAATGTGAAGGGAGGTACACTGTGAGGGGTTCCCCAGAGGGAGTGTGAAGGGAGGTACACTGGGACAGGGTCCCCAGAGGGAGTGTGAAGGGAGGTACAGTGTGAGGGGTCCCCAGAAGGAGTGTGAAGGGAGGTACATTGTGAGGGGGTCCCCAGAGGGACTGTGAAGATAGGTACATTGTGAGGGCGTCCCCAGAGGGAGTGTGAAGGGAGGTACATTGTGAGGGGGTCCCCAGAGGGAGTGTGAAGGGAGGTACACTGTGAGGGAGTCCCTGAGGGAATGTGAAGGGAGGTACACTGTGAGGGAGTCCCCAGAGGGAGTGTGAAGGGAGGTACACTGTGAGGGGGTCCCCAGAGGGAGTGTGAAGGGAGGTACAGTGTGAGGGAGTCCCCAAAGGAGTGCAAAGTGAGGTACTGTGTGAGGGAGTCCCCAGAGGGAGTGTGAGGGAGGTACACTGTGAGGGGGTCCCCAGAGGGAGTGCGAAGTGAGGTACTTTGTGAAGGAGTCCCCAGAGCGAGTGTGAAGGGAGTGTGAAGGTACTTTGTGAGGTGGTCCCTAGAGGGAGTGTGAAGGGAGGTACTCTGTGAGGGAGTCCCCAGAGGGAGTGTGAAGGGAGGTACACTGTGAGGGAGTCCCCTGAGGGAATGTGAAGGGAGGTACACTGTGATGGGGTCCCCACAGGGAGTGTGAAGGGAGGTACACTGTGAGGGGGTCCCCAGAGGGAGTGTGAGGGAGGTACACTGTGAGGGGGTCCCCAGAGGGAGTGTGAAGGGAGGTACATTGTGAGGGGGTCCCCAGAGGGAGGGTGAAGGGAGGTACACTGTGAGGGAGTCCCCAGAGGGAATGTGAAGGGAGGTACACTGTGAAGGGGTCACCAGAGGGAGTGTGAAGGAGGTACACTGTGAGGGAGTCCCCAGAAGGAGTGTGAAGGGAGATACAGTGTGAGGAGTCCGCAGAGGGAGTGTGAAGGAAGGTACATTGTGAGGGGTCCCCAGAGGGAGTGCGAAGTGAGGTACTTTGTGAGGGCGTCCCCACAGGCAGTGTGAAGGGAGGTACATTGTGATTGAGTGCCCAGAGGGAGTGTGAACGGAGGTACACTGAGATGGAGTCCCCAGAGGAAGTGTGAAGGGAGGTACTTTGTGAGGGGGTACCAGAGGGAGTGTGAAGGGAGGTACACTGTGAGGGAGTCCCCAGAGGGAGTGTGAAAGGAGGTACACTGTGAGGGGGTCCCCAGAGGGAGTGTGAAGGGAAGTACTTTGTGAGGGTGTCCCCAGAGGAGTGCGAAGGGAAGTACACTGTGAGGGAGTCCCCAGAGGGAGTGTGAAGGGAGGTACTATGAGAGGGAGTCCCCAGATGAGTGTGAAGGGAGGTACTTTGTGAGGGAGTCCCCAGAGCGAGTGTGAAGTGTGGAGGTACTTTGTGAGGGGTCCCTAGAGGAGTGTGAAGGGAGGTACTCTGTGAGGGAGTCCCCAGAGGGAGTGTGAAGGAGGTACACTGTAGTGCCCAGAGGAGTGTGAAGGAGGTACATTGTGAGGGGGTCCCCAGAGGGAGTGTGAAGGGAGGTACACTGTGAGGGAGTGCCCAGAGGGAGTGTGAAGGGAGGTACACTGTGAGGGAGTCCCCAGAGAGAGTGTGAAGGGAGGTACTTTGTGAGGGAGTCCCCTGAGTGAATGTGAAGGGAGGTACACTGTGAGGGGGTCCCCAGAGGGAGTGTGAAGGGAGGTACACTGTGAGGGAGTCCCCTGAGGGAATGTGAAGGGAGGTACACTGTGAGGGGGTCCCCAGAGGGAGTGTGAAGGGAGGTACACTGTGAGGGAGTCCCCAGAAGGATTGTGATGGGAGATACAGTGTGAGGGGTCCGCAGAGGGAGTGTGAAGGGAGGTACACTGTGAGGGAGTCCCCAGAGGAAGTGTGAAGGGAGGTACTTTGTGAGGGGGTCCCCACAGGGAGTGTGAAGGGAGGTACAATGTGAGGGAGTCCCCAGAGGGAGTGTGAAGGGAGGTACTTTGTGAGGGGGTACCAGAGGGAGTGTGAAGGGAGGTAAACTGTGAGGGAGTCCACAGAGGGAGTGTGAAGGGAGGTACTTTGTGAGGAAGTCCCCAGAGAGAGCATGAAGGGAGATAAATTGTGAGGGGGTCCCCAGAGGGAGTGTGAAGGGAGGTACATTGTGGTGGGTCCCCAGAGGGAGTGTGAAGGGAGGTACTTTGTGAGGCGTTCCCTGTGTGTGAAGGGGAGGTACACTGTGAGGGGTTCCCAGAGGAGTGTGAAGGGAGGACTGTGAGTGAGTTCCCAGAGGGAGTGTGAAGGGAGGTACTTTGTGAGGGGTTCCCCAGAGGGAGTGTGAAGGGAGGTACACTGTGAGGGGTTCCCCAGAGGGAGTGTGAAGGGAGGTACTTTGTGAGGGAGTTCCCAGAGGGAGTGTGAAGGGAGGCACTCTGTGGGGGAGTCCCCAGAGGAAGTGTGAAGGGAGGTACACTCTGAAGGGGTCCCCAGATGGAGTGTGAAGGAGGTACACTGTTAGGGAGTCCCCAGAGGGAGTGTGAAAGGATGTACACTGTGACGTGGTCCCCAGAGGGAGTGTGAAGGGAGGTACATTGTGAGGGGGACCCCAGAGGGAGTGTGAAGGGAGGTACACAGTGAGGGAGTCCCCAGAGGGAGTGGGAAGGGAGGTACTTTGTGAGGGGTTCCCCAGAGGGATTGTGAAGGGAGGTACAATGTGAGGGTGTCCCCAAGGGAGTGTGAAGGGAGGTACTTTGTGAGGGGGTCCCCAGAGTGAGACTGAAGGGAGTTACATTGTGAGGGAGTCCCCAGAGGGAGTGTGAAGGGAGGTACTCTGTGAGGGTCCCCAGAGTGAGTGTGAAGGGAGGTACACTGTGAGGGGGTCCCCAGAGGGAGTGTGAAGGGAGGTACACTGTGAGGGAGTCGCCAGAGGGAGTGTGAAGGGAGGTACACTGTGAGGGAGTCCCCAGAGGGAGTGTGAAGGGAGGTACACTGTGAGGGAGTCCCCAGAGGGAGTGTGAAGGGAGGTAAACTTTGAGGGGTTCCCCAGAGGGAGTGTGAATGGAGGTACTTTGTGAGGGGGTCCGCAGAGGGAGTTTGAAGGGAGGTACTTTGTGATGGGGTCCCCAGAGGGAGTGTGAAGGGATTTACATTGTGAGGGAGTCCCTAGATGGAGTGTGAAGGGAGGTAAACTGTGAGGGGTTCCCCAGAGGGAGTGTGAAGGGAGGTACACTGTGAGGCCCTACCCAGAGGGAGTGTGAAGGGAGGTACTTTGTGATGGGGTCACCAGAGGGAGTGTGAAAGGAGGTACATAGTGAGGGAGTCCCCAGAGGGAGTGTGAAAGGAGGTACACTGTGCGGGGGTCCCCAGAGGGCGTGTGAAGGGAGGTACTTTGTGAGGGAGTCCCCAGAAGGAGTGCAAAGGGAGGTACTTTGTGAGGGCATCCCCAGAGGGAGTGTGAAGGGAGGTACACTGTGAAGGAGTCCCTGGAGGGAGTGTGAAGGGAGGTACTTTGTGAGGGAGTCCCCAGAGGGACTGTGAATGGAGGTACATTGTGAGGGACTCCCCAGAGGGAGAGTGAAGGGAGGTACATTGTGAGGGGGTGGCCAGAGGGAGGGTGAAGGGAGGTACTTTGTGAGGGAGTCCCCAGAGGGAGTGTGAAGGGAGGTACACTGTGAGGGGGTCCACAGAGGTAGTGTGAAGGGTGGTACACTGCGAGGGGGTCCCCAGAGGGGGTGTGAAGGGAGGTACACTGTGAGGGGGTCCCCAGAGGGAGTGTGAAGGGAGGTACACTGTCAGGGAGTTCCCAGAGTGGGTCCCCAGAGGGGAGTGTGAAGGAGGTACACTGTGAGGGGTCCCCAGAGGAGTGTCCCCAGAGGGAGTCCCCAGGGTGGAGTGTGAAAGGAGGTACACTGTGAGGGGTCCCCAGAGGAGTGTGAAGGGAGGTACACTGTGAGGGGTTCCCCAGAGGGAGTGTGAAAGGAGGTACACTGTGATGGAGTCAAAGAGGAGTGTGAAGGAGGTACACTGTGAGAGGGTCCTCAGAGGGAGTGTGATGGGAGGTATATTGTGAGGGACTCCCCAGAGGGAGTGTGAAGGGAGGTACATTGTGAGGGGTCCCCAGAGGAGTGTGAAAGGAGGTACATTGTGAGGGGTTCCCAGAGGGAGTGTGAAGGAGGTACATTGTGAGGGTCCCCAGAGGGAGTGTGAAGGGAGGTACATTTTGAGGGGTCCCCAGGGAGAGAGGGAGGTACTGTGAAGGAGAGAGTCCCCAGAGGGGTGTGAAGGGAGGTACTGTGTGAGGAGTCCCCAGAGGGAGTGTGAAAGGGAGGTACACTGTGAGGAGTCCCAGAGGGAGTGTGAGGGAGGTACACTGTGAGGGAGTCCCCAGAGGGAGTGTGAAGGGTATATTATGAGGAGTCCCCAGATGTAGTGTGAATGGAGGTACTTGTGAGGGGGTCCCCAGAGGGAGTGTGAAGGAGGTACACTGTGAGGGGAGTGAATGTGAAGGAGGTACATTGTGAGGGGGTCCCCAGAGGAGTGTGAAGGAGGTGGTGTGTGTGGCGTCCCCAGAGGGAGTGTGAGTGTACACTGTGAGGAGTCACCAGAGGGAGTGTGAAGGGGAGGGGTCCCCAGAGGAGTGTGAGGTACACTGTGAGGGAGTCCCCAGAGGGAGTGTGTGGGAGGTACACTGTGGGGGGTCCCCAGAGGGAGTGTGTGAAGGAGGTACACTGTGAGGGGTCCCCAGAGGGAGTGTGAAGGGAGGTACACTGTGATGGGGTCCCCAGAGGGAGTGTGAAGGAGGTACATTGTGAGAGTCCCCAGAGGGAGTGTGAAGGGAGGTACACTGTGAGGAGTCCCAGAGGGAATGTGAAGGAGGTACACTGTGATGGGTCCCCAGAGGGAGTGTGAATCCACTGTGTGGGGTCCCCAGAAGGAAGGGAGGTACACTGTGAGGTGTCCCAGAGGATTGTGAAAGGAGGTACATTGTGAAGTTCCCAGAGGGAGTGTGAAGGGAGTTACATTGTGAGGGAGTCCGTGGAGGGAGTGTGAAGGGAGGTTCTTTGTGAGGGGTCCCTAGAGGGTGTGAATGGAGGGACTTTGTGAGAGAGTCCCCAGAAGGACAAGGGAGGTACTTTATGAGGAGACCCCAGAGGGAGTGTGAAGGGAGTACTTTGTGAGTGAGTCCCCAGAGGGAGTGTGAATGGAGATACATTGTGAGGGAGTCCCCAGAGGGAGTGTGAAGGAGGTACACTGTGAGGAGTCCCCAGAGGGAGTGTGAAGGAGGTACACTGAGGGAGTGTGAAGGGATGTACAGTGTGAGGGAGTCCCCAGAGGGAGTATGAAGGGAGGTACACTGTGAGGGGGTCCGCAGAGGAGTGTGTGAGGGGGTCCCCAGGAGTGTGAAGGAGTTACACTGAGGGGAATCCCCAGAGGAGTGTGAAGGAAGTGCATTGTGAGGAGTCCCCAGAGGGAGTGTGAAGGGAGGTACACTGTGAGGGAGTCCCCAGAGGGAGTGTGAAGGGAGGTACTTTGTGAGGGGTTCCCAGAGGGATTGTGAAGGAGGTACACTGTGAGGGGGTCCCAGAGGGAGTGTGAAGGAGGTACACTGTGAAGGAGTACACTGTGAGGGTCCCCAGAGAGAGTGTGAAGGAGGTACACTGTGTCCCCAGAGGGAGTGTGAAGTCCCTGTGGGGTCCCCAGAGGGAGTGTGAAGGAGGGTTTGACTTTGGGGGTCCCCAGAGGGAGTGTGAAGGAGGTACTTTGTGAGGGGGTCCCCAAGAAGGAGTGTGAAAGGAGGTGACACTACTGTGAGGGGTCCCCAGAGGGAGTGTGAAAGTACTTTGTGAGGGAGTCCCAGAGGGAGTGGGAGGTGGTACACTGTGAGGGGGTCCCCAGTGTGAGGGAGGTGTGAGGAGTCCTGAGTGAGGGGGAGGAGGGACACTGTGAGGGAGTCCCAGAGGGAGTGTGAAGGGAGGTACTTTGAGGAGTCCCAGAGAGGGAGAGGTGAGGAGGTGAAGGAGGTACACTGAGGGGTCCCCAGAGGGAGTGTGAAGGGAGGTACACTGTGAGGGGTGTCCCAGAGGGAGTGTGAAGAGGTACATTGTGTGAGAGGAAGGAGGTACACTGTGAGGGGTCCCCAGAGGGAGTGTGAAGGAGGTACATTGTGAGGGGGTCCCCAGAGGAGTGTGAAGGAGGAGTACACTGTGAGGGTCCCCAGAGGGAGTGTGAAGGAGGTACACTGTGGGGGGTCCCCAGAGGAGTGTGAAGGGAGGAGGGTCCCAGAGGAGTGTGAAGGAAGGGGTACCCAGAGGGAGTGTGAGGGGTCCCTCAGAGGAGTGTGAAGTGGAAGGGTACACTGTGAGGGGGTCCCCAGGGAGTGTGAAGGAGGTACACTGTGAGGGTCCCCAGGAGTGTGAAGGGAGGTACACTGTCCCAGAGGGGTGTGTGAAGGAGTTACACTGTGAGGGGTCCCCAGAGGAGTGTGAAGGAGGTACTTTGTGAGGGGTCCCCAGAGGGAGTGTGAACTTGTGAAGGGTCCCCAGAGGAGTGTGAAGGGAGGTACACTGAGGGTCCCAGAGGGAGTGTGAAGGAGGTACATTGTGAGGGGTCCCCAGAAGGAGTGTGAAGGAGGTACATTGTGAGGGTTCCCAGAGGGAGTGTGAAGGGAGTACATTGTGAGGGTCCCCAGAGAGGGTGTGTGAAGGGAGGTACATTGTGAGGGAGTCCAGAGGGAGTGTGAAGGAGGTACAGTGATGTGAAGGGGGTCCCGGGAGTGTGAAGGAGGTACACTGTGAGGGGGTCCCCAGAGGGAGTGTGAAGAGGTAGTGTGTCCCCAGAGGGAGTGTGAAGGAGGTACACTGTGAGGAGGTCCCCAGAGGGAGTGAGGGGGTCCCAGAAGTGTGAAGGAGGTACACTGTGAGGGGTCCCCAGAGGGAGTCCCCAGAGAGGGAGTGAAAGGAGGTACACTGTGAGGGGTCCCCAGAGGGAGTGTGAGGGAGGTACATTGTGAGGGCGTCCCCAGAGGGAGTGTGAAGGGAGGTACACTGTGAGGGGTCCCCAGAGGGAGTGTGAAAGGAGGTACACTGTTCCAGAGTGTGGAAGGGGGTCCCCAGAGTGAGTGTGAAGGAGGTACACTGTGATGGGGTCCCAGAGGGAGTGTGAAGGGGTACACTGTGAGGGGGTCCCAGAGGGAGTGTGAAGGAGTGACTGTGAGGGTCCCAGTGTGAAGGGAGTGTGAGGGGGTACACTGTGAGGGTCCCAGAGGGAGTGTGAAAGGAGGTACACTGTGAGGGAGTCCCAGAGGAGTGTGAAGGAGTGTGAAGTCCCCAGAGGAATGAAGGGAGGTACATTGTGAGGGGTCCCCAGAGGGAGTGTGAAGGTACACTGTGTGAGGAGTCCCAGAGAGGACATTGTGAGGGAGTCCCCAGAGGAGTGTGAAGGGAGGTACATTGTGAGGGGGTCCCAGAGTGCAAAGGAGGTACTGAGTCCCAGAGGGAGTGTGAAGGAGGTACAGAGGAGTCCCAGAGGGAGTGTGAAGGGAGGTACACTGTGAGGGGTCCCCAGAGGGGTGTGAAGGAGGTACATTGTGAGGGGGTTCCCAGAGTGTGAAGGAGGTACACACTGTGAGGTCCCCAGAGGAGTGTGAAGGAGGTACACTGTGAAGGAGGTACATTGTGAGGGGTCCCAGAAGGAGTGTGAAGGGAGGTACACTGTGAGAGTCCCCAGAGGAGTGTGAAGGAGAGGGTCCCCAGAGGGAGTGTGATGTGGGGTCCCCAGAGGGAGTGTGAAGGAGGTACACTGTGAGGGGGTCCCCAGAGGGAGTGTGAAGGAGGTCCCTGTGAGGGAGTCCAGAGGGAGTGTGAAGGAGGTACACTGTGAGGGGTCCCCAGAGAGGGAGTGTGAAGGGAGGTACACTGAGGGTCCCAGAGGGTGTGAGGGGTACCCCAGAGGAGTGTGAAGGAGTGTGAGTACACTGTGAGGGGTCCCCAGAGGGAGTGTGAAGGAGGTACACTGTGAGGGAGTCCCAGAGGGAGTGTGAAGGAGGTACACATTGTGAGGGTCCCCAGAAGGAGTGTGAAGGGAGGTACACTGTGAGGGGTCCCAGAGGGAGTGTGAAGGAGGTACACTGTGAGGGGTCCCAGAGGGAGTGTGAAGGAGGTACACTGTGAGGGTCCCCAGAGGAGTGTGAAGGGAGGTACACTGTGAGGGAGTCCCCAGAGGGAGTGTGAAGGAGGTACTTTGTGTGTCCCCAGAGGGAGTGTGAAGGGAGGTACACTGTGAGGGGGTCCCAGAGGGAGTGTGAAGGAGGTACATTTTGTGAAGGAGGTCCCCAGAGGAGGTGAGGAGTGGAAGGAGGTACACTGTGAGGGGGTCCCCAGAGGGAGTGTGAAGGGAGGTGTGTGAGGAGGTCCCCAGAGGGAGTGTGAAGGAGGTACACTGTGAGGGGTCCCAGAGGGAGTGTGAGGGAGGTACACCCCAGAGGGAGTGTGAAGGGAGGTACATTGTGAGGGGTCCCCAGAGGGAGTGTGAAGGAGGTACATTGTGAGGGGTCCCCAAGGGGAGTGTGAAGGAGGTACATTGTGAGGGGTCCCCAGAGGGAGAGGAGGTACATTGTGAGGGTCCCCAGAGGGAGTGTGAAGGGAGGTACACAGAGGGAGTGTGAGGGGGGTCTGTGAGGGAGTCCCAGAGAGTGTGAAGGGTGGTGTGAAGGGAGTGTGAACACTGTGAGGGGGTCCCCAGAGGGAGTGTGAAGGAGGTACACTGTGAGGAGTCCCCAGAGGAGTGTGAAGGGAGGTACAGGTACACTGTGAGGGTCCCAGAGGGAGTGTGAGGGGTCCCCAGGGGAGTGTGAAGGAGGTACACTGTGAGGGGGTCCCCAGAGCGAATGTGAAGGAGGCACACTGTGAGGGGGTCCCAGAGGAGTGTGAAGGAGGTACACACTGATGGGGTCCCAAGAGGGAGTGTGAAAGAGGAGTGTCCTCAGAGGGAGTGTGGAGGTACACTGTGAGGGAGGTCCCCAGAGAGGGATTGTGTGAAGGAGGTACACTGTGAAGGAGGTCCCAGAGGGAGTGTGAAGGAGGTACACTGTGAGGGAGTCCCCAGAGGGAGTGAAGGGACTGGTACATCCCCAGAGGGGGTGTGAAGGAGGTGAGGGGTCCCCAGAGTGTGTGAAGGATGGGTACACTGTGAGGGGGTCCCCAGAGGGAGTGTGAAGGAGGTACACTGTGAGGGAGGTCCCAGAGGAATGTGAAGGAGGTACAGTGTGAAGGGTTCCCAGAAGTGGAGGGAGGTACACTGTGAGGGGTCCCAGAGGGAGTGTGAAGGGAGGTACACTGTGAGGGAGTCCCCAGAAGGAGTGTGAAGGAGGTACAGTGTGAGGGGGTCCAGAGGGGAGTGTGAAGGGAGGTACACTGTGAGGGAGTCCCCACAGGGAGTGTGAAGGGAGGTACAATGTGAGGGAGTCCCCAGAGGGAGTGTGAAGGGAGGTACTTTGTGAGGGGGTACCCAGAGGGAGTGTGAAGCGAGGTACTTTGTGAGGAAGTCCCCCATGAAGGGAGGGAGGGAGTGTGAAGGGAGGTACTTTGTGAGGGGGTCCCCAGAGGGACTGTGAATGGAGGTACACTGTTAGGAGTCCCCAGAGGGAGTGTGAAAGGAGGTGGGGTCCCCAGAGGGAGTGTGAAGGAGGTACATTGTGAGGGTGTCCGCAGAGGGAGTGTGAAGGAGGTACATTGTGAGGGGTCCCCAGAGGGAGTGAAGGGAGGTACACTGTGAGGAGTCCCCAGAGGGAGTGGGAAGGGAGGTACTTTAGAGGGGTCCCAGAGGGATCCCACAGTGTCCCCAAGGGAGTGTGAAGGGAGGTACTTTGTGAGGAGTCCCCAGAGGGAGTGTGAAGGAGGTACATTGTGAGGGGGTCCCCAGAGGGAGTGTGAAGGGAGTACATTGTGAAGGAAGGGAGGGAGGTACACTGTGAGGGGTCCCCAGAGGGAATGTGAAGGAGGTACACTGTGAGGGAGTCCCCAGAGAGGGAGTGTGAAGGAGGTATGTGAGGAGTCCCCAGAGGGAGTGTGAAGGAGGTACTTTGTGAGGGGTCCCCAGAGGGAGTGTGAAGGAGGTACACTGTGAGGGGGTCCCAAGAGAGAGTGTGAAGGGGAGGTACACTGTGGGAGTGTGAAGGAGGGGTACTTTGTGAGGGAGTCCCCAGAGGGAGTGTGAAGGAGGTACACTGAGTCCCAGAGGGAGGTCCCCAGAAGGAGGTACTTTGTGATGGGGTCACCAAAGGAGTGTGAAAGGTGTGAGGGAGTCCCCAGAGGGAGTGTGAAAGGAGGTACACTGTGCGGAGTCCCCAGAGGGAGTGTGAAGGAGGTACTTTGTGAGGGAATACCAGAAGGAGTGCAAAGGGAGGTACACTTTGTGAGGGGTCCCCAGAGGGAGTGTGAAGGGAGGTACACTGTGAGGGAGTCCCCCAGGAGGAGTGTGAATGGAGGTACTTTGTGAGGGAGTACCCTGTGGAGGAGTGAGGGACCAGAGGAGGGAGGAGTGTGAAGGAGGTACACTGAGGGGGTCCCCAGAGGCAGTGTGAAGGGAGGTACATTGTGGGTCCCCAGAGGGAGTGTGAAGGAGGACACACTGTGAAGGGGAGGGGGTCCCCAGAGGGAGTGTGAAGGGAGGTACACTGTGAGGAGTCCCCAGAGGGAGTGTGAAGGGAGGTACACTGTGTGAAGGGGGTCCCCAGAGGAGTGTGAAGGAGGTACACTGTGAGGGGTCCCCAGAGGGGGAGGGTGTGAAGGAGGTAGGGACTGTGAGGGGGTCCCCAGAGGGAGTGTGAAAGGAGGTACACTGTGAGGGAGTCCCCAGAGGGAGTGTGAAGGGAGGTACTTTGTGAGGGAGCCCCAGAGGGAGTGTGAAGGAGGTACATTGTGAGGGGGTCCCAGAGGGAGTGTGAAGGGAGGTGTGAGGGAGTCCTCAGAGTGAGAGTGAAGGAGGTACACTGAGGGGGTCCCAGAGGGAGTGTGAAGGAGGTACCTGTGAGGGAGTCCCAGAGGGAGTGTGAAGGGAGGTACACTGTTAGGGAGTCCCCAGAGGGAGTGTGAACGGAGTTACACTGTGAGGGAGTCCCCAGAGGGAGTGTGAAGGAGGTACTTTGTGAGGGTCCCCAGAGGGAGTGTGAAGGGAGGAGGGGAGTGTGAAGGAGGTCCCCAGAGGAGTCCCCAGAAGTGTGAAGGGAGGTACTTTGTGAGGGGGTCCCCAGAGGAGTTTGAAGGGAGGTACACTGTGAGGGGTCCCAGAGGGAGTGTGAAGGAGGTGTGAGGGGGTCCCCAGAGGGGAAGGAGGTACTTTGTGAGGGGTCCCAAGAGGGAGTGCAAGGGAGGTACACTGTGAGGGGGTCCCCAGAGGGTGTGAAGGAGGTACACTGTGAGGGAGTCCCCAGAGGGAGTGTGAAGGGAGGTACACTGTGAGGGAGTTCCCAGAGGGAGTGTGAAGGGAGGTACTTTGTGATGGGGTCACAGGGAGTGTGAAAGGAGGTACATGTGAGGGAGTCCCCAGAGGGAGTGTGAAAGGATTGTGAGGGGTCCCCAGAGGAGTGTGAAGGGGAGGTCCCCAGAAGGACAAAGGGAGGTTTGTCCCAGAGGGAGTGTGAAGGGAGGTACCTGTGAGGGAGAGGGAGTGTGAAGGGAAGGAGTGGAGGGAGCACTTTGTGAATGGGGGTCCCCAGAGGGAGTGTGAAGGAGGTACATTGTGAGGGGGTCCCCAGAGGGAGTGTGAAGGAGGTACACTGTGAGGGAGTCCCCTGAGGGGGTCCCCAGAGTAGTGTGTGTGAGGGGGTCCCCAGAGGGAGTGTGAAGGGAGGTACACTGTGAGGGAGTTCCCAGAGTGAGTGTGAAAGGAGGTACACGGTTAGGGGTTCCCCAGGGTGAGTGTGAAGGGAGGTACACTGTGAGGGGGTCCCCAGAGGGAGTGTGAAGGGATGTACTTTGTGAGGGCGTCCCCAGGGGTGGTGTGAAAGGAGGTACACTGTTAGGGGGTCCCCAGAGCGAATGTGAAGGGAGGTACACTGTGAGGGGTTCCCCAGAGTGAGTGTGAAAGGAAGTACACTGTGATGGAGTCAAAAGAGGGAGTGTGAAAGGAGGTACACTGTGAGGGGGTCCTCAGAGGGAGTGTGATGGGAGGTACATTGTGAGGGACTCCCCAGAGGGAGTGTGAAGGGAGGTACATTGTGACGGGGTCCCTAGAGGGAGTGTGAAAGGAGGTACATTGTGAGGGGTTCCCTAGAGGTAGTGTGAAGGGAGGTACACTGTAAGGGAATCCCCAGAAGGACTGTGAAGGGAGGTACATTTTGAGGAGGTCCCCAGAGGGAGAGTTAAGGGAGGTACTGAGTGAGGGAGACCTCAGAGGGAGTGCGAAGGGAGGTACTGAGTTAAGGCGTCCCCAGAGGGGGTGTGAAGGGAGGTACAATGTGAGGGAGTCCCCAGAGCGAGTGTGAAAGGAGGTACACTGTGAGGCAGTCCCCAGAGGGAGTGTGAAGGGAGGTACACTGTGAGGGAGTCCCCAGAGGGAGTGTGAAGGGAGGTATATTATGAGGGAGTCCCCAGATGGAGTGTGAATGGAGGTACTTTGTGAGGGGGTCCCCAGAGGTAGTGTGAAGGGAGGTACACTGTGAGGGGGTCCTCAGAGGGAATGTGAAGGGAGGTACATTGTGAGGGGTTCCCAAAAGGACTGTTAAGGGAGGTACTTTGTGAGGGAGTCCCCAGAGGGAGTGCGAAGGGAGGTGCTGTGTGAGGGGTTCCCCAGAGGGAGTGCGAAGAGAAGTACACTGTGAGGGAGTCCCCAGAGGGAGTGTGAAGGGAGGTACACTGTGAGGGGGTCCCCAGAGGGAGTGTGAAGAGAGGTACACTGTGAGGGAGTCCCAAGCGGGAGTGTGAAGGGAGGTACACTGTGAGGGGGTCCCCAGAGGGAGTGTGAAGAGAGGTACACTGTGAGGGAGTCCTCAGAGGGAGTGTGAAGGGAGGTACACTGTGAGGGGGTCCCCAGAGGGAATGCGAAGAGAGGTACTCTGTGATGGGGTCCACAGAGGGATTGCGAAGTGAGGTACATTGTGAGGGAGTCCCCAGAGGGAGTGTGAAGGGAGGTACACTGTGAGGGAGTCCCAAGAGGGAATGTGAAGGGAGGTACACTGTGATGGGCTCCCCAGATGGAGTGTGATTGGAGGTACACTGTGTGGGGGTCCCCAGAGGGAGTGTGAAGGGAGGTACACTGTGTGGGCGTCCCCAGAGTATTGTGAAAGGAGGTACACTGTGAGGGAGTTCCCAGTGGGAGTGTGAAGGGAGTTACATTATGAGGGAGTCCGTGGAGGGAGTGTGAAGGGAGGTTCTTTGTGAGGGGGTCCCTAGAGGGAGTGTGAATGGAGGGACTTTGTGAGGGAGTCCCCAGAAGGAGTGCAAAGGGAGGTACTTTATGAGGGAGACCCCAGAGGGAGTGTGAAGGGAGGTACTTAGTGAGCGAGACCCCAGAGGGAGTGTGAATGGAGGTACATTGTAAGGGAGTCCCCAGAGGGAGTGTGAGGGGAGGTACACTGTGAGGGAGTCCCCAGAGGTAGTGTGAAGGGAGGTACACTGTGAGGGGGTCTAGGGAGTGTGAAGGGAGGTACAGTGTGAGGGAGTCCCCAGAGGGAGTGTGAAGGGAGGCACACTGTGAGGGGGTCCGCAGAGGGAGTGTGAAGGGAGGTACACTGTGAGGGGTTCCCAGAGGGAGTGTGAAGGGAGTTACACTGTGAGGGAATCCCCAGAGGAAGTGTGAAGGGAAGTACATTGTGAGGGAGTCCCCAGAGAGAGTGTGAAGGGAGGTACACGGTGAGGGGGTCCCCAGGGGAGTGTGAAGGGAGGTACTTTGTGAGGGGTCCCCAGAAGGAGTGTGAAGGGAGGTACACTGTAAGGGGGTCCCCACAGGGAGTGTGAAGGGAGGTACAGTGTGAGGGGTCCCCAGAGGGAGTGTGAAGGAAGGTACACTGTGAGGGAGTTCCCAGAGGGATTGTGAAGTGAGGTACAATGTGAGGGGGTCCCCAAGGGAGTGTGAAGGGAGGTACACTGTGAGGGAGTCCCCAGAGGGAGTGTGAAGGGAGGTACTCTGTGAGGGAGTCCCCAGAGTGAGAGTGAAGGGAGGTACACTGTGAGGGGGTCTCCAGAGGGAGTGTGAAGGGAGGTACACTGTGAGGGAGTCCCCAGAGGGATTGTGAAGGGAGGTACACTGTGAGGGAGTCCCCAGAGGGAGTGTGAAGGGAGTTACATTGTGAGGGAGTCCCCAGAAGGAGTGTGAAGGGAGGTAAACTGTGAGGGGTTCCCCAGAGGGAGTGTGAAGGGAGGTACTTTGTGAGGGGGTCCCCAGAGGGAGTTTGAAGAGAGGTACTTTGTGAGGGGGTCCCCAGAGGGAGTGTGAAGGGAGGTACATTGTGAGGGAGTCCCCAGAGGGAGTGTGAAGGGAGGTACTTTGGAGGGGTTCCCTAGAGAGAGTGTGAAGCGAGGTACTTTGTGATGGAGTCCCCAGAAGGAGTGCGAAGGGAGGTACTTTGTGAGGGTTCCCTAGAGGGAGTGTGAAGTGAGGTACCCTGTGAGGGAGTCCACAGAGGGAGTGTGAAGGGAGGTACATTGTGAGAGGGTCCCCAGAAGGAGTGCGAAGGTAGGTACATTGGGAGGGAGTCCCCAAAGGGAGTGTGAAGGGAGGTACATTGTGAGGGGTTCCCCAGAGGGAGTGTGATGGGAGGTCCTTTGTGGGGGTCCCCAGAGGTAGTGTGAAGGGAGGTGCACTGTGAGGGAGTCCCCTGAAGGAGTGTGAAGGGAGGTACATTTTGAGGGGGCCCCAGAGGGAGTCTGAAGGGAGGTACTTTGTGAGGGAGTCCCCAGAGGGAGTGCGAACCGAGGTACTGTGTGAGGGGGTCCCCAGAGGGAGTGTGAAGGGAGGTACACTGTGAGGGATTCCCAGAGGAGTTTGAAAGGAGGTACACTGTGAGGGAGTCCCCAGAGCGAGTGTGAAAGGAGGTACATGGTTAGAGGTTCCCCAGAGTGAGTGTGAATAGAGGTACACTGTGAGGGGGTCCCCAGAGTGATTGTGAAGGGAAATACTTTGTGAGGGGGTACCCAGAGGGAGTGTGAAAGGAGGTACACTCTGAGGGGGTCCCCAGAAGCAGTGTGAACATAAGTACATTGTGAGGGGGTCCCAGAGGGAGTGTGAAGGAATGTACATTGTGAGGGGGTCCCCAGAGGGAGTGTGAAAGGTGGTACACTGTGAGGGAGTCTCCAGAGGGAGTGTGAAAGGAGGTACATGTGAGGGGGTTACCAGAGGGAGTGTGAAGGGAGGTACTTTGTGAGGGGGTCCCCAGAAGGAGAGCAAAAGGCAGTACACTGTGAGGGAGTCCCCAGAGGGAGTGTGAAGGGAGGTACTTTGTGAGGGAGCCCCAGAGCGAGTATGAAGGGAGGTACTCTGTGAGGGAGTCCCCAGAGGGAATGTGAAGGGAGGTACACTGTTAGGGGTTCCCCAGAGGGTGTGTGAAGGGAGGTACACGGTGAGGGATTCCCCAGAGGGTGTGTGAAGGGTGTTACATTGAGAGGGAGTCCCCAGAGGGAGTGTTAAGGGAGGTACACTGTGAGGGGGTCCCCAGAGGGAGTGTGAAGGGAGTTATTTTGTGAGGGGGTTCCCAGAGGGAGTGTGAAGGGAGGTACTTTGTGAGGAGTTCCCCAAAGGGAGTGTGAAGGGAGGTACTTTGTGAGGCGTTCCCCAGAGGGAGTGTGAAGGGAGGTACACTGTGAGGGGTCCCAGGGAGTGTGAAGGGAGGTACTTTGTGAGGGGTCCCCAGAGGGAGTGTGAAGGAGGTACTTTGTGAGGGGTCCCCAGAGGGAGTGTGAAGGAGGTACACTGTGAGGGGTTCCCAGAGGGAGTGTGAAGGGAGGTACTTTGTGAGGGAGTCCCCAGAGGGAGTGTGAAGGGAGGTACACGGTGAGGGATTCCCCAGAGGGTGTGTTAAGGGTCTTACATTGAGAGGGAGTCCCCAGAGGGAGTGTTAAGGGAGGTACACTGTGAGGGGGTCCCCAGAGGGAGTGTGAAGGGAGTTATTTTGTGAGGGGGTTCCCAGAGGGAGTGTGAAGGGAGGTACAATCTGATGGGGTCCCCAGAGTATTGTGAAAGGAGGTACACTGTGAGGGGGTCCCCAGAGGGAGTGTGACGGGAATTATTTTGTGAGGGAGTCCCCAGAGGGAGTGTGAAGGGAGGTACATTATGAGGGAGTCCCTGAGGGAGTGTGAAGGGAGGCACTTTGTGAGGGAGTCCCCAGAAGTAGTGTGAAGGGAGGTACTTTGTGTGGTGGTCCCCAGAGGGAGTGTGAAGTGTAGTACTTTGTGAGGGATGTCCCAGAGGGATTGTGAACGGGGGTCCACTGTGAGGGAGTCCCCAGAGGGAGTGTGAAGGGAGGTACTTTGTGAAGGGTTCCCCAGAGGGACTGTGAAGAGAGGTACATTGTGAGGGAGTCCCCAGAGGGAGTGTGAAGGGAGGGACATTATGAGGGAGTCCCCAGAGGGAGTGTTAAGGGAGGTACACTGTGAGGGGTTCCCCAGAGCGAGTGTGGAAGGAGGTATACTGTTAGGGCTTCCCCAGACTGAGTGTGAATGGAGGTACACTGTGAGGGGGTCCCCAGAGGGATTGTGAAGGGATTTACTTTGTGACAGGTTCCCCAGAGGGAGTGTGAAAGGAGGTACACTGTGAGGGAGTCCCCAGAGGGAGTGTGAAAGGAGGTACACTGTGAGGGGTCCCCAGAGGGAGTGTGAAAGGAGTTACTTTGTGAGGGGGTTCCCAGAGGGAGTGTGAAGAGAGGTACACTGTGAGGGAGTCCCCAGAGGGAGTGTGAAAGGAGGTACATTGTAAGGGAGTCCTCAGAGGGAGTGCAAAGGAGATACACTGTGAATGAGCCCCAAGAGGGAGCGTGAAGGGAGGTACATTGTAATGGAGTTCCCAGAGGGCGTGTGAAAGGAGGTACACTGTAAGGGAGTCCTCAGAGGGATTGTGAAGTGAGGTACATTTTGAGGGTGTCCCCAGAGGGAGTGTGAAGGGAGGTACACTGTGAGGGAGTCCCCAGAAGGAGTGTGAAAGGAAGTACAATGTGAGGGGCTTCCCAGAGGGAGTGCGAAGGGAGGTACACTGTGAGGGAGTCCCCAGAAGGAGTTTGAAGTGAGGTACACTTTGAGGGTTTCCCCAGAGGGAGTGTGAATAGAGGTACATTGTGAGGGAGTCCCCAGAGGGAGTGTGAAGGGAGGTACACTGTGAGGGGTCCCCAGAGGGAATGTGAAGGGAGGTACATTGTGAGGGGGTCCCCAGAGGGAGTGTGAAGGGAGGTACACTGTGAGGGGGTCCCCAGAAGGAGTGTGAAGTGAGGTACATTTTTAGGGGTTCCCCAGAGGGAGTGTGAAGGGAGGTAGTGGAATGGTGAGGAGAGTAGAACAGGGTGTAGAGGGTAGAACAGAGAAAGTGTCCTCCTTCCCAGCATGGAACCCTCTACTCTGAACTGTAGACCATGCCTGGTCTCCAAACCCTGTGTTGTACTCACTCCACAGCATGGCATGTTTGTATTGACATCCTGCACTGTCATAGCTGTCCTGCATGCCAGGGATGCAGGGCTGGTTTAGAGCCCTTCAGGGATCCTCCAGGGATCCTGGATTGGAAGGAGGGAGGCCTGCACTTGGTCATGCTTGGGGTCCTGGTGGACAATGACTTAGCCTGCCTTCTTGACTATCCTAATGGCCAGGGTTCAGCAAGGCAGGCCACGTCCCAAGCTCAGTCTGGAATTGACTATCATCAGTGGGACAAGTTGATGAGAAAGGTTTGGTCATGGCATCCTTGTGTGCTCCAGTCCCAGTGAACACTTAGAATGGAAGCACCAACATTGTCATTCCAGGACATTCTGGTCACAAGAGCTGACCCATCCCAACATACTGCTATTGCTCTGTCGCCAGTGCCCTTCCGGATTGGGCACCCTGTGGCAGGTTCTGCTCAGAACTGCCGAGGGAGCGTCCTGCCCATGCTTCCCTCACAGAGGATCCTCTGCTCACAACCACGCTGGCCACCAAGGGATGGGGTTCATAAGCCAGGGTCTGGCCTGGAACTCCTGGCCCAGCAGAGGCAGGCTGGATAGGCAGGAAATGCCATCAAACTTTTGCCTTGGAGGTGGACATATGCCAGTTTAAGGCTCCATCAGTGGCCTCATGTTTGTAATCTAGACCAGATTCCTGTCAAGTGGATGGATGCTTCTGGAAAGGCTCAAGCCCATCACCCTCTGCATGCAGCAGAGCGACTCTGTACCCAGAGGTCATGTCTTACCCTGGCTGCTGTGCAGGGCCTTGCCTTCTGCAGTCTGAGCCTCACCCTCAGTTCTGGAGTACTAGGCCCTGTTGGACTAGTGGCCCAGCCCTATGACAGATGGCAGCAGGCTGAGGACCAGCAGAAAGGAGGCAGCTGCTCTTCTTCTCCCCTCGCCCTCTCCTTCTGAACAAGGACCATTATGGTAATGAGGGCCACCACTGTCCAGGGCCGCTCATGTCTGCTGCTGCAGGACAACTGTGAGTGATGTTCAGCCCCAGAAAGCTGGCTGGAGCTCTCTTGCAATTACCCAAGCCCACACCAGCATGCCAACCACAGACAGCTGGGAGGACCCGAGCCTCTGCGGGTCCATCTGGAGAGCAGGTCTCGAGCCAGTTGCCTGACTTCATGTGTGAGGTGGAGCTGCTCCAAAGACAATGGGTGCCCTGTCTCTGTGACCTTGTCGGCTCTCCCCATCAGCCACAGCCCAAGACAGGGGTGATTTTACATGGAGCAAAGATTTGTGCCTCGCATTCCTGAGAAGCCCTTGGTGTTGTGCCCATGGACTACACGTGAACTTATAAGCACGAGATCCTCAGCGAGGCGCTCCTGGGCAGAAGCACAGTGCCAAGGGCCCTGTGTTCGCTTCCTAGGGTGGCCACATCAAAATGCCACAACCTATGCTGCTTAAAACAGAAGTTACTTTCTTCAAAGCTCTGAAGGTTCAAAGTCAGTTTCAAAGGGCAAGGGTGGATTCTTCTAGACACTCCGAGGGGGCATCTTTCCTTGCTCATTTCCTTTGATTTCCTTATAGAGCCATCTTTCCAATCTCTGCCTCCACCCTCAGTCTGTGTGTTCTTCCTGTGGTTTTGGTCTGGTGCCAGTTTTCCTCCTTGCCCAAGGACACTGGTCGTACTGGGTATAGCATTTAGCCTGACATGGCAGGACCTCATCTTGACTTGATTACATTTGAGAATACCTCAGGTATTGGGGCCATATCTCAGTGGTAGAATGCTTGCTGGGCATGCGTAAGATCCTGGGTTCAATCCACAGTACCGTTTCCCCTCCAAAACAGCAAGGACAATATATCATTACTCAATCAGGCCACAGTCAGGCTCAGGTGGATAAGGGAGTATTTTCTTTTTGAGGGGCTTGGGGGCCATTCACCAGGGCAGACTGATAATAGGGTATTTTCTGGCTTTGATTTGTGGCTCACGGGTTGGTATCACCGGCTTCTCATGTCCTGGAAGAGTGAGTGTGCCCACCCTCTCTGGCCCCCAGGATACTGTGTACACACTTCAAGGCCAGGCGGAGCTTCTGGTGGGAGGTTGACTGCAGGGTGATGTGGAAAACAGAACATGGTGAAAAGTTTGGGGGAGCTGTTTTGTTTCTGAGAACCCCGGGGGAGACGCCTGCCCTCCCACCTGGCCCAGTGCACATTCCCAGAACGCATTCCCCAGGCTGAGTGTGGTAATCCCATGAACAATGTTTTTAACTGCACCCTGTAAAGTTCTCTTCTTTGTCTTCAATATTTTTGCTGAGGCGGTGTCCAGACTTCTGGGGTAGTGACATCACTCTTGGCTTTGAGATCATGGTTTCAAAAGGAAACACAGAAGCTCTTTGCTCTGAAAATGGCCAGTGACTATCATGCAGAGGCCCACCATGCTCCATGCCTCTGTCTTCCCACTGACTGAGCCCAGAAGGAATAGCCAGGACCAGAGTCCCTAGACAGGGTACCCAAAGCCAAATAGAGAGTCACATGGGGAACCTGATGGCTCCACAAGCCAGTGCCTCTCAGACAGGGGTTGGGCTGAGTCTAGAGGGACTCCTGACCTAGAAGGTCTGGCCAATCCAGAAACTCTACTGTGCCTCAGTTTCCATAGCAGCACCTAGGGGTGGCACAGGCTCAGATTTCCCAAGTTGAGCTTTGGGGATCATGTTGAAACATGCATGCAGCAGATCTTGGGCAGGACAGATGCTGGTGAGATGCAGGGTGTTGGGCACGCACACCCCAAGAGGGCTACAACCAGACAAAGTAGTTTTTTAAAGCAAAAGGGCTGAGCTAAGCAGTGCACACAGACAGCCTCCCTGTCTGTTGGATACAAGGCCACCAAGTGCTAGCACAGCTTTTAGCAGGTATAATGCACATAAGTGCAGTTTGGGACTGCTTCTCCATTCCCTTCTGGCTTGCTTGGGTCTGAGGCCACACAAGTGCCAGGATGCCCCTTTTCCACCCGCCCCACTGGGTCCTCTGTGGACACAGAGGCAGGACGCTGGAGAGCCTCCATCAAGTGTGTGGGAGCAAGTGACCCCCCCAAACCCTGGCATTTACACAATTTAGGCATGTTATGTTTATTTACGGGCTTTGCGTGTAAAGGGTGCAGGGCCCCGAGCGGCCACATCTGTTAATGCCTTGTGCTTTTTGCATCTAAATGTGCCACATCCAATGACTGTCAATGTTGACCTAAGTGGGAAATATCCCAACATGTTTGTAGGGGACACTGTGGGACCTCAGCTCGTGTCTGTGTGCTCTGTGGAGAAAGAAAGAGGGAGACAATGCTAGAGTTTGCTGTCGTTATAAACTGAGGCCTCTTTCACAAGGCTGGTCATTGTGACTGGGTGTCCCAGAGGGCCTGGGAGCACTTCCACTTTCCTCTTGCACAACAAGGAAGCAAAGGCTGTTGGCATTGCCACTCTAAATTAGTGTCTTCAATTAGGGCATCTATTCATTCTTTGAATGAGTAGCTGTGAGTGTTTTCTTCGTGCTGTGGCCCTCTCTAGAAATCTGGGAAAGACGTGGAGAGCCCCACACTGAAGTTCATAGTCTAGAGTTGGCTAAAGATGACCTTGAGGAAGGGGCTCCATGTGGTCTGAGTAGGAAAGTGTCAGGCCGGAGGAGCTGAGGCCGAGGAAGTTCCTTCGTGATGGTCCCTGTGGGGAGAGCGTGGGGGAGGGGCAGGCATCACAAACGGCTTCAAGAAGACTGGAATCTGAGTCTCCCACGTGTTCAAGGCATTTTGGTCTACACCAGCTGCCGAACAACCCAAAGGATGGCAGGCAGTGGATGGGCAAGTGATCTAGGTAACATCTATTTGAGAAATTTGAGAAATTCAGACATAGAAACAATCTATGTGGATGCAGAACAACTAAATTCTGAGACTCTTTAAGCTGCCCCAAGACAGGCCAATATGGCCGCAATAGCATGCTTTGTAGACTTGGTAGGTTAATCAAGGACATGGAATCTACTGGTAAGTTAGTTAGAAGATGACAGTCATTCCTTTTTCCCTCCCTCCCTCCCTTCCCTCCCTCTTTACTCCCTCCCTTTTTTCATCTCTCCCTCCCTCATTCTGTTCCTCCCTCCATCCCTCCCTTCCTTTCTTCCACACAGAGAAAGAGGCAGAGAGAGAGAGAATGGGCACACCAGGGCCTCTAGCCACTGCAAATGAATTCCAGATGCATGTGCCACCTTGTGCATCTGGTTTACATGGGTCTGGGGAAATGAACCTGGGTCCTTAAGCTTTGCAGGCAAGCGCCTTAACCACTAAGCCATCTCTCCAGCCTGACAGTCATTTCTTCAGGAACCCACACAGCCCATCTCTCCGTGGTGGTGTCTTTGGGTCCTGTTGCACTGATCAGCACAATGTCTATCAGAAGGTTGTATCAGATGTCATTCTGTCCCTAGCACATGAGAGCAAGCCACCAGTGCTGTGGGTGGCATTTGGTGGGCAACGAGTCTTTGGGGGTTGACTGGATCACATGAGGACGGATGAACAGATAGATGTGCAGCGGTGGGTTCTACTAGATACCAGCCTCACTTCATAATGACGATGGGATGAGGAGATGAAGAGATATGGGATCCGTGGCTCTGCTGTGCTGAGGAAACTGAGGGGTATAAAAACTTAAGTGCCGGGCTGGAGAGATGGCTTAGCGGTTAAGGTGCCTGCCTGCTAAGTCTAAGAACCCGGTTCCAATCTCCAGGTCCCACATTTAGCCAAATGCAAAGTGACCAAGGGCACAATGCCGCACTTGCCCACAAGGGGGCGCACGCATCTGGATTTCGTTCACAGCAGCTGAGAGACTGCTGGCGCGCCCATCTCTATCTGTCTCCCTCTCCCTCTCTCTCTGTCTGTCTCTCTGTCTGTCTCTCTCCAAAAATAAAATAATTAAAAAAAAAAAAAAAACTTAAGTGCCGGTGACAGAGTTGTGTGACTGTTCATAAGGGCCTTCAGGGTTAGCAAGAGCCCAGAGGTGGGTGAGTCAAGCAGTGAGATTGGGCAGCCAAGACATAGCCTGAGGGGCCAGGATTTGGAAGGTGACTCAGGTGTCAGGAAATGGAGAGCCTTGTTCCAGAAGTCTGGACAGGGAAGGGAGCAGCTGCTGCCATAGGCTCTGCACAGGAAGTGGCAGGCTGAGAACATGCCTCCAGGGTTGGGTTCATTCAGATGGACAGGAACGAGGAGGAGGCGCAAAGCGAAGGGGGCAGCTCAGCACCGAGAAGAGGCGGCTTGGCACACGGCTGGAACCTCACGTATGGAAGTCTCATCAGTTAGGGTTTCACTCCGTCCTGCCACTTTCTAGCTGTGAAATCTCGAATGGCCCCAAGCTTTCTCTCCTGCAAATTGGACACTTGTTTTGCGAAGGTTTCAGTGAGTTGATGCTGGTGAAAACATGCGCCTTGCAGGTTCCATGGCACGTCCTCGGGATAGTCCTCGAGGCTCCAGGCCTACAGCCATGGCTGGTCCCAGATGGTATCTCCCACAGCTCTGTGCAGTGAGGCCTTGAGCAGACACCAGGACACAGGAAGTGCTGTGGGGGAACAAACGTTTCAGAGGACGGTTCTTGCTGTGGTCCACTAGGGGCCATAGGAGAAGGGGCTGGCGGATTTGGGGGGAGTAGACTGAGGTGTTAGCAACGATGCCCCGCCCCAACATGTCACTCAAAGTGCGTGTACCATGGGATCTCAAAGAGAAGCCTTGCTAATATGTTGGAATTAAAATGTTTGGGGCTTTAAAAAATTTTTTTAAATATAATTAATTTATTTATTTGAGAGAGAAAAAGAGGCAGAGAGAGAGAGAGAGAGAATGGGCTCACCAGGGCCACCAGCCAATGCAAACGAACTCCAGATGTGTGTGCCCCCTTGGGCAGCTGGCTTACGTGGGTCCTGGAGAATCAAACCGGGGTCCTTTGGCTTTGCAGGCAAACGCCTTAACTGCTAAGCCATCTCTCCAGCCCATTTGGGGCTTTTTTACATCACAGAGTTCTGGTTCAACTCATCCAGGTTGACCAGACTGGCCTTCTGAAATATCGAGGTGGCCTTCAAGGATTGGCACTGGGACACAACTGGCCTTGCCAGCCATTTTTCCCCCAGCACAGCGCTTTCCTGCCGACACTGATCTCATGTCACTTGCCCTCTGTCATGCTTCAGTGGCACCTCTGCTCATGTGGAACGCTGGGCTGTCTCTCTCGGTGTGAACTATGACCAAGCCACCTTGCCACTTGTTCATTCTTATCCTGTACGAACATGCGTGGCCGAGTTCATCCCTCCAACAGTGGTGTAACCCTTCACAAGAAGCCAGACCAGAACCTAGCCTACTAGGCTTCGTGCTTTCTAGGGACGCCCAGCACAGTCCCCATGCTGACTGGCCAGGGCGAAGCGAGCATCACAGGAGAGGCAATGGATAAACCATGTGAGGGCTCGGGTGGGAGCACTCCATGACGGCTTGCCTGCATGTGGAGCTTCATGGCGGTACCAGGCCTTCACAAGGTCAGCATGGCCTGTGCTCCAGGGACCTGTGCCACTTAGCTGTGTTCTGTCCACTAAAGACTGAAGCTAAAGGAAAGCCATAGCATGAGACAGCTTGGTCAGGGCTGGGCCTGAGAGTCCAAGGAAGGAGATGCATGGTCACCTGGGCTGCCATGCAGTCCTGGAGTCTCTTGCCCTGGAGTACAGGTCCCAGAGGACTTATACGGACATGGAAGCTTCTGGCCCCGAAAGTCTTATCTTTCTGCTTCTTTACCTCTGGCATTAGCATGGAGGCAGCTCCAGCCCAGTGCTCAGGGTGTGGGAGTCTTCTCTTCAGGCTTTTATTGTCATTGCCTCTTAGCCATGGTGGCTCCCTTAGGTGCCCCCTGGGCATTGTCGCTAAATGTTTCCTTCCGTATTGACAAACAGAACTCTTTCTACTTTCTTTACTTAATTAGGGCACCGAAAGACTGTCGTGCACTAAATGTAATGACCAAGTAAGTAAATTTCCCCTGTTAATCTGCACATTTATCATCGTTGCCTCCCTAAATCGACAGTGACCAGCAAAGTCTAAAGTAACTCTTCAATTTATAGCCGGGGATAAAATTCAGATAAATGAACCATTAATGCCCAACGACATGAAAGCATCATTATAGACAGAACTGTCGGCACCAGGCAGAATAGGGGCTCCAAAAGGTGGGGCCTGTCCAGCCCCATCTGGGCATCCAAATGTGAACTGACCCTGTCTGCTGAGCCGAGCTGAGCCCTCGCTCACCTGCAATCTGGTTTGTGCACAGTATATGTTACCTGACATATTGTGCGTCTGTGCATGCTATTTACTTATGGTATTTCTCTCCTCAACACCAGCTCATGAGCAGGCCATGTGTGCTGTTGAGTTCCCCTTGCTCAGGTCATCTGATGTGTTGTTTGCACCCCATCCACATATGTCACATAAGGTCATGGAGAAGAAAGTAAAATGGACAGTCCTGTGTCTTCAGTGTACCAAATTGCGATCTCAAACTCATAGGTTGAAAATTGGAGCCTCCAGCACCTCGAAATGTGGCCGTAGGTGGAGATGGGATCTTTAAAAGGTGGTTCAAATGGGGTCATTATGATGCGTTCTCACCAAGAGACCAGACCGGGACACAGCAAGCGGGAGGAAGACCCTGGCTCCCCACCCACACAGAGATAATCGCGCAGAAGCAGCTGAAGCACAGGGCCACCTGCACACCCAGGGTTGGGTCCTAAGGAAAGCTCAACCTAAGACGCCTCCACCCAGGATTTCCGGCCTCCAGGATGGTGAGGAGGTAAACTTGGGTTGTTGGAGGCCACCTGTGGAGCGGGCTCTGATACCATGGTGACAAGCAAACCTGGCATGCCCCAGCTTGAGGGCATCTCATCCAGGACCTGCAACTAGTGCACTGGCTGACCTGGTACCTGGCCAGGTAGGCATAACAACAGCTGCCTGATTGGCTGAGAGAAGAGATGAGCTGAGACATCCTCCATTCCCTCCCTCCTTCCAGGTCCAGTCATCTGTGGACTCCTGAGGTCCCAGCTATCTGCTCCATGTCTGGCTCTCATGAGCCTGATCCTGTCTGCTCCGTACAGCTGCACTCATTGTCAGCGTCTTCACGCACTAGCCTGACCGACAGGAGGCCGAGGGGTGTACGGCACGGCACTGGGGCTCTGTGAAGGAGGACGGGCTCAGCCAGGCTCCCCGCAAGCACTCAGACATGGCTGCTGTGGTGAATGTTCTAGGTAGGGCTCAGGCAGTGAGGTGGCACGTGTGGACTTCTCTTGCCCAGGAGCTGAGTTCCCTCCCTCTGTCCTGGGCCTTTTGGTGACTCTCACCTGGAGAGGGGACAGTGATGTCCCATTTTGAGGAGCTCCATCTGGGACGGAGTGCTCAGCTTCTTCCCCGCTGAGTACTTTGGATCTGGAGTCAGGACAGCTTAAGGCACAATGAAGAGTTGGTACAAGATGGATGATTAGGAAGCCACCTCTGCAGAAAGGTCTCAGCAGAGGCAACAGAAGGGGACAGTGCTGTGACCCCCACCCCCAAGGCCATGCACTGGTCAATGGCAGATCATTGACAAACAGTCTAGGTGGCCCATCTCAGAGCTGCCTCCATGCTGAGGCTCCTCCGTGGAGGGAGCTTCCTCTTGGGTGTGTACCAGGAGTTCTTGCTTCATTATTCAGAAAGTCTTTAGGCTGATACTCAACCTAGTTCACCGCATTAACATATTTAAATCACAATTAATTGGAAAATTACAGTAAGGTGTGAAGTGGGAGTCATTCTTTCAAATGAGCATCTTAACTTGCTGATGAAACTGAGCCATTTGCTTCTTTCCAGGAAGTCTTCAGTCCCCCTCCTGTTCAGCCAGCACGTGTGGCTGGGCACGTGTGTACTGTGTTCATGAAAGGTCCCTCCACACCCCACATTCAGATGGCCTGGGGTGCCTAGGTTGCCTCAGCAGCAAGGGTGAGAAAAGGAGCCAAGTTAAGTTGGGTCCAGACTGCTGTTCCTACCTGCCTCCGACTCCCTGGGGGGATTCTCCAGGGTGCGAGCAGTGCACTGGAAGAGGCGTGAAGCGCAGTGGGGGCTCTGCTTCAGCTGTGGATGGCTGGCCCTGCACCCTGTGTTCTCCAGAGTCCTCACCACCCCCATGTGACTTCCCTGACAGGATACTCAGGGGTGCAGCGTTCCAGTCTCTAAAGTGGTTGAGGTGAGATCAAGTAATCTGACGGACAAAGGAGGCAGGGATGGGTACAGTCACTGAGGTTCGCCCATCTGGGCACTGAGGAGACACCAGGCTCTGAGGCCAGAGAGGTCTTCTAGCCATAACAGGAAATGGTCATGGCTGGACCTCAGGAGGGAAACTTCAGCATCTTTTAAAATATTTATTATGAGAGAGAGGAGAGAGAAAGAAAACACTAGGGCCTCCTGCAAATGAACCCAGATTCCTCGGCCACTTTGGACATCTGGCTTTATAGGTACTTGGGAATTGAACCTGGGCTGTCAGGCTTTGCAAGCACCTTTAACCACGGAATCATCTCTCCAGTCCCAGAAAGCTAACCTTTTGTTCTCCTGCCTCCTATCAAGGTGACTGGCCCTGTCCTGACCAGCCAGGGCAGCAAGCAGGTGAGAGCCAAGGAAAATACATGTCCATTCTGCTCTCACTCTTGCTCCAGCGCATGAGAGGAGGGCGGTGCCTCACGCACACATACACCACCTTCCTACTGGGGCTTTCTTGGTAAATACCACTCACACCGTGGCAGAGCTGACAAGATGCCCATGGGTGTTCAGGTCCTGCTACCCATGGACACACTAAAGAGGATACCCATCTAGCCAGAGTAAGAAAAGCCTCCTTCAAAATGGCAGGGTCATGGTGGCGCCCCTGTGTGGGCATCTGAGCTCCCTGAGGCTAGCTGGCACTGCTGGCCTGGCCCAGTTTGAGTGCTGTGGTAACAGGACTAAGAGAGAGCCCATCGTATCCTGTTTTCCACAGATGTTCTGTGACCTGGAACCCCGCCACAGCAGTGCTTAGGAGATGCATGGGTTCAGTGGAGGAAACGTGCTCTCTGTGGGTACAGTAGGCTATGTGAAGGGCACAGCCTACATGGGCCTCTCGCTTCCAACCTGTGACCAAGGGTGTGAGTATTGCTGGTCTGTCCTTTAAGTGACTGTGGAGGCCCTGCTGCTGCTGGTGGTGCCTTCTAAGGTAAGCAGTCCTCGGAGTCCGATGCCCCTAGGAACTAGTTGGGGTGGGAGTGTGTGGGGATTCATTGCCTTTCCTGCAAAACGGAATGATAAGTGGCAGATATTTGTTTTCCTGGACTTTCTGAGCAGCCTTGGAAGTTTGTTTCCATCCAAGGCAGCCCTGGCTCATTGCATAGCCAAAGGTCCGCTGGCATTTCTAGAGGTTTAACGCCTGCACAATTAACCAATCGTGTTACGTAATGTGCTCTTTAATGCTCCATTTATCTTGTAATTGAACATTTGTGCTTTCTGTTGAGTGCATTGATTTTCACTTTTGAAAATTCCATTTGGAAGTGCAAGCAACATTTGAGATTTCAAGTACGGTGTAGAGGGATGAGAGGATGTTCCAGAAGGGTCCTTCGCTCCAGGGCCATCTCAGCTGCCTCCGCTCCCCTCCTGCTGCCTGGCATGGGTTCCTCACCTCATTCTCATGCAACTTCAGTTCCAGCCTGCTTTAGAGATGAGGGAAGAGGCATGGGGAGGGCGGGCAGCCTGAGGAAGCACACCGGGCTGATGGGAGCGTGAGAGTTGATCATGATTTGAGCTAGGCAGCGGGAGTCCAGAGAAGACGCGTGGCTGCTGCAGGACTGCCTTCAACATCTTTCCTCACAGCAAGAGCCTGACATGGGGAATTGGGCTCGACTTCAAGACCAGAGGCTTCTTGTCCCTGGTTGTCTGCCTCGCCCTCACCCCCTCGCTCTGGAAGAGCAGGATTCTAGCTGGAGGGAGGTCTACCCGTCTTAGTGAGTCCTAGTCTCCAGCAACCTCTGCTCTCTGCAAGCTGTCAGCTTCAGGCTTCCTGCATGCAGGACCACCGGCAGGTTGTACTGGCGCGCTCTCTGATGAGTCCATCAGATCCTGCGTGAAAGGCAAAAATCAATAGTGAACTCGGGGCTCTCTGTGCCCACAGGCCCAGAACCTGCCTTCTCAGCTAACTGTCTTCCGGGCAGAGCCACCTGTAGGGAGAGGTGAAAGATACAGGAACTAATGAAAGCTCCTGCAGTTTCAACGTGCCCGGGTGTGCCCCTGAGTGAGTGAGAGGGCACGTCCTCTCTGGAGTGTCTTCACGTGTTACTTGCTTCATTGGTGCTTGTGCCCATTTGCACAGGTGCGCATGTTTGTATATCACTATGCATATGCATGCATGCACATCTATAGAGCTGAGTGTGTGTGTGTGTGTGTGTGTGTGTGTGTGTCTAGGGTTTCCAGTAACACATGCATAGGCATACATGTATGCTAGTCAAAGTGTTGGGCAGTGTTGCTTGGTCGATGTGAACAGAACCCGTGTACACGGAGCGTGGTGTGTGTATATCTGGGTGCATTGGTATGAGTGATTCAATGCACTATTGGGTCAGAGACACGTGACAGGCTAACTGTGAGCACCCAGTGGAAGCAAGAGCTTATTCTGTTTCTGCATTGCCCCGTGCCTGTGGGCTGTGTGGGGGCCTGCTTCCCTGGGTGCCCTTCGATTGCAGATCCTCCTGGGGCCCTTGTTCTTCTCAGCAGCCAGAATGTAACACGGGACTCACCACATGGACCATAGCTCCTTGGCTTAGAATAGATGCTTGACCTAAATCAGTCCAGTTTCTGTGTCAATAGATGACCTCAAGTTCACAGAAGACATGTGGCTCAGCCCTGCCATCACACGGTACATTCTTCCTAGAGACCCCTTAGGGGACAAAGGACTCCCCGAACTGGGAAGAGGCAGAATGAGACATGAGACAATGGGGCTGCTCTCTTAAGGTCAAGACTGGACACTGTCTACCTGGACATCACTTCCTGCCTCTGCTCAGGACTGCATATTGTCCACTGGGACAGAACTTCCTACCTTGCAGTCACTTCTGTCATTATCATGTTGGGGGGGGTGGAGAGGGACCCCATGCAAGAAATCTGCTGTAGGGTCTAGAATTTTTAGAAATGCAGGCTTCTCATTGGTCACCGGTCCCTGGGATTCTCTATCTCTGCTTAGATTCTATGAAATTCCCTGGTGCCTATTCAGCACACCTTCTGCATTTGAGCTGGATTGTCAAGGTATTTGTGCCCAGGTCCGCTGGCCAGGAGGACTCAGGTGGTGCTGGGCCTTCACACATGGGGCCATGCTCACCATCTCCCTATCCCGCCTCCACCCAGTTCTGGGTGTGTTTTGTCTCTCAAGGGGTTTAAAGTAAGAACACACAGCATGGTAGGCGAGGCTGAGGGAGGTGAGCCACACGGATACCTGTGGAATCCCCAGAGCACAGCAGGCAAGGTTGTACTAGCTGGATGGTCTACTGCTATTCTTTCTTTCTTTAGTTCTCTGAAATCCCTCCATAGTAGATGGCCTTCTGGCAAATGCCTGAGAAGAATACACACAGCAAGGTTGTGGAGCCTGGAGGAAGCGTGTCACTGGAGGAGGCCTCTCTTGCTGTCCTCGCCTACTCTGCTTCCGGTCAGCTGATGTGATGGTGTGCCATGCTTTCCTCCCCGACAGACTCTACCCTTGGGACCTGCAAGCCAAAATCAATTCTTTTTTTCCCCTAAACTACTTCTAGCCAGGTATTTGTTAACAAGAGAGAGAGAGAGAGAGAGAGAGAGAGAGAGAGGGAGGGAGAGAATGAATGAGAATATGAATGTACAGCTGGGTGTGGTGGAGCATGCCTTTAATCCTAGCACTTGGGAGAGAGGTAGGAGGATCACCATGAGTTCAAGGCTATGCTGAGGCTACATAGTGAATTCCAGGTCAGCGTGGGCTAGAAAGAAACCCTACTTCAAAGAGACAGAGAGAGAGAGAGGGAGAGAGAATATGAATATGCATGCAGGACGCTGAGACCTAAGACTTACAGCCAACACGATCATCATCTCCAGAGAAGTTCCACTGCCTTTAAAAATTGCATGTGGATCAAGAAAAGCAGCTGGTGGCCTTACCAGGCTCAGTGAGATATTTTTCAATATATATTATTTATTTATTTGTTTGAGAGGGAGAAAAAGGGAGAGAGAGAGAGAGAAAGAGAGAGAGAGAGACAGAGCAGAATGGGCCTCCAGCCACTGCAAACCAACTCCAGATGCATGTGTCCCTTGTGCATCTGGCTTACAGGGGTCCTGGAGAGTCCAACTGGGATCCTTTGGCTTTGCAGGCAAATGCCTTAACGCTAAGCATCTCTCCAGCCCCCCTTGGTGAGATTGTAATTGGAGCAAGCCTGCCAGCAGAGTGAAGTAAAGAAGGGTGTGACATGACTCCCTCAGTGTGAGCCCAGAGCATCAGCAGCTTCTTAGGGTGGGTGTGATGGTTGCGCTGACCTGGTCTTCCCCAATCTAACATCAGTACACGGGCAGCGCTTCCCTGGTCTTCCTCAAACTAACATCAATGCCTGGGCAACATTACGTCCCTGGAGCTGCTGTAAGAAAAGACCACAAATGGCATGGCATAACCCACAGATTTCTTAGGTCGAAGTTGTGGCGTTCTGATTCAGCAGTCTGTCCTTCCTCCAGAGCCTCTGGAAGAGCTCTCTCAGCACTGGGTGTTCCTTGGCATCATTCCTGTCCATGTCCATGTACACATGCCTCCTGTATGTGTCCCTGTGGCAAAGTCTCCTCCTGTGTACACGAATGCTGGTCACGTCGGGTTAGAGCTGCTCTGTTCGTCATTCCAGTACCCTTGTAACTTGATTACACCTGCAGAGACCCTGTCTCAAATAGGTCACATCTGCATTCTGTTTGACAAGACACTACATAATATAGTACAAGAGAAAAAAAAAAGGATTGAAAACTGAGATGCTCTGAGAAGCCATTTAGAGACAGGGACCCATTTCAAGGGGACCCAAGAGATGTCACTTGACTTCTATTATGGTGTGAAAATCAAGGACTGAGAAATTTTCAACATGAGGAGGGGGCATGTGTCTCCAGTGATTTGTGCCAAGGCCACATTCTTTCCTGTCCTCACAAGGCAGTGGGTGCCATGGCAGAGTGGGTTCTCCGCCGTTTTCTCTGATCCCACCAGCTCATGGCTCCCCCAGACTGTCCCGTCTTTGACGCCTCTGGCGGTATGAATGTTCTGATGTGTCACTGAGATGCACAAAACACACAGAGGTGATACTCCCAGGTCAGCCGGGAGAGGTGATGGTAAGTCTAGGTGTTAGGCCAGGTGGAGTAAAGCCAGTCAGGTGAGGTGATGCCTGCAGTTGCCAAGATGGAAATCCCTGGAAGGCTGCCTGTATGTCAGGAAGTTCCATAGGCCAGGGAAGTGTGTGATAACATCTTATGCCAGGGTTTGTCAAAGAAAGTGTGCTGGTGTTTCTTCAAAGGACATTCTTCTCCTGGACCCCCTTCCCAAGAGCACTGTTTACCATTCTCAGGCCCATGCTTATGTACTGTGAGAATGGGCATTGTTGGCTGAAGAAATGCCAAATACTTAAAAATTCCACTTTCCTGCTTGGCATGGCACTAAATTTTCTTGCTCCTCTCAATTATATCTGACAGGGACCATAATTCCCTCCATATGTCCATGCCAGAAGAGGTGACTATAACTCCAGTGAAATCCAGTTTGGTGTTGTGCATTTACCCTTACTTCGTCCAGGTGTCATGCAGCCTTTGGAAATGACATTTCATAACATATAAACCAGGTATGTCCTTCAGGAGGAATGCCTAGAGAAGACCACTTATTTCTACAACATGAACTCCAGGCGCTTGCACCACCTTGTGCGTCTGGCTTACCTGGCTAGTGGGGAATCAAAACTTGGGTCCTTAGGTTTCACAGGCAAATATCTTAACCACTAAGACATCTGAGTGTGTCTTCTGAGAAGGTATTCTTGGGGCTGGGGAAATGGCTCAGTGGGTGAGTGTTTGCCATGCAAGCATGGGGGACTGAGTTTGATCCCTAGCACACACACAATGAGATGGATGCTTTTAAATATTTGGTAAACGACCTTGAGCTGCCATCTTTTCACTCTGATTGGGTGACCTGCAAATCCCAGCAAATCTCCTGTCTCCACTGCCTGCAGGGGTGGGTTAGTACTAACATCCAGCATAAGAGACGCATGCTGCCTTGTGAGTCCATCCCATGCAGAGGAGATAGTACATATGTGAAATGGTTTCAAGTCTTATCTTTTATCCTGTGTCACTTTCTCAAATGCTGACCATGAACCAAAGAACTGATATCACAGTGGCCAATAGTTCCTGTCGTTGAGCAATGCTTGTTCTAAAGCCATCACTGTGTCGGTAAATTTCTCATTTTTAAATATTCCTAAGGGCTCAGAATTGAGACAAAAGGGTACAGAAGGAAGGGATGTGTCAGGGGAATATTGGGATTGTGTGTGTGTGTGTATTGTCAATGTGAATGGACTTGTTTGTGTGTATGAGGGTGCTAGTATGTGTGTGGGTGCCTGTGTGAGAGTACATGTGGAGACCAGAGGACCACCTTGGGTGTTGGCCCTTAGGCACCATCTACGATTTTTAAAGATAAGGTCTCTCACTAACCCGGAGGTCACCAAGTAAGCTAGGCTGCCTGGGCAGTGAGCTCCAGTGATCCTCCTGTCTCCAGTCCCCAGCACAGGGATGTACCATGCCTGGCTTTGGATATGGGTTTTGGGGATAGAAATCAGGACCTCACGTCATTGACTCGGCCATGGCCCCAGTCCTGGGAAGAGTATTTTTAACACTATATTTACTACTGGACACCTTCAAGTGTTAGTTTCCCCATGGAAGTTGGTAGGCAGGGCACAGTTCATTAAAGGGCCTCCTTCAACATACTTTCTTTGTCTCCAGCTTAACAAAAACTGATCCCCAAGGAACCTCGGACACATGACTTCTTGCCAAGTCCTCCAGCAGTCCAGCATGGACCTGCTTCAGAAGTGTTTGAAATATCAGGGCAGAAGAAATTCCCACCCATCCAGTGGCTGGCCGGTGACTGCCTTGACTGTGGGACTTCTCTGTGGGACGGAATCCTAACTGTTGCAGTTAACTTTTTGTTGCTAAGACAGACATCTGACCAGAAGCAGCTTATGGGAGGAAAGGGTTTATTTCAGGTCTATAGTATCCAGGGGAAGTTCCATCATGGGGGAAAAAGCTGGCTCACTTTCATAGATCTATAGCAGAGAGACAACAGCCAACACCCACAAGCATACATAGAGCTCAAGCTGGCTCTCTAAATACCTAGTGGGGCTGGACCAATGATCCACAGGGGGTACATGCCCTGTAGCAGGGATCTGCCTGCTGGACACTTAAGTAGGAAGCTTAATCTTAATCAAAAATGCCCGAGTCTATGGGGCCATACATTGAAACCACCACACTGACCACTGCCTTGTCGAGGCAAATACAGACAATAACCTCTGGCAAAGTGTGCTTATGAAATATTGAGAGATAACTCAACACACATCCACCCATTCATACAGCTATCCCTTCAGCCATCCCAACATCATAATTGTTTTGAAGAAAAAAGTTAAATAGAGCCATAAGCTGAGAAAAACACATGATAAAGTCTCCAACATTTATCAATCAGATTCAGTAATTATCAGTATTTTCTTTCAGTTGATTTTTTTTTGTGATGGTTCATCTTCATTGTCAGTTTGACTGGATTTAGAACCTCTGTGGAGCACACACTGGGTCTCTGAGCACGTTCTCAGAGTGGTTTAACTGAGGGTGGAGAACACACACAGAACATGGGGCCATCCCATCCCATGAGCTAGGGCCTCAGATGGAGCAAACGGGAAAAAGAAGCCAAGCTGAGCATCAGCCTCATCTCCCTGTGCCTCCTGACTGTGAATGTAGCAGGACAAGCCACCTCACATTCCTGACACCATCCCTTCCCTGCCAAGATGGGATATATTCCCGAAATTTAAGCCAAAGTAACTCTTTCTCCCTTAAGTTTCTTTTTCTTATTGAGTCAGGTATTTGATCATAGCAACAGTGAAAGCAACAAATATGGTATTTAAAAAGTAAGTTCCATGGCTGGAGAGATGGCTTAGTGGTTAAGGCATTTGCCTGCAAAGCCAAATAACACAGGTTCGATTACCCAGGACCCACGTAAGCCAGATGAACAAGGTGGTGCATGTGTCTGGTGTTGTTTGCAGAGGCTAGAGCCCCTGGTGCGCCCACTCTTTCTCTATCTGCCTCTTTCTCTCTTTCAAATAAATAAATAAAAATAAATATTTTTTTAAAAAGCAAATTCCAGGTATTTCATTTCATTTCTAAATACTCCATTGTGAATCTTTTAAAAAGTACACTAGAGTTTCTCATGTAAATACAATGCCATTTTCTTTCAGCATTGGAATTTCTTCACATTTGCAATCATCAAGTCCTAGCCCCTTGTCAACTGACGTTAGGGTTTCTGATCTAACTGGAGCTGGTTTGTCTGAATCCAGATTCAGAGCTGGGCCCCACTCTGCATTCGATTAAGTCTCTTTGGAGCTCTTTCACTCTTCAACACCTCCTTTTGTCTTGTGACCTGTGGGATGGGTCTGTCCTTCGCTTCTTCACTGCATCTTAACCTGTTAGCTAACCCATCAGTGTCCCGGAAGCAGAACTGAATTCTAAAGGCTTAGTTACAGTAGATTTAGGCTCAGCGCTTTCTGGCAAAGATCTCTGAAGGAGACACGTTTTGTCTGAATTCCGTCCTTCATGATGGAAGGTTGACCAGTGACTGGCTTATCATAAGGCAGCCTGCTGCCCTTGCAAATTCTACACCATTTTCACCCCCTGTTCCAACTACCACAGACCTATTTCCTGAATATTCGGTTTCCTTCAGTGACTGTTCTCTCTGTCAGCCTCTCCATCTTTTCAGCTGAAATCCTTCTACAAAGAAGGCCTTCCTTCATCAAGTAGTTTACCTGGTTTCTCAAAAATATACTTCGTACAGGGCAATGCCACACCGTGTCATTTTACTGGTTGGGAATTTTCCTACTAAGTGAATGTGTGTAAGTGCAGATATGTTTATCGCATGATCGAAAGCTGGAGTGAGGCCCCCCCAAGAGCCAGGTTCCTTGTGCGGGTTGCACCTTTAGGTCTACAGGGAGGGAACCGGTGATGAGCTGGCTGACTTGATGCCTCCATGAAGCTGGAATGCCCGATGCCCCACTCAGTTATAGAAACATCTCCAGAATGCAACAAGAACACTTCAGCACAACTAAACCCATGTTGTGGTTAGAATGGTGAACTAGAACCCACAGGCTCATGTGCTGGAGCACTTGATCTCCAGGTAGTGGTGCTGTATTTGGGATTGTGTAACCTATTCAGGGGCTTAAGACCTAGATTGTAGAAGTGGATTCTAGAGATGGGCTTGGAAGGTTGCAGCCCAATCCCTTGACATAGCCCAAACGCTCTGCTTCCTGGGCAGCACCATGTGACAGGTAACTACCACGTGCTCCTATTGCCAGGGCCTCAAGCTACTCCCGCCACCATGCTGGACTGGATTCTATTAAACTGTGAGTTAAAAGAAGTCCTTTGTCCCTTAAGTTGTTTCTCACAGGTATTCTGTCACATATTGGTATGTCATGTCAGGCACCGTGGGGGGCCATCCCTCCTCTAAGGAAACTCCACTAAAGGACTCAGTGTACCTGGCAGAGAGGAATCGCCTGCTAAGTCCACCCACCCACGGAGTCTTATCTGCTCACAAGAGGGCAGAGCTCATTTCTTCTTTCATTCATCCCTGTGTGAAGTGATTTTTTTCTCCATACCAGTCAGCTCATGGCACACAGACCTTCACTGGGGTGGTGTGTCAATCTCCCCTAGTTTCCCTTATAAAACATAACATCTGAAAGCCACCCACTCAGTAGAGGAAGGAGATGTGTTGGCCCCCAACTTTTGGTGCTCAAACTTACATGGAATTTGGAAGAGGAGGAAACAGTCTAGCTTCTTGGAGATGTGACCCCAAATCCAGTTCTATTCTAGCAAATGTGGGGATATTCTAACCCACTCAGACCATGACAGAGCCCGCCTGAATTCTAGTTTTCTCTTACTCAAAGGCAAAGATAAAAGATCTGGGTTAACCCGTGAGCAACAACTTAACTCAGCGTGGCTGCCATATGAGAAGGGATCCAACAGTCAACGTCACGGATCCAGACTGAGAGCTGTCATACGCCATTGTCGGATGGCTCTGCGTGTGTGCGTGTGGTCTGAGGATGATGGGAGACAACGTACACTTTCCTCCTGGAATCAACAGGCTCTTGGCATTTGATCTAGCACATAGGCCAAGGTAGGTGTCCTGGTACGTGCCACAGAGAGGCCTGTTGTCCTACTCGTTTCTCACCCCATGGAACAGTGTGTAAAACTCCTGCTGTTCAGAGATTCTTATACTAAGCAGGTTAATTAAACCTTAATTTGAATCTCCCAGTTTATATGGGTCTGGCCTTAAAATTATCCCACCTAATTCTCTGTCTGTATATGCATTAGTGAAGGAGGAAGAGGTAAGGTAAGGCATTTTATAAGCCTGAGTCATTAAATTGGCTTAATCTAATTAGTAAGTTGTGAAACAGTTGAAGGGATTTGATGGACATGCCACCTCAGGAAAGCCAATGTGTCTTAAAATATTATTTTTCTTTGCAAAACACCAGCTGTAATGTTTTTGGTATGATAACAGTTCATGGTAAAATTAAATTAGCCAACATGACCTAGAAGTCCCATACTGACACATTCATCCAGGTCACCTACAGATCTGGCTGGCGGAGGCTCCAGGACTCCCGTCCTCTGGAGACAGTGTTGACTTGAGTCTGGCTTTGAGGCAGTCAGCCAACTTTATGACTCAGAATATCTGGATATATGTGAACTTCCAAATGCTTGGCAAACACCATCCTCAGCCCTCACCTCCTAATCCATCATGGCCTGCTCCCCCACCTTTAAACACACACACACACACACACACACACACACACACAGAGAGAGAGAGAGAGAGAGAGAGAAAGCCATTGCCCTAATGCTCTTGGAGGCAGCCTGTTAACGTTTGCTGTCCTTCCTACCTTTACAATTGTAAATATAAATCAACATGCTGTCACTGATGAGCCTTCTGGGAAATTCACAGCCTCAGCTCAGGTTGTTAAAAAATGTGCGTGAGAAGTTTCCAAAGGGAACCCCACATTTGTCCTGCGTCCACAGCTGGCCATGGGCAGCACGTATGCACCTGGTAATAGGTACAGGCTAAGATGGTTTCCAAGTCCTGGTCCCCGTTGTAAGTAGCTGGTAATCCGCCCTGTGTGTAAGGAGCATGAAGTTGCCCTGTTGCCTGTGCCCTGGGTAGGCCGCAGAACACTGTAAGCAAAGCCGTGCATGCGTGTTTGCTCCTGCGCAGCACCCTCTCCGGGAAGAAATCAAATAAAGATAAGAACATCCTATGAGTCTTGTAACACAGAAGTGTTTTGGTGGTTGAACTTGAGGAAAGGTACGTGCTGCGGGGGGAACTCCATCTTCAACTCTCGGCAGGAGGCTGTGTGGGAAAACGGTCTCGGAAGAGAGAATCAATAACTTGTGTAGCAGACGCAGTGTGTTGATAAATGGTTTGGGTTTTGAAGAGCACAGGAGGGGCGACCACAATGAGCCGGAAGTAGCCAGTGCAAACAGCTCATTGATAGGAGCAAGGGGCAGTCTTGCTGGGATAACTCATGGGCATCTCTCATTTAAACCAAGATGGGAGCTACAGAGATGGCTTAGTGGTTAAGGCACATGCCTGTGAAGCCTAAGGACCCAGGTTCAATTCTCTAGGTCCCACGTAAACCAGATGCACATGGCGGTGCATGCATCTGGAGATCATTTGCAGTGGCTAGAGGCCCTGCCTATTCTTTCTTTCTTTCTCTCTCTCTTTCCCTCTGTCTCTAATAAATAAATTTAAAAAAAAGCCAAGATGGAAGCCAGGCATGGTGGTGGATGTCTGTAATCCTAGTACCTGGCAGATGGAAGGTATAGAATCAGAGGTAAGAGGGGCCTCTGAGCCAGTCTTCCCGAGTTTGAATCTAGGTTTGCCAGCTTCTGGCTGTATCATCTTGGATAAGTCACCTACCTTGTCTGTGCCTGCTTGTATTCATGGGTCAGACAGGGCTAATAATAGTTCCCACTCCACAGAATTTAAACAGGCTGTGTACCACGCTTTCCAGCATGAGCAGAATACCAGGATTCACTATGATTTGCTTATCAAAGCTTCTTAAATAGTGGTCCATGAGCTGAGGGGTCTTGCAATGGATTGTGAAGGTGCACAAAAACTTTTAGAAACAATAAAAGGTTTATGAATGTGAAGCCAACAAAAATTAATTCCAAATGACCTGCATGATGAAGCAGAGGCTTCATCACAGGGCTTAGCTGCAGCCTTTCTTCTGAACGCCCACACGCTCTGCACCTCTCATCCTGTCACTGCCCACTTCCCCACCCCTCAGCTAAGACATGCCACTCCTGGGTGTTGTAGGTGGCAGTGCACATACAGGATTCTGCCTTTGGAGAAGCAATGGCTTTACTACAGAAAATAGAGGTTTTTACTATTTTCCTACTGCCATCACTTAGTATGTATGCATCAAAGGAGAGTATCTTGGTTTGTATTGTGTGAAATGAACAAGCATGTTATCTCATGCAGATATAGCATGCAGATTTGCTTTAGTTTTCTAATATTTTATTTATTTATATTTATTAGACAGAGAGAGAGGGAGGGAGGGGGAAAAGGACCACATTGGGGCTTATAACCACTGCAAAGGAACTCCAGATGAATGCAACACTTTGTGTATCTGGCTTTATATGGGTACTGGGGAATTGAACCTGGGTTTTGCAGGCAAGCATCTTAACTGCTGAGCCATCTCTCCAGCCCAGATTAATTTAAAAATATTTTTATTATTTACTTGTAGAGAGAGAGGAGAGACAGGGAAAGAGAGAGAGGAGGAGAGAAAGAATGGGTGTGCCAGTGTTTCCAGCCACTGCAAACCAACTTCAGATGCATGTGCCACTGTGCATCTGGCTTTATGTGGGTCCTGGGGAATTGAACTTGTGTCATTAGGTTTTTTTTAGGCAAGCACCTTAATTCCTGAGCCATCTCTCCAGACCCTGCTTTAGTTTTTAATAAATAGTAAAATTACATGTATATCTGAAGATTTGTTTGAAAATACAATTCCTTATGATTTATCAGTAAATGATTTGTATGCCTAACACACACACACACACACACACACACACACACACACACACACGCTTAAGGGTCACATAAGCATCTCTCAGGTGAAATGGCATCTGTGTGGAAAACTTTCAAGAACCCTGATTGTGCAGCCAAGCCAAGCAGATTGCTTCTCTGTGATGCCGGCCTGGCCTGGCCTGGTTGGAGAGTTGCCTTGGAGCCCATATTCAGTATGCCCCCCCATTTTTTGTTTGTGTGTGGGAGTATAGTATATGTAGTGTGTGTGTGTGTGTGTGTGCGCACACATGTGTGCAGGTGCATTGGCCCTGTGTGCATCCATGTCCTCCTCTATGTTTTCTTGAGACAACCTGGAGCTTGTGTTGCTTTTATTTAGATTGGCCAACCACGGAGTCCCAGCAATCCTCCTATCCTGTGTTATAGACACGCATGGCTATGCTGGGTTTTTTAATATTTATTTTTATTTATTTATTTATTAGAGACAGAGAGAGAGAGTGAGAAAGATAACAGGTGTGCCAGGATCTCTACCCTCAGCAAACGAACTCCAGATGCACGCGCCACTATGTGCATCTGGTTTATGTGAGTCCTGGAGAATCAAACCTGGGTCCTCAGCCTTCACAGGCAAGTGCCTTAACTGCTAAGCCATCTCTGCAGCCCCTGTGCTGGGGTTTTTATGTGAATGCTGGGGATTGAACTGAGGCCCTCATGTTAGTACAATAGGCAGTCTTACCCACAGAGCCATCGTCTCAGTCCCTGCAGAGTCCCCTTGCTGGAGGTACCGAGCCTCCTCGTGGAAGCCATCCATCAATGGAGGGCCGCCATGTGGAGAATCAGGGCAGTTAGGCATATGTGTGTCTTCACAGACTCCTGGGCTTCTGTGCATCTTGCTGGGTGTCAATCTGTCTTCCTTCCCTTGCTTGGCAGGCCTGGCCCATCTTCCATCACTCACTGGCCACCCACAGTGGGTACCCTTTCAGTGCTCTTGCCTGGCCTCGCTCCCCATTCTCACCCCCTTAGAGCTGACACTAATGCGGCCGGGAAGGAGAGTGAGTTGTCACCTTGCTGGGTTTTTTTTTTTTTTTTTTTGGTTCACCAATAAGCTACACACAGATCTAACAACTTATTTACTGCCAGTGTGGTTTGGGGGAGGAGATGGAAGATCCTCAGCTTCAGGAAATTGAAGACTTGCAACAACAAAAGGGTCCTTCCCCCTTCCCCTGTACCAGGGTCTCTCACCCTCCACTCTCCTGATAGTTCTGGCTGCTGTTCTTGTGGCCATGTCTGGTCTGAATGCTTTATGATGTTTCGTTAGTGCATCCATGGCCTCCGCCCACCGATGCCAGCAGCACTCTCCAAATTGTAATAAACAAGTATTTATGGCTTTGTGCTGACTGCAGGGGTCCGTGTGGCCAGACATGCTTTCTGTATACACCCAGGTACAAAGAGAAGAAGCTTCCTGGACAGGCTTGAGCCCATGGAGCAATGGAGTCCAGGCGAATGGCAGGGACATGTGGGAGGAAGGGAGGAGGCAGCACAGCCCCCAGCCTTACGTGACCCTCCTTTCACGGGGGAAGAGAGGAGGACGGAACGGTGACATTTCCATGTTTGTGGGGAAGAAAATAGCCACATGCAAACTTGGATCCACAGGGGTGGGAGTCCAATGCCAAGTTCATTCCTGGGGCAGCTAACTCGGTAGGGAATCTGGTCACTGGATGACTGACACATGGCCCCACTTCTCAGGAGGGTGAGAGCCAGGGAGGGGCTTTTGATTCTTCAAGGGAAACCAGCAGAAGCCGCCATTCTGAGGAGGACCACAGCTCAAGAAAAAGCATCTTTCATTACTTCCTCTGGGTGCAAAGCCCCCTGTGAAGGTCATTTTGTCAACCTGATAGCATTGAGAAACTTCATGGGAGCTACCCGTGGGCCTGCCAGTGAGAGAATTTCTAGATCGCATGAATTGAGGTGGGAGACCTACCTTCACTGTGGACCGCTCTGCCCCATGGCCTAGGGTCCTGACTGTATAAAGAAGACGAGCACTCATGTCACTCTGCTTCCTGCAGCGGGTGCACGGTGACCAGCTGTCTGAGGCTCCTGCCACGATGACTTCCCCAGCCGTCATGTACAGTGCTCTCTGTGAACCAAAACACACCCCTTCCTGAAGTTGCACCGAGAAAGATAACTAAATGCACCCCCGAATGCATTTCCAGCTAAGTGTGCCACGCAGGTGACCTGCAGCTCTGAGGGCCCAGGGGACACTAACGTGGTTGGTTCACAGGCCCTGGTGACCATGGGTATGCATGTTGGCTTACTTCTCATAGACTTGTTTTTATGTAAAGTGAGAGAATTGGATGTCTTATTCAACTTAATTATGCCTGGCGACCTCGTTCCAGGCTGCCCTGGGGAGGCCTGGCATTGGATCCAGTTAGATTTCCCTTCCCTGAGGGGTTCTGAACTTGTGTGACATCAGAGACATCGGAAGTCCCAGGAAGGCAGAAGTGGTAGGAGGAGGATGGATGGTGACAGGTACCTGGCTGGCATTCAGAGCGCCACTTTAGAGTGGTGGGGAATCCAGGGCTCTCTCCATTCTGGACCGTCTTCTGTTTAGTTCCTCTGCCCCCCGTAACCATTCCCACTCTCTTCTCTAGCAGGAAGTCGCCAAGTCAAAGTTAGAGGCCGAATAGATGGTGGGAAATGTCCTGGCGTTCTAGTCTAGCCCAAGGATTCTAGGTCAGCCTTGAAGGCTCAATGGGGTCTTATCTTCTTAAAGATTGTCCCCCCAGCACTTTGGGCCTCCAGCTCAGCCCCAGAGGTGGAAATAGGCTCCTGCTGGGGTAGGGTATCTAGTTCCACGGCTGTGTAAACACAAACGCTGCTTTGTAAAAGCTTGATTGTAGACACCCCTATGTTGCTGTGGTTTGTCCCCATCAGCGTGTGCTGGAATTGCATTGTGAGTGTAGAGGTGTGGGGAGGCTGGACCTTGAAGGAATACTGTCTCTCCAAGCATGGATCCAGTCTTTCAAGCATAGGTTAGCTCCCCATGAAGCAGGCCGCTAGGGAACAGGTCAGCCTTCATGCCCACTTTGTCTCTAGCACGCGTGCGCTAACCCTTCTGCTTTTTTGACCATGTTGGAGCAGCCGTAGGCACTCTCCCTAGAAGCCAGCCATGTGCCACCTCATCTTGGACTTCCAGTCTCCAGAACTTCGGGCTGGATCAACCTGTTTTCTTACATATCTTTCAGTCTCAGGTGTTTGCGACTTGTAACGGAGAAGAGACAGCGCCTACATCCTGGAGAGAAGGGGCAGAGTCTATGTACGTCTGTGCCCCCTTCCACTGGAAAAGGCCATGAGTCCAGTTCTCAGTGGCATGAGACCCCCTTCTCACTACTGGCCAGAATCCATGATGCCTGGCCATCTCTCTGCCAGCTCCAGCCCTCAACCTAGATACCAACATGTCATGACTGGCTATTCTGGCTGACTTTCCCCGATCTAGAATCCCACACACATGGTCGCAGACATACACTCTTGGTTGAGTTCTGAGCATTATATGATACCCATGGACTGAGCTGTAAGAAACCCGTGGGGTGAGTGTCCTCAGGTTCCCTCCTTACTGAAAGGTAAGTGAAGGCAGACTAGATTAAATGGGATCGGCAGCTGATATCACCTGGCCAGGCTGAGCCAGGCTGGACTCGCTGGCTTCTTCCCCTCAACTTCTTATGTTATTATTGTTTGGTCTTGAGTTTTTAATTGTGCACGACAGTGACTTAAGAGAATAAGAATAAGGGTGTGCCCCTTATTTAAAAACACCAGAGAGAGTGACCTGCTACTGTTCAAAAATTCATTCCAAGTGTCAAGATGCAGTGAGAGGCCCAGTGGCTCAGCGTCTCATCATTTGAACCCTTCCAGGCAATGTAAAGTGCAATTATTGGCAAATATTAGCAAAGTGGCAGATTGTCATGTTCTGCGAGTAACTGTCTCAGTTAATTGAGACATCTAAAGACCACACAGGGAGAAGCTGAGGGTGTCACCCAAGAAATCCAACTCCCTAGACTGGCATATCATCAGCAGGCTGGGTGCCATGCGGGAGGGAGAAGCCAAATGCATCCCATGTTCCGTGTGCCAGTTGATTAACAGAGCGGCATCAATATGGTCTCCGAGGACAGGCCCATGGAGTTTACCCTCTGGCTGCAAGGAAATAGCTGCCCCCCTTGCTGGTGGCACAGGTGGCACTGGAGAAATGGCCATCGACATGTGATGACCCAGCATAAGAAGGTATAGCATTGTTGACTTCCATTAAAGAGATAAGAACTTTCAAGAAGACCCACATATATTTCAAGCCATATAACTAATTCACCTGCATTAAATGTTCACTTTTTTCTGGTCTGAAACCTGATGGATGTGCTACCATAATTAGTTTATTTTTTCAACTTCTAAAGCACCCACTCCCTGGACAACTTACCTCAAGCCCCCATGGGTGAAAATGCTTATTTTTCCTCCTCAGAAACAACACCCGAGACCCTTACGTCACTTGTGCATTTGTCCTTCAGCCTGTGGACTCCTGTGTCCTAGATGTCAGCATTTCAGGTATCAGTTATAGAAGAACATGTCAATTTTCTCCAAAGTGGTTTGTCAGTCTCACATAACAATTAAGGGACTCTGGGAAGGATAAAAGGTGTGTGTGGATTGGAACTGTGGATTTCCTCTCAAAGACCAAACTGTGCAGAACTGCAGTGCTTACTCGGGTTAATTCACTTTGGGGAGGGAGGAGTGGAGATGGCCAGACTCACTCTGCCCGGCTTTACTAACTCATTCGTAATTAGCCCATAGCTTCCATACAATTTAGCTCATGCCATATGGGCTAATATCGTGCAGAACGGTACCCCCCATGCAGGTGACAGTCTGTCACATTGAAGGCAGATTAGCATAAAACAAACAACAACACACCCTATCGGCAGTGGTGCCATTTCCAACACCAGAGTCACGGCTGTGTAAGCACTTCATTACAAACTCTTAGTTTCAAAGATTTTATAAATTAGTCATTTAAAAAAAAATCACTCTGGGCTGAAATAAAACCCAACCAATCAGCTTACAGCCAGCAAGGTTTATGTTCAATGACACTTGAAAAAACATGTGGCAAGGCCCCAAGTTCTGGCTCCACTCTCTTTCCTCAGAGTCCCTGAATCAAAGACCGAGTGCAACTGTTTGGTGAGTGACAGAGACCCACGTCTGCAGAGGAAAAGATTTTGTCCTTCTAGAGGAGACACGCCGGCTTTTCAGGCTCCGCTTTCCATTGTTCAGATGCTGAGCAGACACTGGGGCAAGGTGGGCTAGATTATGTACTGGAATCCAGGGTCCCACTTTGACCATGCAGATGTGCGGCTCAGTTACTTTCTCTTTGCTGGGACAAAGCACATAACAAGAAACAACTTAAGGAGGGCTGGAGAGACGGCTTAGCGGTTAAGGCACTTGCCTGGGAAGCCTAAGAACACATGTTTAAATCTCCAGGTCCCACATAAACCAGATGCAAAGTGACGCAAGTAGGCAATGTTGCACATGTGCCACAAGGGGGCCCACACATCTGGAGTTCCTTCACAGTGGCAGAAAGGCTCTGGTGCACCCATTCTTTCTCTCTTTCTGCCTCTTTCTCTCTCTCTCTGTGTCTCTCTTTCAAAAATAAAATTATAATAATAAAAATAACTTAAGGAAGGAAAATGTGTTTCATGGCTTATGGTTTCATGAGAATGTTTTCCACGCAGTGTACAAGTCATGGAGGCTGGAGCCAGAGGGCCACTGGTCCCATTGCAGCCTGAGTCGGGGAGCTAAGTGTGAGTGGGAAGTTAGGCCAGCCTGCAAAACTTCAAGGCTGCTGGCAGTGACCCACTTCTTCCAGCAAGGCCCCACCTCCTAAAGGTTCTACAACCTTCCCAAGCAGAACCACACACTGGGGATTCAGTATTCACACACTCGAGGCTATGGGGGCATTTCACATTCGAACATAACAATGTGGTTTGGAGCCCTTCAGAGGTAAGGCCCAGTGGGTGGTTCTTTGGTCAGCTGGGGCTATGTACTGAGGAGGAATTGCAAACCCTCAGCCTCTGTGGTTTCCTGGCTGTTATTGCTGCCCTCCACTCATACTGCCATGCCATTTTGATGCCACATATCATGAGGTCCAGCGCCAAGCTGCTACTGGCATCCCATCCTGCTGTTGATCCTCCAGAACTTTGGGTGTATAAACTTCTTTTCAAAGTCACCAAGCCCCAGTTAATTCATTACAGTAATGGAAAATTAACCCAGCATGATCATGCCATTTGGACATACGCCCAATTGAAGTTGAATACTGTTTCCGTTCAAGAGAGGTGGAACCTAAGTTCTAATCCAGGCAGGTTCTCCTAGTGGGGAGAGAACTACGCCAAATGCTTTCTGACATTTCTCTCTGAGCAAAACTGAAATTGAAGCACTGGTGGCATTTATAGTTTTCAATCATTGAGAGGCCAGAGCTGTGAAAAGAACTCTGGTACAAAGTTGACCAGGCTTTTGCTGAGCCTGGAATGAACTTAGCCACAGTATCAGCTGCTCACCACACTGTCAGGACCATGATGATCCAGTGATCCAGTGCTCCTCGATGGGAGAGCGGGGTCCACGGCTGCTCTCAGCCCCGGGCAATCTTCTCACTTACATGGGAACCCCTTGCTTTCTTGGCCCATCACTGAACTTCTCTCCTGTTTTGGTGCCTGTGGGAACACTGCTGTCCAGAACCTTCGAACCTGTGTCTGCTGTGGTTTCTTCCTACTCCTCCACAAGTTCAGGAAGGGCAAGTGAGGATGTCTCAGGCTAGTGTGAAACACACAGCAGCAGATACAAGAGGTGGGCAGGCTGTTTCTGACCCATTGTCACTGTACCAAGCAACTGGGGCTTTCTAAAGGTGGGTGGAGGACCAGAAAATCCTTGGGCTCTAGGGAGGCCAATCATCCGCAGTCTGGATGCAAACACACTGAGCCAGTAGGTCCCACTGCTGCTCCCTGTGTGTCCGTCTTTCCCAGTGAGGCTCTTTGCCTGGGTGGTTCTGGGGAGAAGGTTTCTCATTAAGAGCAAGCCGATTCATCCTCTGACAAAGGATGTGTGTTTACTTACATTTAGTCATGTTCCAGGGGAGAAAATGCCACTTCTTTATTAAAACTGCATTATCAAGTCTATGGTTGTGTGTGTGTGTGTGTGTGTGTGTGTGTGTGTGTGTGTGTGTGTGTGAGTGTGCTGGGGGCTCCTTCCACTGCTGAGTAAATGTGGCCCAGCAAGTTCTGAGACTTCTTCCGAAACGCATCTCCGCTGCTTTACATCACTGGGCCAGACTCATCATGCCGCACAGACAGAAGCTCATTTCCCACCTCTCATTGGCCATTTATGTGACTCGGTGGCTTTCAAGTGGTGGGATGTGGGAGGACGCCAAATGTCCTGCCATTTCATAACCAGCAGCAGACAGAGCTCTTTTCAAAATGCCACCGCTCCGAGCATCTGTCGTTGTGAAGGAAGACTATGAATGGTTACTAGGACTTCAATTTCATTTCCCCATCACTTATCAAGCAAGAAGAATAATATGCCATTTGTGGACAAAAGGAGTGGGCTGAGGCCATTGTGCCAATGGCTGTATTTTTGTGTTCCTGTTTATTATTGACTGTAAAACCAACTTTGGCCTCTGTAATAAATGTTATCAAAATGCTCTGCGACTGGGGAGACTGCCACCCATTAAATCTATTTAACATCATCATAATTAAAGATGCAGCCCTGACATACATTTAAGACCAATGTCCACAAAAAGAAGCCACACTGCTAACCCCCAGCACTGCTGAGCTACTTGACAAAGCTGCTCTAAAGAGGTAGAGGGATGGGCAGAGCAGCCTTCCTGTCCCACACAGGAGGGGTTCACACACACACACACACACACACACACACACACACACACACACACACACTCCTCAAGGTCTCTGGAGTTCCCTGCTAGCTAGATAGCATCTCCAAAGGGATGCTTTTAGCTGCCTCACACTTCTTCAAGGAAAATGTGAGCAGTAACAAAACACAGGCAAAGGCAGCAGCAGACAAGATGATTGCTTTTGGGGGCAAAGTCACAGGAGAGAGTGGCCTGGTTGGAGTCGTCTGGGTGTGTCGAGGGGCGCCGCTCTCTCTCTAACTGCAGGAAGCTGCTCCCGGCTGCTTTTGATGTCTGAACATGAGGCAAAGCAGAGAGCAGCGAGGAGAGAGCAGCACTCTGGAAGGACCATCGGGCCTTGTCCAGGGATTGCCTCATTCATTTCCGTTTCTGTCTTCACATTCTGCCCTAGCCCTAGGCACCGTTCTTCCTCTGTGCTGAGTGCCCATGCCCAGGGGTTGATTTGTGCCCTGAGAGGGTGAATAGAGTGAGCAGGCACTAGAGAAGTGTGAGGCTTCCATTGAATTCGAGAAGGAATAGAGGATCCTTCCCTGTGGCCATGTTGCCAGTGGGTGTTGGTCTGGTACTGAGGTCGTGTGGGAGCCTTCCACAATACTGACCTGTACAGGAATTGAAAAATGTACCTGTCACATTTCCAATTCTGTTTTCTTTAATGTGTGTGGTATTGGTGTATGTATGCACACCCGCATGTATATGGATTCGTGTATATGTGAGTGTACAAATGTTAGATGCATCAGAAGGCAAGAGGGTTGACATTAGGTAACTTTCCCCATGGCTTTCCACATTATTTACCAAGGCAAGGTCTCTTGATAAACCCACAGATCACCAGGTTAGCTTGTCTGCCTAGTCAGCTTTCTCAGAGATCCTGTGCCTGCCCCTGAGTGCCGCGAATGCAGGAGGTTCCAGCAAGCATGTACATGGATGCTGGGGATCCGAACCCACTTCCTCACACTTGTGTGACAAGCGCTTTGTCCACTGTCCACTGTTTTCAAGTCCATGTCTTTCACCTTGTTGGTGAGCAGAGGGATGGGCATCTTGCTGCAGGGGCTGTTGGTCCCTTCCCTGGCACAGCCAGATCTCTAAACAGAGCTGTACCCTGCCTGGCACTGACCAACAGCACCCTTAGGCCATGATGTTCCTGACAGTGGTCACCAGAGGAGTGGATTCAGCACCTGACCTGACAGAGCTTTTCACAGCACACTCTGCCACGAGCATCAACCACTGAGTGGGTTGAGGGCCATGGGGATATTGTGCATAGTCCAGAGCAAATCGCTGCCCACAGCAGCCACAGGCTGAGGAAGACGAGCAGTGCAGGTTATTCTGGGACTGAGGTAGGGAAATGTGAGGACAGGGAAGGAAAGGGAATTGGGGGCTATAAGAGGGGAGGTTGAACTTAGTTTGAGAAAGGGGGAATGAAGAAGTGTGAACAGGGTGAAGTGGGGATGAGGCCAGCTTGACACTCCTCTTCCTGTGCCACACCCTGCTGGTAGCACTATAGGACTTCTCTGCCATCAGCGAACTTGGCCTGGGAAAGCTGGCATTAGTTCAGTGTTTCTGCTTTGCCACCAAAATTCAAAATAACCATGCATCTTTAGAAAGAATTCCTGTTGTACAGAGAAAGCAAATGCTAGCTGGTTCATAAACTCAGTTTTCTTTTTATTTCTGCAGAAAACAAACAGGACTCTAATTTTAATTCAATTTATTATTTATTTATTTTTGAGATATCATTTTGCATGTAGCTCAGACTGGCCTGGAGGTACCTACCCACTGGAGTGCTGGGATGACAAGGGAGTGGTACCTTAAGAGACTTACATTTTAAATACATTTGTGTATGTGAGTACAGGCATGCCAGGCAGGTAAGGGTGCAGGTATGTGCAGATGCATGTACACATGTAGGGACATGCATGCCGAAGCCAGAGGAAAACCTCTAGTATGGTCCTTCTGGAATGCTAGACACCTTTAAAAAAAATTTTTTTAAAATTATTTTATTTATTATTTTTGGAGATAGACACAGAGAGAAACACAGAGAGAGAGGAAGACAGACAGAGATGGGCGCGCCAGCAGTGTCTCAGCTGCCGCGAACGAAATCCAGATGCGTGCGCCCCCTTGTGGGCAAGTGTGGCATTGTGCCCTTGTGTCACTTTGGATCTGGCTAAACGTGGGACCTGGAGATTGGAACCACTGGAGATTGGAACCAGCGTTCTTAGGCTTAGCAGGCAGGTGCCTTAACCGCTAAGCCATCTCTCCAGCCCGCTAGACACCTTTTTTGAGACAGGCTTTCTCTTTGGCTTGAACTTTGCTGAGTAGACTACACTGGCTGGCCAGTGAGGCTTCTGCCCCACTAGAGCTGAGATTACAGGTTTGCACTGACATGATGGGCTCTTTGACATGGGTACTCAGAATTGAACTCTGCTCTGCGTGTTGCAAGGCCAGCACTGTACTGACTGACTGATTTCCCTAGTCTTTGAAGACATTTTTGAAATAATGACCTTTACTCTCCTAGTCTAGTTTTTTTTTTAAGAGAGTGAGAGAGAGTGAGGGGAGAGAGAAAGAGAGAGAGAAAGTTGAACACCAGGGCCTTAGCCACTGCAAACAAACTCCAGATGTGTGTGTCACCTTTTGCACCTGGCTTATGTGGGCCCTGAGGGGTTGAACCTGGGTCCTTAGGTTTCACAGGCAAGTGCCTTAACCACTAAGCCATCTCTCCAGCCCTAGTTTAAAAAATATTTAAGAGGAGAAAATATATATGGGGAGAGAGAGAGAATATAGAAAATGGGCACACCAGGCCTCTAGCCAATGCAATTAAACTCCACATGCATGCACCACCTTGTGCATCTGCCTTACGTGGGTGCTAAGGAATCAAATTTGGGTCCTTAGGCTTTGCAGGCAAGTGCTTTAACCACTAGGCCATCTCTCCAGCCCCTAGTCTAGTTTTATTTGCTTTCTTTAGTCCATTGGTTCATCTGCTTTTCCTCCCTCATCTGAGGTCTTGGGTGAGCCTTTTCCACCTCTTCCATCTGAGACTCTGCTTCCCATTCCGGGTCTCCAGCCAACTGGTTGAGGGTGGGGGGTCACCCTGCCAGCCTAGACCACTTCCTTCCACTTTCACCCAAAGTCAGATTGTCATGAACTCGAACATATAGCTGTGCAGAGTGTTGGTCTCCTGCTTGAGTTTGATGTTTGACTTTGTTATTTAGGGAGCAAAGTTTATAAAAACTCTGGCTGGTAGCAGCCTGCAGAAAAAAACTGCTTGGGGGAGTCCTGGACTCGGAAGGAGAGGGCAGACCACCCTTGCTGCCCTGGCAGGGATTCCTGTGCCTGGAGCCTCTGTTACTACAGCATGGTCACCTTCTGAAGGTCACGTGGGGAATGCTAAACTTCTTAGGGACAGAAGACGGGGAAGAACTAAGGGGTTGGGTGTCGAGATACAAAGAGGCATTGGGCTGAGGAGATGGCTGTCAGTGCTCGCTGCGCAAGCCCGAGGACCTGAGCTTGGATCCCTAGCACCCACGTAAAGGGCAGGCATGGAGGCACATCCCTGTAATCCCAGCTTTGGGAAGGTGGAGCCAGAGGACCCCTGGGCTTGCTGGCTAGTTAGTCTAGCCAATTCCATGAGCTCCATGTTCAGAGAGAGATCATGGCTCCAGAGGTCAGGCAAAGATTGATTGAGAAAGAGACCTGATACTGACCACTGGCCTCTACATGCACATAAACATGTGTTCCCTTACATGTATGTGGTGGTTTGGTTCAAGTGTCCTCATAAACATAGGTGTTCTGAATGCTAGGTTCCCGGCTGATGGAGATTTGGGAATTAACGCCTCCTGGAGGCAGTGTATTGTTGGGGGCGGGCTTATGGGTATTATAGCCAGTTTCCCCATGCCAGTGTTTGGTACACTCTCCTGTTGCTATTGTCCACTTCATGTTGGCCAGGGGGTGATGTTCCCTTTCTGCTTATGCTATCGTTTCCCCTTGTCATCATGGAGCTTCACCTTGAGCTCGTAAGGCAAAATAAACCTTTTCTTCCCCACAAGCTGCTCTTTGTCAGGTTATTTCTACCAGCAACGTGAACCTGACTGCAACAGTAAATGGTAGCGAGGAGTGGGGTTGCTGCTAGACACCTGACTATGTGGCTTTGGCCTTTTGGAGCTGATTTTCAAGAGGATTGTGGAAGAATTTGAAACCTTGGCCTAAGAGATGCCTTGCAGTGCTGTAAGTACAGCTTGATGGACTATTCTGGTCAGAGTTGAAAGACCTGAATGCAGTAAGAATTATGGACTGTGAAGTTTGGCTTATGTGGGGGAGAAAGAGCTTTTTTTGGACTGGGCTAGAAGCCGTTTGTGTGGGAGGCTTGCTGGTGTGTATCTGTCCTGAGAATTTGTGTAGAAACAGACTGGTGTGTGCAGAGGGATATGGCACAGAATTGAAATCTTTGGGCTGAAACTAGTGCTTGTTCATCTGCAATGATATGACAGATTACAACCTTTGAGATTAGGCCAGCTGACCTGCACTGGGGCAACAGGAAGAATGTAGACTCCTTTGAAGGGGCCTGAGTGCTCAAGGAGTGTCCTGTTCTTCAAACTCTGATTTACTCCCCTCCCTGGATTAACAAATTGGCACCCTACCTGGTATTGTGGAGAATAAGAAATGCAGGAGAGAGAAGGTCATTGAGTTTGCAGTGTGGTCTTGTGTTTTGGAAACAGCCGTGGGCAGTGTGAAGCAAGTTTGCTGGTTGCCTGCATGGAGACCCGATGGAGCCCTGAGGATGAACCGTGGGTTGCAGTGGAGACCCGGTGGAGATGCGGGGACCACAAGATGGCTGCTAAGGAAAGCATGAAGTTTCCAGGACTGTGAGTAGCCTAGCTGGAGGGGCGGAATTGGAACTCCAGAGACTTGTTACTGGCTAGAGTTGTTGGACTTGGAGCTACAGAGTTTGATGTTTGCCCTGTATGAATTTTGTATTGGTTGAATATTTCTTTGCTATGCCCAATGCCATCTTTTGCAGTGTGAGTGTTTATTCTGTGCCGTTATGGGGTTTGGGGGGATTGTTTTGCTATTATGGCTCAGTTAAAAGATGTGACTATATTTGGACATCATTAGCATTGATAAAAACTATGGAGACTCTTAAAGTTGGCCTGAATACATTGCATTTTACATCATGTATGGTTATCAGTTTATGGGGTCCAGGGGCAAAATGTGGTGGTTTGAGTCAGGTGTCCCCCACAAACTTAGGTGTTATGGATGCTAGATTCCCAGCTGATAGAGATTTGGGGATTAACACCTGTTGGGGGCGGGCTTATGGATATTATAGCCTGTTTTCTCTTGCCAGTGTTTGGCACACTCTCCTGTTGCTATTGTCCATCTGACGTTGGTCAGGGGGTGATGTCCACTCTCTGCTCATGCCATCGTTTTCCTCTGCTATTGTGGAGCTTCCCCTGGAGTCTGGAAGCCCAAATAAACCTTTTTTCCCACAAGCTGCTCTTGGTCAGGTGAATTGTGCAACACACAAACACACACATACACATCACACACATACGTGTAAAAGAGCAGAAGAAGTACTTAGTTCTTACACATCCCAGGATGCCTTTCACTTATGGACACTGAGCAGAATGAGGTCAGTATTCCCAGGCTCTGACCCCAGAGGACCTTCCCGAGGAAACGGGGCTCTTTCTCCTGTGCTTGGCCACTTGGCCAGGGCCAGGGCAGAAGCTTCTCCCCTTGGCCCAGGGGCTCTTCCTCGTAGCTGTACTGCGGCTTACTGAGCTGAGTAAGCGTGGCTCCCAGGCCCTCTGGTGCTTGAAGAAGATGGAGAGGACATGTCTGTGAAGCGGGCATTTCTAGAGCCCACAACCTGTGCCCCTCCCTATGCCAGGCTTAGGATTCCAGAGCTTTCCTGTGTTGTTCTCAAGTGTGTGGGACATCACAGAGAGTGGTATAATCAATAAAACAGCTAGTTTTGAGAAAAGCCAAGGCGCTTGGGAAGGGGAGTGCAGTGGGGATAAAGATCAGGAAACTTGCACCACCCTCTGAATTCCCTGGGAAAACCACAGCATTGAGAAGCTTCTCTGGACCACAGCCTAGCGTTTCCCTTTGAGGGAGCCACAGCCTTTGTATAGCCTGCAGCCATGGGATTTATCCCTCCTGTGGCCCTCCAGGCACAAGGACACCAAGAAATATCCTTGTCCCCAGTGCTGCTGCTACTCTGCTGGTTGTGGATCAACCTCCCGTGCCCTTGTCCCCACGGCAGCCCTGGCGGTGGGCTCTGGGTTCGAATATTACTTGTTTCTTTCAACCACTTAACGAAGGCTGGTTGGGCATGCACACTCTCTCCGATAGTGATGCTGCTGGGTACAGACTGAGTCCCTGAACCTCACTGTGCCTCTGCTCTCTTGTAAGCCAAGTCCAAGATCGAAGTGGAAGTGCAGAGATGTGAATACAATGCCACCACGGCCGTAAAAGCACAAGGCGTGCCACTCAGGTGCAAGAGGAACTGGCTGTCAGTGCTGCTTAGAGAAGGTTTAATGTGGGAAACCAAGCAGATGTGGGGGCCAGGAAGGGGCTGCATGGGCTTGTAGCGGTCATCCACTCTTCTTAGGAAACTCAGCTATCTAAAGAGATGCCACAATTTCCAGGCCTCCCAGGACCCCATCCTCTGAGTGTCCCTCTCTTGACAACAGGACAGACCTGTGGCCAGAGGAGCTCTTGTCCCTCACTCCTGTGCTAGAAAGCAGGAGGACTCTTGTGAGGGTGCCACACATGGTTCAGGGGGGCATTTGTGCCATCCTTGTGGTTGTAGTAATTATGATGATGTGTATCGTCCCCTCGGTTCCACCTCCGTAGAAGCAGAGCGCACGCTCTGGTTTATGAGACGGGAAGGATGCTCATGCGCATGAAGCTCTTGCTCAGGCTGGGTGGCCAGGCTGTCTCACGGGCAGATGCCACCCTCCCAGTGCTTCCCAGCTCAGCATCCAGCTGGTCAGCCGGGGCTGTCATGTGCCATTTGTACTGTGACCTGACTGCCTCACCTTCGGACAACCCTGTCATGATATGGAGTAGAAATGTTAACTACTGAAATGGATGAAAAGATGGATGGTTCTGGGTCTCCACCTTTGGGAATATGGAATGCATTCCCCAACCCCTTTTTTGGAATGTTCTATAGCAGCAGAAGCAAACTAATTGATAGATGTAAACTTATTCTGATACATATGGTGAGAGCTGGATTGGATCACCCCCCATTCTCCAAAATGGCTTGGAAGAAAAGGACTGGGGCTGAGCCCACAGTGCTCAGTTCAGGGTCAGGCTAGGTGCTTGTGGCAGTGGGCACCCTTTCTGGGAGTCTCTTCCTACCTGGAACCTGAAGGTTGGGGCACTGTAGAAGGCTAAGAATCCTATATTAATTCTTTTTCTCATTGCTATGACTGGGATACTGGATAAGAAGAGATTAAGAGAAGAAGGATCCATCCTGGAGAGATGGCTTAGAGGTTAAGCACTTGCCTATGAAGCCTAAGGACCCCAGATCAAGACTCAATTCCCCAGTACCCACGTAAGCCAGATGCACAAGGTGGCGCATGCATCTGGAGTTGGTTTGCAGTGGCAGGAGCCCTGATGTGCCCATCTCTCTCTCTCTCTGCCTCTTTCTCTCTCTCTGTCTATCGCTCTCAAATAAATAAAAAGAAAATTAAAAAATAGAGAGAAGAAGGATCTTTTTTGGCTCACAGTTTAAGGGTAGATATCATTATGGGAGGGGTGGCATGGTGGAGGGAGCACTTGAGGTTGTGGCAGTGGAAGCAGGAGGCTGCTTGTTCACATCCCAGCAAAGCATGTGGGATGTTGATTCCTCACTTGCCTGGGGCCCCTAGCAAATGGGAAGGTTCCCCCCATGCTCAGTGTGGGTCTTTCCATCTCAGATGCTCCTCCTCCATCAAGTGTGACTCCTCAGGGACAATGAAGGTCAGCCACCACAGCCTTCCTCCCCAGGAGTCACTCTTCACTGCAGCCATTTGTTACAGCTCCACTTTCTTCTAATTGGCACTGAGGGCCTCAGACACTTGGTGGCAGAACTAAAGACCTTATTAAAAACAAAGAACCACACAACTTTAAGGACCAGGGAGAGCAATGACAGTCAGGGGCAAGGATGGGAGGAGATGTTGAGCTATAACAGGAAGAGGTGGGACATACAGCTGCTTGAATCCAACTGACTTCTGACCAAGGGGAGGGCATGCTTCTGACCACCAGAGTCGGGGCTCCCATCACACCACATTTGAGGCTGCTTTAAATCACCTTCACTGGTCCAGCCGCCCATGTATTTTTTATGCACCCCATCCCTACAGGCTATCTCCCCCAAATCACTAAATCCAATTTGTCATCACTCAGATATGTTTCCAGGCTCAGAACAACCATTTTTTATAAAAACCAAATGGGATTAACTTCCATCAATTGTTTAGTCGCAATCAAGACACGTTCATAAACTATGTAAATATATTTTCTGCAGCCTTTTTACAAGAGGAGCGCCCACCGCTGGCTAGGAAAGCTGGGTACCAGCGAGCCTTCCTCATGCTTTATGGGACTATTAATGAATATGGATTCCTATGTCTCTTTAATTTCGCCTGGGCTTGAGGGAGCTTTATTTTCCTAGGGATTTAGGTTAGCTCCCAGATGGTAAAAATCAGGATCAATCTTCTTTGAAAGTTAAAAAAAAAAAAAATCACTTTCACATCCATTCTTACCATGTTTCCTGTAGGCTCTCATTTCCCACTCCTTTGCTAAAAATAACTGCCATCCATTTGTGGAATTTGTTGGCTAATTCCTTCAGTCCCAAAAGGTGCTTTCTGGTGACATGCAATAAACTTGATCAGCTCAAATTTCCTGAGTTGCCTTGATTGTCACCTGACATTGCTGAATGGATAGACCCCCAAGTTTGTGAGTTCGCTCATTTTGGGTGTGAATAAACCAAACAGAGGTACAGTATTTTAGAATCTCGAGAGGAGCGTGTGTGCTGTTTCCTTCTTCAACTTATGACCTGCTCTTCTAACTGTTCATGTTTATAGACACCTTCCCACTTAGGTTGCGTTCTGGGCACTGGGCTCCACCGGCGAATAAGCCAGATTGACACTCGCTGCCTTTGAGGTGCTTGTGTGATGGGGACCTGGTGCACATGGGTTAGATGGTAGCGTACGTGGAGACTGGGAGTGGCCATTGAAAGAGAAGAGTGGCAGCTGTCCGATGGACATCTTACCTGCTCTGAGATTGGACAGGAAGTGGTCTTGGGCTATGGTCTGGCATTGGCAAAGAGCATTCCCATCCTGACCCAGGTTGCTCATGTCCAGCATCTCTTAACCTGGAATTCTCCCCCTCCCCTCGCTTCACACTCCTCTTTCTCTGGTCTCTAGGCGCCCACTGAGGTCTCTTCTCTCACTGTCCTTTCCTCAGGGGACCTGCTGGACTTGAGTCTCTCTCGTCCAACAAGCAGAATGTGTGTGAAACACATGGACCTGCCCAACAACACTGTCCTGCCTTGCACTGATGAGAAAAGTTTATTTTCGTGGAAGTAGAGGGGTGTACACCAAGATCAAGAGAATTTTTTGGAAAAAAAAGAAATCAGATGTTGCCAGTTCTAGAAATAGTTAGGAGAGTTGGAAATCGGAATCATTTCGCTTAAGATACATCACACATGATTTTGTTTGGGATTTTCTTTTTGGTTAATATCATTATGCTTCAATGTATAGATTTTCACAGAGCAACCGTGAGAATTGTCGAGCACTTGCCATTGTGCCTTGAGACCCAATCAACATTCTGCAATTTATTATTTGAGACGTGCTGCTGGATTTTTGTCGGCACTCTACGGCCAGATTGAAAAGTAAATTTCGATGCTGAATCCATTCCATGTGACCTGCTTTTCTGGGCCACTCTCTGCACCAATTCCCAGTTTTCTCCGTGTTTCTGCAGCCTGGTGCTACCTCCCCACAATCCTTCACTGCCCCCACCCCGCCTCTTCATCTTTATGCCCCATGAATCCTGGGCATCCTGCCATCCCATTACAGCCTCCTTCCGCTCTCTCCCCCCTCCATCTCCACAGCCCCCCCTTCCTCTGACCTCTCAGGCAGTTCCTGGCGCCCCTCCAAGACCCCCTACCTTTGGCTGTTAGAGTTTCGGTGCGCAGCAGCTGTGACCGCTTCTCAGCTGGGCCCTGACACTGGGCTGAGTGGAAACCTCATATGTTCCTGCTTGCAATGCACCGGGGAAGCCCTGTGTGCAGATGTTGGGAGTCTCCGAGCCAGCACAGGGCTCCAGGGCCCATGGGTAGCCCTTGAGACTGAACGGTCTGAAAGGCTGTCCCAATGCCACTTCTCCAGTCCCAATCTGCTCCAAAGACCAAGGTCCTTCACAAGGTTAAACTGAAGGTCAAATGTGTCTCGAATTATTCCTTTTGAATGACTTTAGCTCATTTGTAACGTTCATATAAAGGCATGCCGCGGACTCGCTGCTCTGGGGGACCTGTGTTCAGATTTGGTTCCCATTTTCTTTGGACTCTGACTGAGGGAGAAAGGGAGGGAGGAGAAGATGGGAAAATGAACATGGCTCTGTTGGTCTTGCTTTACATTAGGAAGCTAAAAAAAAAAAAAAAAGACTGTCTCCTGATGCAATAACAAAGTCATCTGGGCAATGCAGTATGGAAAATCCGCAGCTTAGTTCAGTGACACTGAACAGAAAGGGACCCAGGGTGATGGAGAGATGGCTTAGTAGTTAAGGCATTTGCCTGAGAAGCCAAAGGATCCCGGTTCAACTCTCCAGGACCCATGCAAGCCAGATGCGCAAGGGGGCACATGCATCTGGAGTTCTTTTGCAGTGGCTGGAGGCCCTGACACGCCCATTCTCTCTTTCTGCCTCTTTCTCTCAAGTAAATAAATAAATAAAATATCTAAAAAATGTTTTAAAAAGAAAGTGACCCAGAAAGATCACAGAAGCCTGTGAGATAGCTGAAGCCTCTTGTGAGTTAGGGACCCACACATCTACTACCCTGAAATTAAATCCTACTACCTCCCCCTGCCCCTGCCCCACCGAACGATAGTATTCTTAGAGGCCTTCAAACTTTTATTCTGGCCTGAACTCTGTAATTCTCCCCCCCCACACCTTTTTTTTTTAAAAAATAAAAAATGCTGGGACTGAAGTCTGAGCAATTTGATCTTCCCAGAGATAGGAAGCCGGGACACAAGGGCTCTTTGTTTCGTCCCTGAAGCCCCAGGCCTTATGTCAAAGCCAGAAGCCCAAGCTGGAAAGGAGGCAGGCATTATTCAGCCTCATTTACATTTCGGCCTGTCTGCCTTCTGACCTGTGCAGAGGAAAGCACCATTATAGACAAATGGGCATGCAGGAAAATAGAAATAATAGACCCCATTAGAGAATGCTTACAACACAGGATGCCTGACAGTTTCCTGGAGTCCCCCCTCGAGGTTCTGAGCCCTGCTCCAGTAAAGTCTGCACCCCTCTCCTCATTTTCTCGTAATCTGACTCACTGCCTCTATTGGATTTCTTTCTCTTCCCACTTTAATAGTTCAACATAAACAACCGAACACAAAATACTTATTTCCAGCAAGTGCAGGACACAGAGCCTCAGAAGCCCATGGGAGAGTGCGGCTCCCTATTGGGGATCCCGAAAGCAGCCTGGCTGGGGAGGTCTTTATAGCTTTCAAGTCCAGCTCTCAAGTCCAGACTGTTTCCCCCCCCCCCCGTTTGTCTCCTTCATTGCACTTAAAGCTGAAAGTACTCGAGTGACAGTGTTGATGAGGAAATGTTTACAAATAAAGAGGGCACTGCCCAGTCCCTTTAGTTAGTCAGTCCTGGCAACACCAGGACCAGGACGGTCCATGGGCTCTGACCCTGGGCTGTGCACATCTCAGCTTCCGTGTGTGTCCCCATGTTTTCACCTTCAGTTTCTGCATGAATGTTTGCGAGATTATTTTTCCCTCTTTATTGTAAAATGATCCTGTTTCATCAAACATTCTTTTTGTCATGCTTTATGATTTTCTTATTTTATAAATGGTTTTTTTTTCCTCTTAAAAACACAATGCCCAATTTGAGGGCAAAGCTACAAGGAAACAGATCACCTTATGCAGAAATACCAGTTGCATAAAGCCTCAGAAATGAATCAGTGTCTTAACACCTAGAGTTTTGGCCAGGTACGTATGTATTGTAACACAGATTAAAATAAAGTTGAAGGAAGTTTTAAAGGGTCTTTTTGACCTCTTGGTATTTCTGGCTACCAACCAGGAAATGATAGAAGCTCAGGGAGCCACTGGGCTCTTTCCACACTGCCCATGAGCCTGGCTTGGTACATGAGGCTGCTTGGAATGGATAGCAATGTTTCCCAAATGAGTAGAGGGCTCATTGAAGGGAGAATGATCTCTATTGTACCCTAGTTTATTTAAATCCAACCTCATAGACTTTCAAGTATCCCAGACAGTAAAAATGCTAAATCGAATTAAAAACAGAAGGACAAAATGACTGGGTTGGAGAATGTGACAGTCTAAGCCACTCAACTCCCCCACTTTATGCCCCAGGGGAAGGGTTGGGTCTTGAACTCCTTGTGAAATCTTCAAACACATAATAAGAATTAATCACCATTCCTTCTCTATTTTAACAGCTGCCGCTGCCTCCCTCGCCCACCACAGCTGCGGACCTCTCTCCCCTTGCTGACATCATAATCCCATTACAGCTGGAAACCTGCACACATAAAATGCAGATTTAAGCTTATTTTGAAACAACTTATACTTGTTAATTGCACCAATCTAGATGGCGAGCAGGAGCTCTCAGCGCTCATCTGGAGGCTCGGGCCTTCGTGCCAGCGGCGGGAGTGTCCTTCTTCCTTGCCTGGGTCCACGCCTGATGCCACTGCACAGCCAGACCTGGCAGCTTCCGAGCCATCAACACGCTTGTGGACCGAACTCATTCGGAAGCAGCGTCTGTCCATCTGCTCCTTGCTGGCCTCTCCCCAGATGGGTCTCGCTGGTGGCTGAGAATAGCTTGCCATCAGGTGAGCCACAAAAGGCATTGTCCAGCTGTAGTGGCCGCTCTGGAATGGCTCGCTCCACTTCCTGCAAGGACATCCTTGGACCTGCTTCCTGGTTCGGTGTGTGTGCTCTGCCAGCACTCCCTACCCTCCCTGGACCAGGCTGCTCATCTTGCTCACGCCTGTACGTGGCCCCGAGTCTGAAGCACGGATTTCTTTACATGACGGTGCCACCTATTAAATCCAAGCACAAATAATTCCCTTGCAGGCATGTGTGTGTGATGACTGACCTGGAAGCGCTAATAGCATGTTTCACCTGGATTCTGGGGTAGCCAGTGGGTGGAGCTGCTGTGATGAAGTTAGTAATATAGATCGTTATTTTTGTCTTCTAGAAAATTGTATCGTAACTTGCTTGGAGGGACGCAGAGCCAGATTTTAAAATCGACCATGTTAGTGTTAGAAAGGCTCTTAGTTTTATAGCTTATCTAGGATACTTCAAAACTGAAAGCCAGACCCACGTCTGAGGCTACAAAGAAGAGAACGACTTAGATTTTGAAATGGATCGGAATGAACTGGTGTTTGGGTTAAAAGGCTCTTTTCTTCCCCATGTTTTTAATCGAATAGCTTTGGCAGCCCCATCTGCTGTTGGTTAGCGGAAGCATCTCGTTAGGGATTACAAAAGGTCTTCTGCATTCCCCCCTTACTCCCAGTAGCATTTTGGATTTTTACTGTAGGAGTCAATACTCAGAGAAACTGAACATCATGTGGGCAATGAAACCACAGGCAAATATGATGGGAGAATGTCTGTGCTGGAAAAGCTCAGGAGTCCCCAAGCATGCCAAGTTAGCGACGTCCCTCGGTAAGACCTTGAGCCCGCCACACAGTCTTAGGCACAAATGCTGGAGCATGTGATTGTTGGCTCCCCATTGGCTCAGCAAGACAAACTCCCGACCCACAAAGATGTCTGTGTTCTGGGTGTAAGTCTTTTGGGTAGAAGTAAGGTTTGGCAAGCCTGTTCCAGAGACCCTCACAAGAGGCAACTGGGTACTTCGTTTGATGTTTGGAGCCCACCCTAGTGCGGAGGCTGTCCAAAGGTGAGCCCCATATTGCCCCATGTCTCACTCCTTTGGCCTGATTCACTAGCACCTGCTGTTGCCCTTGGTGATTTTCCAGCAGTGTAAGGGGTCTCCAGGCCCATCAAACCTCTGATCAAAGAACATCACACCCTGATGTGGCTAGCTTCCGGTCAGCATTGTTTGGCTTGCACTGCCAAGTATTGCTTCCTTTGGCCATATTTAAATTTCCCTCAGGTTTAGAGTGACATCACGTGGAAAGGCTGCACCTAGCTCTTCTCTGTCCCTCGTATCTTGTTCTCAGGACAGAGCTGCATTCCACCAAGCAGAAGGCATTCCCTGCTTGTCACGGACCTGGGTGACGCTGTGCATTTTCTGCAGGGTGGAGATTCTGCTTATAAAGCCAGCTGGCCACATGATGGAGATGCCTGGGTTGGAGGACAGTCGCTCCGGGCTACATACACAATAAGCATACATATCTGTGTCCCCAGTGAAGAGACCCTACCGTGTCCTTAGTGTATTTTTCCTCAGTCTACACTATTTTTGCAAGTCTTAACACCTGTTCAGAAACACCTTGGCCGTGGATCTGTCTCCCCTAAGCCTGTGTATTATGGAGGAAATTCTTCCCGTTGTGGTGGTAGTGGTGTGTGCATGTTTGTGTGAACCCAGGTGTGCATGTGCCATGGTGCATGTGTGGAGGTTACAGGACAACTTTTGGTCATCAGTCCTTGCCTTCCACCTCATTGAACCTTGCCCTATATTGCTTACCACTCTGTTTGCCAGGCTGGCTTCCAGCTGACTGGCCTGCCACCGTTTCTTCTCACCCATAGGCATACTGGGGTGATAGAAGCGTGATGCAGCACCCTGCTTTATATGGATCCTGAGGAACGAAATTCAGGAACTCACACTTGCATGGCAAGTGCTATGGCCACTCAGCCACCTCCCAAGACCCACAGGGGATTTTTCAAGCCACACCCTCCGTGCTCAGAGTGTGACTATACCTTGGAGAAGTAAGGCCGGTGGAGTCAGCCCTGGCTGTGCTCATTGCGGAAGCACAGGTCTGGGAAGAAGGTCTCAGCTGGTCACTATAAAAGGATAGGAAGTTTGATCTGCATGAATGCATGCACACACCCAAATCTACATTTATTAATTTAAAAATTTATTTATTTATTTATTTGCAAGCAGAGAGAGATAGAAGCTAGAGAGAGAGAATGGGTGCACCAGGGCTTCCAGCCACTGCAAACAAACTCCAGATGCATGCGCCACCACTTTGTGCATCATCTGGGTACTGGGGAATCCAACCTGGATCATTAGGCTTTTCAGGCAAGCGCCTTCACAGCTGAGCCATCTCTCCAGCCCCGTTTATTAATTTAGTAACACATCTTCACCCTCACTAGATGGGCCTTGCATGAACCAGCTGCTTAACTTCCACTCACTCCCATGCTGTTCAGACAGGACCCTAATAATCAGCTTGTTTTCTCAATCCAGGATCATCTTGCATATCAAAACTGAGTTTCCATTTGAAGTCCAGGTCTGTTCCCACATTTGGTGTGAAGGAGAAAACCTCCCTCACTCTGGCTGGGGATGAGGCCAGTCTGTACGGAGACCCTAGGCGGCCGGCCAAAACCTTGAGCGTCAGTTTTCTAAGGACTGCAGACAAAGTTTAGGGTAATTGGATCTTGGAACTCATGCATGTGGCCTGTTTACAGTGGTTTGTAATTTGCTCGTGTGCAGTCCATTCTCCAGGCCGTTGGGTCCTGTGTTCCTAACCTTGCATCATGTTCTTTCATCGGGTTGGGAAACAGGCAGTCCCTGTGGCTCCCACACAAATGCCAGTGCATGGGTTGGCCATTAAGAGAGCCTGTCAGGGGAGGAAGCACATGCCTTGTAAGACGTCCTCTGCTCCCCCAGTCCAGGGCTGGGACTTCCGTAGCCCAAGAACCAGGTCTGTGGACTCTCCCTGTGTGTATTAGGGCTGCAGCCATCTGTGTTTGGTGGCTTGTCTCAAAGTCTATTAATGTCATTGATTTCATGTGACACTCAAGCAAACTGTATTCCTTGGTATTCCTACGTAAAGGAGGATGCACTCTACGGCTGTCACAGCCCGGTCACTGGCCAGGCCAGTCTGGCAGTGGTCACATGGGGCTGCCTGGTGCTTCTATCTTGGTGGGTCTGGGAACAGAAGACCCACAGCCCATAGGACCTGTCTAGGGAAATGGTTAAATTAGTAACCCTTTCTCTGTGACATGTGGAGTGTTCAGGCCCTTTGGGGACCCTGGTGACCACAACTTGACACTGAAGTTTCCAGCAAGCAGTTTTCTGGCCATTAAGATTGTCTAAGCAAAATGACAGACTCTGGCTCTCTTTGCACAGATGACCCGCTGTGAGACTTTCGTTATAAACAGAAATTAAATTCCCCTGAAAAGCCTGGCCCAACTCACGTTTTCCAAGAAAAAGAATGAAGTTAAATTCAGCTAATGGAGGTAACTGAACTTCATATTTTGACTGGAGAATTAGGAAAACAAGAAGGGCTGAAGAAAGGACTGAAGGAAAAAAGGGAGGAAGGAAGGGAGGACAGAAAGAAAGAAGGAAATTCAAAACTAAATGAAGGATTTTATATTTTATATTTTCTGGGTAAAGCATTTTTCAGTGATATCATTATTTCTTGCTTTATAATCCTCCTTACTGATATTTATAAAAAGATCATAGAATAACTTCCAAGATCCAAAAGATAGCTTGTATGGGCCTCATGGTTTGGGTGATGATGTCTACCCATGCTTAATAAGATGGAATGACCACGATTATTTCTCGAAGGTCTCTGTGTTGAGAGCACATATCCCAAAGACGTGCTCTCAGGCCTCTTGAAGACTGAGACCCCCTCAGCCCTGGGCCACCGGTGGCATCCCCAGAGAGGTTACAGAGCCTCTGGTACTGTCTGTGTGTGTCAAGACTGGTCTCTTCTGGGCTGGAGGGATGGCTTAGTGGTTGGGGTGTTTGCTTGCAAAGCCAAAGGACCCAGGTTCAATTCCCCAGGACCCACATTAGCCAGATGCACAAGGGGGCACATGCATCTGGAGTTTGCTTGCAGTGGCTGGAGGACCTGGCACACCCATTCTCTCTCTCTCTCTCTCCCCCTCTTTATCTGGCAAATAAATAAATGAAATGTTTAAAAAATAAGAATTGTCTCTTCTGCATGTCATTTAGATGGGGCACAGCTTTATAAATGCCTAAGACTGAACCTACTTCCTTATCTACAAATAGAGTCATAAACACGCTCAGAAAAGAAATCATCATGGCTTGCCATAAATTACCCATCTGGAAAGCCTGTGCTTGGAGACTACTCTGAGTTATTCCCAGGTATAAGGTCTTAGTTTTGGTTCGCTTTATTTTGGTAAGGAGAAAAATTTGAGTCTATTTAATAGTGTGGTAGTCCCTAATAATGATCAAGTTCAGTGAGATTTGAGAGAAGTTTGAGGCTCTTAAAATTCGTACCTGGGGCCGGGGAGATTGCTCAGTGGTTAAAGTTGCTTGCTTGCAATCCTGCCTGCCCAAGTATAATTTTCCATCATTCTTGAGAAGCCAAACACTGAGTGGTACTTGCATTTGTGACCCCAATGTGTCCGTGGCAGTGGGAGACAGAGCCAGAAGGATCTGGAAGCTCACAGGCCAGCTAGACTGACACACATACAGCAACAAGAACAACATGAGAAACCCTGTCTCAAGCGAAGTGGAAGGGATGGCCAAACACCGTGACATTGTCTTCAGACCTCGACACATGATTTATTTTGTACCACGACATGGGTGCGCTTATATACACACGTTCTACCAATTCACACAGACATACGTACACAACTTAAAAATTCCTCCTATGATTTAAAACGTATAAATGAGTATGCACACTCATCTCAGCATAATTCTTCATGAGACAATAAATGTCATTTAGAATAGTCAGTGGCTCATCAATGAGCTAACATTTTTGGTTTATTTTTCACAGCAGAGGGAGATTCACATAGTAGCAGAAACGAACTCATCTCCTGTGTTGTTAGGGAAGTCTGCCGCGTTGGCCATGATGCCTGTTGTTAGGTGGACTAACTGCCAGTTCCGGGAGACATCCTGCAGTAAATCCCTGGAAGGCAGCTCTGGAAGTGAAGGTCCAAGGTCCACTGACGGGCTGAGAAGCACAGGTGTCGACCTTCGCCTCCTGAGTACTTGGACTTTCGGCATCCTTATTTGACGCTGACCCTCCAGGTACTTAGTGAGACAGTATAGAAAGCTGAAGAGTGGGTCAGAAGGCGAGAGGATCTTGGGATTTTGACTGGGCGCAAGGCAATGCTGAGGTCTTTCACATACACAGGAATGGAGGCACCCAACAGTCTTTCTTCCCTGTATCACTCCTGTGCATCCGTCTGGGAGAGCATCTTGGGAAGGCTGACTCTCACGGGGACCTGAAAACATCACACTCACCCTCCCTTGATGTTAGAAGCCATTACTGTACTCTCACAGAACCTCTAGTTGGGATCTTGTTCACCTGCATTTTAATAAAGAATGAAAAGAAGCACTCTGTATAAATCTCCTTTTCTTCTAACAGAGAAACTGTTGGGAATAGATAAAGTGATCATGGGTAAAGGTGCACAAAATACAGAAGGATGTCCTTCTCTAAGCGAGCACACATTCCCCACCCCCACCACTTCTTTAAGGGTTTCAGTTCATATTGAACAATGGTATATATGCCACCACATGGAGAGGGTAGATCAGTGAACAGGGCCTCGTGCAAACTGGGGCGAATCCGGCTACGCGTTAGGCAGTGGGAACAGGTCTTACAACCAGTGAGCTAACCCTCACAGCGGCGGGTTCTAACTGTTCTTGATGACGGGATGACACAGCACCATCAGTCTTAACCGACGTGTTAGACCTGCCCAGAAGTAAGAGGTCATGGTTAGGTTGTGCCCTTTCTTCTTGAGCAAATTAAAAAAGAGATTCCCAAGGCTCCACCAGAACAGCACTGTCGTTTTCCTTGCCTTCTCTACAGGATCTCTCAATGGCTATGTCTGGGCTAGGGCCAGCAGGGCTGTCTAGCACTCACATGGCACAAGGTTCCCAGGAGTGGTCCTCCCGGCCATGTTCAGGACCCGCCTCATCCTCTGGGGCCCCGCTTCTTTAAAGGGACACTCAGACTTCCTGGGGTGCTGTCATGTATCACATGTCCTGTCACTCATTCTGTCTATGGAGTTGAAAGAGACTACATCTGGGACCCTGCATCTCAGAGACCTGAGAGGACAGCCCTGGGTAGACATCAGCATGCTCATGTGGTAAGAAGCGGACTTCCCACTTGTTACTGGTGGTTTAACACAGGGAAGCAGCCATCGCAACTGCTCTCTTCTGGAGAAAAATGAGGTGACATTTGTTTTAGTCAGTGCTGACTTGATTTTGTGGGTTGATCAAATATAGTTTTCAGGTCTTTTTTTTTTCTTTTGCATTTTCTCAAATTGGAATATTTAAGGATTTCCAACCCCAACTCTCTCTCTAGCAAAAGTGACCAGAATCCCTTCCAGTGGTCTTTATCATGGATGGAGAGGATTTCTCAAGCTGACCTCTGGAGACGCCACATCCTGCACTTACAACTCTCTGCATAGTTCCTTACCTCGGTGCATGCATCCCCTGTTTATCCACAGAGCTCCACATACGTGCACACACACAGACTCACTGTGTTCAAAGAGCCCATCTAACAGGATTTACTTTCTTTTTAATATTTTTGAAGGTTGGTTTATGATCCTGTTGACCTGCTATTAGTGGAAGCCTAGCTTTCAGCAAAGGTAATTAAATTATAAAGTCACTACTGCAATCATCAAACTACTCATAAAATAAGAAATGAAAAAAAAAAACCCTGAAATAAAAATCTTGCAGGCTTCCCTTGTAATATTGCTCCCTGATGTTAATTACATTTAAATGGGTGAGTACTATTTTGGTATCATTCATACGCCTCCAAAAGTACTTTCCAGTTTATCATACCTGTCAACCCCAGTGCATCGCAGGCTAATACTTTATTAAGAAAAAAATCATCAGGGAGCCGCTGATCCCATTTAAGTACATTGGGCAGAATGTAAGACTAATTAAAAAGCATATTTTTACATTATTAATTTCTGAGTTTCACACTTAATGAATGTGAAATGACAGGCTACTATTTTTACATTCTGGCTCTTTGGGCTTTCCAGTCTGGGGAATTAAATTCTGTTTTTTTTTTTTTTTTTTTTTTCCCAGTGATGTAGCTTGGGAGGTTTGTTTTCAAGGAAAGCCAAGTTTTTTAATTTTTTTTTAGCTATAGCTTTTTCTAGGATATTATACTAAAGCACATAACAGCCACTTAAAAAGAGTAGTTAAATAGATGTTATTTTTTTCATCATATAGCTATAAAAGTATTTTAGATGAGGTATAAAATATGGTTTTTAAATGATATTATGATTTGCAAACACTAAAAAATAATTGCAGTGCAGTTGAGAGAGAGAAAAAACATCTCATCTTTATTGTGTAAGACAATGTGGTAAAATATTTTACAGCCAAAAGCTCATTTTGCATCTGGAAAATTGTGTAAACTGATGGGAGAAAAATCTCATTAAAACTAAAGGTTATTTTTTTAATATTCTCTGAACAAAGCAACACATTTCAACTGCATTTTTCTTTTTTCCGTATTTATTAAATCAGACAGCCACCCAAGTGCGTTCCATTTGATGTAAATAAAGGCATAAAACATCAGGACCATGTAGATGGACAAAGACGGATGATGTCAGCGTGCAGAAGATTCATGTGACGAGCAGCCGTGGGTGTTCCGTGGGCTCGTTAGCTATATTCACTTGCGCGGTACGTTATTAAGTATTAGGTGTTACGTTACTTAAAACTTTGCTGGCTGAACACTGCTGGCCCTGAGAGTCTGCATGCGGTCTGTTTTTATAGGGCTATGCAAGGAGAAGAAGGGGGAAAACCCTTTCTTTTTTCCTTTCTTTTTCAAATGTGCTTACAATTACCTCTCTGTATTTTTATTGTATTTTTACCAACCACAAAACTCACACTGGAGGCAGAGCTGAACTGCTGAAGCTTTCCTCATGTAAATATTAGGAAATTACATTTGTACAAACTGCAGGACTTTGTAAATGGAGGCTGGAGCGCCTCCAACACAAATTAATCAGGGTAAAGTTGCTCTATGTTGAACATGGCCGTAGTTTATTTTCTTAAAGTATGAATTTGTCAACGGCTTTCCTGCCTCAGCAAGGCTCGGTTGGCGGGCAGGGAGGGAAGTCACAGATGTGGCTGGCGCGAGCAAGCATTCTCACCTCGTGGTTTCAGGAACCGATTGCAGTTAATCAAAACAAAAGTGAGCTTAATTTTTCAGTATGGATGTTTGTATCAACCTTTAATATCATGCGGAAGAAATGTGCACATGCATGTAGGTGGTTCCAAAATGCTTGTTTTCAGGGGGAAAGAAGCAATCCAGTGAGTGTGAGTCTAGTGCTGAATAATAGATGTAACCTTGTGTTTTTAAGGCTTTCCAAAAGAAACGCTTTCGGATTCTGTGCCTCTCATTTTCTGTTCCTTTTCAAAACCACTCCATGGCCCCTCAGCACTTCAGTCTTGAGTGTTATCCACCCAGCCTCCTGCCTTTTTGGTCCCCAACACATTGTGGTATTTTTAATTATAATCGCAATTTTCTTAAAATATTTGTTCCTTGTTACGTTTCTGGAATGCAGAAGTGTGTGTAACGACCTCTATTTTTCAGATTTGCCAAAACAAATTAAGGAAAATGTTCCGGCCTCTCCTTGCCAAATGTTTAATGCTTTTGCCATGGATGCAAATCTTATTTGGAATGTATATTAAACCTGAAGTAAATAATGCGTCCTGTCAGAAGCAAACGCCATTGTGCCACTGAATACCAACAGTTACTGATTCTGCTTTTGATAAAGATGGATCAGATAAAGGATTTCTTCATTTAGGAATCTCAGAGCTCTGCTCCATGTGTGCGCTTACACCATTCTGCGCCCGAACACAAGCAGCTTATCCCAGGTACAGCCAACTGACACCTTACTGAGCCCACTTACTTAAAAATTTCTAAGGGAAAAAAAAAGATCCATAACAAGAAAGAAAATGTCAAGCTTTCTAAGCACTCTATGGCCAGGTCTCTAAGCTAATGCAAATGAACTCTCTAAAATCCTACTTTAATTTTTCCCACCAAGGTATTCTAATGATGGACTCATTTCCTTCCCCACCCTCTGCTCTAAGCTCAGGGGCAGAAGAGAAGCAACAGGGTCTTCTCTCCTCAGAAGCTGGCCTGCTTAAGGTTAGGGGCAGAGGTCTCCCCCACCCTTAACTGCTGCAAGGACCCAGCCAGACCAAATTGCTCATTTTCCACACGTCACTACGCCTCTTTTGAGTGAAGATCAACTTTAAGATGGTTAATAAGAGACAATCCCAAGCACGGGGATTAACTGGCTTTCCCGGCCTCTCGGGTCTTGCTAGGTTGTTTATATTAACATCTGCAGATATTATTGACACTCCTTGTTTTATCATTCTGCATTTACCTCATTCACCATTTTATTATTCAAGATTTCCGTAGCTGCCGACTATTAATCAATGTATTACACTGTGCAGTTGGGCGAACTGTATGCAGCCGTGTGCCCCTAGGGTTACGGCAGCCAAGAAGGAGAAAAGTGTTCTAGACATGTACACAACATGTGGTTTACTATTATCATTAAATGAGGTGAACTGGGACTCAATACATATGGATTTTGAATTGCATAAATTTTGATTGATATCATTTGAAGACTGAGGCTCTGAAAGGCATGATTTTGTGAAAGACGATCTGCAGGCCAGCTATTACCACATACGGTCACCCTAGGAAAGGTATCTGAAATGAACGAGGCAGCTGGCTTTTAAATAGCTAAAACATAACATCAATACTTATTTTCAATAATGGAAAAAAGAGGTAAAAGATGTTGACCCCTGCCTGACAGGAACGTGTTCCAAAAGTAGAAATGGCCCTTGGGGACAGGCCTGGCTTTCCAGTAGCTGCCAAGGCTTGCTCTCTTTCCCTCTTTCTCAGTATCCATAACTCCACCCCCCCTTTCTTTGTCTTAAAAAAAAGAAAAGGAAAAAAAGTAAATATTTTTCTGCACATTAAGCCACTATGGACAAGCGACTAGAAAAAAAAATTTCGCAAATTCAGGAAACACTTGAGAGGTAAAAACCAACATCCTGAGACAGAAGACAGGCCAGCTTTTGACACCAGGTTGGACCTGTGAGGCCCCAAAGCTCCAGTCAGGAAGTGCTTGCCCTGGGTCAGGGCTCCTGGGGCGGCGCAAGGCTGGAGAGCGCACGTTTCCATGCACCCCCGAAACCTACAGGCCTCGTCATGGGAAATTGGCTGAAAATGTGCTGACCAGCATAAAACTTTTATTAGAATCCTCGAGCAGGAGGAGGCGGAACTTCCAGGGATCCGTGGTCTGGTCTGGACGAACTGGGGAGCTGGGAATGGTGCAGCCAAGACCGGGACCAGGGCACCCACCCTGTGGCCCAGCTTCTTTCTTGGCACTTGTCAACACTCCTGGGTGTCCCAGGCCGCAAAGACGCCCAGGGGCAGCCTGCAGGCTGTAAGTCGCGATCCCCAACCCTCACGCGAGGTGAAGCTGGTACTGGGGCGCTGTGTCCCCAAACCCTTCCGTGGCCATGGCCTGGGGCCTGGGGACTGGGGGGAGGCGGTGCAAGACCCTCACCCCTACCCAGCTCCCCAGCGGGCAGACTTTCTGAAAGGGAAAAGGGACATAAATCAGGAAATAAAAAAAAAAAATAGTTTCTGCACATTTTCAAAACCCACGTTGAGCTCTCTGAGGTCCTTTTCATTTTAACCAAATCAGGGGAACTTGTCCTCGCCGCGGCGAGGCAGATGGAGCTATAAATCACAGGCGCCGTTGACTGCCTGCAGTGCGCTCTCCGCAGCTGTCACTTTTTTGTCTCTTTGGTTTTAGCTGACATGGTTTGAGGTCCACTGTGAACCGATCTGGACGTTTTTTTTCTAACAGTCATATCCATCAAAACGACCAGTGGCCATCAGCCCGCCGCGGCCGGCCATCGATCGGATGGGCCCCAGCCCCCGCGCGGACTGGCGCGCGCGCTCCTAGGTGAGGCTGGGGCTGGGGGGGGGGGGCTTTTCCTGGATTTATTTTTCCTTTTTTTTTTTTTTTTCTTTTGGCCTCCAGCTACAGCTGTGATTTTTCCGAGCAGTCTTGGCTAACGTTATTAAAGTTGCATCAGGATAGAAGCCCAGCAAAGCAGATAAGAGCCGGGACGCCTGCAAGCAGGCAAGCCCAGCCGGCAGCCTCGGGTTCCTGTTGTTGTTTCCTAAGCGCGCGGCGCGGAGAGACGCCTGCGAAGCAAGCGCGGAGTTTCCAACTCGTTGCTTATTTTGCAAAGTAAACAAGCAAATGTTATGTGTATAACCTTAGCTGTCTCTCTAAAGGTCAGAGCGCCCCTGTGCATTTCCCGGGCTGCCTTTTGGGGGCACTCTGATGCCGGGGATCTCCTTGGGTGTTGGGGAAACAGGACGTGATCGCCTAACAAAGACAGTCTACAAAGGCCATGCACAACAAAAACCTTGATTGCATCTGAACCCCATGCAGAAGTTTGCTTCTTCCTTGTACAAAACACACGTCAGCGTCCAGTGCCAAATAACATGTGGCTAGGGGCCAGGGCCTCGGTGGGCTTTGGGAAACACTTCTTGGAGAGAAGATTCACCCTGGCCAGCTCCTGAGATAGTCGCCCACTGCAGGCGAAGAAAATTCAGGCGATGCCAAGCGAGGTTACAATGAGCTATTTAAAGTTTTCCTAAGCCTCGCATTTTCATTCAGGGTCCCACTTTAAAGTCTTTGCTGTGCGCTCATTTAACCACGGATAATTTCACCAATGCACACAAGCTTGAGAGCAAAGAACCTGGCAAGGGGAAAAGAAAAAAAAAAAAAAAAAAAAAAAAACCCAACTATTCATTTGTGGGAATAGGGAGTTTAGCTCATAGATATACAATTTAAAAAAAAAAACACCAACTGCCTCAAATTTCCCAGTTAGGTCAGGTTAAATTTATTATATTCCTTTATAGCTGAACGCTATAGTTTTGACTTGAGGTGACAGCTGAAAGGCACCAGAAACCTTTGGAATTTCAGTCCTATATATTACCACAAGGAAGAAAATAAAATTCTACCATCAGAAGTCTTGCCTTAACATGTTCAAGGAAAAAACATGTTTTTTTTTCCCTTGGAAATTTTTGTAAGTATGGATAGAGTTATTGGTCAAAGTGACCCACCTAACCCATGGCCCACCGAGCACAGTATAGCACAGTTGTGCGGACCCACCTTTGCTCAGTGCCCGAAGATGTAAAATTGCTAGAGTGCAACAAGGAAATAGAAAAATATGAAAACAGCAGATTTAGCGACTGTGCAGCTCTGTGTTTCTCAAGAGTGGTTTGTGGGATTCTAAGCTGGGTGTGCTTGGGCTCAGAGTGCCCCTGACCTCTGATACTGTCCTCCAGGAATGAATGTGATATCCACCAGAAGTGAACTTGAGTTTTACGTAGTGCTGTCAGGGTTGGCTGTCCAAAGTTCAATTTCAAATGAAATGCAATGGGGTAATTTTTTTCCCCAGTAAATTTCTTCCTTCCTGAGAGGAGTCTGTGCATCTAGTTCTATTTTTTATGATGAAAGATTTATTTTAAGACAGAATAGAAATAAGAGATAAGAAAATCTCTCAAGCTAAGAGGGGTTCTGCCTCCCAGCTGGGAGGGGTCCAGGAGGGAAAACAAAACAAAACAAAACAAAACAAAACAAAACAAAACAAAACAAAAACAAAACTACCCAGGAAATCTCACTTTCCTTTCTAAGTTTTCCAGTTCAAGCACCCTCTGACTTAGAAAACAGATTATTATGGAATCCTTCCTGGACACCCTGTCTGGGTCCAGCGGCAACAGTCTTGTGCTGTCAGGGGTCTCTAGTAGGTTTTGTAAGTCTCTGGACCTTCTGGGAGCTCATAATAAAGAGTGTCCCTTAAAGTCCTCCTCAGACTCACTGCAAATGTCTGAACTACCTTGGCTTCAGTTGAGCAGGGCTCTCTGCTACCTGGCACTGTCACAAGTGACAGACACATGTCATGTTGCTGCTGTCATGGACAAGGTAAGAGGCAGTATATTACATTTCAGGTATTTTTCCTTTCCAAAGATTTAGCTAACTAATAGCCAGGTGAGTTATATGATTTCAGGATAAAGCCACTTTATTTGGACTCTGCTGTAACAAAAAACTGAAAAGACACACAACAAAAGCTCCACAAGGAAAGGCCAGGCGAGCCGGGGGACATGAAGGAGAATTTCTCAGGAAATGAAGACTGAGTTTCTTTGAGGTCCAGAGTTTGAAGTGAGAAGAAGTCTGACAGAAGTGGCTAGTTATCAAAATCCAGAGGCAGGGTCTTTAAAGATGGGTGTCCAGAACCCTAGTATGTATGTATATAGCTACAAGAAATTAATTTCCTATTCCTGGGGAAAGCACAATGACACGTTCTGTGTGTTTTCCCTCTCTGAGTGTATTTAGCACAAAGTGTTGATGGAAAAGAAAGTCCCCACTTCTGCCCTACCAGGGAACCACAGAGCCTTCTAGCTGCCTTCCTTCCCAGTGGATGGGGTCTACGCAGTGGCAATTAAAGAATCTGCTCTTTTGTTTGCTTGACATATTTTTCAAATTATACAAACCTTTGCACATTGGGGCTACTTGTGTGGGTTTCACCCTCTCCCTCTCAAGATGGGGCTGTGGGGGTTCCTTGTGGGGGTTCCAGGAGTGGTGCTGGTTCTTCACTGGGACTTGAAGACCTTCCCTGATGACCTCAGTCAGGGTGTCTTGTCTCTTGTTTCCAGGTGACTGATCTCCTGTACACAAGTTCTAGAGTAGCCCCAGGCTTGATTTTTGCTTAAGGTTGGGCCTCAAGCATACTCCTCTAGCCAAACTGAGGGCTGCAGCAGGCTGGAAACATCGGCACACACTCCAGTGTAAAGACGCCCCTCTGTAAGCTATTGATAACTTGCTTTTATTTTATGCACTAAATTCACAACAGAAATAAAAAGTCATTATTTAAATGTCTGCACTCTGTTAGCCAAGACATAAGACTTGAAGGGGACATATTTTTCTATTTTAGGTCTTCAAAGAAGCAAAAAGGGGGAGAAAGAGCGTGGATGTTATATTTCCTCAAGCTTTCTTTTCATGTCACCTAAATCACTCACTATTTATTAAGTGTAAGCCCTGCAGCGTGCTCCCAAGACTAGTACCCAGAATCGGAAGCGGGTACAAATAAGTGTTATCCAAGATTGGAGATTAAGGCTGACCACAGTACAGAGTCAGGATTACTCAGACATGTTGTGGTGACACACACAGGTAACCAGCAAACTTGAGCAATCTGTCCCTGTTGGGGTGCCATAGCCCTGTTCTGCCTGTGAATGGGTGGCTGCTAGAGGCCTTTTCAGTGTTAGTTTAGAAGATTCCCTATCTTTATTTCTTTTTTATATTTATTTACTTATTTGTTGGTGTGTGTGTGCGTGTGTGTGTGTGCGTGCGCACGTGCATGACAGCACCAGATCCTCTTGTCACTGCAGCTGAACACCAGGTTCTTACACCATATTTTGTGTCTGGCTTATGTGGGTGGGTGGGTAGCTTGGGAATTGAACCCAGGCTGCAGGATTTGCAAAAACCACTGAAGAATGTTCCCAGCCCCTCTGTTTCTTTTAAAATAGCTTGGCCAGCTGTGGTCAGGAACTATTTTTGTTGCAAGGGCTTGCGGAACAGCCATGCACAGAGCAGACAGGGGTCTGTAGAGTTTTCCCTTCAGCTTGAACAAGTGAGGGACACTGTGAGATCCACCTTCTTCTATAAAAGTCCTGCCTCTTCTCCAGGAAACCAAAGGAAGGTCTGTAACTGTGAAGAGAAATGAGCAGGTCTTAGAAGCAGCTGGACTTTCTCTTGGACAACATTTGCATATCTCAGGTCTTGTGGCTGTGAGCAAAATAAAAACATGTCATGTGCCCAGGTGACATTTTGTAGCAAACAAGGAAAATACAACCCAGGAAGTGCTGTATTTGATGCCCACAATAACCTGACAGTTTTCTCTGTGAAGAAAACATGACACTTTTCCAAATAGCAGAGGAGGCAAGCGCGCTCCTGGGAGTCCCAACCGTCACCGCACACGAGGTCGCAGCCTGGCTCGTGCCTTCTGCGGCTTCTCAGTGGTGGTGGATGGTTTGCACAGAAATGCTGTAGGCTAAGGGGACTCTCTCCCTTCATCTCTAAAGAAAGTGACAGGAGTAAAAAGGTCCTATGCTGACAGCAGTAACCTCTGGGTTTTAAAAGCTCGGCCCTAAGCAACAGCAATGAAAATCCCCCACGTCAGTATGTTGCTGCCAACTCTTCCAAATATGCCTGGGAATGCCAGCAGATGCACCCCACCCAGGTTCAGCATTGGGCCAAGGCACAAGTGAGTCTTCCTACATTAAAAAAATATTGTGGCTGGAGAGATGGCTCATGGGTAAGAGTGCTGTGCAGCCATGAGGACCTGAGTTCAACCCCCAGCAACCATGTAAAAAGCTGGGTGTGGCTCTGTATGCTGATATCCGCACACTGCCGGGAGTGGAGGCAGTGGGTGTAACTGAAAACTGGAGAGCCTCAGCTTCAGTGAGAGACAATCTTGAGGATGTAAGATTTAGGAGACAGAGGGACAATCTTGAGGACATGTGTACACACACATACATACACCACCTGTGCGCACACACATACATATACTACATGTGTGGACATAGTCACCTGTGCACACAGACATATACTACAGTGCACACCTACATACACCACCTCTGGCATTTGTGTGTGCACACACATACATACACCACCTGTGCACACACACATACATATACTACACCTGTGCACACACACATACATATACTACATGTGCACACACACATACATACACCACCTGTGCACACACACATACATATACTACATGTGCACTCACACATACATACACCACCTGTGCACACACACATACATATACTACATGTGCACACACACATACACACACCACCTGTGCACACACACATACATACACCACCTGTGCACACACACATACATATACTACACCACCTGTGCACCTGCACACACACACATACACACATACATATACTACATGTGCACACACACATACATACACCACCTGTGCACACACACATACATATACTACATGTGCACACACACATACATATACCACATGTGCACACACACTCATACACCATTTATGTGCACACATAATACACCACCTGTGAACACGTATATACATCACATGTGCACACACATACATACATACACCACCTGTGCACATACATACATGCATATACCACCTGTGCACACACAAATACATGTATATAAACCACCTGTGCACACACATACATGCATATACCATATGTGCACATACATACATACACCACCTGTGCACATACAAATACCTGTATATACACACATACATATACCACCTGTGCACACACAAATACATGTATATAACACATGCAAATACCACATGTGCACACACATACATGCATATACCACATGTGCACACACACATATAAATACACCACCTGTGCATACACATACATGTACCACCTGTACACACACAAACATGCATATATCACATGTGCTCACACATACATAACCTGTGCACACACACATACACTACATGGTCACATGCATGCATGCACACACATACATACATACACATGTGTACACACATATACCACTTGTGCACCACAAAGCATATAAACCAAGTGTGCACATTCACATACACCACCTGTGCACATACAAATACCTGTATATACACCACATATGCACACACATACCACCTGTGCACACACACACATACATACACCACTTGTGTACACATTCATACATACACCACAGGTGCACACACACACATTCTACATAATGCACATGCACAGCACACATCAGGAAGAAAAAGACAATAAAATCATTATTATGTTTACAACTGGCTGGGACGATGTGTGCATTTCTAGCCCCTAGTTCATGCTAGGGTGGTCCAGTGTTCTCTGTCCATCGCTGCCTCCAGATGGGGGCTGAGTCACAAGCAGCCCCAGGCTTAGGTGCGGGGAAGCTTGTTTTGTTGGTGCTCTGTAGAAGCCCCATGAGGTGTGTTTAAGCGCTTACGGTCATACAGTCATTTGTGAAATGTGCACTCTAGGGGAGTGCCTCTGCAGGCTCATGTGATCCGTGCCCGCTGTTGGACCAGGTAGGTGTGCGTGGTACCAGCCAGGTGGCTCCTCAGAAGGAGAAGGAGGGAGGGAGGGAAGTAGCTCTGATAATATGACAAGCCCTCCAATGAAGGCACAGCTTGCCTCCCTTCCTCAGTGAGCAGACGCGGCTTTGAACCCTGGTAAACGCTGATGCCCTGTTTTTATCTGGTCTCAGCTGTGCAACTGAATAAAAAAAAATTCTTTCAACCAATTTCTTTTAAGAGTGGGGTTCCGTTTTAATTAGTAGGCTGGCATAATGTCGCGTGCCATGTCAACACATAGCTCTTTGAGTCAAAGTCAAACAACCTGCTGCCTACAACTAGGAGAGAAACAAAACCCAGGCTTGAAAACAGCACAGACCTCAAAGTGACTTGCTCTCCCACCCCGACCCACCCTTGCCTGGGCTCCCAGGCCCTCCCCAGCCCTCCCCACACCTTGGCCTGTAGCTTATATACTTCCTGTTGCCTCTTTTATAAGCAATAAGAATTTAATAACTGAGGGCAACTCTATAGCAATATTTAAATGGGTCAAGTGGCTTAAAAGTATGCAATAAACGTAACGTTATGAACCACATTGCCCCTTTTTAAATAATGCAAGGAACATGGAGATATTATGTTTCATATTCTGGAAAAAAGGTGTTTCAGGCTAAGCTCTGAGTGTACAGCAGGCATGAAAAGTTATACCGAGCCCATAACAAAGTCAGGGCCTGCTTAATATGGTGTGCTATGTCATGCCCCTCAGCCTAATCTCAGCCCACAGCAACAAGGTCCCAGATGACATCAACAAAACCTTGGCTTTCTCATTAGCAATCAGCAAATTCTCCTGGTGTCTGCTAGTTTCAAATCCAGGCAAGTGCCTCGACTTCTCGGGCGAAGCCCAGTAGGATAATAGAAATAATATTGTGTCATCAGTGGAGAATACTTGAGACACCCCCCCCCCCACCAAACCCCGCATGCTGCATAAGGGGCCAGAGGAGAGTTGGTGACTCTGAAGCCTTAACAAGTACGAAGAGCCCTGGGAATCCCCTTGGTATGGTGGTGACAGGAGAGGAGAGCTGAAGCGGCACAGCCCACCCTGACACCCTCCAGGGCCACCATGGAGGGTGCCTTCTTGTTGGAAGTTAGATCCTCTGAGAGTCTCCCTGCAAGTCTGAGCAGGGAGAGTCACTTTGGGTCGGACATTGTGCCCGTTGCAATGATGACTTAGTGGTCGTGGTGGCTCATTGTAGGTTGGAGATTGCCTCCAAGGCATCCAGTCTGGAAGGTTCCGCCCACACTCTGTGAAGAAATAATCGGTTCAGAGGACTCCTATAGGCCAGCTCAGAAGGGAACCTACACCCTGGTCTGTATTCCAAGGGCCTAGCCTGACCTGAGGCTGCCTCTGTCACCTGGCTCTGTGCCTGTTCTTGGGCCACACACTCCAGAGTGCATGCTGAGGGGCTGACCCCTCACTTGGCTCTGTGCTGTGCCCAAGGCTTGCCCAAGCTCCTGTGTCTTATCCCAGCTCCATGCTGTTCTTCCTTGATCTCAAAAACCACCTGCCCCAACCCAAGGAAGGCGAGGCCCCCCGGGGAGAGGGATTTCCTTCCAAAGAAGAAAATAATCACAGCCAGACTTCACCAGCACAGGCTTAGAACAGGCCACAGGGATGGACTTTTCTAGAATTGGATGGCAAGCCTCCAAGTGTAGAAAAAGCCTCCCTCAGTCCTCAACCCAGACAGACAACAGCTCAGGAAACAGGTGGGAGAATTGGCCCAGGTGCTGGAGGGGACTGAGGACCTTCTCTGAGAACAATGCCTCCCTCCCACTACTTCCCTTGGGAATAGGGGATAGAAGATGGCCAGTGACCTCAGAGTGCTGGCAGAGTGCAATGTGAGGGGACAGCCCCATGTTTCTGGCTTGGGGTTTGAAATCGGACATCATTCCTGGGGCCTGTGTACCCATGCTGTGGGTCTCTTCTCAAGGTCAACGTGAAGGTTATCTGTGCACAGATTAGACAATTGGTAGGATATTAATGAAAACACTGCCAATTCCCTCTTGTGATTGCCCTTTGATATTCAGCTTCAGTTGGCCACCTGGGGAGGGAGAAGGAGGGGGAAGGGGAGAAGGAAAAGGAGGAAAGGAGGGGGAGGGGAAGCTCACTAGCTGGAGAAGCAGCCTAACCCTGGCATAGTGAAGAGGGAGTCAGGAATGTCAGCATGGTGTGGTGCCCATGCCCATTTTCCTCACAATGTCGTTACTCCTCGCCCTGGCATCACTGTGGGCCAATGCTGCTCAGGCCATGAACTGTCTCCACTCGTGTATAGTGTGCGCCCATAATGCCAACTTCCAATGAGGGGAAGGGAGAGGGAGGAAGGAAGAAAAGAAGGAAGGGAGGGAGGGAGGGAAAAGAGAAGGAAGGAAGGTTTTCATCAAAGTTTTCTTTGTAAATTGGGCCTGGTCATGCAGATCTGTAATTCCAGCTACTCAGAAGGCTGAGGTAAGAGGATCACAAGTTCAGAGCCAGCCTACACAACATAGTGAGACTTTATCTTAAAATGAAAAATAAAAAAGGGAGTATATATCAGTGCCTAGCATGTGTGAGGCCCTGGGTTCACTCCCTAATGCCACCAAAAATACACAATTTTTCTTTTTCTTTAGAATACTTCTATTTGTTCTGAAGCAACAGCTCAGTTTTACAGCACTGGGGTTTTTAAAGCAAGAGTTTGTAATCCAGGACAAAAATCTCGCATTTAATTTCTCCAAATTAAAGCTCCACCTTCCCTTAAGGCAGGAGATGCTGTCTTTTGAGCTGGCTGTGGTGCTCCAGGGTAGAAGTGGAAATGTCAGCTGTGACTGGTTGTGAAGGACCTAAAAAGTGCCTCCCACCCATCCTTGCCATGATCTTTTTGCTAACAAAGACCAGAGGTCCACCGTGGAATGACAAGGAATTCTTGTGATGCCAGTCTCTGAAGAGAACAGCCCGCCAGAACCAGCTCCTGAGCCTCCATCTTTTTTTGTGTTGAGCCCTGGGGCCAACTTTCTGTCTTGGTGATTCGTTCCCTGTGTTCTCGGCTTTGAGATGCAGCAAATATTTTCCTTGCCATGGGTTCCTTGGAGCAGGACAAGGCAGTTGGCCAAGGTGCGGTGAGTGACTCACCATCATTCTATCACAGGCATAGATGCTCTGGACATCAGGGACGATGCTGTCAGACTCACTCTGGTCTCGCGGAAACCTTAGAATGTCAGCCTTGTCACCTGGAAACAAGGCCTAGTATCATGCCACATGTGGAAGGGCAACCTGTTGGAGGCCAGCTGGGGACAGCTCGGAGTTGCCTCCTTACTGATGGTGCCTTGAGAAGACTCCCGTACTCAGTGCTCACAGCCCACCTGGAACAAGAGTTTGCATAGGGCTAGAGTGGCCTTGGCCTGGCCACACCCCAGCTCTGCTGTTCTCTCACCACTAAAGCCCAAGCAAGCCTTGTCTTTGCTCAGAAGTTCAGTGTCTTCCCTTATCAAGTGGGCAACTGCGATGCTCATCTGAGGGGCTTGCTAGAAAGACGAAGGCAAGCAAAACCACGTGAAGGCCTCCTTCCATTCCTGGCCATTGGCAGCCTTCTACAAAGACTCATTCTAGGTTATTGGTTGACAGCAAGGTTAACCAAATGCTCTGTAGAGGGCTAGGCAGTGATTTTAGCTTGGTAGCACGTGGTCTCGTGGAACTGCTCAACTTGGCCACTATAGTGAGAAAGCACCCGTGGAAAGTGAGCGAGTATGACTGTGCTCCGATAAAACTTTATTTGCAGAAGCAGGCAGAGGGCTGGCCTGGCCTAAGGACTTATCGGCTGTCTCTTGTTTTGGTACATCTTTCCTGCCAACCACCCTCGCCACCTGGACATATGAGCTGTTTTGTCAGTGGTCCTACGAATCCTACTGCCAGGGAACTTGACTTGCCCTCAGCTGTCAGTACTCACTGATCTTCAAACATGTTCATTTATTCAGCTTGTGTGTGTGTGCGTGCACACGCGCACATGCATGTACATGTGTGCAGGTACACATTCATGTGTGTTGTGTGTGTATGGAGAGCCAGAGGTTGGTGTTAAGTGTCCTTCTCAATTGCGCTCCACCTTATTTACCGAGGCAAAGTCTCTCGCTGAACTCAGAGATCACTGATTCGGTTCGTCTTGCTTCCCAGCTTATTCCGAGGACCCCTCATCGCCACTACTACGCTCTGGGACTACAGGCCACCATATCCGCCTATCACTTCCTCGGGGGCTGGGGATCGGAACTCCAGTCCTCAAGTTTGTGTGGCAAGTGCTTGATCCACAGAGCCATCTTCCTGGCCCCAAACACATTCATTTCCTATCTACCCCAGGCACCATTTACAAGCACCACTGCGGAAGCAGGGTCTCGTTCCTACGACACTGCCGCTGGGATACAGTAGTGTCACTGCCCCGCTCTCGGGGTCTCACTTGAATCCTCTCGGACCTCTTTTGGCAGGTACCCCGCTAAGAGGAGGAAGTAGTGGTGAAGTCTGGGAAGGTCATGTGCCTACAGTTGTCTCTTACTTTGGGGAACAGGCTCTTGGAAGGACAACCTGGCTGCCTTCGGAAGCGGGGTGGGTCCTGCACATCTTCAAGTGTCATGACTCAGATATCCAAGCGTGACTTCATCCGTGAGCTGATTGGTGTTTGTTTGGTTTGGTGGCCCGAGAAAGTCTGTTCAGATAAGCAGGTTCTGAAGGCTGAGCTCACACAGGTCTGTCCTGGGGAGGCCTGCAGGGAGATGGGACTGCCCAAGGGGGCAGCAGATCCCAGGGGGGCTCCAAAGCTAGGGACACTCTGGATGATGGTCCCCAGAGCTGGATTTGAGGCAAGTGCTGCTTTCAGGGCCCTTTGTGCTTTGGGGTGCCGGAGGGAAGGGAAGGGGTGCTGGAAGCTGTGGAGACACTGAGGCACCCTGACCCTGCCTCCACAGGCCCTGGACAGTCCTTTTGGCATCTCTACACAGCCAATGAGTCTGGCTCTGCAGAGACAGTTTCTCAGGGGTCATAACGCATTTTTTTCCCAGAAAGGTTGAGAACAAAGGATGAGTGTTTTCCGCAGGTCACCCGCTCTGTACCGGGTGCTTGGAAGACATGCGGTGGTGTGGGTGGGAAATGTCCCCCGGGGCTCACGTGTTTCAACACTTGTCCTCAGATGGCAGCACTGTTTGGGAAGGTTGTAGAACCTTCTGTTTAGGAGGTGGAGTCTTTTGCTGGTGGAAGTGAGTCACTAGGGGTGGGCTGTGAGCTTTTCTAGCCCAGCCCCATCGCCTGTCTGCTTCCTGCATTTCTGACTCAGATGCCACAATGTGGCCAGCCACCCCGGGGTGCTCCTGCCACCCCACAAGCAAAATAAATCCTTCCAACCTGAAGTTGCTTCTTGTCAGGTATTTGATCACAGCAAGAAGCAAAGTAGCAGATACATCTTGCTTATCACTGGTTGCAGTGGTGTTCATATTAAACAGTCACGACTCTCTCTGAGCACTACAGCTTGTGGGTTCTGCCCACACAAGGCTTGGACCCTACCTCTTCCCCACGTGGGGGCTGTTTGCTCTGCCCCTGAGGTTTACACTATCTGCTAGGTTGCCTCATGTATGGGTAGGATGTGAAATGTCCCCCACATGCTCATGTGTTTGAACTCGTGGACCTCAGATGGTGCTGGTATCTTGGGAGTGTTGCAGTCAGCTTTGCATTGCTGGCAGAAACACCCAACCAAGAGCAGATTTTTGGGTTTATTTTGGCTTATAGACTCGAGAGGAAGCTCCATGATGGCAGAAGGAAGGAATGGCATGAGCAGAGGGTGGACATCACCTCCTGGCCAGCATAAGGTGGACAATAAGAACAGGAGATTGTGCCAAACTCTGGCATGGGAAACTGGCTATAACACCCATAAGCCCGCCCCCAACAATACACCACCTCCAGAAGGCTTTAATTTCCAGTTGCCATCAGCTGGGGAGATTAGCATTCAGAACACCTAAGTTTATGGGGGACACTTGAATCAAACCACCCCAGGGAGGCTGTGGCACTTTTCAGAGGTGGGTCCTCACTGAAGGAAGTGGGGTGCTGGAGGACCAGTTTTGTGCATTGTAATGTGGTCTCATTTGAGCTTGATCTCTCTCTGCTTCCTGGGGACCAGGATGTGGGGAGCTGTCAATATAAACTCCCTGCACCGTGGAGGAACTCCACCATGCCTTCCTTGTCATGTTGTACTACACTTCTGGAAGAATGAGCCAAAATAAGTTTTTCTTCCTTAACTTTCTTTCTATCAGATATTCTTTCCTTTAATTGGAAAAGGAGCTAATAGTATACCGTGTTCCTAAGTCACTTGGAATTATTGCTGTATGCAGAGCTGAGGTCTCTCCATGTGCACATCCAAGCCTGACTCCATACAGCAGACTGTGACACCGCCTCCGTAAGTTTAGACATGGAAGCTGAGTAACGTCATGTGCCCTGATCCAGGTAACATGTGACTGACCTTAAGGTTGAATGAAGCACTGGTAAACTTACACCTGAACCCACCTAGGTGCATTTTGCAGGAATATCGTGACGCTGTCCCTCATCTCACTCGCAGTGTCACTTCTGCCCAGGGGAGACCCAGATTCTCTTCAATTTCTTTCACCTGGGTTGTGGGAAGCCTGCCTTCTCTTCAGTTTTCTTTCACATGGGTTGGGTGTGGTGTGTTTAGGAGCTGAAGAGCCATCCACTCTTAGATGTTCACTCAGGTCAGAAAGGTAAACTGGGAGGGCAAGAGATCTCCATTCAGAGCCACCGATGGTGTGAGGCAGCTCAGAGGTATAATTGGTAAGCATGTGGGTGATGCTATGAGAGACGGGGTCTGGAGATCCCCACTGCTTCCCTCCTCTTCTTCATGGTACAGCCATCCCAAAAGAGCACCGGAAGGACTCCTGCGTGTTTCAAGGTGGAAAAAGTTCTATGTGCTGAGTGGTGGGGCTCAGCAGAGCCTGTTATCAGGACCACACTCCTTTCTGGGTTCTGTGGACTTTTCACCTGGAGCCAGCAGAGACGCTGTGGCCAGACTCATCCCTCCTAACCATCCAAGATGTGGACATAGGTCCATCTCTGCCTTGCTCCCGTTCCCTGCTTATCCCTTCTTTACAAATCTGTCATCATGAGATTTCTTTTTTTGGTGTCTAATGACAGATGAGAGAACATTAGCACATCTGCTCAAAATTTACAAAAAATTTAGGGTAGGGAGATTGTTAAGTTAGTAAAGTGCTGGTGGTGACAACATGAGGACCCGAGTTCAGATCTGCAGCACACACATAAAAACTGAACAGAGGGCTGGAGTGATGGCTGAGTGGTCAAGGCACTTGCCTACAAAGCCAAAGGACCCAGGTTCGATTCTCAAATACCTGTGTAAGGCAGGTGTACAAGGGGGCGCTTGCATCTAGAGTTCATTTGCAGTGGCTAGAGGCCCTGGCATGCCCATTATCCCCCTCTGTCTATCTATATCTCTCTCAAACAAATAAATAAACAAAATATTTTTTTAAAAGCGGAACAAAGCGGTGTGTGCACCTGTTGTCCAGTGCTGGGGAGGCAGAGGCAGGAGGATCCCTGGGGCAAGCTGGCTACTTAATCAAAGTTCAGTGAGAGGCCCTGTCTCAAAAAGAAGATACTTTATACTGACCTCTAGCCTCCTCATGCATACACATATACGTGAATTAATGCACACATGCATAAATATACACACATCACATAGATATAAATAAAATAACAAAACTGTTGGCTTGCGGCTGCTCTTGAAGCTGAGCTGGGTCGGTTCAACTCTTTCATCTCAGTGGAACAGGGCATGGGTGGAGCAGTCACCGACCTGGCTTAACTCAGGCCACACCATCACGGTCACCAGCTAAGACCAGGGCCTGGGATGTCACTCACAATGGATGGATTTGCCACGTTTCATCTCTGCACTTCGCTCATTTCCCCCTACACATAGAAAACTGCACTTCTCTGAGGGCAGGGGCTGGGAGCAGGGCCCTCGCACAGTCTTCTAGCCTGCGAGTCTACCATGAGATGCATGCTCAGTGTCTCGGCAGACCCTCCCTTAATTAAATCTACCGAAGTCTTTCAACTTTCTCTTTTCAACGTTATGGTCATCATTCTGACACAAAACAGGCATGCAAGAAAAATGCTGTATTCAGTGCTCAGTATAAGAACTCCATTGATGCCAGATAGGGGGGTGGGGGTGGGGAGTCTTAGGAAGAGAACTTGGCCTGTTGATGATTTGTGCCTGGAAGATATGGGGGGAGATTAATGACCAAGAGTGGAGTCACTGGTTGTGACATGAGAGAGAAGCGGCTATGAGTGTGGCAGGTGGAGTCAGGGGCTGGTGCGCAGACTGCACGATTACTGGAGCCAGGCCTAGGCTGCCTGGCCGGAAGACGGCAGATGAGGAGAGAAGTGTGGCCTGAGGCTGCGGTGACCATCATGGGAGGAGCTGAGTCCCTCTTCTCCAAAGGGTGGAGGTGGCCAGAAGAGGCTTCGTGGCAGGGGAGGTGGGGGGGTGCGGATTGAAGAGAAGTTCTGGAGGAATGAAAACACCCTCCCAACTGGGCGAAGACTGGATCCAAAACCCACTGACTGTTCCAGGATCTCAGCTCTTAATTGTTTAAGGACAATGGACAAAATACTGTGTGTAACTCAGCGGTTTTAAGATATCAAAGTTCCACTCCTACTGCCTAGGGTATAAGCTTTAGAAAACCACTTCTGACAGCCAAGTCTGGGAAGCATGGACCACAGCCCAGCTGACTGTGTGCGCGTGCCTGCCCGGCCTTCAACGCTTCTTCCTTCTCAGACGGGCCTTTACCTTTACAGTTTTCATCAAGCCCCAAATTTGATCATTAGCAATATACCGTTTGTTCTTCTTCACAAGCATTCCTTCCTAACTCATCTACAAAGAATACTTGTCCAGGGTTTGGTCTTCATTTCACAAAATATCATTTTTTTTTTGACTAAAAGAACCTTCACGATTCCTAGCAGCATGGATGCCTTTCCAAAGGAGGCTGGTGGGATAGGAGCTGTGCTCACGACCCAGAGAACCAAGGAAGCGCTCAGAGTGGGGCTGCCCATACAAGAATTGTTCCCATGTCACTAGGCAGGACAGGGTGCTCTTCTGTTCCCCTGTTCTCCATGGCATGTCCTCAGTAGCTGAGGACAGCAGTGGACAATCACCCAGCAGATGCCACTGCAAACGACCAGGCCAGTCTGTTCTGTTGGCACAGACAGAACAGCTGTAATGGAGACAGGTCAAGTTCCCCAAGCAGGAGGGGGCGCTTGTGAGAATGCACTGACTGGTTGCGGATGGAATGGTGCCCAGTGTTTACTTAGGGGACAAGGAGCAGCCCACTGCATGGTCTGTATGTCTCAGGGCCAAAATCTTTGATGCCCAAGAGGGTGATGTATCAGCCAGAGCCGGCTGGCAGAGGAGCCACATTCTCTCCCACAGGAGCCAAAGGTGCTGATGGGATGTCAGGGGACACCCCATCTTGCATAAATGGATGGTCAGAACTTAGAGCACCATGCTACAGTCACAGAAATTCCAAGTGGAGGAACCCATAGTGCACAGGAGTGGACTTATCAAGTGACTCCGTTCCCTCAGCTTCCCCTTGCTTAGGGTTTTGAAGTAAGTATTTGGATTCATTCATGATGCACGGCAACACATGTACCAAAGCAAACAGCAGGGTCTCTGGTGCCATGGCATGGTCCTGGAGACCCCCATAGAACAAAGCACCAGGCCTCCCATTCTGTGACTGGCAAGGACAGTTGCCATTTTCCGCCCAGCCTGGTGTCTTAAAACTAACCTTCCCGCCACTGCTGCTTGTCTCCTGCACGTGTCCTATTATGCAGAGCCAAGCTGAGTCATTGTTTCAAGCGGGGGTGACATGTTAATAGCTTAATAATAGTATAATCTCACAAATAATAATATGCTGTCACCCTTTGTGTAAGCACAATGTTTACAGGAAACGTGGTAATGTATGATGACAGTAATTTGAATAAAAATGAATTTACTGCTCTTGTCTCATTTGCAGTAAATTTTCACATCTTTCACGCACAACTGGTGCTCCCTGACCTCTCTCTTCACTGTGCGCGTGGTGGAGGGGAGGCGACAGTGGTGGCGGCTTTAAAGTGAAAGGCAGGCGAAGGCTTCAGAGACTGTAGCTAACTGTAGCCTGTCTTCAGAAAAAGAGCTCAAGGAAGCTTCTGGAGGAATCTTGCTTTGATCGTTGACCAAGAGGAGGTGCCCGTGCACTGGGCTGAAGGTGCCAGCTGGGGAGCTGATGAAGAAGGATGAGGCTGAGGATTGACAGTGACAGAATGACTGTCACTCAAACATATTGTGGGGGTGGGGCGGTTGCTCAATGAGACGGTGGACCTAGTTGATTTCTGGGTAAGGCTCCCCACAGTCAGGTCATTCCATGCCCTTTGGTTCTTGTTGCTTCTGGGGGATCCCCATGTCACTGGCAGCCGTGGCATTGTGCATGCGCCTCCCCTCTAGAAGGCCTCTTCACCCACAAAACAGTAAGGACGGAACTAGAGAGTGGTCTGCAGGGGCCTCCTGCAGCCCATGATGGCTCAGGGCTCCTGGACACCATTTGCAGAGGCTGGCCGTGGGTCCCCTGGGCTGCCCAGAATTGCTGCATTCTTCATGGTGAAAAATTAATATGTGAGTAATTGGTCTCAAATGAAGGCGGGAGTAAATTATGTTGAGTGTAGAGAGAAGAAAGTTATGACATCCAGCTGACATGCTGGAACTGGATATAATTTGATGGAATGAGGACAACAAATTGGAATTTGCTGGAACTTTCACGGCGACAAGGAAAATGTTCCAAGCTTTAGGCATGCACAGAAAGGAGGGCTGACAAGGACGCGTCACGCTGCTGGTCTGCATGGGCTGGGGAGCCGGAGCGAGTGGGAGCGTGGTTGCTCTATGCCGGGTACACTGAGGGGCCCCAGAGCAGTGCTCAGTGGGAACGGAGGCCATGGAGGGAACCATGTGAGGCCCTCCGTGAGGCAGGAAGGGTTCAAGCACATACTCCAAAGAGAGTGTAGACAGGAGCTAGAAGGGAGCGGGAAGGGCAAAAGGACGTTCACACGTAACGTGTGAACAGAAGGGGACAGAGATTGGGAAGAAAAGAGGGCTTGAGGATAGGAGTGGGGACAAGAATCAACCAAAACAAATTGTATTTGAAAATGCCTGAATGAATGAGACCTAACTCCTCTCTGTGATGATGATGATGATGATGATGATGATGATGATGACGATGCGCTGTAAAGGACCAGGGATAATTTTGTTGGTTCTGTAGTCACATGTGGATATAAGCATCCGTGTCACTTAAGACCTTTATGTTGTGCTAGCAGCAGACACCAAGGAGGGTTTTGTAAACGGACGAAAGGAAGTCCACTGTTGCACACAGACAGGTGAGAGCAAAGATGAGATAAAGGAGTCAGAAGCTTTCCCAAGCTGCCCAGACGAACCTGGATTGCTGCAAGCTGACCCCCCTGCCCCCTGCCCCCTGCATGGATCTCTGCAGGGCCAGAGAGCTCTCAGAGGTCTGCTGCCAGCTCCCCTGCCCGCTCTTCTTTTAAGAGCAGAACGAGCAAGTGACGTTCACATATACAGGAACATAACATTGGATCTTAATGGTACACCCCCCCCCGCCCTCCCTGATCTTCTATGGAATGATGGCTGTATGTTTACACGTACAGAAAAAACTGCAACAAAACCTCACTCTAGAGTTACTGAGCATGTCACATTGATGTCACAGTTAGTACTGAAGGCAGTGACTCTGGGATTACTGGTGGCTTCAGGTCTTTCCTTTAATTGCCTTTTTCTACTTGAGAAGTTTATAGACATGGTCAATGTTGTTGTTCCTATAATAAATCAATGAAGCATAACTTGAGTGCTTATTTGTGTGTGTTTTTGTGTGTGTGTGTTGGCCAGAAAAAAAAAAAAAAAAAAAACAACTTAGCTGTCATTCCTTAGGCATCATCTTTTTTTCTGACACAGGGTCTCTGGCCTGGAACTTTCTAAGTAGGCTAGATCGGCTGGCCAGTCAGTTCCAGGGACCTACCAGTCTCCACTTGCCCAGGTCTGGGATTACTAGTGCGTGCGTGTGTGTGTGTGTGTGTGTGTGTGTGTGCGCGCCGCGTGTGTGTGTGTCACCATGCACAACTTTTTTTTTTTAAAAATATGGCCTCTGGAAGTCAAACTCAGCTCCTCAATGCTTACAAAGCCAGCACTTACTGATTGAGGCATCTCCTCAGCTCCTATGTAGCTATGTTTTTTTTTTAAATAAAAGTTAAAACATCTGACCCTGCTCATATGTGTCTTGTCATTGCCATAGGCAAGGCTTAGGTTTGGCGCCAATCACTTCCCTTATTGAGACAAAATACCCGAAGAAACCAGCTTACAGGAGGAAAGTGGGGTCATGGACTCAGAGGTAGCGAGAACAGAACATGAGGCAGAGGCAAGATATTCCCCAGTACCCACATTTTCCAGCCAGACCTCACCCCCTCATAACCCATTCAGCTGTGAACTCACCAGCCTATCAACCCCTCGATGAGGCTAGGACCCTCGTGATCCGAGCTCCTCTCCATAGCAGCCCCGGCGGAGGATCACACCTTCTGCATATGACCTGTGTGTGTGTGTGGGGACACGCACACTGCATTCTAAACCGTCACAGATGTCTGTCACATGGCTCTGTTATCTTGGTGCTACAGGAAACTGTAAAATGTGATGTTTTACAGAAATATTTCTTTAAAAGACCAAATGCCTTAGCATACACTCTTCCTTTTGGATTTCTGAGAGCTCATTCATTATCAGGTTTGGAATTCTGTCACCTAGTCTCCTCACAGGACCTTTTCTCTTTCCTACCTGGCACCTTTTGTCTCCATGGGCACCTGTTTCCAAGATCCTCTCACTGCCCACCTGGGTGACATGCCTGAGGTGGCATCTGTCAGGTCTCTCTCCTCTCTCCTCTCTCGCTTCCTCATGTATGAGAATGCGTGAGCATACAGCCTGTGACCAAGGCAGACACGACCCCTCTCTCGGCACCCCAGCTGCATCTGTCTATGGATGCCTTTCTTCTGTCTCTTGTCCTCAGGGTGGCTAACTCTTAGATCACCCTATCTCAGTTCCTGCTTCTCTCATTTCACTTGCCAGGAGAATGGGGTCCCTAGAAAGCTTTGAGGAGACCTCTGGGAGAGGTCAAACTTGAGGACCCAAAGCGTCTGCCATCTTTAGCCTTCCATCAAATGTTCTCCACTGTGCTTTCTGTCTCACGAGTCATCCTTAGTTTAATCCAAGATGTTGGGGCTCCCATTTTAGGACAGGAACACGGGCTAATTTCCAGAGTGAGTGCTCTGTGCAGAGGGAGAGCTTGTGCGCCGATGAGCTGCTCTATCCAGTGCGCTGTTACTGGAGGCCAGATCAGCCACGAGAACCTCTTGAGGCTGCTGTGCGTGCTTGCACAGGAAGGAAGGGTACTTCTGTGTGATGGGGCAGGGGCTCGCCCCAGTTCCCCTTCTCCTCCAATGCTACTTTGCTTTACTACCATCAAACAATTAGAAAACCTAATAATTCAATGCCTTTACAAAAGTAAAACTTGTCTTTCTTTCCCATTACAAAGGATATATGTGTGTGTGTGTGTGTGTGTAATATACACACATATATGCATATATGTATATATATATGTATATGCTGTACATGTTTGTTTGAAAGTTACATAGTACAGGAAATAGAGAAAAAAGTTACTAGCATTTTTACTCAAAGATGAGAATTTTATTTCCCCTAATCTTTTAAGGTTGGTTTGAAAGAATACAGAATATGAGCTAAATGTCATGTCTTTTAAACAAGTGTTAGACTTTTCTCACATTGAAGACTCTTCATCAGCATGTTTGGTGGGCTCACCTCATTCTACCTGGTCAATACACTGCATTTCTAACCCATCCTTCAGTAGGTGACCAGGTAGGCTGATTCTAAACTTGTGCTTTTACTAATAACCCTGTAATGAATATATGTGGTCATAATTTTTTTTCACTAAATTTCAGATTATTTACATAAGATATTTTCCCAGAAATGGAACTGTAGGGCTATTTTAAATATTGAAGAGCCTTTCAGAATACACCTGAAAAGGATGTAGCTGGTCCTGCCAGCTTCGTAAGAAAGAATATGCCTTAATTTTCTTTCATGTCTGACAAGTGAATCCCCCTCACCATCTGTACCCAGGTGGTTTGGAGTGTCTCGTGTGCAGTACCACATCTTGCTGGGAGGATAGCCGACAGTTCGTTTTCATCTTCTGGCTGTCAAAGACCCACATTTTATAGTGTCTTCCTTACCCTTTGTTTTAAACACAGACTGTGTCTGAGCAGTGCCCAGAGACCTCCCCGACATCCTTGTGGATACCCTGTCCAAGTTTTTTCTTCACTATAGACCTTTAAGGCTGAAGGGTCAGGGTCATGCCAGTCTAGGTGAATAGTTTCTTGGTGTCTGACCCTTGTGACCTTGACAGCTTTCTACTGTAGACAGTATCTTTCTGTGTGTCACACACGCACATCTTATGTTTCCTCTGGGAAGCCACTGGAACAGTGCTGGGTTCTCGTTGCTGTGGTTCATGGTGTTAATTTAGGACGTCTCTGGCAGTGCCCTGGGTGTTCTGACTGAGGTGGTATCAGTCAAGTCTCTCCTCTGTGCAGTACGTGCTGAGAGGAGACAGCTTCGGCTCTGTTTCATGGAAGACATCGTTCTTTAACCCTCCTTCTGCCCAGAGTGTTAGCATGCACTGCTGTTCCTTGCTATACGGGATTGTTAATACTGTCACCTGGACAGAATCTAGACAGATCTAGAGGGCAGCCTCTGAGCATGTCCTTGAGAGGGATTCCAGGGAATTTTAACTGAGGAAGAACACAGCATTACCCCATACACTGGTGCCCTTGGCTGAATAAGAACAAGGACAGAGCTGAGCTGAGCCTCCATTGCTCTCTGCTTCCTGGGTACAGATGCAACTTAACCAGCCACCTGTCCTCCCCGCCCGCCATGGCTGCCTCCATGACTTTCGCACCACGATGGACTGTTGCCCTGGAACTGTAAGACAACATAAACCCTTCCTCACTTAAGTTGTTTTAGTCAGGTATTTTGTCATCTAATCAACAACACAAATGATCATTGTGCTGCCTCTGTCATTTCTTCTGCATAGATCACCTGACATTTAGTCTAAGGAAGCACAGTTTATATTTGTTTGTTTCTGCTAGTTTTACTGTCGAATGTCATGAGATAGAATCCCATATTGCTGTTTTCTCACTCTCTCTCGTAGGTTATAAAGCATCACTATTAATATTTATTTTGCCACACATAGGGAGGTCAGAGGACAATTTTGGTTGTTGGTCCTCAACTTCCACTTCATTTTGGGTAGGCTTTCTCATTCTTACTGTTCAGTGCTGTGTTCACCAAACCAGCTGGTCAGTAGGCTTCTGCAAGTTCTCCTGTCTCTGCCTCCCATCTTGCCATCAGTGTGCTGGGATTACCAAAGCCCACCATGGCTTCTAGTTTTTTTGTAGCGTTGAGGGATCCAAAGTTCGGTACTCAAGATTGAGGGGCGAGTGCTTTAAACACTAAGTCATATCACCAAACCCCATAAACATTTAAAATATTTTTATTTCTTTATTTGAGAGAGAAAGGAAGGAAGGAAGGAAGGAAAGAAGGAAGGAAAAAAGGAAGGAAGGAAGGTAGGAAGGAGGCAAGAAAGAAAGAGAGAATATGAGCATGCCATGGCCTCTTGCCACTGCAAACTCACTCCAGATGCATGCACCACTTTGTACGTTTGGCTTTTTGTAGGTACTGGGAAATAAAACCTGGGCCGTCAGGCTTTGCAAGCAAGTGCCTTTAACCACAGAGCAATCTTTCCAGCCTGATAAAACCACATTTAGAAATCGACTGCAGAAAATAAGAAGATCCGTGTCCTTGGAATGAAGGTACCCAGAGATCAGTCCTGTGACCAATCACAGATCTCTGTTGACTGTGTTGAATCTTAGGAACACAAGTGGAAAACAAAGCCATTCTAAGAATTTACCAACTTACACCTCAACCCTACTTCTAAGCCCTCAATTTTTCACAGTTATTATCGCACCCCATTCTTTTGTTTGAGTTAGTGACTGCTTGCATCTATATTATTTATGTGTTTAGCACCATTTTTTTTACAGTAGACAGGCTAAATATAGAAACAGGATGGGGCGCTGGCTTTGGGCTTGGGGTGCTGAGGCACTTGGGGTGCAGTGCTGGTGTTCATTCAGATCTCCTTGTTCTCTCAAGGAAGCAGACACTAAACAGCAGCCATCTGGTGATGCATCCTGTACCTCTTAATTACTGTGTTTTGAGTGGCACCTAAATAAATTTCGTTTACAAGCACGTGACTGCTTGTCAAAACTCTGTTGATAATTTTATTATTTTAATATACTTTCTTCCTTAATTATTTAGTTCCAGTAAAATCAGGAATATTAATTTTTATGGAAATTACCTGCTCCAGCAAACCCAAGCCACAAGCCCACTTGTATTCCCACATATGTATTTTTGAGAAGTTCTTTAATCAATCTATGCAGAAACCTGCCATGCTGGAGTCTTGTGAGGTGCTCAACGCTTTTGCTCATCTTGACATTTTCAGTATGAAATAGAGTGGTGCATTTCCTAATGAGTGACAATTTAGCCAGCTAGTGTCTGGATGTAGAACCTTGACCTTGCAGAGGATGTCTAGAGTCAGCCACCTCCCGCCACCCAATGCACGCGAGCTTTTGCATGTGCGCGCGCGCGCGCGCACACACACACACACACACACACACACACACACACTTGCCTTGGAGAGCTTGAAGTTTTGCAGACGGTCCACTTTGGCTATGCATGGCATTGCCCAGGGTTAGCGTTGTTCTGATGTGCTCAAGGAGAGCAGCCTCGCACCTGGGCTTCTTAGTAGACTTGGGTCAAGTGCTTTAGTGGCTCAGATTGCCACAGCAGCTCTGCACCTCTGTCCATCCCTATGTTTGCAGTGTATTTGACCATCAGCAACTGTGAACATTGTGGTCAGAGCCTGGCCTTGGGGCAATATTTACTCCAGTTGTAAAATATCACAAAATTAATACGGTTGCTGCCGACTAGGCAACAAGCTTGAGATACTCTGAGCCTCCCAGAATAGCTGCTTCTCTCTCCACCTGTGGCATGGGAGCCAGCAAACTACAGAGTGAATTCGGGCTGGCTCCCTCCCTCACTGGAGAGATTTCTTACCCTCCTGTGGAAGCTTTGAGCTACCGAAACCTAATGGAGTGGGGCTCATGTGCCTGCAAAGTAGAGCGTGCCTTCAGGGCCCCACCAGAAGCCAGGGCTGGGAACACATGCGTGTGCACTGGCAGCGGCACACGTGCCTGGACCCTTCTCATACTCTAGCAGACAGGAGGAGGCCATGTTCTGAGTCCCAGGCTTCCCTCACCTCTGAAGGAGGAAGTGAAGGAAAACAAGGGCCCATTCACTGGTGGTGAGGGCAGAGAAAGGCAAGTCCCCTGAGGGTGCACTGAGTCCCTTCCACAGAGGGCTACCTGTCACTTCCTCGGCCCTAGCCTGCTGGCCAGTGTCCTGCCTGTCAGAACAAGACCCATAGCCCCAAGGATAATGTTAGGGACCTTAGGAGGTGTGACCTACTGGGGACATGCGTGAAATCATGCAGGGGTGCTGGGCAGCTGTTGCAGTCTGCGGGGTCCCCTGTCCGTCATAATAATTCCTGGGGTCCCCTGTGTTGAAGTGTCCAGGCACGACAGGCCCAAGATGCCAAAACAGTCAGTGCCGTTGCCTCACAGGCGAGACTCACCCAGGGGCTGGGCTTTGCCTCAAAGATTAAAGGCAAATTCCTACTTTAAAAATAAAGCCAAGCTGTGTTTTGCACCTTTTGACACTTATTAACTTAGGTCATTAAAAAGGAGGCTAATTAAAAATGAAGTAAAACAAAAGAGCCATTTGTCTAGTGTGAAGCCGGCTCTTCCTGAGCTGGCTCCCAGCCCTGGGGATGGAGCACCCCCCTCCTGCCTCCCTCCCTTGCCGGCTCCGAGCCTGCTCAGCTGAGGCCATGGGCTGCCTCATTATGCACCTCGTAAAGGAAAGAAATCATTGTCCTCAAAATTAGCCGAAGCTAGAATTTACATTCCCTGGAAATTTTGGTTTCCTCATTGTCCTTGGAGATTTTTTCCGGCTGCAGTTAGAGTAAGTGAAGTTCGATAAATGCTTAGTACTTCATTAAAGCATTTCTGAGCAATCCCGTTCCCTCTAAGTGAGATTTTGCAGTCACTGGTGAAGGTCGCCTAGCCCTGCTTTGCAAGGACAGCTCTGTCCTGCCCAGCCAAAGAGGCAGAAATGCCTTTCGTGGCAGAAAAGCCAAAGCTTCAAACTCCAGAAGGTTATTTTGGGTGGAGGTCACTCCCTGCTTCCTGGGGCCAAGTGATTTTCACAAAGGTCTATAAGTGTGATGCTTTCTTTAACTGAGCCCGAGACACAGCAGATGACATTTCAGGGGACTCTTGGAAGTCCTGGAAGCCTCCCATTTGACACCTCCAGGAAGTCACATGCCCTGTCATAACCTCAGTGCTGGAGGCTGGGAAGATGCAGCCCTTCGTGCTCCACACGCCCAGGCCCTGTGCTCACCAGGGCTTCAATGTGGCCTCTTCCCAGCTTTCCTGGCACCTTGGTACTGAGCAGTGCCAGGTCTGGGAGTTTTCCAAGGCCTGGTGGCTGGTATGTCCCCGGTTTGGGGGTGTGCAGGCCAATTCAGAAACTCGGGGGAAGTCACCTATTGGCTACATTTGGCATTTTCTAATTTTACCCTTAATTGGAAGGAAGGAAAGATTCCCCAAGAAAGATGATAGTTGAAGCGTCGTGAAAGCCGTTCAGAGAGTGTGCTGTTGCTACACAAAACGACATCTGTGGCAACCTACAAGTGCTAGGTGAGAAAGGGACAAAGAAGGACCTGGCCAGGAAGGGACCATGGCCCTCCACCAGGGGCTAGACACCCCGAGCCCATGGTTGGCTGGGGAGGGCCAGATGGAGCAGCCAGGCTGTACCCCAGCTTGCTGCCTCTATTCTGAGAGCTCTGTGTGCTCTGGATGGCAGAGTTAATGTTGGCTGCAAGCAGAGCGACTCTGGACGGCCACTTGCCTTTTGTGCTGGAATCTGGCTGTCATAGAGGCATCCTGCAGGAAGCAATCACGTCCAACAAATCATTTCTGGGTTCAGGACTATAATGAACACATCAGGTCAGGCTCTGGCCTGCCAAGGGCATGTTTATGCCATTCTCTTCCCTGATGCTTTAGTCCTAGCCGGACGACCAAGGCCGAGGACTTTCTTGCCAAAGTAGCCTGATTAAACAGTGGTCTTTTATACCTGTCTGTGAATATTCATGTTGACCGCAAATAACACCATCTTATTGTCACTGAAACCTACGGGGACAGAAGCTGCCAGCCAGAGATGATTTAGAGGGCTGTGCTAGCCCCTTCCTCCACGCGAGCGTGTGGGAGAAGCTCAGCTGTAGAGGCCGCGTTTTGTTTTCTGTGTGTGGGTTTTCTCTGAAGCCATAAACGCGCCATTCTGAAATCTTGCTCACAGATTCCGCGATGCATCGGTCCCCTGAAGCTGCCGAGATGACACCGCCTCTTACAGGTGGCAGAGAGAACGCGGCGAGGCCTGAAGTCTCAAGTCACAGCCATCATCTTCAACTCCCAAATTGTCCTGGAAGGAGAATGGCATCGGATTTGTCTTAGACTGTTTGGCCAAACTGGGGCACAGATGGGATAATGACTTTTACAAACAGCATTTTGATGAGAGGAGGGGAGAAGGAATCATATGTAAAATGCACAAAGGCTGCATAAACACACTGATGCCTGCAGCTGGAACAAACTGAAAAGATGTTTAATAATTTAGAACCAAGCAGGCAGGGCCTGTGCAGCTGTTGTGTGCAGGGGACCATGAAAGTCTTCCATTTGACAGCTGGCCCCCTCTTTCCCCAGTTGCTACGTGAAGAAGAGAATGCAGATCTGGGATTAACCAATCCCTGTTACCCTTGCCCATCTGCCACCAAGACCCCCAGCTCTGCCTCCCTCGCAGAGAGGCACGGGCATAAAGAAGGCCAGCCTTCGCAAGCATATGCAGGCGTCGCTATTAGCCGTCAGGGCCGCCGTTCCCAGGATCTGTTGACAAGCCGCCAGTACATGGCTGCTGTCGTTTTTGCTGGAGGGCACATTTTGCATTTCACACATTTGCAGAAATACAAAATGCTGTTGGATGCAAACAATTCAGAGCCTAATTGGCTGAATTACTTCAATGTTACCTTGTGTCCCCCACCTGATTAACATAGCTCAGCTGGGAGGGCCCCGGGAAGGAGGAGGAGAAGGGATTTGGAGGGCAGGTGAAGCTGTGTTTGCCCAGGAAAGCGAGTTTCTTAGTGAAGTCCCAGCTGAGCGCGGCCTGTGCCAAGCAGATAGCGGAGTGCGGGAGGGCCGCCCGGCTGCATTCTTCCACAGCGAGCCTGGGGAGGGGGCTCGGTGGTGGAAGAACAAAAATATTTCGGGGCACAGAGGAGGCGGGCTGTCAGGGAGGAGTGGAGGGCGCTGTCTCTTTTGTGAGATGTCCAGGGTTGAGCCACCTCCTTGTCCCCCAAGGTAGGTAGAGCATAAGGCAGCCAGCGGGCCTGCTGGCTCGGGTGCCAGGTGTGTGTTGTGGGTACAAAGGCCCTCCTGACAAAGCGGCCTTGGGGCTTTGGTGTCCATCTTCCTCCTGCAGTCTTCCCCTAGCCTTGCCAGGCTGAATATACTTGCTCAGACTGAAAACAAAATTTTTCTCCAATTTGTTTGGTTTACTTAAAAATTGGAAACCCCGCTAATCCCAATCCCATCATAATATCAGAGGGACAAAAGCCACAGCGGAGTCAATGATCATTATTAGGGAATATACTGAGGCACATTCTCTTATTATTAACCAGGAATACTAACTTTTTTTTTTTTTTTTGTATTTAAAAGATTTGGGGGAGCTTGGGAAAGATGTAACAAGATTGAAGCCAAAATAGAATTTTTTTTCCTCACAAAAACCAACTTTCACAGTGAAAAATGGTATTTGTGTTCTTTGCAATAACTTATCTTTGAACCTTGCAAGTTTCCCATTGAATACTTTCAAGGAGATACTACTATTGATTGAAACGCCCATTGCAGGTGTTATTCTGGGGTAAAGGCTCTGATAGAGTGGGGTGAAGCACTTTCTATCTGTCTGGATGGGGACACACCCATTACATCGAGTCTGCCTTCTAGTCGGAAGCTGCCCTGCCACTGGGGATAAGACTGTGGTAGCCAGTTCCCCTGGATTGGAAAGAGGCATGGCCAGATGTGAAATACTCAGCTAGCGTGGTCCCACTGCAAAGGACTTCCAGTAGCTGATGGGCTGTATGCCTTTAGCAGCAAGTCTAGATCAACCCTACAGTTGTTTCCTGTAAACCCGCTGATGACCCACACTGCTGGTGCCTTTGTGGAGTCCATGGAGGAATCCAGTACACAAAGCATCCATCCAGCATATCTTCAGAGGCAAATGGTCCAAACCAAAGCAAGCTTCGGGCTCCAGCCTGGGCTTGGGAAGGCATGTGGGAGACCTGTGAAGAACAGTCAGCTTGCTTGCTCACAGAAGGAGCACCTTTTAAGCGAGGAGACCACCTTATTTTGTCTGGGTGCACAGCTCACAGAGACCACTGTGGCTCTGTGGAACAAAGCATTTGTTAAGCCATGCATAGTGCAGGTGCGATTCAGGGTGGGAGATGGCAGCACCTGAGGCTGTTCTGCGCCTGGAACTCATAGAGTTGCTGCCACCACTGTAGACAAAGGACATTAACTGCAGTGACATGCTTGAGAAGCGTCGTGGTTTACAAACAAGGATCTCAGAGCTGGCACCTTGTACCTGCTAGAATGAGTAATAAAAAAATGACCCACAAAATCCCAGCCCCACACATCGGTTGCATTTCTTCTAGATGGTTCCGGCTCTGATTTTGTGCTGGCTCTCATCTCCATCTCTGTCCACTTCCTGGCCACTTCTATAGAAGAAGAATGTTGCTGTGACTGTATGAAATATGTGCTCTTGCTGTAGTTAGCACCAGGCAGCCTCTTCACTCAGAGGTGCTGGTGCACAGCAGGGTCAGCAGTGCAGCAAGGGGATATTCCACTTGATCTTGGCAAACACTGCTTTTAGCAGCACACAGTATTTTCACCATTTGGGAGATGCTGATGAGTGTTGGAAACATTCTGCTGTCATTCTGAAGGCTCTGGGCTGACCCTGGCTTTGTGTGACCTTGACAGTCAGGGGCTGGACAGGTGAGGTCAGGAAGGCGGTTCTGTGAGCCATGCTCACCCAAGCCTTTTTCCCAAACAGCAGCCCTCGCCCTCCCTGCCTCCTGACTGCTGGTCTGGCCATTGTGTTTGCTCCTGTGTCTTCAGTTGTACTTCCCTGTATTACTGCTACATTCCAGAAGCAGCCTTCCGGGAGGCTGTGGCTCAGACAGAAGATGAGCACCTGACAGGAGGGGTGAAGTTCCATCTCTCTACTTCATCACTATCTGGATGCCACAGTGGCTGCTTTTACTCCCCAACACAAGCACAGAAAGGAGAAGTACTCCTCCAAGCAGGGGACCCCAGATGAAATGCAGGATGCTGCTATGGCTCCTCCAGACCCCAAACCAAGAGAACATGCCTCTGGAAATAGGCCGGCTCTCATGCTATGACAATGTTGTGGTTGGAATGGAAAATGTCCCCCGTAGACTGATGTGTTGAGATCTTTAATCCCCCGTTGGTGGTGCTTTTGGAGATGACTGTGAAGGCTTTAGGAGGTAGAGGAAGTTGGTCACTGGCAGTGGGCCTTGAGATTTTTACTCCAGCTCAGCTTGCCACACGCAGTCAGCACTCTGCTGCTTCTGTGCCGATGTGGAGATGTGACACCCAGCTGTCTGCTCCTGCCATACTTCCCCCACCATGATGAAACTTCCCCTCAAAACTGTAAGCCTAAATAAATCCATTCCTTCCTGAAATTGCTTCTTGTTGGGTATTTTGTCCCAGAAATGAGAAAGTAACTGGATATCTTATGATAAAGCACCTAAAGTAGTTCCAAAGAGAAGTTCAAAGGTGGGGAGAAGAAGGAAAAAGGGCCGATAAGAACTGGCCTTTGTCATGTCTGTGGGAAAATGCACACAAAGTAATGCTAGTGTCTTGTTAAACCCTGCCTGACAGAGTGACAGTTGCATGTCCGCTCATTCATCAGTCATTCACTCCATACTTATTCAGCATCTAGTACAAGTACATGTATGCAAACTTATGGAATTGTAGGTTTCCCATGTGCAGGCTTCTCAGTTAGCATGTGTCATGTGTACATGTAGAAGAAGCTCCTTTCCTCAGGTCAGCCATTATGCAGGAACAGAACAACATCTAAAATAATAAGTGCCTGAGTGCTCAGGATCATTGCCACACTCTTAGCTTTCTCTTAAAAAGCCCAGTGGTCTCATCTCTGGCAATGGCCTGGCAGTCTACCCTTTCAATGGCTTCACACCCAGGATCTGCGTTTCTCAGTATGGCTCTGCTTTTGCATACCAGAAGGTTCATGAGGAAGCCCAAGGACAGAGCTAAAGGTAGACAGGCCTACCCTTGGGGTTGGGGAGTACCACTTGGCCATGGTGCCACCTCCAACTATGCTGAGAAGGCTGGGATCCTCTCTGGAGTGGCCCCGTGAGCCAGCCGGGGAAGACACCACCAGTAACCTTCGTTTCCAAAGGACCGGTAGGCTGGTGGTTGCTTGGAGGGGCAGCGGGAGATGCACTGGAGGGAAGGGAGGGAAGGGACAAGAAGGAAGCCCCCTCCTCTTCTGCTTTTGCAACTGGGTGACCACGTTGACCAGCCCCTCCTTCAGCGTGGTGAGTTACCCTCGGAGCATCACCTTCTCAACGCCAATGCTTGACAGTTAGTCACGGATGAGCTTCCAGGGAAGCAGCCACTGACCATGGAGCACTGTGAGGGCTGGGCCCTCTGTGCCCTAACCCATTCCTTCTCCAGACTGCTTCTGGCCAGGCTTGTCTTAACCTTCTGTCTGTAGTCAGAGGATATAGACAAAGCCAGGCTGGTCCTGGGGTGCTTTCTATCCTCGGGGACTTCCTGTAAAGATGTCCCCAGGATTTCTATGTGTGTCTCTGATGGAGCAAGATGTGGGAGCTCAGGTGAGCTGGCCTATAGTGGCGCCTATAACCTCAAATGTCCCTCTGGATCTAAGCTATGGCCCCAGCCAATACGCTCCTTGTGTCCTCACTTTCCCAGGTGTTCAGAGGCTGGAACAACCCTTAGCAGAGAGGGGGGCAGTGTCAGGGCGGTCAGGCTTGTCCACCCTGGAACGGTCTGCCCCTGGGTCTCGGGTTCTCTCAAGTCTGGGGTCCCATTGGTCATCTCAGGACTGCATCTTTGGACACAGAGGGAAAGCCCACTAGCCAGGTATGGTGGTTTGATTCAGGTGTCCCCCATAAACTTAGGTGTTCTGAATGCTAGGGTCCTAGCCGATGGAGATTTGGGAACTAATGCCTCCTGGAGGCAGTGTATTGTTGGGGGGCAGGCTTACGGGTATTACAGCCAGTGTCCCCTTGACAGTGTTTGGCACACTCTCCTATTTCTGTTGTCCACCTTATGTTGGCCAGGGGGTGATGTCCACCCTCTGTTCATGCCATTGTTACCCCTGCCATCATGGAGCTTCTCCTTGAGTCTGTAATCCAAAATAAACCCCCTCCGCCCCCCCCGCCAAATCTGTTCTTGGTCGGGTGATTTCTGCCAGCAATGTGAACCTGACTGCAACACCAAGCACTACACACATGCTGCCAAACTGGCACAGTGGCTGGCATGGTTGGAGCCAGTGCACTTGAAGCTTCAGGAGATGGCTGCAAGTCTAATAATAATAATAATAATAATAATAATAATAATAATAACAACAACAACTTGTCATTGATCCTGGGTTTTCCTAGCACACTACTTTAAGCTTGGCATAGAGAATTGTGGCTGTATTGATTAGAGATGTCTGTATTCAGAGATGCCCAGGGACCCTGTGATGAAAGGGACAGAGTCACTGACTGGCTGGGTCACTTTCTCTCCATCTGAATTTGCATGGGAAATACTTCACTGCAAACTGTAGCTGAGGATTTCTGAGTGCTGGCAAAGTCTGAACAGTGACGTCGCTTTTGGTCTCAGCTGGACTAGGTCCCTGAGAGCCCACCGCGAAGCAGGTGCAGGCAGAGGTGGTCTCCAGAATGTCTGTGTGAGTCCTAAGAAGACAGCCTTCCTGTGTCTTGCTTTGGTGGAATTTCCCAAGTTTAGCTGGAACTCTGTTTAAGCCGGAGTGCCTCCCTCTGGGAAAGAGGTCTCTAAAATGTCAGGAAGTGTCGGGCTGGGGACATGGCTTAGTTGACTGCTCAAGTGCTGGTCTTGAGTTCAATCCTCAGTACTTACTCATGTGGAATGCTGGGTGTGTGCTTGTAATCCCACCCTGGGGTGGTGGAGGCAGGAGGCTCCCTGGAGCGAACGGGCCAGCCAATCTAACCTAATTAGTGAGCTCTAGGCTAGTCTCAAAGAGACGCGGATAACATTGCCAAGCGTAACCTCTGGCCTCCATGCCTAAACTTCAACTGTGCACCCACATGCATATGAACACATATATGCACACCACACACACATACTCGTGCAAAAACTTTATTGAGAAGTGGGTGTTTGATTAAGACCCCAAGTCTGATTTCTCTGAGCAGAGGGTTAGCTCATCATCTTTCCATTTGGAGATCACCAGAGGCTGGGGCGGGCCTGAGAAACAGGCACACGGCTTCTTTCCCCTCACCTGGGCACCACCACTTGGATTGTTTAGGCATGATAATCAGTCCCCCAACAACAGCAGCTCCCCTGGTCTTCATGAATCTACATAAAATGCATAGAGGGCCAGGGAGAGTGAACAGTTCATGTTTTAGTTATACAAGTGTGCAGAATGATGAATTTGTTTCCTGTGCTTTAGAAGATTAAAAAGAGAAGAAAGAAGAGACGAGGCTGTCTTTTAAATTTGCAAAATGGGATTCTTACTCTGGTGCAATTATGTTTACTTATAAATGAAATAACACAATTGTGAGTATACATGTATTCATATACTATATGTAAATATATCTAGCATGCATGTGTGCATATATCAAGAGCTGGAAAATGAACAAGTGTTTGGGGTGTATTAAAAAAAAATTCCCAAATGCTTACTGCATGTCATATATAACAGTTACATTTTTCCCAGGATTGGGAGGAGGAAAAAAAAGTGAGAGAAAATGAAATCCAGATTTGTAATTCCTAACAGGAGAAATGTGATCCTTTTCAATGTTTAAGTAATATTTCCTGTAAAACATACGAGGCCATCTGCAAAGCCATTTCCAGACACATTTTGAAGTGGCGAGGGCAACAGTAGGAGACAGAGGCAGGGCCAGCCCACCTCCGGGAGTGGATGGCCAAGCCTTGGAAAGCCGGCACTACAATTTGGCAGAGTGTTTCAGCTTCTGCACAGCTCCCAACCTGCTGATTTACCTCCATTTCACGCACCAAGAGGGGGCACCGTGGGAGCCAGCATAAAAACCTCCAGAGTCTCTAGAAGGGAGACGGTCACCACAGTACATTTCTTTTCCAGAGCCAGACCCTGTGGAAACCCACCCTAGAGCATTTGTTGTCCAGGAGGTGGTGGAGGGTCCAGACAAGGAGTCCCTGGACCCTGAAGCCAGAGGTCAGTGATCTGGCCTGGCAGCCCTGGTCCTTTCTGGCTCTTTAAGCCTGTTATAAAATTTTGTTTTATTGTGGACCTCCAGGGATACCTTATGACTTTATGTGAGTAAAATGTTATGGCCCCTGTGAAAGTGCAGGATTTTCCAAAAAAAATCCCCTTGCATCTAAATATTAGGGCAATATGCATCTTGTCTCACCTCTAGGATTTTCTAATTCGTCTTTCATTATTTTTTAAAGTATTAATCTATATATCCTAGATCCAATTTCAATTTTAATCCCAGTATTGATTAATTTCTTTCCTACAAGATGGCTTAAAGTGAGCATTGTATATTCTTTAGAATTATATCAGCACACAGGATGTTTTGTCCCAGGGTTTGGCAGGCCTGATCCGGGTACCAACGAGCGGCTGGCTGTGATTTATTTTTTAATGAACAGCAGGTTGTTATTTGGATAGTACATTAAAAAATTTAAATAAAACCTTAGACATGGTGCTTCAAAAACTCTTCTCCCCAGTGGACATAGCCACAGACAAATCTTTGATACTTCATTAGACTTCCCATTTGAAAACGATGTTGATATAAACAACACAACTGGTATTTTAACAAGCTTTCCTTGCACACACAGCCCTGTTCCTGGGGCACCCACTTCCCTTATGTGTGTATTTTTCCATTTACTTCTTCTCTTGCCTTTTAGCCTCTGCTTGGAATTTAGATTACGCTTTTCCCCTGTTCACATAGTTTGGAAAAGGGTGAATCATGACGTTGAGTATAAGCTGAGCTTTGGGATAATTTACTCTAGGATCAAGAACCTGCTCTCTTTTCCAACAGACCCCTTAACCTGCCTGCTGATGGGCCAGGAAGGATTGTCCTTGCCTGATGCTACACCACTGAGTATCTGTATCATAGCTTAACTTCTGCCCCCCAGCGCATCCTTAATAGCTGAGAAGTGTGAAAATCAGAAAGCCCAGAGCTGACAGAAACCAAGTGCAAATTTACTGGAGGGCTCACGCTCACTAGAGAGACAGTTGTTTAACACTTTTCTGGCAACAAAAATGGTGACACTTCACTGCTCAGAGAAGAACCCTCTGACATTTTTTTTTTCAAGCGGACATCCATATTTCTGACACCTAGTAGAGCCTCCTCCCTCAGGCTATGTCTTCTGCAGTGTGAGTGGGAGGAAGTCTGCTCCAGCACCCCCTTAGAGACTGATGCGAGGGGCAGGAGGATGGGGGGGGAGCCCATAAAGACTGGCAGAGGCAGCTGATTATCTTTCTGCTTCACCTTCACTTCCTTGGGCAAAGAGCTCTTGTCGCACAGATCAGCTGTTTCTGCTGCACATTAGGAGACAGAAGGGCATGGGTGAGCGTGTCTCCAGACAGGGAAATTGCAGCTCAGAGGAGCTCCGAACAAGCCAATTCACACAGCCATCATCACTCTGAACAGGAGACAGAATTTTCAATGAAAGATGTGATGGTTACAGAAGATACAAATCACCTCACGTGGCTGGGGAGATGGCTCAGGGGGTGAAGGATTGAGGGCCTGAGCACCGAGACCTCAGACCCATGTAAAAATGCATGCCAGGTGTGGTGGAGCACCCCTGTAATCCTAGCTTTGGGGCAGAGGATAGTTGGGGCTCACTGACCAGCCAGGTCAGCCTAGTTGGTGAGCTAAAGGCCAATGAGAGACCTCGTCTTAAAAAGACTACAAAGAAGTAGATGGTGTACCTGAGGGTGGACATCTGCCCCCCAGCATATCCTTAATGACTGCTATCCACATGCATGGGCTGTACACATATGCATACCCATACACACCCATACACACATGCATGCACACCACACACACAATAAAATATAAGTCAAATTTAACTCACAACTGGCGCATCTTTACTGGAGAGGAAGCCAACTGTATGACCTGCCCTCCCCACATGTGGTCCCCTGAATATAAGCGTGCACCCCTCCATCCATGCTGTACCCCTCCATCCATCCACCTCAGAGTGGGCATTCTGCTTTTTCCCTTCAGAACAATATTCAAGAACTAATCCTCCTTAAAAATAGTTGTGGCAACCCAGAAAGAAGAAATGCAGAGAACATTTTGTGTCTGCTGTGTGATTAAAAGAATGCTTCTTTCTTTTTGTTTTGTTTTGTTTTTTGTGAGGTAGGGTCTCACACTGGTTCAGGCTGACCTGGAATTAACTATGTAGTCTCAGGGTGGCCTTGAACTCTCAGCGATCCTCCTACCTCTGCCTCCCGAGTGCTGGGATTAAAGGCGTGCGCCACCACGCCCGGCTCGAATGCTTCTTTCTTGACCCAAGGGGAAATGTACTGAGCCCGTCGGAGGTCTTTACCACCCTTGGAAGATGACTCTGCCTATGCTCTGGGCTTCTTACACGTCTCCCGACTCCATCCTCTTACAACGAACTTCAAAGAAAAATAAAACAAAAAACAGAAAAACAAACCGAAAAACACTCACAGACTCTTTTTTCTGTTTTTCAAAAACACACATGGAAAATCCCACAATGCTTATTCTTCCTTTTCTCTAGCATCCTGCTTTGGGTTATGCTTGGGGAAATGAAGAGGCTATCTGGTTTGGACTCTTTGGGCTTTGTCCCATGGGTCCCTGGGGAGAGAGGAGGCTGTGACATGTGGTTTGACATTCTGTGGGAGGGTCCACTCTCACCTCCTCACATCCATCGGGTGGCAATTGGCTGGTGTCCCGCGCATCACTAAGTGAGCCAAGGTCATCACAGCACATGTCACATGGGGTCACCTAGCAGTTGTAAGGCAGGTGCAGAGTAGACCCATGTAAATGTTTCTTGGGGTGATTTATGGCCGACTTTCACTAAGTTCTTCCTTAGGAGGGGAGTACTTTATGGAACGCTGGGGACCCTCGGAATGGTCAGATGGAGTTCTAAACTAAGACATATTATAGCCATTTTCTCACACTCTAGCTTTCCCTACAGAGCCCAGTAGGAAAGTCTACTTTGCCTGGGAAGTGTCACCTAATTACATGGGTGGCACTTAGCAGGCAAGAGGGCTCATGTGTGTGTAGTGTTTCTAAATCCGTGAGGTCACACAGGTGTTGGCTAGACATGCACCCAGTGCCCTTTGGTATATGCCTGCCTAGATTCCCAATGGGAACTTAATGGAAATTAATTCATTTATTCTGTCTTTATTTGAAACCTCACCTCATTTGCTTTCAGAACCTATAGTCTGCTAAGCAGAGATATGGTGAATCTCCCCAACACCAACTGCGAGACTCAGTCCACAGAGCAAGAGTCCCAAGGCCAGGAAATAAGCTTCTGCACTGTGAGCTGGGCGTCCAGCATCCACGGGGCCTTGCTGGGGGCAGCCTCTTGCCAATGCTCACCTACAGGCGCCGTCACCACCCCCACAGGACTGCTCCAGGATGAACCAGAGGACGCCTCGGCTTCTGTGGACCTAGCAGATGGATGTCTGAGCACTGACCCTTTCAGCATGCCCTGTAGACCCTTAGCCACATTCCTCCACTGCTTGATCTTCTCCCTGGAGAGCTCCAGACAGCTTCATTCCTCACACGAGCCGTGGAAGGCCCCTTCTTCCAGGGGCCTCAGAAATGCCTGGCAACTGGCATGACTCACTGTGCCCTTCACAGGGGAGGACGCTCCTTCCTCCTCCTTGCCAATCAAACTCCAGGAGGAGAAATGTGAGGCACTCAGAGTGTCCTGAATTCACGCTAGAACTTGTACTGGAGGTTGACCAGGATCCAAGGAAGGAGACACACAGTTATTCCTTAATGGTTTTAGTGTCTGCTCGGGGAAATGGGAAAGTTTTGGCAATTAATAAGGCGATAGCTGTACAACATAGTGAATATAATTAGTGACAGTGAATGTGGCAGGTTTTAGTTGCATATATATATATAAAATCTCCAACTTTATGGAAATGTCCTGAGAGCCTTAGAGAAGCATTCTCCACCTGTCTGGAGTGAAGCACCTGCTGGGCTCACATCAGTTCTCCTCCAGCTCTCAAAGCAAGCAGAGCCCCTCCCAGGTCACCAGGTCATCAGGTCATCTACTGAAAGCAGTCTGCCACACCCTAGGCCACCCACAGGGGATCCGGCCTGGGCTGTGGAGAGAGCGCATGGTAGAATCCACTCTGCTAGAAGGCCTGCCGTGTACTAGGGCCTTGGTACACCAGGGCTCCTGTCCATAAAGAGGCCAATGGATGCCGCTCAAAAGTGAGATTTGAGGGTCTAGTCCTGATCCTGAGGGTGAGGTCAGCAGAGCACAGGCGCGGGAGAACTTGTTTGTGGTCACTGTTTCCTTCCTGCTTGGGTTTCATTAGTCCTAGTACGTAAAGCAGGGAGCATCCGTGCAGCCCTGCACAACCTTCATCTAAACATCTAAAAGGGCTCCTCGGGCAGTCGGGCACTCCGCAAAATGAACTCCACACCGCCAGGACGCACGTCACTTAGGCTTTGCTCCCTCCTTTCTTCTGGCCTGGTGAATTCCTTCCAGGTACCCTGATGTGAAATTATTAGAAGTTGCCTTGGGGTCTGGAGAGATGGCTTAGGAGTTAAGGCACTTGCCTGTGGTGGCTAAGGACCCAGGTTCCATTCCCCAGTACCCATGTAAGCCAGACGCACAAGGGGGCGCATGCATCTGGAGTTCGTTTGCTGTGGCTAGATGCCCTGGCATGCCCATTCTCTCTATCTGCACCCCCCCTCTCTTTCTCTGTCAAAATGGTTAAGTAAAATAAAGATAAAAGTGGCTTTGGTGGGGCAGGGGCTACATCTCCCAGGCAGGTTTATCAATAGTAGATTGCAACAATCTTAAGAGTGCACATATTTACCTACATTCCTCACCGTGATTGGAAAAGTGAGTAGGAAAAGAACAGAAAGCTGCTTAGAGACTATTTAAGGAAAGAAATCTGACTTAGCTAGTCACCATGTCAGCTCAGAAGATGTAGTCTGAGATTAGCTGTCCTTAATTAGAACGACTAACAGGTACCAAAATGACTGAAATTTAGTAACTTTTTAAAAAATTTCATAGTTTGCCTTCCAGATTCCTGGTGCAGAAGCTTGTTTTTGGAATTGTTTCCAGTCCCACAAGTCAGCTAACCTCTCAAATGAGATTAAATTCTTTGGGTTTGGTAAAGTTTGCATAAATATTTTACACAGATCCATCTTTAATTAGGTTATAACATTAGAAAGTGCCTTGCCGCATTCTCTTCCCACAAATGAGACTCGAGCCCCACAAACAAATTAATTTGTGTCTCAGGGTTTTGACTGGGCCCCTTGGCTCCCTCCCCCCCACCTTCTCACAAGAACGACTGACCCTCTGGATTTCAAATGCCTGAGGGTAAAAAGCAATTATAAAAACATGACTCTCCCAGATCGGCTTTCGCCCCTGCCTTGTCTCTGTTTTATTGATGGGAGATTGAAGGAGGATTCAAATCAGCCATCCTTCAATTCTTCACCACCAGCAAGACGCAGAAATCATTAGCTTTTTCCATGTAAAAGACTTTTTCCTGCCTTATTATTCAAACCTGCCTGCTTGTATGAGTCAAAGGGGCATGTTGAATATTTATTCCTAATTTTCAGCACTGGTAAATATTATATCGCTTTGTTCCCAATGTTCTTTTTATTTTTGCAAATTTCATAGCAATTAATTAATGCAGTGCTGTTATTAGCAATATCTCCCGAGTTTCTACTGCCTGCATTTAAGATGATGTAGCTCATAAGGGCTTCACTGGAGAGATTTCACAGCCAGGCTGTGTTTGAATTACAAGATCAGTTCTAGGTGAATAGCAACTGGTTCTCAGTGGAGAGAGCTTTTAGTGCAACTGGAATGCTGTACGGCCAGCCTTGCCTTGAACCATCATGGCTGATTTTATTTAATTACAGTTCCTACCCAAGAAAAGAAAAAAGAAAAGAAAAGGAAGTTGTTATGAAAATAGCCAATCATCCGATTTCAAATAGAAATAAAGGTCAGCAGCGTGGCAGGCTGAGGGAGGGGTGACATCATTGCTCTCTAGAACCAGCCTGCAGCAGGGAGAAGAGTGAGGATGATTGCCATTATTTGGCAACAGGGTTCTGTTTATTCACAAGGCTCAGTTTAAATGATGCTATTCTGATTTTATTGGTGATATAATTTTCTATCTCATAGAATCCTGAATTCTCTTGATCAATAAAAAATAATAAATGTATTGTTTCAAGTGGGAAAAAATAATGTTCATTTGGCCAATGCATTTGATAATTAATAGCTCAATATTTGAAGTTCAACTATACTTCAGACTATCTATCTATATATTATATGTATTATACATACAGATATACATATATATATGTGTGTGTGTGTGTGCGTGTCTTGTTTTAAGAAAAAAATTTCAATTGGCCTTCATTTACTTTTATCTATGCTAGAAGCCATTTTCTGCAGACATTTAAAAGAGCAAGGCCAGGTAACCCTGAGGTGTCTGCAGACCTTGGGCTTTGGGAAGGTCATGGGCAATGGTACCTCTTTGGGGAGCTTGGTGGTGAAGGCAAGACAGGCGCTAAGCTAGTAGCCTGAGATTTACTCAAGCCACGGGCATGTTTGAAGCTAGAGGAGACCCCACATTGTTTGTAGGAGGAAAAAAGAGGGAGGTGATAAGTTACAGCGGGGAAGCCATACTTCGGCAGAAAACATTTCAAGAGGTTCAGTAGGAGAATCCTGGTCCCCATCTATGCCTTCCCATTTAGGATATAGGGCAGCTTGTACCAAGTGCCTTCAAGTGTGATGCCATTATTCAGGGGCTAGCACCTGTGCTCTGAGACAGGCAAGTGGTATGGGCCAACCAAAGTGTCTTTCATGGAGAGTGATGTGGCTCAGGCAGCAGATCTGTAGCCAACGAGGCAGGCCCTGCGTTTGCGTGAACTCTGCAGTCCATAGCAGGCCATGCTAGGCAGAGCTGCACGGGGTCAGTGGTGGGAGGCCGCTTGGGGTGCAGTGAGAAGCGTGCTTCCAACCAGACCACACAGCTCATCTCAAGTCCTCATCCACAAGGGAGAATAACAGGGCTGTCTAGGGGGTAGGTTTGAAGATGCCAAAAAGAAGCTGAGGAGTGGGCTGCTCCACTGAGACTATGCCTATGGAACTAAGGGCATCTGTGTGTCCTAGGGTGGGGTGAAGAGGAAGGAGCACCACGGAGATGGGGGGAATAGGCCTGTATGCACTGCTTCCCTGTCTCCAGAGTCTGAGCCAGAACGATTTCTTCAAGCTTCAGTTTTAAATAGCCAGTGCTTTATTTGGGGAGGCCCAGAATGTGAGCCGTGTTTAATGAACCCGAGGCTATAATGTTTTACTTCTCCTTGGATAAAAATTTGTATTTCATATTTTAAAAATGGCCCTCATTCTGCCAGTTGGTGTTCTCAGCCAAGCATGACCTATCCGCACAGCAGTCACAAACTACTTTTTCTTGGTCACAACGTCTTTGTAATAGTTTAGCCATATGCTAAGAATGGCAGATGCGACTGCAATCACGTCTAGGTGGCACTTGGGAAGTAACAGCACAGATCGCTGGGAGTTCCGTCCGGAGGAGGCCCAGGCACTCTCATACTCCGTGCACATTAATCTTCATGTTCACAATGTTGAATCCAAAAGACTCACTTCTGAGTTTCATAGGAGAAAAGGAACAAATATATTTTTAAAAATATACTGTTGAGGCTTAAATCCTTGTAACTATTTTAAGGAGAGATACTTGGTGGCCACTGAAATCAAATAAGCACACTTCATTTTTCTGTGAAGATGTACTTTCTGGTTTTACAAAGATGGGATCCATTCTTTGCCGCCTTAAAAATAGTTCTCCAGGGGCTGGAGAGATGGCTTAGTGGTTAAGGTGCCTGCCTCCTAAGCCTAAGAACGCTGGTTCCAATCTCCAGCAGTTCCAATCTCCAGGTCCCACGTTTAGCCAGATGCAAAGTGACACAAGGGCACAATGCCACACTTGACCACAAGGGGGCACATGCATCTGGATTTCGTTCACAGCAGCTGAGAGTCTGCTGGCGTGCCCATCTCTGTCTTCCTCTCTCTCTCTCTCTCTTTCTCTCTCTCTCTGTTTCTCTCTCCAAAAAAATAGTTCTTCAATAATAAACTGACTCTCTCTCTTTCTCAATGTTGTTATTATTTAAGCAACCCCTATGTTGTTTGTTATTTAGGCTCTTTCTCATACATATCCCCTTGTAGCATATCACTTTAATTAAATGTGTGTGTTGTGTTCATGCGTGTGGCTTGGGCTGCACTGCCAGAATCATAAGTGCATTTGATCTTTGTATGTGTTGCTTTCTCATCGCTGTGACCAAATACCTGACCAGAAGCAACGTGAGGAATTAAATGTTTATTGTGGCTTACAGTTTAAAGGGGTCTGCAGAAGGCATAGCAGCAGAAGCAGGAGGATGGCATGGGAGCAAGAGTCAGGAAGCAGACGGCAAACAGGAATTGGGGATGGGGCTGTAAAACACAAGGCCTGGCCCCTCCAGTGAGGCTCTGCCTCCTAACGGTTACCCGGCCTTCCAAGCTGTGCCACCAGCTGGGACCAAGTGTTCCAACACCTAGCCACATGGCTTGGGGAGGGGGAGAGCTTTTCTTTTTGTTTTTTGGGGTAGGGTCTCGCTCTAGCCCAGGCTGGCCTGGAATTCACTATGCAGTCACAGACTGGCCTCAAATGAGGGGACATTTTACATTCAAAATACAGGAAGTGTGCCTCCCAGTAAAGGTGAATCACTTTGCTATGACAATAGGGTTGCACTAAAATGCCCTTTCTCTGCATGTTCTCCTCACTGTCAGCTGTCTGTTGTTCGCCTGTCTGTGTATGTATGAATGTATGCATGTATATACACATGTACATATGTATTACCATCTACCTCTAATGGAAGGGATTGGGCTCAGATGTCTGCATGAAGACATGTCACTGCTAGTGGTCACAATAAGACAGAAAAGACAGTGTACAAATGATTCATTGAGAAAAATCAGGATGTGTATCCATCTATCTTCCCAGCATTCATGCATTCACTGTGCAGACTGTCACTGGAATTGTTGACAGCTGTGGGTGTCTTGTTGTTTAATCTTGTGTCTCTGAGCATTATGAGCCCTAAAACAACATGTGGCTTGTCTGGTAAGTGCCCTTGACCCAGTCTCCACTGAGCCCGTTGTTTCTTACCAATTTGTTAAAGTTACAATTTTGTACTCAGACACCCGGATGTTTCTGGATGGATCGTCTGTACGTTGCCTTTTCTGTCTTATTGTGAGCACTAGTAGTGGGATGTCTTCGTACAGACATCTGAGACTGACCCCTTCCATTACAGACTTTGTATTTGGTGACATCCTCAGGTAGCCCCGTCCATTCTCCGGGTGTCTAGGTAATTTCACAAAGTATTTTCTTTTTTCTTATGGTTTTATGGTAAATTGGAATCCTCATGGAGCTAGATGAGGCACGGAGAGCTAACGCATACTATTCCAAAATGGGCGATGTTCTCCCCAGAGCCACCCTTGTCAGGCTAGTGGAAGTGCCGCTGTGGCACTTGGCTGCATTTCTGGATGTTCTATTCCACTTCCTGTCTTTGTCCATTCCCACGCTGGTGAAACACTACTTTATAATGTGTTCTGATTTTTTCTTGGTCAACCCCTAGTTTCTGTTCTTTGTTTGGTGATGGCTATTTTTTTAAATGAACTCTAGGATTATCCTATGATATAAAAGTATCCCTGTCGGGAATGCTTTTGGAATTATCCTGAATTTTAGGTTAACTTTGGGGAACGACTAAGTTCTATGGAATTCTGGGCCTTTCATGGGAACACCTTGTTTGTGCAAATTGTACCTATTACTTCACAATGCTTGGTTATTCCAGATCTTTGGTATCTAATGAGACTTTTCTGCAACCTATAAGTTGAAAAATATTCATCACATATTGTTTTTCTCCATGTTTCTACTCAATGTCAGATTCTGTTCTCAGATGAGTGTTTCTGTTATTATCCCCATGGCTGCACTCCCTGTCCAACTTCAAGACACTTTGACTTACATCGTCCTGTTAATACTACTTAAACTTGTTTTAGTGTTCTACTATTCTTTTTTCCTCTTATAATTCCCATTTCCTCACATAATTATTCTGATGTCGTCTTTCTTTCTTTCTTTCTTTCTTTCTTTCTTTCTTTCTTTCTTTCTTTCTTTCTTTCTATTTTTTATTTTATTCTTTTTTGAGATAGGGTTTCACTCTGGTCCAGGCTGACCTGGAATTCACTATGTGGTCTCAGGGTGGCCTCGAACTCATGGTGATCCTCCTACCTCTGCCTCCCGAGTGCTGGGATTAAAGGCATGCGCCACCATGCCTGGCCTCTTTTTCTGATACTCAAGTCTGTTGTGGAGTGATTTTCCTTTAGAACAAGTGACCTTTCAAGCACAGTCTCCTCTACAGGAGTCTCTAGAAAAGAAACAAGGGAGGCGGTGTCTGTGGGCTTCCAAGACAACCAGGGCTGGCACAGCACAGCTGACCTTGGACCCTGACCTACAGACACTATGAGCTCCGTTCACGTGCTGCTTTAGTCACTAAGTTTGTGGCCATTTGTCCCCAGTGATTGACACCCGACAGACTTCTCAACACTCCTGTGACTTTTCGCGCTTCCCGTGATAGCCTGGTCATGTCTGTGAAGCAGCCCTGTTAGCCACCACACTCGTGTCCACAGCCTGCTCTTCTGTGCCATGTGCTGGGAGAGTGGCGCTGGGGACACAATCTAACCCCTGAACACCATACCGAGCATGCTGGAGATGCAAAGTAGCTCACTTTGCAAAACAGAAAGAGAACTCAGTACCCAACTGGACGCATTTATTCTTGATTTACTCCCCTCACCCCTAACCCATCACCAAGGAGCGCCTTTTTCATGTTTTCTGGACAATGTAAAGTTACACAAAGGACAGTGTTCACAGGAAGTCCCAGGACCACCTCCACAGTGCCTGGACTGAGAGCCAGAGCCTGGATCCTGGCAGTGGGACTCCCTCACCCATGGCCACCTTCAGGAGCAATAGACACTAGTATTGAAAAGAAAGCTGGGTCGCCATATTGCATGTTAACTACGTGAAAGCTCTGAGGAGATAGCACGTGGAAAAGACTTTCTTTTAGCTGTTCAAAGTGAGTGTGCTGGGGGGAGTGGCTGGGGAGATGGCTCAGTGGCTAAGACACTTGTCATGTAAGCATGAGGACCTGAATTTGGATCTCCAGAACCCATGCAAATGCTTGCTCTGCATGGCAGCCTACTGCTCATCTCAGTGCTTTGGGGCCAGAGAAGGGCTGGCTAGATGAGCTGGATCAGCATGCCTTGGGTTTAAGTGAGACAGCTTGTCTCAGTAAACATAATGATCCAGGAAGATCAACCTCTGGTCTTCACATGCACCCACATACATGTGCGCTACACATGTATGAATGTGCAAACACTCATGTGCACAATAAATAAATAAAAACCAAAGTGAATGTGTGAGTATTATCAAGAATAATCATAGTAATTATTTTTAATTAATTTTTAAAATTTATTTATTTATTTGAGAGAGAGAGAGAGAGAGAGAGATAGAATGAGCATGCCAGGGCCTCTAGCCTCTGCAAATGAACTCCACACGTATGTGCCACCATGTGTATCTGGCTTACATGGGGACCTGGAGAAGCGAACCTGGGTTCTTAGGCTTCGCAGGCATGCACCTTAGCCACTAAGCCATCTCTCCAGCCCCATCATAACTCTTTCCAAACCGAAGTATCCTGTCTAAACCCCATCCATGAGTAAGGATGAATCATCTAGTCATTGTCTGGTCAAGCCCTCTAGCCAGGGACAGCACAGGACAGCCCAAGATGAGCCAGGAGGCCTTTGTTCAGCCCCTTTGGCCTGTGTCCTCACCATTGCTTGTCCTCGTCCCATGGGCAACTGACATGCAGTGACCTTCCTTTTGCTTCACCCACTGCATGTGACTCCTCTGGGGTGTTCATCTCTCTGGCTGGGCCTTGCTCTCCAATATCTCATGGCAGTCCTATAAAAACAAATGTAGGGTCCGGCCTCTCTGACACTTCCATGTGAACAAGAATGATACCATATCCCAGATTGTCTGTCATTAGTTATTTCCCTAAAGGGCTTCACATTCCATGAAAGACTGTTCTGAGGTCTTGGCAGAAGGAAGGCCATCCTCTAAAACAGCATCCAAGAAACACCACTCTACACAGCAGGGAGCAGAAACAGAGGAGTCTGGCTTACAAATCTGTATATTTGACTAATTATTTCATGTATATTATTTATTTATTTATTTATTTATTCATTCATTCATTCTTTGTTGTTGTTGTTGTTGTTGTTGTTGTTGTTTTTCGAGGTAAGGTCTAGCCCAGGACGACCTGGAATTCACTATGTGAGTCTCAGGGTAACCTTGAACTCACAGCAATCCACCTACCTCTGCCTCACCAGTGCTGGGATTAAAGGCATGCACCACCACACCTGGCTCATTCATTAATTTTTAAGATAGTGTCTTTTGTATCCCAGGCTCATCTCTCACTATGTATCCAAAGACAACCTTGAACTCCTGATCCTCTTGCCTCCACCGTCTGAGTACTGGCATTCCAGGTGTGCACCACCATGCCTGGTTTACATAGTACCGGGGATTGAACCCACGACTTAGGTTAAGCACTCTACAGACTGAGCTTCGTTCCCCAACCATCTTTTGACGTTAGTAGTTGCAGTTGTATTCGTGTGTTTTCTACCCTCTTAATCTTTCCAGTAGTTCTCTCTTATTGTTTTCTCAAAGAGCTGCTTCAACACAGAGATCTGGAGAAGAGACCCCTGTATGCTCTCCCTGGGATGCCGGGGATGGGGGGTTGGGAATTGCCAAGCACGAATTCCAGAGTCGATCACATAAATAAAAAGGAATAGCTCTCACTTGCAAACACCAGTCTTTTCAGATAAACCATCCTGGTGCTTGATGACCACTGATTGAGTTGGAAAGGAAAATTGGGGGACGGGAGCCAGTGGGAACAAACCCATGTCTGGGCAGTATCTGTGCCCACTCCAAAGAGGAGTGGTGGTCGCATGGGGCCTTCCTCATCAAAGCAAGTGGCACTTCACAACTTTATGGTTTTTTACAATTAGATACACCCTCATCTGAACAAGAGGGGTTCTATTTCTATCATACGTTTCTTTGAATGTTTACGTGATGTGAACAAAGTCATCAAGTATATTCAGAGACAATGTCTTGGCTAAATGAGATTTTTTTTTTTTTAGTTTAATATCCAGAAAATGAAGATCACCTTCTCATAGACAGTAAGTTTAAAAACATTAGTCTTTTCCTCATCACAAATCAGCAAAAATTTAATCAGGAGAATTCCAGGCTCATTATTACTATTTAGATTCACTTTTATGGTGCTGACAACTTTCAAGGGAGACACGAACTGTTCTTTCAACTCTGTGTTTTTTAAATTATTTTATTTATTTTTGGAGAGAGACACAGAGAGAGACAGAGAGGGAGAAGGAGACAGAGAATGGGCGTGCCAGCAGTCTCAAGCTGCTGCGAACGAACTCCAGATGTGTGTGCCCCCTTGTGGGCAAGTGCAGCATTGTGCCCTTGCAACACTGCATCTGGCTAAACGTGGGACCTGGAGATTGGAACTGGGTTCTTAGGCTTAGGAGGCAGGCACCTTAACCGCTAAGCCAACTCTCCAGCCCTGTTTTCTTGTTTTTTTAATGGTGATTTTGGCACTCCAGTTTAGACACAGGAAAAATGAGAATAATTAGAAATATATTAAACATTTTAAAGATATTTAAAAACATGAACCAATGGAGGTAAATGGTCTACTTAAATGACAGTGGCCATAAATGGCCAGTTAAAGGTACCAGGAGAACCTGCAGCAATGGGAGGCAGAGTCAGAGCACACCCCGAGCTCACAGGCCAGCAAAGAATAAGAGAGATATTAGATCAAGAAGTTGGAAGGCAAGAATGACACACCAAGACTGTCTTCTGATCTCCACACACATGCCATGGAACATGCCCATACACATATGCACACACACACACATACACAAGATACCAAAATACTTTGGTGAGTCTTCAATGTTTTTTTTTTTTTTTTTCTGTTGAAAATGATCAGTAGAGGACCTGAAAATTCCCTAAAATTAGAATAAAGGAAGTCCTCATTGATCCCTCTCTTATCCCTCTTTTGACTACTCACTGGACTGATATCAAAAGGATGCTGTGGAGTGGGTGACACCATGACAGTGTGGCATTCTCCAGCTTGGAGGAGGTGAAGCTCCTCCTTGAAAGGTCTTGCTTTACGCTGATTGGTCTTGACCTCATGGAGTTCAAACTAGGAGGCTGTCCTTGTCTCCCCAGCACAGTGATGGTTTGACATGACTATGACTTCCGCTCTGGAGGATAGGCCACATCTCCAAATGCCACTCCTGGAATCGGGGACCTCTCCTTTAGGCTATGCGAGTGTTAGTCAGCGGCAAGATGGTAAGGCTCTCTGGGTGGAAGGCACACGGGTTAGTTTGGAGGAAAGGCAAGCAGGCACCAGCTTTAGCGAAGCATTTGAAGTCAGTTCAAATCTGGTATTTTAGACTGAGCTTTGCCTAGGAGGGACACAGCTTAGCCTGTCATCACAAGACAGAGCGAAGAATCCTCAAGTGATTCTCTAAACTTTCACAATCACCAGGAGCCCATTGATCTACTTTCCTCTCACTGCTTATCACGAACAGTTTTCCGCATTCCTATTAGTCCAAGGGTAAAAATTCCGTGAGTTTCCTTGTTCCTGGTTAGAGGAGAGTGGGCATGGTTGGTAAATCCTGGTGATGCCCTCTTGGCTGTATGGAGAATAAGGATTATAGACAGATGCAGGGATTTCTTTCTGTTTTTAAATTTTATTCACTGTATATTCATTTTGTGTGCATGTATGATATGTGTGCCACCATGTGAGTGTGACAGTCAGAGGATGACCTTGGGGTGTTGTTCTTCATCCTTGTATCTTTTTTGAGACAGGGTCTCTCTTTTGTGTGTGTGTGTTTTTTTTCTCTCTCTCTGTTTCTTTCTCTCTTTCTCTTTGTTTCTTTCTCTCTTTCTCTTTGTTTCCCTCCCTCCCTTCCCTTCCCCTCCCTCCCTCCCTCTCTCCTTTCTTTCTTTCTTTCTTTCTTTCTTTCTTTCTTTCTTTCTTTCTTTCTTTCTTTCTTTCTTTCTCTCTCTTTATTTTCAGCTGTTAATGCCAGGCAAGCTGGCACATTAGCTTCGGGATTCTCTGCGCCCAGCTTCCCATAGCTCTAGGCATGCTGTGATTGCTGTGCCACTTTATGTGGGACCCCAATTCTGGACCACAGGCTTGTGGAGCAAGCACCTTTAGCCAGGGAATTCTTTACTACGGGAATTTTTCAGTTAACGCCATTATTTAATGTTCATTTCGTGCCCCCAGGGCTAGATGCCATTGTGTTTTGTCCAGGAAGATGCGTGGATGTCTTCCTGTTGCCTTGTCTTAGGCGGATGAGCTTGTAAGATGTGGATTCCACCAGATAAACTCCGCTCGGGTTTCAGCTCTCAGGTCACGCAGAGAGGTTAACAAGTGGTGATAGCGGAATGGATCTCCGCACCAAAGTCTTCATCAGGACGAAGGATTTGACCTTTGGCCAGGTAAGATGACATTTTTATAGCATGGAAATCCTGACACATTTATAAAGTCCTGTTGATTTCAGATCTACTGAAATTTGTTTTTCTTTTCATGTCTGCTCAGGCAAGAGAGACACTAGTAGAAAGAAATCTTATCAGACTGCAAGTTAGTTACTTTCAGTTGCAATAATTGTAGATTTCAGATATCAATTTCTGGTGCTCCAAAGCATGTCCACCTTTTTGCTTCTACAAATTGATTAAGCTTTTTATTTGATATCATAGGAGCCTCAGGAGGGTTCTAACCTATATTTCAACCTTTGAAGAAATTCATACCCAAGATATTGCTGCCGGACAGTCTTCAAGGTCATTAATGTAATGCTTAGAATTTTTCAGCTGAAAGTGGATTTAATCAGAGCCTTTTTCAGTGTGTCTCTTCATAGCATGATTCAAAAAGTGTTTTGCCTTTCAAGTTCCTTAGGAAGTCTGCCTTTAAATGCAGGCAAGAAAGAGGATTTTAGGATAGTGTATGATAAAATTGATGTCATAAAATCATACCAGGAAAGAATTTGAAGATTAGTTTTATTTATTTATTTATTAGTTATATAGATAGTGTGTATACGGTCATGCAGGTACCATCGTTAGCCTCCTCCCTGTCCCCTACCCCCTCTGAAGGGACCCTCCTCGTAGGGGAATGTGGGTCGTGCATTGTGGGGGTAGCCATCAGTTATGGGAAAAAGGCAATGTCTCTGTGCATAATGTCCCAAATTGTGGCTCTAACAATCTTCCCACCCCCTCTTCCACGAATTTCCCCTGAGCCGTGTTGGGATCATTTTAGGTCTACTTCAGTGATGAGGTCTTGGGAGCCTCTGTGTCTCTGGTTTAGTAGGAGTTGAGCGTTCTCTGTGTCTATCTCCTTCATCCTTGTGTTGGTACCAGGTTCACCAAGAAAGCAGCACTCTTGCTCATTTCCCAGTTACTCTATGGTTTCAGCTGGGGCCCTGGTGAGGTGTGATGGGCTGATCCTCCCCTCAGGATCGGTGTCCATCTGAAAAAGATCAACAAATTCTCCAACGGAGAGAGAAGCCAGTCCCAGATGGATGGGAGAACCATTATTATTTTAGAGACTGTTATAGGTGTAGGCCCTTGAAGATTATCTTTTAAGTTCAATCGCCCTGTCTTAGCAAAGGTGATGGGAGATTAAAAATAGATACAAAAGTCATGAAGATGTCATTGAGGAAGTTTTGGTGAGGGAAAAGTGGTCACCTTTCACTATTGAAAGAGTATATTCTGAGAACTTTAGACAAGAGTCTGGTGGAGGGGCTGGAGCGATGGCTTAGCGGTTAAGGCACATGCCTGCGAAGCCAAAGGATCCTGGTTCGACTCTCCCAGTTCCAAGTAAGCCAGATGCACAAGGGGGCACAAGCATCTGGAGTTTGTTTGCAGTGGCTAGAGGCCCTGGTGTGCCCATTCTTACTCTCCCTCACTCTCCCTCACTCTCTTTCCCTCTCTCTGTCTCAAATAAATGAATGAATGAATGAATGAATAAATATTTTAAAAAGAGGCTAGTGGAGATGTCATATGGCAAGGTGTGGATTACTGGCATTCAGTGTGTATTTTATTAGCTGGGAATGCAGTAATCAAGATGTCTACTTTCTTCGGGTCAGCTCTTCTATAGAAAGAAAGCGAGAAACAATGTAAGATGAGAAAATACATGTGATTTTTCAAACCTAGATCAGATCTTCACTTTTTCTGACCAAATTCCAGAGAATAGACCCTGGCACATGTGCCCAGCCACCAACTGCTGGTGGAAGTTGTGAGAAGACAGAACGCTTGAGAAAGGTCTCTGCTCAGAGCTGCTCCAAGAGAAGTTTGGCCCTCATGTTCTGAAACAGTTCAAGTCACAGCTTTTACCAAGACGTTTCTCACCTGACTCCGCCTTGGATCCTCCTGATGAAAACAAGCAAGGCCGAGAGACCACTTATACACTTACATACCGAGAAACCATGCTGTTGACAAAAATATATATATACGTTCTGGTTTATTCCAGCCTGCTCAAACATCAGCTACATCAAGAGACACATCCAATACCATGGGATGTTTTCTGTCTGGAGATACAAGTTTTGTCTGGAGATACAAGTTGCAGAAAGATGTGTGGACTGAACCCAGGAATCAGACTCCATTCCAGCCCAAGTTTCACGGCCATATCTAAGACATGTCTTGAGGAAGTACTCCAGAGAATGACTGGTAGAAAGGTGGGGCTGGAGAAAATGAAATGACCCATTAAAATTAAAAGGCAGAAACTTCATGACTTCAATACTTGCTTTCCTTAAGCCCTGATTGTGAGCGGGGTTTTTATGCATCTCGTCCTGCCAATTTTATTCTCAAATTTTGATGTCCTATTATTAGATACATCACAGGTCCCATGTCTTTCGCATGACGATGAAGGAATCTTTTCCATCATGTAATGTCACTCTTTATCTCTTACCGTGTTCTGTTTTGAAATACATTTTGATTTTGTAGAGTACATTAGGCTCTCTTGGTATGCCTTCTTGCTTCCATTTTCTTTCCTCTGTCTTGTGTTTGTATTAAACAAGGCCTCGTGTAGAGATTGTTTATTTATTCTTTAATATCCAGTCTTTCTGCTTTTTTACTTACAAGTGTTTGGCTCATGCACTTTTAGTGTAATTATCAATAATCTGGATTTGTCAGTCATCTTGATTTATTTTCTATTTTTGTTTTCTTGTTCTTTTTCTGCATAATTTGTGTTACTCAAATATTTCTAACCTATTTTAGTTCCATTATTGGTTCTTTTACTCCTTTTGTTATTTTTTAGTGTTGTTAACAATATGTGACTTTAACTATCAATGTCTATTCACAGCCTATAAATTAATAATTTTTGTTAATTTTATTTGTATTTATTTGAGAGCAACAGACAGACTGAAAAAGAGGGAGGGAGAGAGAGAGAGAGAGAGAGAGAGAGAGAGAGAGAGAGAGAGAGAGAGAGAGAATGGGCACACCAGGACCTCCAGCCCCAGAAAATGAACTCCAGATGCATGTGCCACCATGTGCATCTGGCTTACGTGGAGAATTATGTGGAGAATTCCTGGAGAATTAAGCCTTGAACTAGGGTCCTTAGGCTTCACAGGCAAGTGCTTAACCACTAAGCCATCTATCTCTCCATCCTCCAAATTTAGAATATTTTTAAACTATATATTTTTTGGTTTTACTTTACATTTCTTTCCCTTAAACACATAATGTTTCTACTTCTCTTTCATACAGTACAGTGTTAAGTGTAATAGTTGCACAATAGCATAACTCAATTACACTTTAAACTTGGGAAAGTTTCATAATATCTTTTATTATACCTATGTTATAATACCTGTCCTATAATATTTCTATGCTGGCTATAAATTATGAGTTTTATTTTAAGTAACATGTAATGAATAAAATGCATAATGAAGAAATATATTTTCCTATTTGTCAAATAGGGTTCTCTTGTTTCGATTCTATAAAGCCAATTTTCGATCTGTTTATTTTTTAGTTAAGATAATATTCTTTAAAACTTATTGTAGGACAGGTTGCTGGAAATTAATCATCTCCACTTTATTTATTTATCTTTAAAATATTTTATTTGCAAGAAAAGAGAGAGAATGAGAGAGAGAGAGAGCAAGAGAATGGGTGCACTAGAGCCTCTCACCACTGTAAATGAACTCCAAATGCATGTGCCACTTTGTGCCACTGGCATTATGTGGGTCCCGGGGAATTAAATCCAGGCCATCAGGCTTTGCAAGCAAATGCATTTAACCACTGAGCCATCTCTCCAGCCATTCCCATCTTTGGCTTTCTGACCCATCCTCTTTTTCTATCTTGAGGGTTATGTCAATAGGCATATGTGAAGAGTGTTTACTCTTTGCTTCTTAAAAGCATGCCATCCTGCTGTCCCACTATCTTTTGCCCTCCATTATTTTGTGTGGGAAATCTATGAATTATCTATTTTTCCTCTTGTTTTATGTTTTTTTTTAAATTTTGAACAATATCAAAATTTGTTTTGGTTCTCTATTTTTCTTTTTTTTTTTGGGAGAGAGACACAGAGAGAGATAGAGAGAGAGGGAGAAGGAGACAGATAGAGATGGGCGCGCCAGCAGCCTCTCAGCTGCTGCGGACAAAATCCAGATGCATGTGCCCCCTTGTGGTCAAGTGCAGCATTGCATCCTTGCTTCACTGCATCTGGCTAAACGTGGGACCTGGAGATTGGAACCGCTGGAGATTGGAACCAGCGTTCTTAGGCTTAGGAGGCAGGCACCTTAACCGCTAAGCCATCTCTCCAGCCCTTGGTTCTCTATTTTTCTATACTACTCTATTTTTGCTGCTTTATATTGATTGAACTTCTTGAATCTGTAAATCAATGTTTTTTTCTCATTAACATTCTGATATATGCAAACTTTACTTCTTCAAACATTCTTTTCCCTGCTCCAAATTAACTTTCTTCTCTTAGGACACTGCACCTGTGACTTGTTTATCTCGGGGCAAGTTTCTCACTTGGGATATTACACCCATCTGATGTTATCCTACAGATTTCCAAGCATCAAGTTCTTTTCCTTTAATATTTCCGTTAGTTACTTTATAAAATTATTTTATTTATTTGAGAGAGAGAGTGAGAGTGAGTATGGGTGTGCCAGGGCCACTTGCTACTGCAGACAAACTCCAGATGCACGCAGCACTATATGTGTCTGGCTTTAAGCGAGTCCTGGGAAACTGAACCGAGGAGCCATCTCCCCAGCCTGTATTAGTTAATTTGCTAATGGCTAAGTGTCTACAAGAAACAACGTGAGGGAGGAAGGCTTGCTTTGGCTTATGCTTCCAGGGCGCAGTCCATCACTGAAGCAGCTCTCAGCTATGGTGCAGGAGGGTGAGGTTGCTTGTTCACCACTGCCTGGATCCGGAAACAGAAACAGGACAGGAAGTGGGGCCAGACTACAAAACTCAATGCCCTCCCATAGCACCCCCTTTTTCCAGGTGAGCTCTACTTCCTAATGGTTCCATAACCCCCTAAAACAGCACCCCCATCTGGGGACTAATTGTTCAAACACATGAATTATGGGAGACATTTTATATCCAAACTGTGACAATATTTTCTTTTTCTATCCTTCCGGTTACATTTTTCTATTGACTTCACCCCACATTCTCTGACTCCTCTCAGTGCTCTCTCCAGTCTAACACAGGCATAGCCAAAGAGTTTTAAACATCATTTATTTAGTTTTTCAGTCTAGAACTTTCCCGTGGCTCTATCTTAGTTGCCATTTATCTGTGTATGCTTCTTCTCTGCTCACTCACAAAGACCACATTTTCCTTCAATTACTTGCTATTATTTGAGTCAACTGTTTGAACATATTTATGCTAAACACTTTAAAGAATTTGTCTCCTCAAATCAGAATCTGGGGCATCACAACGTAAGTTTCTGTTGCTTGGGTTCAAACTGTCCTATTTCTTTCCACATCTGGTGATTTTTTATTGGACACTGGACATAGTTAATTAGTTATTTAGCAACGCTAGGTTCTGTTATTTATATCTGAAGATAATTGGCTTATTCTGCTAGGAACTCAATTCTTGGATATCATTCGATAATGTTGACGTGTGCAGGCTTTGTCTGAGCACTTGTAGTTCTGGGAATCAAACCCAGGGCCTCGTACACGCTAGACAAATGCTTTACCATTGAGTCATCTTCCAAGTTAACTTGTGGGAATTTAAAATATCTCAATACTGTCTGTTTGAAGATAATACCTTAAATTGGGTTTATAGTTTTGCTAGAGCAACCTAAAAAAGCTCTTAGTCTAGGATGAAGCATTTGCTCAGAATCAAGGCTACTCTGGTGTCTCAGCCACGTGCCCACATTTTAAGAGACGTGTCTATGATGACCCTCTGCTGGGTGTGGGCCAAACTCAATGTCCTCAGGCTGGTTGCTCCCCCCTCCCTTGGCCTCTGGTGTTGAAGTGTATCTGCTCCCATTTCATTTGCTGTGTAGAGATGTCAGTGTTTAGCGTGGCCCTCAGACATAGGCCCTCATAGGTGTCCAATTTGACTTCTGGGGAGTCCTAAACTTCACATCTTCCTCCCAGCTGATGTCATCCTCTCACCCACATATTTGGACACCATCAGCTGCTCTAAAGTTGGGCAGGTGTCCCTTTGGAGGAAGCTAGGGAAAGTGTGGGGGTCACTTCCCGACTTTGCACTGAGGGACTGTCATCTGATTGATGCTGCTGGCTGTGTGTGGTCTGCGAATGATGCCTTGGGTATCCTGTCCAGCATTATGGGTGTTTCTGGCTGCATGGACACCAGTGGTGAATCAGGAAAGGCAATGATAGTAAAAGAAAAGGGTAATCACTGAAAACGTTTACATGTACAAAATGATTTAACAGAATTAAGGAGGTTTAGATGAAGAGAAATGGCAATAGAGTTCATCAGCTTTTATTCAAAGATAAATGCTCAAGATTCAAATCACACTGTTAAAGTCACCAAAGAATCTTGTAGATGAACCACTGGCACCTAGAAGCAACATAAGGTGTAAGTAATCTCACTTTCTAACCTTATATAAGATGATGTCAGCTGAAACTACGTATAATGGGGAAATCTAGAAATATCAGAACAGCTACATTAAAGTGGTGCCTTCCAAACAAGCGAAACCACTGAAATTGTTGAGTGCCCACTTCTAGGGAATGAGCGTGATGTCCAAGAAAAGAGACTTTATTTTAATTTTGAGTTTTTCTATGATTTGAAATGTCACTATGTAACACCTATTGCCTTACTTATTCATATCACATAGTGATATGAATTTACTCTTTTCCTTATCTGTTTGCCTGTAGAGTATACAGCAATGTGGATTCATATGGGTAACTTTTTAATTTCAACATATAAAAAACACTGCAATCAAATCCAGGCTGTGTTCAATTCTCACCATATGTGAGCTATACCTCATTAATTCAAGGCCATTCAGAGCCTGGATCCCTGCACATCTCCCATGGAATATCCTCATAGTTCAGATTGCTGCCATGTCAACACAACTTAACATATCTCTAGGCAACTCCACACATTAGCTAAGCACCCAAACATTTAGATTGCAGGAAATATAAAAAATATTAACTGAATTCATCGCTTTGTAACAGAAAGACATGGCGAGTATGGCTCCCTAATTGCATCTCCTTGGCTCTTGCCTTTCTTCCTTCTTCTGCATCACCTGGTGTCTTGCTCTTCCTGACGTCTCTGAAATTATAATAAAAAGGGATGAAGAATCAATTAGAAATGCCTTTTACTGTGTGTCTGTCCTTGGCAGGGGCACAGCAGCTCTCTGCAATAAGCTGAGACTTGGGGAAGGCTGTGAGGTTTAGAGACCCAATTAAATGTTCAGAACAGTTTATTCTCTGCCAGTGTGTTCAGTGACTTGGTCTTTAAGATGGCATCACCGTTTATGGCTTGAAACTTGGTGAAAGTGTGGGTTGTCATTGAAATAAAATAGAAGCCTTTCTCAGCTTTATTAGGAAGTTTTTAGGGTTTGCTGTTCTTTTCACCTTGACATTTATGCTAAAATTTAGAGTGCTTAATCTTTCCTACTCTGTTTTTTTTTTCACTCAATGGGGAAAATCATAAAAACCTTGCAATAATTGTGAAGTAAGTGTGTGTGTGTGTTGGAGGGAGGTAAAGACAATTTCAGAAATGTTTTCCCATAGCTCATGCAGTAAAATACAATTTTGGGCAACCCTAAAGCCCTTGGGGATGGATAAAAATAATACTAGAGAGACCAATTCCTATCATGTTGAAATGAATGTCAAAATATAATTATTTCACATACATTTCAAACCAAACCCATACCTAAACTTGCTTTTATTCTAAAAAGGAAGAAATGGAGCTAGAGAGATGGCTTAGCGGTTAAGGCACTTTCCTGTGAAGCCTAAGGACCCAGGTTTGATTCTCCATAAGCCACATGTATAAGGTAGCGTATGCAGCTGGAGTTCATTTGCAGTGGCTGGAAACCCTGGCTCACCAGTTCTCTCTCTCTTTCTCTGTCTCTCAAATAAATGAATGAATGAACAAATGATTACTAAAATATAAAAAGGAAGAAATAAAATCCTGCAGCTTTGTCTGGGGACAGATAGTCACATGTCCATCACCACTTTGCTTTCTGGAGACAGAACTAAATTTGGTCCTTGGTGTCTATACCTTGAATCCCATATGCCTTAAGTCTATGAGGTAAGGGAGTCTTGGATCCTGTGTGTGTTCAGTGCCCTGGCTGGGCAGTGCAGACCAGGAAGATTGCTGTCAAAGAAGCCGTGATGTCAGTTTTGGAAGAGTCACCCTTCAGACAGATGTTAAAACAGAGATAGATACCTACACTCACATGGTCTTGATAGACACCAACCCTTCCCGTGTTATGGTCAGATGAGCAAAACATTTGACTTCAGTCTGAAGATGGTATAGAATTCAAGGCAAGAATAAAATAAAATTCTCAATCATAAAACACAAATCTATAAACATGCTAAAATAAGTTTTGTTTCATTCTAGATTTTTTTTTTTTTTTTGGTTTTGCAAGGTAGGGTCTCACTCTGGTCCAGGCTGACCTGGAATTAACTATGTAGTCTCAGGGTGGCCTCGAACTCTCTGCGATCCTCCTACCTCTGCCTCCCAAGTGCTGGGATTAAAGGCATGAGCCACCACGCCTGGCTCATTCTAGATTTTTCTAATTGCAAAATTCTTAGGTGAATTCATTAAGGTTTCTCTCTCATCCACTGTCTGTGTGTCTGTCTGTCTGTCTTTGTCTCTCTCTTTGTGTCTCTCTCCCTCTCCGTGTTTGTCTCTCTTTCTTTCTGTCTCTGTCTCTCGTTCTCAGCATGTTTGTCTGATTCTGGGGTAAGCTAGCTGTCACTGTGGTTGCTGTGAGTAAACTGGAGGCAGGATCGGGCAGGCGTGAGCAGACACTTCCCAGAGACGTCCTGCAGTATCTGGAGATACAGATAAGATGGGCCCAGAAGGGATGTTCTGCAGGTGAGCCTCCGGCTGCTGCCTTAGCCTTCTGTCGACAAGACTGCTCTGTTTCTTGAGATCAGGAAGTGGGCTATAATCGATTGCAGGGTTCCCAGAAGGAAGTGTGCAGATTGTCCACTTGAAGGTATGGATAGATAAAGAAAGACATTTGAGATTCAGGATCAGAGCTGAACAGTAAATGCTAAAAGGTTAGGATCCAAAGTATGCTTTAAATTAGAGAAACGACATCTGGAAAGTAATTTTAAAGGCTTTAATAAATCTTTTTTTTTTTGTTCTAGTCTCCATGTTTTAGAATTATTTTATTTCTAATTTAGACTGTAAAAGCATAAGTGCACGAATATGGCTCAAAGTTAGCCTGAAGCAGCAACAAACCATCCCAAAATAAAGTCTTGATATCTTTGGTCCACTCTGAAAATGCAATCATTGTTTAATCATAGTTTCAATTTGCTAGTGATGTTGATTGCCTTATACACTGCCTGCACACACACACATATGGATGTGCACACAGTCACACAGAAGTAAGAACAGGTGATCTTAATGCCAGTTGGAAAATTTTTCTCCTTACTTCATGAAGTGGGAGTCATTTTTTTTTAAAAAAGAGGAAATAAGACATACTTTTAATGTGAACTTTATATTATTACATGTTTTAAGTGATAATATTTTAGATATGTTGAGTGAATAAAATACACTATTGAAATTAATTTCACTTTTTCTGTACTCTTTAAGTTTCTAAAATATATTTATTTATTATTATTTTTTATTGTGGACATGTTAATATGTCCTTTCCCTCCTCCCTGCTCCCATTCTGCTGAGGGCCCTCCTCGGTGGGTTGCTGGTCTTCCCCATGGGATTGTGGGTTATGTGTGGGAGCAGCAGTCAGTTACTGGGGCAATTCCTCTGGGCATGGTGTGGCTCTTACAGACTTTCCACCCTTCTTCCTCAAAATTCCCTCAGCTGTGGTGGGTGTGAGTCTTTGAATCGTACTTTACACAGCTTCCTTTCTCCGGACGGGATGGCAGAACTGCCTGCACCTCACCACACAATTCAATAGCAGCCCGTTGTCTTGTGTTGCCTGCCTTTCCAACAATGCTGCTCCTGACATCCACGCACGCATCTTTGTGTGTTTCAAGTGTAGAATTGTTAAAAGTGTAACGGATAGCCTAATTTCATTTGAGAATAGTAATCCTGTTTTTATAATCCTTTAAGTCCTATCCACTATGCCCTTTTGAGAGCGTCTCTCTTTCAGCTCTCCTCTGCCTTGATAGTTTTCTAAATACTGTTTCAATTTTCCTCTGTTTTACCTTTATTCAATGATACAGTAAGTGGAAAGTCTCGGATTTCAGTGGAGACTTGTGTGGCAACTCATCACATATGTTGTTTTTTTTTTTTCCTTATCTTAACAATCTGTTATTTACTTAAGCTGTATTTTTTACTTCATGTCATTTCTGACAGACTGATTCAGTTTTAATATCATAAAATATGTGACTAAGTTGATGAAACTTGTCCTTCCTGTTTTTGAGTTGTATGTTTGCAAAGAAGGCCTTGCCTACTTCATGATAATATTTAAAGTAATGATCTTATCTATTTCTAACAGTTTTATACTTTCACTTTCACATTTAAATGTTTATCTGGGAATAATTTTGGTGAAAAAAATAAGAGTGGTAGGAATTCCAAATGTCTGCTCTTTGAATTTCTTTCCTCTGGGGCTTGAAATGCCACCGTTATCACATTTAAAATCCCCAGCTGCAGTCTGTTTGTGCTGGGCCTTTGAAGTCTTTCTCCTAACACCCTGCTTATTCTGGGTCCCCTCTGGACCACTTGAAATTTTGCAGTTGTCATACACATATTCACATCTGTTATCTTGTTTTCTTGAGAAATTCTCTGGTTTTCCTTGTATGTGGACTATTTTCTAAGTTTTCAGATGGCCCATATTCTGCCCCTCAAAGCCCTCCCTGGTGTTCTGACTGGCACTGCAAGGCATGCATAGACTAAGCCGGAGGGCACTCACTGTACCACACTGTCCTAGCTGCTTACAAAACAGGTATTTGAAGGTATACAAGCATTCTTTTAGGTCTTCTGTTTACATTCTTTTGTTGTTCTTAACTTCTTGCAAATAGTTACAAGTATTATTTATTTGTCAATAGTGATTTTTCATTTATGGAAAAAAATGAATGTATATATAAAAACTTCCTGGCCATTATTATTTTCTTGGGCTGTTTCCATGAGTTTAAAAAATGGCTTGTTAAAATGTTTTTGCATTTGCACATGTATAATTATAATCAGAAATTAACAGTAAAACTTTTTTGGGTAGTCTGGCTCATGCCTGTAATCCCAGAACTTGGGAGAGCTGAGGGAAGATACTCAGGAGTTCAGGGCTAGCCTCAACCACATAACAAAGTTGTGGCCAACCTGAGCTACCTGAAACTCTGGCTCAAGAAACTAAAGCAAGCAAACAACAACAAAAGCAGTAACTTTGTTTTCTCTGAATCTGTTCTTATTTTTAACTGTCTGCTGTTTGGTGTTTTCAAAGCAATGTGCAGTTACCAAGTATTAAGTAGAATCATGAAAATGGAAACGCTCCAACCACCAGGCACACTCTGGCCCCGGGGTGGCACCCAGTCAGTCACATTGAACCAAGTGACTTTGGAGAGAAGCAGAAGTCTCTCACCACACCCCTGTCCTGAGCACCTTACCTGTCCCCTAGACCTCAACAGGTAGCAGGCGGGGCTTGGAGCTGCTCACCATGATATCACCATGATGATAATTTGTTAGGTAAATAACATCGACAGGTTTGATAAAAAGAAATTGTCTTTGTATCTCTGAAATAAATCCTATTTTAAGTCATTTTAGATAAATATTGCAAAACATTTGTAACTATGAGGTTAAGAGTCTCTGTCTCTCCTGTTTTGTTTTTCCTTTCTCTTTTCTTATTTTTATTTCATTTATTTCATTTTTACTTGCATTTTCCCTTTCCTTTTCTTTCTTTTGTGTTTGTCATTCTTCCTTTTTATTTCTTTTTTTGTTTGTTTCCACTTTAAAGATAAGATCTCATTCTGTTGCTCAGGCTGGCCTTAAACTCCTGACAGTCCTCCTGCTTCAGTCTCCTAAGTTCTGGGTTACAATCATGAGCCACTATACCCAGCTTATAGTTAGGACTTTTCAAATCTGCATTAACAGAGAAAACAGCTCGATTTTCCTCTTTTGCAATGTTGTTTTCCAATAAGGTGTTTAAGTGGGTCAGAGAGCTTTTCTGCTGTTTTTGTTTTCTAAAAAAGTTCATGTAAATATAAATTTCCTATTCATTCCAAATGTGGAAGTAAAACACCACAATTGTCCAGACCTTTATCACATTTTTTTTGGTATGAGGACATTTGAGCCAAATTTGGGGCCACTGATTGCTGTTTTAAAGGTTGTTGGCCAAACCATCTATGATGATGATACAACAAGGTTTCTAAAAAGGTAGAAAAAGTTCTGGAATGAAAGAACATTGCCAAATAAGACTGAATTAAATGGGTGATTTCTGTGTGACTGAAAATATCATAACCAACTGTAAAGGGAAGCAATGGTGAGTGGAGGACATTTGCAGCTGTGACGGTGGAACTAAGCTGCTTCCAGATAGGACTTGCTTGGAGGAGAAGGTGCAGTCATGGTTGGTGATAGTGAGGTTTGATTGTAGTTGGCAGGAGTTGAACCAGACAGGACTGGTGTCCAAATGAGGTGAGATTTGAAGGCAGACACAACCCACATGGAGATGAGGAGGTGTGAAGACCCACACAACCCACATGGCGATGAGGAGGTGTAAAGACCCACACAATCTACATGGAGATCAGGAGGTGTGAAGACCCACACAATGCACATGGAGATGAGGAGGTGTGAAGACCCACACAACCCACATGGAGATGAGGAGGTGTAAAGACCCACACAATCTACATGGAGATCAGGAGGTGTGAAGACCCACACAACCCACATGGAGATGAGGAGGTGTGAAGACCCACACAACCCACATGGAGATGAGGAGGTGTGAAGACCCACACAACCCACATGGAGATGAGGAGGTGTGAAGACCCACACAACCCACGTGGAGATGAGGAGGTGTGAAGACTCACACAACCCACATGGAAATGAGGAGGTGTGAAGACCCACACAACCCACATGGAGATGAGGAGGTGTGAAGATAGACACAACCCACATCGAGATGAGGAGGTGTGAAGACAGACACAACCCACATGGAGATGAGGAGGTGTGAAGATAGACACAACCCAAATCAAGATGAGGAGGTGTGAAGACCCACACAATCCACATGGAGACGAGGAGGTGTGAAGACATACACAACCCACATGGAGATCAGGAGGTGTGAAGACAGACACAACCCACATTGAGATGAGGAGGTGTGAAGACCCACATAATCCACATGGAGATGAGGAGGTGTGAAGACAGACACAACCCACATGGAGACGAGGAGGTGTGAAGATAGACACAACCCAAATCAAGATGAGGAGGTGTGAAGATAGACACAACCCAAATCAAGATGAGGAGGTGTGAAGACCCACATAGTCCACATGGAGATGAGGAGGTGTGAAGACAGACACAACCCACATCGAGATGAGGAGGTGTGAAGACAGACACAACCCACATGGAGATGACAGACACAACCCACATGGAGATGAGGTGTGAAGATAGACACAACCCAAATCAAGATGAGGAGGTGTGAAGACCCACATAGTCCACATGGAGATGAGGAGGTGTGAACAGACATAACATACAGAGATGAGAAAGTGTTCAGACAAACACAGTCCACATTGAGGGGAGGAGCTGTGAAGGTAGACGCATCCTGCAAGGAGATGGGGGGGTGTAAATGCAGACAGAACCAACAAGAAGACGGAGCTTGAGCGCCAAGTCTCTGCCAACACCCTGACTTGAACTTCTGAGCATCCTGAAATGAGAGAATCCCCATAGAGCTTGTGCAGATTTGTTTATAGCTGTCTGAAGAAACTATTATAAAAATGTATAAATTTGAAAAGATCAGTCTCCAGTGTATAACCAACAAACCTTAAAATGGCAAGAAAAGGACCAGGTACACAGTATGAAATTGGTCAAAGGATGTACACTGGAAACTGGTCAATGCATACAACTTTCTGGTAATAGGTTACTATATTTTACTGTGTGTGTATGTGCATGATGTGTGTGTGTGTGTGTGCATGATGTGTGTGTGTGTGTGTGTGCATGATGTGTGTGTGCGTGTGTGTGTTCACGTGTGTGAGGACAGGCACACAGGTGCCACTGAGTGGATGTGGAGGTCAGAGGATGATTTGTGGGCGTGAGTTCTCCTCCTCCTCCTAGTTGGAGGCAGAGGCTCTCGTTCACCGCTCTGTTATTAGCTGGTTTTCCAGCTTCCAGGGGAGTCTCCTGTCCCAGCATAGGCCCTTTGGGGTCCAGATGCTTGTACTACTGACTTCAGCTTTTCTGTGAGTTCAGGGGTCCAAACTCAGGTGCTCATGCATGCTTGGTAAGGGTTTTATCCACTGAGCCATCTTCCTAGACCCAATTTGATATTTTTTGTTTGTTTTTTTTTTTCAAGGTAGGGTCTCACTCTAGCCCAGGCTGACCTGGAATTCACTATGTAGTCTCAGGGCAGCCTCAAACTCATGGCGATCCTCCTACCTCTACCTTCCGAGTGCTGGGATTAAAGGCGTGCTCCACCATGCCCGGCTCCATTTTAATATTTTAGTCACAAGGTCTTATTTATGCTATAGGAAGGTGGATTTTACATAATGTTAATAGCTTAAAAGTATTCATAAAGAAAGAGTGATTTAGTAATGTACATGGGTAGCCGTGAGAATTCAAATCAGAGCGTCTATTTTACTTTTCTGAGATGGACGAGTCATGGGCATCTGATGGGCTGGACATTTAGAGACTTTTCCCCAGCCACCTGGCTGTTCCTTTCAAGCCCCAACACACTAGGATCTGACCGCAGCTGATATGGAAGCCCTCTGCAGACCTGCATGGAACTATGGGAGTTTCCTTCACAGAGCACAGGGGTCCATGCCTCCTCCTTGGCCAAGTCATCACCTCGTGAGTCACTGAGTCCTGTGTCTCTACGTGTGGGGGCTGCGGGTCTTCCAGAGCTTGGACCACAGACCGCAGAAATGGAGACCGCTGTTCCCAAGCCTGTATGCAGGGCGTTAGCTTCAATTACGTGCATTCAGATCTATAGCTTTTATACATGTTTGTTCAATGACGGCTCTTGAGCCCTCTGTCCTCTCCAGGGGAGACCACCAAATCAGCCCTGTCCTGTTGCCGAGCCTCTCACTTCATCCACAGCTCCCTACGGCCCGTGAGGTCACAGGCACCTCTCCAAAGAGGCGCCTGGAGGGCCGTCCTGGCCGTGTCACCCACCTGCCCCACAGGAAATTAGCAGAACAGAAGCCCATTTCCGCCTGCTTCTCTCATTTCACTGCTCTCTCCCAGAGAAAGAATTCCTCTGCCAATGGGAGTCCACTCTTGCCTAGGAGACCAGCTTCTGGGACAGACCACTGGTCAACATCAATTTCATGTCTATGTGCTGTCAGCCGTAGGGGCTAGCTCACCTGGGGGTGGCTTCCCTTTGGGCTCTGCAGGCAGCAGGAGGTTCCCGTCATCAGCCAGAGCCGAGTTGGAGATCCTGGAAGAAAAAGGCTCAATTACTGCTGTTTAGAGACATGTACAGGATACCTGGAGGGCCTGGCAGGAGCCTCAGTAGCTCATGTTCACCAAACAGTCCCTCTGCTCATCTGTGTGAGCAAGCTCGGCCTTTACTAAGTGAGCACTTTTATGATTAAGTCTAGCGGGGCAAGGATGTAGCCTGCCTTCATTCCACCCATCTTGGTCTTAGGTAATTTCCCACTTTTTCTGCGCATTTCAGATTCTCTTTGATGCGACTAATGGGCCAATGTTCAAAGGGTATTTCGATAATTTATGTTGAGCTTTCAGGGGAAAACGACAAGGCTGGAATCAAGATGTCTACCCACAGTTCATTGAGACATTTTTTCTCCCAATAAAGGTTGTTGCTGACATGTATCCAAGGTGGAAAGATGTTCTCAGGAGGAAAACTTCCCCAGCTCCCTCTTGGAGGCGGGACCCTTCTGAACTAGGAAAGGAACAATACAAACCGCTTTTCATTTCACCCTCATTGACCCACCTCCTTTATTCTTACTGGTCATTTTTCCTCCAAGGGAAAACTTTATTGGAAAATTTACACTCTGGTAGTGCTCTCCATGTGTTAATCATCCTTGTGATTTTTATCAATTAAATTCACACTTCAAATGTAGATTTTTACCCCAGGCGACCCTTTTGATTCTTCTAGTGGATTGCAAATTTTGTAAAATGCCTTGTTCATTTCCCTTCCTGGTAATTACCTGGTTTATGTGTTCCTTCCTCTTCCCTTCCGGACCTGGCTGGTGAGGGTTCTGCTCCCGTGGGCTTCTGGAAGGCAGACATTCAATGTCACTGGACTGTTCAGCTCTTGGTTAAGACAATGTCCTTAGGGCTGTGGGTTTGTTAAATGTCTTATGATTCCTTCCTCGTGTCTGGCCAGGCACTGTAGCCCTGTCCCTGGCTCCTGCTCTGTCCTGCATGTTTTTAGAGGTTGTGTGTGTTCTCAGCGCCGGGACCACATGTACAGTTGCTTGTCTCCTGAGTGAACTGAGGGGACAGCCGGCCCCACTCACGGCTGGCAGTCGGATGCTCATCTCTGGCCCTCGATGGCTGGATGTCTAAGGTTGTCGTTTAGAGGCTGGGGTGAGAGACACTTAAGAGGGGAAGATATTCCCAGGTTAGGAACAAGGATCCCTGCAGTGTGGAACCTGGGGGGTGGCTGGCTTTGGGGCCAGCATCAGGCCATGTGGTTCCTCCACGTATTACTCATGGACTCTGGACCCATACCCAGGCTCTTCTTATCTGAGGAATGCCGCAAAAGCCCCAGGAATTCATTTCATCCTCCCACCCCGCCTTCTCACTCCAGCATTGTGTGTATGTTTGACAAATAGGACTTGGCATCTCGCTGGCCCCTTCTTGCACTGGGGAAAAGCTGTGTTGATTTGATTGCCCAGCATGGCCAACTCAGCCCAACCCCCATGTTTCTAAAACCTCCTTTCCTTTTTAGCGTGTGCGTGTGTACACGTGTGATGGATGTGCCTGTTCGTGTGTTTGAATGCGGGCATGTGTGTGAGGTCAGAGGATAACTTTTGGGTGTCAGTATTTGCCTTCCACCCTGTGAGAAGCAGGGTTTCTCATTCACTACCAGCTCCCCCGCCACCTGCAAGCTTCCAGGACAGTCTCCTGTCTCTGCGTCCCTTTCTGCCTTAGGCGTGCGGGGACTATAGGCGCTTGCTACAATGTCCAGCTTTACTTGGCCTCTGGTGTTCTGAGCTCAGGTACTCCTGTTTGCGTGGCTTTGTCTCCCCAATCCTCCAAATTCTATCTCCGATTCCCATATTCGATTGGGCCCGTCCAGGTTCTGAGTTGCAGGAGCTCAAAGTGGCACACAGGGCTATGTCCCGTCTTCTGTGAATATGCCCGGTGGAAGAGTCCAGAGTTGGTTTGGGCTGGATTGGAATGGAGGGCACCTTTGTGGGCATCTTTAGCCAGGGAGGCATCATGGTGCTTCACCCATTGTCTCATTTGATGAGGGTTTGCATCTCTGCCTCACAAACAGGCAAACCAAGTCATAGAAGCTTAAATAAACCTCTAAAACTTGAAGCAAAATAAACATTTCCCCTTCGTAACTTGATTATATCACCACGTTTGTCACGTTGTGACAAATTGTTTTGTCACAACGACAGAAAGCTGGCTCACAATATGGCTCCTGTACTCCCACCCTTGTGGACGCAACTCTTTTTGCCTCCATCCCCCAATCCTGCCCTTGAGCACTCAAGGACTGTGTTTCATTCTGTAGTGTGTCTGAGGCTGTGTGAAATGGCATAAGGAGGACAGATGCTTCTGGAAGGCCGGGTTCACTTGAGTCCCTAAAGGCTCTTGTCCCTAAGCAGGCCAGCGAGATCTTGATAAGGTGCACTCCCTTGCCCATCCAAGCAAAGTGGCCAGTGGTCACGTTTCACGACAGCACGGTGATCTTGAACACCACCCATCAGGCTGGCCAAGGACAGGGCTTTGAGGAGGGGGTTGGTCTGTGTGAGCACAGTGAAGTCTCCAGGGGAGGCCAAGGGCAGTGACAGGGGATGAGTCACCATCAGTTACATGCCTCCTGCAAGCCCAGGCACCCAAGGACACACATGCATGAAGGCACACTGGTGTGTGCAGACATGCGCCCGAGCACACACATCTACACATCAGCATGCTCTACTGCAGGTCTGCTGTCAGCTTTTCCTTCACTCAAAACCCTGAAGCTGAATTGGAGGAGGAGGAGCTGGGAGTCTTTCCATTTCACATGTGCTGACATGTCCACGAGGAGTGACCAGGAGCTTTGTGACCCCACACACTGGGAGCGTTGGGTTTAGGTCTCAGTATTTGACTGTCAGTAGAGAGACCCAGGCCCTTGTTCATTATGCATACCTCCTTCTCATTCTGCCTCAGTCTAAAAAATAATTTGAGGATCAGTAAAGGCCAATGCATTTTACCCATATCTCTGCCGAGAACCCAGGGGCTCTCTGTACAGCCAGGTGCACATGCGCAGCAGTGCCTGGCCCTGGCCCTTTCTTGTGTCCTTGCTTCCTTCCCTGCTCCTCCTGCCTCATTCCCTGGAAGATCAGCATATGCCATTTTACTATCCAACCAGCGACTCCAAACAAATTTCCCGGTTCCTGCTGAAAATGAAAGAAAACAACTCTCTGTGGCTGACAACCCCTGTGTAGACTGTTCAGAGCGCTTGAAAGGACGAATGCTAAGTGTTTGTTGCTGATGCCAGATGCGCAGTGTGTCCTGGGGTTCTAATCCTTGCCTTTTTCAAAACTTACTTTTGGCATTGCCGAGGCTGGTGGGGTGAGACTGACAGTGGTGTCCACCGACCCTGTGCTGGACACTGTCACATTCGGAGCCAATGGCCCATATGTGGCAGAGTCTCGGCTCTGTGCCCATAGATGGCCCACTGCAGGCTCCAGCCTGATGCTCCTGTCCAGATAGGCAGCAGGGATACCTCGCTGCCCTGAGACTGGAGTGTCCACGATGGGGAAGCTGCAGGCCATTCCCTTTTTAGCTCTTTTCCAGGCAATTTGGGTGTGGGAGTATGGTATGAGGCTTGCTAACTTCTGTGGGTGGGACAGTGCCATGGGCATGACTAGAGGAGGCAGGCTTGAAGCAAACGAGATGTGTTCTTTACAATGCCACTGCGCCCCCCCCCCCCGGGGCTTCCTGCACTGCCCTCCACTGGTTCAGCTCTTTCCTTTCCTCATCCTTACTTGTGAGTTGGGTGCTGGCCTGCAGCCCTGAACTTGTGATCCAGGCTGAAGTACAACCCAGGAACCTGTGCAGAAGCCATCATACCTTGGTCCAACCATAGCTCCTTGGCTGGCCCAACACATCTAGAGGAATATGTGAGAGGCAGAGGTTAGTTTTGCATTCATCAGGGCAGTGGTGGTTAGAGGACCCGTGTTAAACAAAGAGCCCAGCACACACAGTGTGTTTGAGGACAAATAAGCATAATGGGCGCCTCGGAAGGTCTTTGGCACAAAGGCTCCACGCAAAGGGCACTGCGCAGGCGTGAATGCTGTTCTTACCCATCCGGGAGCTGCACATCCGGCCAAGAGACCAGAGGTCATGATCACACGGTTGCCGCTCTTCATGCCTCTTGGACAGACAGCTCTGGTCAGGAAAGCCCTTGAATGGCTGCTAGAGTCCAGATGACTCAGGCCAGGCCAGGCCTGCACTGTTGCACTCTTCGGGGACTGAGAACGATGATTTTGTCCCTCCCAGACTGCCTTTACACAGTGGATAGAGGGTGAGAAAGACATGTGGCAGCCCTCCTCTTTTTTTTATCATCAAAGTTTTTTTTTAATTATTATTTTTTTATTGACACCTTGTATACTTACAAAAAAACCCATCTGATATTTCCCTCCCCTCCCCCCATTCCACTTTAGAACTCCAGTCTCCATCATATCCCCTCCCTCTCTCCATTAGTCTCTCTCTCTCTCTCTTTTTTTTTTTTTTTTTTTTTTTTCGAGGTAGGGTCTCACTCTGGCCCAGGCTGACCTGGAATTAACTATGTAGTCTCAGGGTGGCCTTGAACTCACGGCAATCCTCCTACCTCTGCCTCCCGAGTGCTGGGATTAAAGGCGTGCGCCACCACGCCCGGCATAGTCTCTCTTTTAATTTGATGTCATCATCTTTAATGCACTGTAGGCTCAGGGAAAGCTCCTGCAAAGGTCATGTCCAGCTGGGATTGTTGCCCTTGGACAATGGCAGGGTGGGACCCCTTATCCCTCTACAAGTGTTAAGCAGAGGGTCTGAGCCATATCCCCTGTGTGGTTACTGCAGGTTTCCGGTGTGGACGTATATGGATGTGGTGGGCTGCGCATCCCGGGCTTTGGTGCTCTGGGCTCACAACTCCAGTTTGTGGAACCCACGATTGCACCTTGGCTTATCCTAGGTCCTGTCAGCTTGATTCATGCCGTGTCTGCACAACTAAGTCCTTTCTCCAGCCTGAGATTCTGGAACTTTCCCTTTCCCAGATGTCTAATAATGATGGACTCTAGGCTGATCCAAGCTAGGTCCTGGATTCAGGGGCATTGTGAAACCCATCTCCAGCCCAGTTAGTTCATGTTCCCGCTTGACTTCTGTACCTCAGAGCTGACCTGCCCTCTTCCCCATCCTTTGCTGTGCCCACTCTGCTTGGCTTCATGGTGAGGCCGGGGCTCAAAGCTGAGTCTATCGCACTGTGCTGTGGATGACAGGCATGCATGGTGTTACCGTCTTACAGTGCAGAGGGCAGATGTTTGGAACTGCTGTCTATGCAGAGCTGGGTTCCTTTGGGAGGCTATGATGAGAATCGTCTTCTCTATGGAAACTGCCTGCATTCATAGCCTGGGACCTGCCTCACTCTCACCTCTGTTTCTCACTCTGCACCCTGCCCCTCTCATTAGAACCCTGGTGATGACATTGGGTGCACTGGCTCACCCACATCCATCCCCCATCTCAATATGCTCAGCTTTGTTCCCTCTGCACAGTCCCTCTGCTGTCTTTCAAGGCTCATCCTCACGCTAGCCCAGGATAACCCAGAATGCACTCAATCTGCCCTTGAACTCTTGGCGGTCCTCCTATCTCAGCAAGTTCCTCTTTGCAAAGTGAAGTGATAGACTTGAAACATAGCATGTTCAGGCCTTTTGGGGGTGGGGTGGGGTTCTCATTCTCCCTGTGATAAAGTCGCAGAAAACATAAAGGCAGTGCTCTGGGAGAAAGGAAATTAGCCGCGGAGAGATGTCTTCCCCGGGCATCTACTGGCCATGTCAGCATCCCTTGCCTTCACCCAGCCCCACTGCTTTTGTCTGGTGCTTTGTTAATTCCTTTGTTTTCAGTTCCAAAGTTTGAGTTCAGTAACATGTGCATGCACACCCGCATGCATGTGAGTGTGGGAGTAAGCAGGGACACACAAGTGCGTGCGCGTGCGCGCACACACACACACACACACACACACAAACATGTTCTTCTTTTTTCTTTCTTTTTAATTTGGCATTTATTGAAGCTGATGGAGTGAACTGGATGAGAACACCCCAGAGTCACTGATGTGCCACTTAAAATATTGAACATCCATTTAGAAAAAAAAAATGTACTGAACATTTGGTCCCATCACAGCCCACGTGGCTCTGCTCCCGCACTCTGGGGTCTCAGCCAGAGATCAAATCCCACAACTCCAGCCGTGGAGAGCTGGTCCCCGTTCTCTGCTGGAGAAACGCTAAGTCCCAGAGAACAAGGTCATTAAGCAAAGTTAGTGACAACAAGAGTAAAGGGAAAGTGACAGCAGCCATGGGTCTCAGAGAGAGGCATCCTCTTAGAGATCAGCGTGTGGGCCTGTCTTGGCTCCCAGATGCCAGCGTGAGACCCCCTGGGTAAGCTCAGGGTTGGGAAGTTTGTACCTGAGGCCGCCTGTTTTTCCATTAGGACTCTGCAGAGGTATTCCAAGCATGCCGGGTACTTCAGTGACAGAGAAAGAGAAGGTTGCACAAGTGTTTTACCTTCTAATCAGAGACACAGCATTTCAGGAACTGAAGCCAGATGCCAGGCGCACAGAGGAGGCAGCTTGTGTTTCTAAGACAGTGTTTCCCTCTTGACACTGAGACTAGGCCAGTCCCTGCTACTTTAGTGAGGCCTGCTGAGTGGGACCGTTTGGGAGGAAGGTGACCTTAGGAAGTTGGGATTGACCTGGAGTTTGCTAACTGCTGCTGGCTCTGGGGCTGCAGGGCACACATTTAAAGCCCTCGAAGTCTGGCTTTTGACTTGAATTTCATAGCGCATGGAAATGGGTTTCTGGCAAAAGAATGTGATATTTCCTCTCCTGGCCAGGCTGGAAGCATTTCAAAGGCAGGCTTCCAGGAGTGAGTGGTACTGGCATTCCCAGATCTAAAGAGAGTCCTTCAGTGGTGACTGGGTCCAGCCAGAACAGGAAGATGTGGGCAGGCCTGGGACGGGTGAGGTGGGTGGAAGTCAGGCCAGGCTCCAGCTCTGCTGGCCTTTTTCCTGTGGCTGCAGCAGATGCTGCAGGCGGGCAGGTTGATGATAGAGCCCCAGGTTTCCATGAGAGCTATGGGGTGATGTAGGACTGATACCAGAGAATCAGCAGGACCAGAGAGCCTAAGGCAGCTTGTCCAGGCCAGAACACCTCTAGCTCTTGGGAGTCCTGTTCTGTCTGCCAAGGACAGGGAAGTCTCCTCACTGCACTGGGTACAGACACCAGGCCTCTTCATTGGACCCAGCCATCTAGGTTGGAGGTTGGCAATTGCTTAGCTTTGAAGGATCCAGAACCCAGGATCCAAGTCCTTGCAACACCATCAGGTTCTAAGAGACTTTATGCTTCAACATTTGGTTGGAAGCCAGCCGTTCCTTATCATTGTGGTGTCTGGTGCATGGCTGCATGCAGGATAATGAGGTTGTCTTAGCAGATTGCAATCATTATTAATAAAATATTAATGCACTGACTTAATTTGGAAACTCAATCAATGACCTCTTGCATCTCAGACTCAGTGCTTAATGAGCCCAGCAAGTCAACTCTCCAGGGAGTAGCAGGTGACCAGTGGAATGTTCCGAAGGACATAAGCCAGTTCTGCCCACCCCGCCTCTCCCAATGCCTGCTTCAGTCATGGGTAAGGTTCTTGGGGAGCTGCCTCTGGAGCCAGCTCTTCTTCGGTTTCCATGGTGTTCCGGGCACCTAACCTATTGCTGCATTCTCCCCCATGCACTCCTGCCCAGCTGACACCTCATGCAGCATTTTATTCCTGCTTTTGGAATGCTTAGACTGCGGCAGGCTTCTGTAATCCCAGCATACCTAAGGAGAGGTGGGAGGCAGAGACAGGGGAATCTCCCGGAAGTTGGAAGACCAGCTAGCCAGGTGGGAGTAATGATTGGCGTGAGAGACCCTGCCTCAAATGAGGTGGATGATGAGGCAAGATGAGCAACGTGGCCTCTGGCTGCCACACGTGTGCCGTGGCAGTGCATGGCTGCACTCGCTCTTATGAGCATGCACACATGCACAAAAATAAAGGTCTATCTGAAGCATTTCTCTTGTGGAGTGATGCTTCACTGAGAACAAACCCGTCCTCCCTCTCTCTGATGTTCTGTTTCCTGCCTATGTGGTGCTTTGGCTGCACGGTCTGTGGTTCTCCACCCACTGTCCAGCCATGTTGCCAGAGCTGTATGCTCACTGAAGCAGCTTCGGACAGAAACCTGTCTTGGGGCCAGGCGGGGCACTTCATAAACTCTATTGAGGGGATTTAGTGGTGAATGTAATGTGCAGTCTTAGCACTTTGCCTCTCTGTATGTTCTTTTCTTTCTTTCTTTCTTCCTTCCTTTCTTTCTTTCTTTCTTTCTTTTTCTTTCTTTCTTTCTTTATTTCTTTTTTCTTTCTTTTCTTTCTCTCCTCTCTCTCTTTCTCTTTTGTTTTGCTTGTGTGTTGTGTGTGCATGTGTCTGTGTGGATGTGTTGGGGGGTGTCTATGTACGTGCCTCTGTGGTGCCCATGTGCTCGCCTGTGGTGGCCTGGAGTGGAGATGGAATGTTGACTGTCCCTCTCCATTGCTTCTCTGTCTACTTGCTTAATCCTGAGTCTCTTACTGATCCTGGAGCTTGCTATGGGTCCTCACAAGCTGGGGCAATTCCCAGGTCTCTGCTCTGCTCCCCTAGAGGACTAGTTACAGGTGCCCATGGCCACTCACAGTTGTTTTTGTAGGTTCTGTAAATTTGCACTCAGGTGGCCTCAGGCCCCCTCAGGCCCTATGCTTGTGCAGGAAATGCACTTAACCACTGAGCCATCCACCCTGTCTTAAAACTGGATGAGTAAAGCAAAGTAGGAAAAGATCAGCGAATCAAAGTTTTGATGATCAATGTGTGAGACAGACAATGACCCCAGGCCGACTGACCCATCATGAAAGGAACCCCAGTGCTTCCGCTGCCACTCCCTCCCACACCTCTGTGGCTACAGGGCTCACTCCCACGCCACATCCAGCCACAGCCAGCAGCTCTCAGAGTGTGTTTAGGAAGTTTTCACTGCAGGATTGTGAGCTTCCCCCCATGAGCTAGGGAACATTTTCCAGGGATCAAAATCAATCCATTCTCCGACATCAGAAGTGGCAATGTTTTCCAGTGTCCAGAATGGATCCATTCTTCAGGTGCCACATCAGTGCTGGGAGCAGGGGCCACTGCCTCTCTGTGCCGAAACCTGAGAGCCTTTAGTGCTCGTGGAAGAAATGCTAATTGGGTTACCAGAGCTTGGGAGTGACTGGGAAAGGAATGATAAATAAAGTGCAAGACACGGTGATGGAGTTCGGTGATGGAGTTCAGTAACTCGAGCCCCACATGCTCCCTCACGCTGGCCTTGTATATTACCTCTCAAAGTCCCCAGAGAAGCTTCATACCGTCTCTGTCCCACCGTGGGACTCAGCCCAGGTCTCCCATCTGTGACCATGTGTCTTCACACTGTCCTCTGCTCTGATACTCAACACTCTGTCCTCGCAGCATCACCTGGACTTTCTCTTGATAGAGAACTTTACTTTATATCTCTTCAGATGACTGTGTAGTCAACTTGACACAGGATGGGAACAAAGAATGTAAGGACTGAAGTGAGCAAATTTCACAAACCAGCCCTCCGTGGCAATGCATGGATGAGGTGCAAAGATGCTGTGCTGGGAAAAGGGAGCCAGACACAAAAGTGTTTATGTGGGGATGGGGAAATGGCTCAGTGGTTAAAGGTGCTTGCTTGTGAAGCCTGAAGCCCGAGTTAAATTTCCTAATACCCATGTAAAGTCACAAAGTGGCACACGCATCTGGAATTTGTTTGCAGTGGCAAGAGACTCTGGCATGCCTGTGTGCGCTCTCTCTCTCTCTCTCTTCCTTACACACACACACACACACACACAGATTTTTTTTTTTTAAAAGACTATACATGTGAAGGTTCTATTAGCTAAAGATTAAACCCAGGAAAAGCCAGTCCACAGTACTAGAGTAGGAATGGTGACTACCTAGGGTATTGGGACTGACGAGAAAGAAGGGCAGGGAACTTAATGCAGAGCTGACCGGCTCTTTATCTCAATCTGGGCTGGCTACACAGGCATATGTAGAGACACGAGCCCTCTGCACCCAGTGCTCATCCATGCTCGCTTCTCTCTATAACTTATACCTCAATAATATGTGTTTGAAAAGACTGCATAAGACCACCAGCGAAAGCAAGGAGAAGTGTCACCACCTAAATTAACTTTCTCCTACTTTGACAACATTTCCTCACCTGAGCTTAGGTGATAACCCTGTGTCCACTCTGATGCAGGTCAAAGAAGGTATGCTTCTTCAATTCCGATGTACTCAATGTGATTTGTTAGAATTGTTAGAGCTGTACAGTCTAGAAAGGATACTATTTTATTTAGTTATTTGCTTATTGTTGGTGTGTGTGTGTGTGTGTGTGTGTATGTGGCTCATGCACGTGTGTCTGAGCATGTGTGGAGGTCAGATGACAACACCTAGTGGCCTTATCTTTGCACTCATCCGCCTGTTCCCTTGAGATGCAATGTCTCATTCAACCTGGAGCCGTCACCTATGATCACACAGCCCAGCAACTCTCTCTTTTCCACCCCTCACAGGACTGGTATTGCAGACGTGTAGCCATGTCTAGCTGTCGATGTAGGTGCTGGGGGATTGAACTCAGTACCTAAGACCCTCTGAGGCCCTCAGGCTTCCACAGCAAGTACTCAGCCACTGAGCCATCCCCCCAGCCCCTAAAGGAAACAGCTCCATTGTTAATAGAGTCAGTGAAGTTTCACATGGAATGGATATTTGTTGTAAATAAATCATTCTTCAATTCCGCCAATGAAATTAATTTCACATTTCTATTATTACCTGCAATTCGATAACTGCTAATGCTCGTCCAGCAAATACTGTTTGGCTAATGAACACAATCATTAGTGGTGTTTTCATTTTACAGTAAGCCATTATTATTATGGTCTTTCATCTGAATGCCTATAAAGTTACAATAACTTGGTGTCTCTCTCTACAGAATCCAAACACCAGGCTCAGTCTCTGACGCTTGACTCATCGAGCCCAAATGTCATCACCCGGAGAGAGAAACATCTGGGCACAGTTTTCTGCCCAAGGCTCTTTGTTTTACCCAAGGCAGAGTCTTAGCAGAAGAGCTTGGAAGCAATGTATCAAAGGTGTGTGGTGTCACAATGGCCTCCATGTTGTCCAGGGAAGAGTTTACCTCTTCTTCCTGCCTGAGTCCAGAAATAACCTTTGCTTGACCTCAACAATTTGAAAGGATGCGTTTTGTTCTACACAAGCTGCATCAAGGCAGTAGTTCGATGTTGGCTTTTCTGGTGACCGTGGGGTTTCCTGTAGCCCTGATTCTTGCGTCTGCCACGTACAGATGTGACTATGAATATCTCCTGCCCCAACCTCCTACAAGTGCTTTCAGTGGAACAGCTGTGTCCCAAGTGTCCAGTAAGGGCGGCACATCGGCCATGTCCATCTTTCCAGGTGAGTTGGCTCAGCCTGACCTTGCTGGGGGAGTCTCATCACGTGGTACTTTCCTTGAGGTACACCCTGGACCACACCGGCACATTCTGCTGCCATTCACACAGCGAGCCTTGGCTCTATGCTGAGCCCTGGCATTGTGTCAGGCAGTCTTCCTGTCCTGGCAACACAGGCCAGAACAAGTGCCTTCTGGTACCTCTGTATCCTGGATTGCCGCCTGCCTTCACCGTCTCGGGCTGAGCTCAGCGGGTTGACACTCTCACCAGGGAGACTCCCGCAGCAGAATTTGGAGCCAAGTGACTGATGCCCATTGCAGAGGGCTACGACCTTAGCAGTCAGTGCACACAAAGGTCAAACCATCTTCATCAAGGGAGGCAGAGGTAGGAGGATTGCCGAGAGTTCAAGGCCACCCTGAGACTACATAGTTAATTCCAGGTCAGCCTGGACCAGAGTGAGACCCTACCTTGCAAAACCAAAAAAAAATAAATAAATAAATAAAGGGATGAGCAGAAACTCTGGCCACGGGAGTCTGAGGCTGTCCATGTGGCCCAGTAGCAACACTCAAGGGGAAGGTCCAGGACCAAAGTCTCAAGGCCCTGGAAAGGTTCCTCCTGTCTGTGATCTGTGCTGGGTCACTTGGCACTGATTTTTCACAGTCACACGTGGTCACAGGAGCAGAAAGCATGAACTGGGGCTGAGTGAAGATTCTGTTGCCTGCCACTAATTGGTAGGCTAATTAATTTGGCCTCCCGGGCAGGAACAGTGCTATAGCTTATAACAAGCCTGCACCATGCAGAGACTAGGCAGTGGCTTGAGGAAAGAGCTGGGGCGGGGACAAAGTGGGGACCAAAAGGTGTCAAAGATTAGAAGCTGGTACCCCAAGGCAGGCATGGGACACTACAGCCACACTAGGCTTGATACTGGCTGTGATGGTGTGGGGTGGACCCAGCATGGCTCTCTGATGACCAGCAGTTGGATTGGTCCCACAGGCATTCTAGGTGGCCATGTCTCTTGATGACCCACTTAGCATGGAAGTACCCTCCTGTCTGAGAGAGAAGCGCAGAGAATGGTGTGGATGGGGCCATGTGCCATCAGTGGTGGGTCCCACTGAAGATCAGGGAACACCTTTCCATAGACGGACCTTGCCGTGGCACTGGTGTGCCCAAGGCACAGTTTGGGGGAAGGGGAAGCCTGGCAGGGACACTTAGAAGTTGGGAATAGCAGGGAGTGTCACCACCACCAAGCCCCTTGGATCTGAACCCCATTCCAAGGAAGGCAGAGCCACCCTCGCCTCCTGCCAGGCTGCTGTTGCCAGCCGTGTGGTGGTTTTGCCCTCCCACCAGGCTGGCGAAATCTGTGGAATCAAGCACTACAGTAATTTACTTTCCATACTGGCTAAGTCCCACAGCAACAGAAAAGGACAAATGAAAAGGAAGAAAAAAAGGCAACCTACGGAAATTTAGCAGATGAAGAACGTTTGGAGTTTAAGCTTTCTGAATGCCGAGAATCAAAGAGGCGGGCCAGCAGCTCTCCGTGTGGAGCTCCTCTGCTGGCAGCCACGCGGCTGGACCGAGTGCAGATTACATTTTCAGACCTCCTGGGCTTTTGTTTTGTTGAAAGGGACAAGTAACTTTGTCTAGTTTAACCCCCTCTGGCTCAGAACTTCACACACGCCAGATCTTTTATGGAAGACACTATGTTTCCAAGGAAGTGCAGCCTGCAGCCCTCGGTAATATTTTAAAGAAACAAGAAATCCTCATTCAAAGAAGTCAGAGCTGCTTCGCATTGTGGAAAAGTGATATTCCAGGGACCCAGAACGATAAAAACACCATTATTATCTAGGTAAACCCACCACCAAATCTCCCACCACGTACTGTAAATTAAATCAGGGAACTTCATTGAATGAAAGGAAACCAATGGAATTTAATATAATTGAATAATTCCATACTTTGTGGAAGCAGATATCTCCAAAATTCATTTAAATGACAAACATCAAATAAGGGATGTTTCAAATACTGCTTTTTCTCTTTTTTTTTCAAGCATCCTACCGGCGAGAGCTGTGCCTGTGTTAGTCTGTGTGTGTTTTAGGCATTATAGTTCCTCAACTTGTAAATAGAAGATTTTTCAAAATTGTTCCATTTTCTCTTGATATTTAACTTTCAAATGTTTTCTCACCCTGAAAATTTGATAGTCCTTTGAACCACTTCAGTAATGCGGTTCATGTCCTTCCTTCTTTGAGGACCAAGCTCACATAAAAGATGTATGGCTTCTGCCAGGGCTCTGTCCATGGGACAGGGTTGGCAGGACACTGGACAGTTGTCATGGCTGTGGCCTTACCAGGTAGCCTTTCACCTGGAAGCATGGGCCTGGAACCTGCCAAGTCTGCTCGTCTGGACTAAGAAGTCATATCTTTAACGCAGACATGTGTGTATGTGCTGGCGCACATATGAATACAGGAGTGTGTGTGCACACATGCGCATATGCGTGTGTGTGAATGTGGGGGCCAGAGAACAACTTCGGGTCTTATCTTCAGGAATGCCCTCCGCCGGTGTTGAGAGGGTCTCTCATTGGCCTGGAGCTCACTCACAAGGCTAGACTGGCTGGTCAGGGTCTTCCTGACTCCACCTCCCCATGACACCACACCTAGCATTTTTACGTGGATACTAAGAAACAAGCTCTGTCCTCCCCTTTGTGGGTCAAGCATTTTTCTTTTTTCTTTTTTTTAAAAATTTTATTTATTTATTTGCAAGCAGAGAGAGAGAGAGAGAGAGAGAGAGAGAGAGAGAGAAGACAGACAGACAGAGAGAATGGGCACACCAGGGCCTCTAGCCACTGCAAACAAACTCCAGATATATGTGCCCCTTGTGCATCTGGCTTATATGGGTCCTGGGGAATCGAACCTGGGTCCTTTGGCTTTGCAGGCAAATGCCTTAACTGCTAAGCCATCGCTCCAGCCCAAGCACTTTTCTGACTGAGCTATGTCCCTGGTCTCTGAATGCTTTCCATAGCTCCAAATGTGCCTGAGTAGAGGGGAGTCCACTCTCTCCTCCCTGCCACCCTACACTTCTTAGACTGATCCCCACCAGAGCACCTGGGAGCTAGCAGCGGCCCTGTAGCTAGATCACAGCTCTTCATATTCCATCAGCCTTGACAAGGACATAAAACCACCGCAGGAATGGAGGGAGGGAGGGATATCAATGCTGTGCCCACTCAGTTGAAGATCCTGGCAAGACTCACCAACATACCCATCATGTGATAGAGACAAAATCTTAAATGCATTTTCATGACCTGTAAATCCTGGTATCCTCCGGCCCCTTTCTTTTCAAGCAGTGGTTGAAAGTTGAGGCTCCACGCACAGACATGCAGAAACCAGTAGGAGAACAAAGCCATTTTTTCTGTTTTTACTCACGAATAGGATTTGTGAGTTCTCCCAGCAGCAAAGATTCTGAAATCCTGCTTGACTGAAGGAGAGATAAAAATTTGCTAAACTCCTTTAGTTTCCTACACACTGTGGCTTATTGGGTTCTATCCTGGAGTTGACTTCTGGCCTGGGGCAGGGTCTCTGGAGTCGTCACCCCCAGGATGGAAGAGAAAGGCACCTTTTCTGGGCTGCAGTGTGAGGGAGATGTATCTGGGGACGGAGTCGGGTGTCAGGGTCCTGGCTTCTTGCTTGGGCTTGGACCTAGTGAGGCACACAAAGACACGTTAGTTCTAGAGTATTCCTTCATGACCACTGTGCTGACCCTCTCCAGGGAAGGCTTGGCAGGCTGCTAGGAGCTTGGCAACATGGTATATGAGGACTTCCCTGCAGGGCTGGAGACAGTTGCAAAACAGGAGAGCCTTTTAGAGTACACGAAGGACCCCAAAGTTCTTACAGTTCTGCTCTGTAAGTGTCCAGGGGAGACATAGGAAGTGGGTGTCCCAGAGATGGCACTTGGAATTGAGGATAGAGAAAGAATCTGGTGTGGGGACTTCATCGAAGTCCAGATACATGAGCATCTGTAGCCACCAGCCAAGGGCCAAGGTTTCTCTGGACAAAGGAGTACAAAGGACTACATGGTCACCCAACTTACACAGGCTGGCTTCTGCCTGTACCTAACTCTGACATGGGCACACACAGGCATGCAAGAGAGAGAGAGAGAAGGAGAAGGAGGAGGAGGAAGAGAATCTAAGCTCTTTCCAAAATTTCCTTGGCCATCCATCTCGGGACAAGCTCTGAGAGCCAACTTACATTGCCCAGGAGGCCCCACAGAGAGGAACTCTGTGAGGGGAAAGCAAAGCTTGGGGCTATTGTCTTCCTGTCTCTGCCACATGTGCGGACAACCCCGATTCAACATGACGGCTGGCAGCGGGCACCCTTCTGTTTCCTTCAGCTTCGGCATCCAGCATGGCTCCTCGGAGGGAAAATTCTGGTCCAGGAAGGGATGATGAGCCAATGGCAGGGTCTGAATGATGGTCCTTCAATTCTTCCTACAGTGAGCCAAAGCCCTAGGATGGCTCAGGCTGGCCTTAAACTTCCTTTGTAGCCACGGAAGTTCTTGAACTTGTGGTGCTCCTGCTCTCACTTCCCCAGTGCTGGGATTATAGGCACATGACCCCACACTCTGTTTGGTTTATGAAGTATTAGGGATTGAGTCCAAAGTGCCACATCTGCTAGGCAAGCACTCTACCCACTGAGCCCCATCCCGGCCTTTCTGACAGCGCTCCCTTCCTTACGATGTAATGAGATTGGATAAGACCTTGCCCTGCTCCTTCACGCTGCCACCCACCCTTAGGTTAGGTGTCTCTGTAGAGGCTGATGAACACACATGATTCAAGGTCTTGTTCTTCTGACTCGTGGAGGGTGGAGGGCTCACCATTGTGGCTCTGACTGCACAAATGTGGTGGATGGAAGATCTAGAAATGAAGATATTTCTTAGCTCATGAAAATTCTGATCTTCACATGCAGGAACCCAGGAACACCTGCACAGGCAAGGAAGGGAGAGTCAGGAGAATTGACCAGAACATAATGTGAGCAGGGATCCCACCCACCCTGTGCAGGGACACCCAGGTCTCTCCTCCTGAAGACATGACAGGCCCCTGTGAGCACTGCGGCCAGGGAGGAACTTGGGGAGAAACTATGTGATGTTATCTGCAGCTCCAAGGAGAGGATGAGTTGAGAAGTCAAGGACCCAGCAAGGGCTGCCATTTGGAAGCCTGGAGCAATGGCACGGGGACAACTTCGGAACAGCCTGGTGACCTCTTATCAATTAGGGGCCCTGGAGATCAGATAGGAGGCATGTTTCTCAGAAGACTCAGACTCCACACGTGCCCCTAGCAGAGAAGGGAGAGGCAGGGTGACAGCCAGGGCTAGGGGGTGGGTGTAGGTCTTTAAGAGAGAATGGGTGTAACATCTAGACTGGTTCCATTTCCTAGCTATTGTGAATAGAGCAGCAATAAACATGATTGTGCAAGTATCTCTAAGGTACTGAGAAGAGTCCTCTGGATATATGCCTAGGAGTGCTATAGCTGGATCATATGGTAAATCTATTTTTAGCTGTCTCAAGAACCTCCACAGTTGGAAGAGTGCTTGCCTAGCATATACGAAGCCCTGGGTTGGATCCTCAGATTCCCAGCACTACATAGACTGGGTATGTTGGTGCATGCATGTAATTTCCGGTAGAAGTGATTGAGAGGATCAGGAGTTCAAGGTCATCTTTGGATATATTAGAAGTTTGAATGCAGGCCAGACTACATTAGACCCTATGAGAGTTAACGAGAGAGAGAGTAAAAGAGAGGGAGAGAGTAAGAGAGAGAGAGAGCGAAAGGATCCCTTGGAGCTGTAGTACCAAGGCCTCTGTTGGCCTGTGTTTTCCTTAGTAGCCATAAGCCACTGCCTTTGTCTGTACACGTGTGTGGTAAAGCCATGTGGTTCTACTGTGTCTGGGGACTTCAGACTCTTAATGGAGGTGAGCACTGTTTGTAAAAAGAAAAGAAATTTCCTCTCTTTTATAACATTTGCTACAATCGCTGGGACAGAGCAGAACAAATGTCAGAAAGCAATGTGCTTCCTTCCAGGGAAGATGACCTTGCTTCCTCCTCCAGATGTGCCCAAGGTCCTTGTAAGTAGCCCCCTTCTTGCCATTCCCAACCAAGATGCTCCCTGACCCCTCCGCATTTCTTTTGTCCCTCTAGATTGGTCCTCAGGTGGCAGGGAGAAGACTGGTGGTGTCTCTGAAAAGCAAACCGAAGTCTCCTTTCATGTGGAAGATCTCACTAAGATGACTCTAGAATTTTGGCTCTGTCGCTTTAAGGCAGAAATGGACCTCTTGCAGCATGTGGGGAGGGCCAGGCCCTCTCCTTGCCCTGGGAGGTTCTGCAGGTGACAGTGCCTTGGCCTCCAGGTGACCTGGAATGGAGGGGTGAGGAGTGGTGGAGAGTCTTCAGGGGACTCTGCCTGACCAAGCAGTGGGTGCTGTGGGTGAGCTCCTGGTACCTGGAGGGAATTCTACTCTCCTCCCTGGGGTCATGCCCCACAGGACACTTCTGGGTCCTTGGGTGTCCCCATGCCAGTGAGGACTCTGCGTGTCTGCCTCCTTAGGTTTGCTGAGTCACTGACAAGCTCCATCTTTCCTTCCCTTTTCAGGCCATTAGCATGGGCAGTGCGTAGAGTTGTCCCAACATTGATTTCCCAGAATGCACTGGGATAAGCATCACAAACTCAGAGCGGGAAGCCTCAACGTGTCGTCGGCCACCATCTAACACTTTGTCTCCCCAGCCCTCCTTCCACACAGTCAGTTCCATGTTAAACATGCTATCACTCTGTCAGCCTGAGTGCTCTTCTCTGAGTCACAGGCTGTGACACCTGCACACGCTCTGGCTGGTTTGTGGGGAAGCCTGGTTCTGAGGATTCAGTGCTGTCTACTGCCCCAGGCCTGGCCACGGGGAGCCTCTACATCAGGCGCCATGTCTTCCATCAGTGGTTCTGAACGACACTGCACTCTGGGCAAAATATGGGAGAATCAGCTTCAATATCCATTCATTCATTCAGTATTAATATGTGCTTTCATTCTGCAACAGACATTCAGATGTGGTTGGGCTTCAAGAGCTGTTACCTAAGACTCCTGTGGTCAGCTGCAGTCTCAGTGCCTTGATTCCACGGGAGGTGGATGACCCAGCAGTGACCATCTTGGTCAGGAGGAAGCATCCCACACAGTGTGGCTGGGAAGTGATGCAGGGGGACAAATAGCTGGACAGTGTGCTCATACCTCACATAAGCTCGTGCCTAACACAGGTCTGACCCTCACCCAGGACACACCACTTTACTACAGCAGGATAAATCTGTTTTTGAGAACCTGACTCTGGGTGTAAGGCTGTTCATAAACCTTAAAAGCAGTCCCTCTCTCGTAGTCTGGGCCATGGTCCTTGCCAGCAATCTCAAACAATGGAGCAGAAACATGTAAGAGAGCCAGGAGGAGGGCTTCCCAAGGAGGGTTGATAAGAGGTGGATTGACTCACCTCTGAACAAGAACTGTCATCAAGGAGTACCAGACTTTATATACGGGTAAGGGATAGAATCACGTGGACAGGTCTCCTTCAAGATGGACATGTAGCAAGCAGGTAGCACTGAAGGAGATGGCAATGGAACCTGAACTAGAAAGGCTGTGCACTATGAGATAAGCTGTTGCTCACTAGAGAGGAAAATGCAGAGCCTCTTCCTTCAGACTTGACTTTGTAAAGAAGAAGTGAAGACAAGGCAGCCGGGCGTGGTGGCACATGCCTTTAATCCCAGCACTTGGGAGGCAGAGGTAGGAGGATCGCCGTGAGTTCAAGGCCACCCTGAGACTACATAGTGAATTCCAGGTCAGCCTGGGCTAGAGTGAGACCCTACCTTGAAAAACCAAAACAAAAAAAAAAAAAAGGTGAAGACAAGGAAACAAGACAGTGATCCGACAAACAATTCACGCAAACAAACCGAATCCTGCGGCATAGAACATGGCTTGATACAGGCCCGGTGGCATAATCAGCAATATGGAAAGGCACATTAGTGACCTGAAGGACACCTAAGCCATGTCACCCACCTGCAAAAAAAGGGACAAGAACTGCCATTCACTTAGCAAGAAGATGATCAACAGGAAGCAGATCCTGGATATTAGGACTGCTGGGAGAGCGGGGCAGATAAGTTTAATGCACAGGTGAAATTATATTTATGGTTTACTGGGGATTGAACCCAGGACATTGCACAGCTAGGTAAGCACTCTACAACTGAGCTCTATCTGTAACCCTCTTTAAACTTTTTATTTGCAGACATTCCTACTGATCTTGACCTCTCTCTGTATCCAGGCAGGCCTAGCACTTGTAATCCTCCTGCCCCAGCCTCTCTGAATAGCTGGGATTATAAGCCTGTGCCATCAAGCCTGGCTGGTCAGAAAGATATATTCATTGCTATCTCATGAGAGGATCTGGGGAAAGTGACTGATAACAGAGACATGTTTGGTAAACAAACTTGCAATGTAAGACAGATATTTATAAGTGTTAAGAGAGGAGTCAGGAAGGAGGGAGGGAGGAAGGAAGAAAGACAGAGAGAGAGATAGAGAGAGAGCGAGGGGGGGATAAGTCTGCTCTCCAGCAAAGGAATCAACAACCAAATAACAATGATATTATAACAATAACAATCACAATGCCAGTCTCACAGTGAAGCACAAAGGAGCAGGCTGGCCCTGGGATGCCTCATCTCAATTAGACACCAGCTCACAACGGAGAAAACACCTAATACTTCCAGAAAAATGGCATCTGGGCCCCAAATGTTAATCCCAGACATATTGTTTATGTATGAAAAATGCTTACATATGTATGAGCTTTTGAGGTGGATAAATTAATTATTGATTCAATAAATATTTACAGAGTAAACAATTCTGGAAGTTTGACTCCAAGAGGCAATCATCGTATTCAATGAAGAAAGAAAAAAATTCCTGAACAGAGTGAGTCATAGTACAAAGGGACTGCTAACAAAAACTGCGTCTTTAAAGATATGAAATCAAATATTAATAGCTCAAAGGGGATTGTAAATATCATTTAAATGTTGTAATTCCTGGAAGGAAACCACACAGTGCGCTGGCAGGATGACACCAGGCCAGAGGCTGCGGAAAGCATACAGCCTCTCACACACCTTCAAAGCAGAGTAGGGGGAGGAAGGGATGAAGTGTCATACTGTACACATGTGATTATTCCCTTAGTTTTGATGTTGACAAAGAGAGATCAGGGTCGTAAATATTATTTCAAGTTGTAAAAGTATTAACTAATAAAATTTAAAAATAAGTCACATTATGCAAAGAAAGTAAAACTTAGATGTCACGACAATGCCATTAACAGTAACACAAAAGCACAAGTCAGGAAGGCATCAAAAAGACCACTCAAGAGCTGGAAAGATGATTAGCTGTTAAGGTGCTTGCCTACAAAGCCAGAGAACCCAGGTTCAATTCCCCAGGACCCATGTAAGCTAGATGCACAAGGTGGCACATGTGTCTGGAGATCAGTTGCAGTGGCTGGAGGCCCTAGTGCACCTATTCTCTCTCTCTCTCTTAAATACATCAATACTAATAAAATATTTTTTTTAAGTGCACTCAAGAATATGAAAATTAAATTACTCAAGCACCTATGAGGAAAAAGTACTCTGTGGCTTTTTGCTGCTTGAGGATCACTGCCATCATGAATGACACAGTAACCATCTGGACCAGAAAGTTCATGACCAACCGACTCCTGCAGAGGAAACAAATGGTCATTGATGTCCTTTACCCGGGGAAGGCTACTGTACCTAAGACAGAAATTTGGGAAAAACTAGCCAAAATGTACAAGACCATACCAGATGTCATCTTTGTATGTGGATTCAGAACCTATTTTCGTGGGGGCAAGACAACTGGCTTCGGCATCATTTATGACTCCTTGGATTATGCAAAGAAAAATGAACCCAAACGTAGACTTGCAAGGCATGGCCTGTATAAGAAGAAAAAGAGCTCAAGAAAACAGCGAAAAGAACGCAGGAATAGGATGAAGAAAGTCAGGGGCACTGCCAAGGACAATGTCGGTGCTGGCAAAAAGTGAGCTGGAGATTGGATAACAGGCAAAGGACTGAAGACTGACTGCGGTGACTTAATCTGCCACAATGCTGCAGATGTCTAAGGCAACCAATAAACTGTAACCCCCCCCAAAAAAAAAAAAAAACTCTGTGGGCTGGGGATTGTTGCTCAGTGGTTAAAGACCCTTGTTTAAAAGCCTGCCAACTCATGTTGGACCCTCCTAAATGCTCACATTTTAAAACCAGGCACAAAGCGGTACATGTGTCTGTCATCCCAGTGCTCCTGTGGCAATGGGCGAGGAGCCAGGACAATCCAGAAGCTGGCGAGCAGAAGCAAAACAAACAACGAGTGGACCTGTCTCAAAGAATTTGAGAGGACCTGTCTCAAAGATGACGAGAGGACCTGTCTCAAAGACGACGAGTGGACCTGTCTCAAAGAAGACAAGAGGACCTGTCTCAAAGACGACGAGAGGACCTGTCTCAAAGACGATGACAGGACCTGTCTCAAAGACGACGAGAGGACCTGTCTCAAAGACGATGACAGGACCTGTCTCAAAGACGACGAGAGGACCTGTCTCAAAGACGATGACAGGACCTGTCTCAAAGACGACGAGAGGACCTGTCTCAAAGACGACAAGAGGACCTGTCTCAAAGACGACGAGAGGACCTGTCTCAAAGACGACAAGAGGACCTGTCTCAAAGACGACGGGAGGACCTGTCTCAAAGACGATGAGAGGACCTGTCTCAAAGACCACGAGAGGACCTGTCTCAAAAGGACCTGTCTCAAAGACGATGAGAGGACCTGTCTCAAAGACCACGAGAGGACCTGTCTCAAAGACAATGAGAGGGACCAGTCTCAAAGACGACAAGAGGACCTGTCTCAAAGACGACGAGAGGACCTGTCTCAAAGACGACGAGAGGACCTGTCTCAAAGACGATGAGAGGGACCAGTCTCAAAGACGACAAGAGGACCTGTCTCAAAAGACAATGTCTCAAAGAGAGAGGACCAGTCTCAAAGACGACAAGAGGACCTGTCTCAAAGATGACGAGAGGACCTGTCTCAAAGACGACGAGAGGACCTGTCTCAAAGATGATGAGAGGACCTGTCTCAAAGACGACGAGAAGACCTGTCTCAAAGATGACGAGAGGACCTGTCTCAAAGAGAAGATGGAAAGAGAGGGGGCATGCCCTGTGGTGTCCTCTGACCTCCATATGTGCGCCATGGCATAAGCAAGCCCACACAGACACATCTCATACATACACACACACACACACACACACACACACACACACACACACACACACCAGTAAAAAAAAATTGACCAGACACTAGGGAGGATTGGAGGGGAGGGTAAGGAGGGGGCAAAACGGGACCCATATGGAAATGGCAACATAAAATCCTGTATCCTGAATGACAGACTAAAAGGGTGAACCTTCATCAGGTCCTTAGAGGGAACACCTGATTCACAGGACCCTAGAGAGGGTATGATGAAGACTAACTTTAATCTTCTGTTTTTTCTCTCTCTCCTCCTTCTTTCTCTGTTCTCTCTCTCTCTCTTTTGTATTACCTATCTTTTTCTTCCATCTTCCTTGGCACTGACCTGTAACTCCCAGTACCAGCATGTGATTATCTTCCACAATGAGGTGTTGATCAGAGAGACCTACAAGGTTTCCCAAAAGAAGAGATTTCTGTCAGAGTACTTGATGACCCACCAATGGTTAATGGTAAGACCCTACTTCCAAAGACCCCATATGCTATTGGTACAGAACATGGAGTGACCTGGCTGGAATCTGGAAGAGAGTCAGTCCCCAGACAGTTAGCTTGTCTAGTGCCAGAAGGTGCTACATGAGCGACTGGGGGAAAAATGACCAACAACTGTCCAAACAACTCATGGTCTAAGCTACTTAGCAGTAAACAACCTGACATGATGCTCACACAAGTACAACAGTGGCACACAGCCATGATGGGTAACCAACTGCTCTTGATTTGGCTAACAGATCCGCTCAATGGAATGGAACTCATTGCTGGAACTGGGAAACAAGTCAGAACCATGTACAAAAAATGAGCCCATTCTCCAATATCAAGCTCTGACCAAATGTGGGCTATAAGAGGGCCCACACCTATAGAATTCTCTATAAAATAATAGTGGTTATCCCATTTATCTGATGCTGAATTCTCTTTCTGTTGGAGAATTTGTTTCTCTTTTTCAGATGGACACCGAACCTGAGGAGAGAATCAGCCCATCACACCTCACCAGGGCCCCAGCTGAAACCATAGAGTAATAGGGGAAATGAGCAAGAGTGCTGCTTTCCTGGTGAACCCGGTACCAGCACAAGGGTGAAGGAGATAGACACAGAGAACACTCAACCCCTACCAAACCAGATAGCCAGAGACACAGAGGCTCTCAAGACCTCATCACTGAAGCAGACCTTAAATGAACCAAACATGGCTCAGGGAAATTTGTGGACGAGAGGGCAAAAAGATTGTTAGAGCCACAAGTTGGGTCATTATGCCTCTTCCACAAAACTGATGGCTACCCCCACAATGCATGACCTACATCCCCCAATAAGGAGGGTCCCTTTGGAGGGGGGAGGACAAGGAGGAGGCAAATGATGGTACCAACATGAATATATTCATATTATGTGCATAACTAATAAATTTAAAAAAGGAAACAGTAAAAAAATTAAAAATACTCTGAAGTTTGGGAAAAATTATCATATGTATTCTAAAGATAGACATAAAATACATTAAGCTATTTTTTAATTTGAATCTATCTTACCCAAACATTTAATAGTAAAATGTCTGCAAACAGATATCAAAAAGGTGAATTCAAATAGGCAGTATTAGACCTTTGTCCTCTGATCATATGAACAGACCAAGATACAGTAAAACACTTAAATATTATAATTAATAAAAATATGTATGAGTAACTAATTATACTTGGAAGAGAACTCATAGTTGTGGAATTCTCAGAAAAAGAACTTCAATAATTGTCAAAAATTATTATTTTTTGCCTATAGTTCAGTGCTATGTATGAGTAAAATAGACATGAGCAAAGGAAGAAACAATATGCCTACTGGAAAATTAGAATAAATAATCTCTTAACTATCCCACTGGCCAGTGAAGACGGGGACACACAATGGGTGCTTTATGTAAGTTGTGGTTATGAAGGGAGTTCAGCCCCCTCCCGAGCTCAGATGTGTCCTGTCCAAGCTGCATTCAGAAGACAGGGCATGCCTCCCATGCATCCTTTTAGTTGTACAAGAACAATAATCCTTAGAAATTCATAGAGTAATAACAAATTCCAGAAGTTGTCACTGATATCTAAAGACAGTAGAATAAGTTTGATAATGATAAAAGGGGAATTAAGAAATCAGAAAAATTAAAATATATCTAGCTAATTTTAAAAGGAAAATTTGTTAAAGAATTTCATTAAGTAATCAAGGTAGCTGGATATAAACATATACTTAGGAGTGAGAAATTAATCATAATTAGAAATAGATTCTCTATCTCTGTCTCTTCCTTTCAAATAAATAAATAAAATATATGAAAAAAAATTTTAAAAAGCTTAAAAAATTTTAAGGGCTGGAGAGATGGCTTAGCGGTTAAGGCATTTGTCTACAAAACCAAAGGTTCCTGGTTCAACTCCCCAGGACCCATGTAAGCCAGATGCACAAGGGGGTGCATTCATCCAGAGTTTGTTTGTAGTGGCTGGAGGCCCTGGCGTGCCCATTCTCTCTCCCTCTTTCTCTCTCTCTCTGTCTCTTTCTCTCTCTCAAATAAATAAATGAAATATATTAACAATAAATTTTTTTTAAAAAGAAATAGAGAGATCACTTGATGTAGCTGTGCTGACTCTTCACCCACGTGACAGTGCTGTCTGCTAACTTGGCAGCACGAAGTGTGACCCTTATTATGTTAAGGAGGTATCATCAGTGCTCACCTGCCACAGAGCAACACACGGAGTAAGTACTCAGGGAGAGGGAGATGGACACTCTTATACATGCTGTAGAGTGCTGTCCACTTCCCAAGCACCCAGGCCACACAGCAGAGCAGGGAGAAAGTACACAGAGCCTGGGAGCTGGACTGCAATAGAGGGCAGCAGGGGAAATATGCCTGGGAGCAGAGCTATTTGGGGAGGGTTTGGAGGAAGAAAGACCTACAGGAGTGCACGTGAGAATGGAGATGTTTCCGCCCGAGGTACAGTGGAGAGATGGGCGGCAAAGAGATCACAGACACGCTCAGAGGTCCACAAGACCAAAAAGCATAGAGAATTTCCCATGGAGAAGAGGGCAGCAAACTTGAGCCTGTCTGTGATAGAAGTCAGGAACAGGGAGAGTGAATTGGGTGTGTTGGACAGTTTGGTTTTGCAAAAAGATAATTGTGTTAGCTTTTCATCGTTGTGACAAATACCTGTGAGAAATAGCTTAGAAGGAGGTAAAGTTGCAGAGGTTTCTGGGCATGGTCAGCTGGCCGTGTGGCTGCTGGGCTGGTGGCGAGAGGCAGGGTTGATGGCATGAAGGTGGCGTGAAACTGAGATCTTCATCTCATGGTGCTCAGGAGGTGGACAAGACAGTGAGAAAGGACCAGGAACATGTACCCGGTGACCCAGTTCTCCAGCGAGGAACCTCCTAAAGTTTTCACCATTCCGCCAATAAGGCCACCACTGGGGCACTAAGTCTCCCATACATGAGCCTCTGGGAACATTTCACATAGTTTATTTTATTTTGACTCAAGCTCAATAGACTGGACGTTTTTAGGGACAAGAGAGAAAGAGAGAGGGAGAGAGAAAAGGAGAGAGAGAGACAGAGAGAGAGAGAGAATTGGTATATCAGGACCTCCAGCCACTGCAATTGAACTCCAGACCCGTGCACCCCGTTATGAGCATGTGTGACATAGTGCGCTTGTGTCACTGTGCATCTGCCTTACGTAGGACCTGGAGAGTCAAACATAAGTCCTTAGGCTTTGCAGGCAAGCACTTTCACTGCTAAACCATCTCCCCAGCCTGACATTTAATATATTTAAACTGAAACAATAATCCAGGCTACAGTGCAAAGGGAGTGACTGGGGGTGGGGGATCCATGAGCCATCAGATATCCTGGCCAGGCAAAGAAATAACAGCACACCAGAACCATGATGAAGGGGCATCGACGTCATCAGATGAGGGAAGGGTGGAAGGATAGAGTGGAGTGGGGAGAATGGAGGTATGCTCAGTACATTTTTCACATATCAGTCTGAGTGGGGCCAAGCTTGCCCATCACTAGGTTGAGCAGGTAGTGCCCATGGACATTGGCACAGCCCCAAATGAAGCAGTGGATGATGTACCCTGGCTAAACTTGTACAGCAAGCAAGCACACCAGGGCCCCTGCTGATCTCCCCAAATGCTTCCCACTTCAAACACTCCCTGAGTCTGGAAAGCACTGCACCCACCTTGTGGGTGAGTGACTGCAATGTGAACGTTTTCATCTTCTGGAGCTATTTAGAATAGCCACTGGGAGTAATGGTCAATGAAGGGAGATGCTAAGAGACTTGAAGGAAGAAAAGCATACCTTACATGTGAGGATGTGATTGAGAAAATTGGACTTGATTTTATTATTTTTATATATGTTTTATTTGTTTATTTGAGAGAGATAAATAGAGAGAGACAGACAGACAGAACAGGTGTGATAGGGCCTCTAGCCACTGCAAATGAACTCCAGATGCATGTGCCACCTTCTGGCTTACATGGGTATTGGGGAATCAAACTTCGGTCCTCAGGCTTTGTGGGCATGCATGTTAACCTCTAAGCCATCTCTCCAGCCCCCTGGCCTTCATTACACAGCATCTCACTGGGTGTATCACTTACCTTCTCGCTGCTAAAATACCTGCCCAGAAGAAGCTTAGAGAAGGAAGGGCTTATTTCAGCTTATAGTTCTAGAGGATAAAGTTGATTGTGGTGGGGACAACATGGCAGGAGCAGGAAGCTGGCATCACACCATCACTTCAACAGAAAGGAAGTAGAGTGTGATAAATGCTGGCACTTAGCCAGGTTTCTCCTTTCTATACAATCCATGAACACAGCCCATGAGATGGTGCTGCCCACAGTTAAGAAGGGTGTCCCCCCTTATTGACCTCATCATGATAATCTCTTCCAGACACACACTGAGGCTAACCTAATATACATAATTCTTCAGGTAATTTCAGGTCCTGTCACATTGCCAATCAAAACAATTAACTACGGTAATTTGAATGTAAAATGTGCCCCATAACTTCATGCATTTGTGATTAAGTCCCATACTCATACTTGATCCCCAGCAGGTAGAGACTTTGGGGGTGGAGTCTTGTTGGAGGATGTGTGCTATTGGGGGTGGACCTTGGATGAGGGTCCTCACTGTTCAGGAGGTCATTGGCCACCCGTCCTGGGGACAGGAGGAGTTGGGAGGGGCAGGGTCTTGGAGCAGGTGAGTGTGGTGTGCAATGAACCACCCGGGAGATGGTCTGATGGACAGTGCTCTCATTTATTCAAAAGGGGAGTGGGTTTATAAATACTTGACAAAGGTTGAGAAGGCACACACAGATCATAAGGTGATTGGATACATAGGTTTAAGGGTTGCTATCTAATTGGCTGGTGTTGGAAGGCAGAAGTTGCCAGGGAGAAGCTGCAAGGGAGATAACAGAAGTGGCGGGAAAAGCTACATGACCACATATCGGATGGCTACAGCTGCAGGGAGAATGTTTACTACCATATAAGGGTCTCTTGGGCAGCTGGCCACAAGGTCAGGAACTGTCGGGGTTGGGGGCGCAAAACCTGACTATGGAATGCTCAGGTGCTTTTGGGATGGGGGGAGTTCCCACTGGTTCTGCCTCCTCTGGGCTAAGATGGGGCACACTATGACCTTCAGAAAAGGGAGGGCCAGCTCCGTCACCAGAGTGGGTTCCCAATGATAAGGCTGGCTGCAACCCCCACAGCCCAAGGTCCCCGGCCATGTCCAGCAGCCCAGGCCAGCTTCCTCACAGTCCCAGCCCATGTTTAACAATGCCCAACACTTGGGGTGTCACAGGCCAGCCCCACTGGCAGCTCTCTCCCTCCCTCTCTCTCTCTCTCTCTCCTGATAAGAAGACATGACTCCTGGTGTCTGCTTCTGCAAGGCTTTCCCTGCCATGATGAAACTTCCTCTCACAACTATAAACCAGAAATAAACCCTTTTCCTTCCAACTTGTTTCTGGTCTGGTGTTTTGTCCTGGCAGCAGTGAGACAGTAACAGTGAGCATCCGTGACACATGGGTTGAGATGTCCTTTGCAATGGCCAGTCAACTGCTGTATAGCCGGGATTACACTCTTCGGAAAAGAGAACATCTGTGAAAAGCCAGATAAACCATGTGCAGGCCACAGAGTAGCACACAGCCACTTTGATGGAATCGCCAACTGAGAGCACCTCTTGTGATCTCTACTGCCAATTGTCTCTGCTTTAAGTCTCAGAATGTGAGGAAAATCTACTGCAATTGTCTCAGGCTGAAGCGTTAGTAAGAAAAGCAGCTTTCAATGGCTAACAATCAGATGTCTATTTTTAAGGCAATGAAAAGGGATGGCCATGTGTGATGTTACAACACCAAACAAAACCTTTAGCCCAGAGTTCCTTCAGGCCTGGGAATGCCAGTTCCAGGATGGAGGCCAGGCCTCAGTCCCAGGATACAGGACAGGAAGTAACTCTAACCATGCCCTCTGTCCGTCCCTAATCACGCACCCCATCTGTCCTCGGTTTACCCTCCAGTCTCCACAGCCTCCTTGAACACGTGCCACACTGCCTTCTCTCCTTTGAATGGGGGAGCTATGTTTCTAGGATGAGGGAGGGGTTGGGAACAGGAGAAGGGGTCTGAGAGAGGGGCCTGCTGCATGGCCAGCCATCATGCCATAGAACCGCACTCGTCAGCGTTTCCATGCATCATGACTTGAGGTTTTTCCTTTAGATCATGTAACTTGTACTTGACACGAAATTATCCCCTTCAGCGTCATTAAGTACAATCACAGTATTGTGGGCCCAGTTCTGTTGTTTCCAGAACTTACTCATCTTCCCATACTGGAACTGTCCATTAGCAGAGACACTCGATCACTCTTGATAATCTGTACATTTTCCTTTGATACCTAGCTTATTTCACCTAGCATGCTACTTTCAAAGCCCACTCATGCAGTAACACATACCAGGATGTCAATCTGTTTGGTGGCTGAATAATCTTACATGCCACGTATACACGTTTGCAAATGCTGCTTATCTGGCCGTGGGCATTTGTCTCTCTCCTTTGGCTAGCGTGAGTCATGTTGGAGTGAGTGTTGTACAATTACCTTCCTGAATATTCTCATTCTTTGGGGTGCATGCTTAGCAGTGGAGTCATTGGTAATTCGATATTTAAAACAGTTAGTTTGAGAGTCTACTAATTGTCTTTCATAGGGAATATATCATTTTATTCATTTTATTTTATTTTATTTTATTTTTTTTGGTTTTTCGAGGTAGGGTCTCACTCTAGCCCAGGCTGACCTGGAATTCACTCTGTCTTCTCAGGGTGGCCTTGAACTCACAGCAATCCTCCTACCTCTGTCTCCCAAGTGCTGGGATTAAAGGTGTGCACCATCACGCCCGGCCATTTTACTCTTTTACCGGTAAGTGACCAGGGCTCCAGTTTTTCCTTATTCTGACAAACACTTGTTATTTCCATTAATTTTTTTTCTTCCAGAGTTTGGAGAAGTGTCCTGCTGGGTGTGAGGCGATAGGTCACTGCAGTTTTAATTTTCACTTCCCTAACGACCAGTGATGCTGGCATCTTTTCCTGGGCTTGTTTGTTTGACGTGTTTTGTCATTTCCTTTGTGCTGCAGGAACACAGCAGAGCCGCCTCCCTCTGAGAGGAGCAGGTGGGTAGTGGGGAGCCCAGGTGGTGCCCTTCTAAGGCAAAGGCTCTAAGACGGTGGCCAGGTAACACGTCTCTGCTTCCCCTCCCCACAGCTGCTTGTGGACAAGGGCTGCTGGCTCCCAGCCCCTCCCTCCTTCTGCCCAGTTGCCCTGCTCTGGCAGGTTGGTCATGTGCCTGAGCCAGGTGACTGTGCTGCTGGGGCTAAGCTGCTGGCTCTGTGAGCACCTAGTCCAGAGCTTGTCCATTCTGCCTGGCTGGTGCGGTGGGGCCTTGGCTGCCATTGGTCTAGCTGTCCTACTCCCATGTGCTGTCACCGCTGAAGCTGCCATCTCCCTATGCAATGCTATCAGCACCCACAGCGCACTCTGCCCACACACAGTTCTGAATGCACAGTGGAGAAGCGGCAGACTTCATGCTTCAACTCTGCTGAGTCCCAATTCTCCCACACTGACCTGCATGTTGGAGGGAAGATGCCAGGGTCCTGGTGCAGATATACATGTGCTATATGCTTGAGTGTATGTGAATGTGGAGATGCGTGTGTGTGTGTGTGTGTGTGTGTGTGTGTGTGCGTGTGCATACATGTGCTGGTATGCAAGTGTGTGGGTATGTATGAAATGAACATGCACCTGCATGCATGTGTGTGTATGTGTGTGTGCAGACATATGCCTGTGTGCATGTGTTTGGTGGCCAGAGCACAGTTCTGGGTTGGCAGGGCTCTCTCCTTTTTTTGAGCTAGTGTCTCTTATACTTGTTTGCACTCAGCACTCGGGCTACACTGGCTATCCCGTGAGCTCAAGGGATCCAGCATCTTTGCCTCCCTAGTACTGGAATTGCAGGTGTACACCACCGTGCTTGGCTTTAAATATATATATTTAATTATTTGACAGTGAGAAAAAGGCAAAGAGAGAGAGAGAGAAAGAAAGACAGAGAGAGGGAATGGGCACACCAGGGCCTCCAGCCACTACAAACGAATTCCAGATGCATGCACCCCCTTGTGCATCTGGCTTACGTGGGTCCTGGAGAGTTGAACCAGGATCCTTTGGCTTTGTAGGCAAACACCTTAACCACTAAGCCATCTCTCCAGCCCCTGGCTTTTTTTTTTTTTTTTTTTTTTATGTGGGTTCTGAGAATCAAACTCATGTCCTCATGCTGGTGAGGCCAGCACTTACTAGCTGGGCATCTCCCTAGCCTAGTGTCGACATCATACAACTTGGGGTGCATGGCTCTGGCTTTGAGGACTTGTCATGCCTTTCTAGAGATGAAGATGTCCAGGCAACGCAATGGACAAAAATACAAGCACTGCCTCGTGTCTGCAAGGTTTGTAAGGCCTGGGCTGTTACTAGTCCAGTGGGCTATTGTAGCGCCAGTCACCTGTGCAAGGTGTGTCCCTCACCGCTGGTCCCAGGGCCTTGTTACCATGAAGCACTGTGCTTTGACTTCCTGTTCTTTCTGAAGAGAAGTGAACTTCTGGAACAGCAACTTGGTGGCCCCGTCTGGTAGCCTTCGTCATCACTAGTGTATGGTAATGGCTTGTGTAGGTCTGACGTTTAAGGAACCGTCCTTCATAGCAATTCATTTGGAAAAAGCATGAAATCCTAATTTTTTAAGCTGAGTAGCCCATGTGTTTATGCACTTTACACCTCAAGACAGCAGGAAATAATTAGTGGTTAGAGAACATGTTAACAAAAACCAAGAGTTTTTTTTTAACTTTCAGCCTCATAATATATGTACCTGCAAACAAGCAGCCTGTCAGAGGGAACAATGCCCTTCTGTGCTGGGCACATCTCCCCTCCCCCACCTCTAACCCTTGGGCTGACCACAGTGTGGCCTTCCTGCCTCATTCGGGGTCTTAACCAGATAGGTAATTCCACCTAAGGTGCTCAGGACAACCCAGGGACAGGGATCAGGTTTTACCTGGCAGCAGCTGGACTATATTCCCACAAAACAGTTTTATTTCATTTGATGCAATTGTCTTGCAATCCTTCCTTCTAATTTGAAAGCAGGTATTTAAAACAACATTGCACACAAGTCCTAAAACACAAGCGGGTATAAACATTTCAATGTGAGGGCAAGACTGGAGCAGCTTTAAAAAAAAAAGAAAAGAAAAGAAAAAAAAGAAACCACAGCAAATAAGACATTTAGTTCTGGACCCTAGCCAGCAACGCTTCTCTTTTCCGTATTTATCGATGATGTGTTTGTATCCAAGGTCAACCAGGGCTTGGTGACAACTGATTTTTATTTGGCATTCCACATTCTTTCATTCCCGTCTTTAAGTCGAGAAGAATCAAATATTCCACTACTGAAATGTGTTCTTTTGCCCAGTGAATTTATGAGAATAGGAATAAAAATGTCTGGATAATTTTCAACTCTGCAAAAAAAAAAAAAAAAGGCCCTTTAGCAGAACCGTTGAACTTGAGGCCGCTGTGGCCTGAGGGAGTAGAAGAAGGAGGGGCATCTCTCTGCATTATTCATCTCCCCAGGGAAAACAGGGTGCTGGAGGCTGGGAGGAGGCAGTCTTGTTTTTAAGAAGTCAAAGGAAAATAGGTGATGGACCCGAAAGATGAGCAAGTATTTTGCAGGCCATTTTCTCTGTTTACATTGCAGTAACCATATATCTCCTGTAGGGGGAGATTTCTTATTACTCATTTCTAGAAAAAGAGTAGAGAAAATGATTTCTGGGTTTTCTCCCTTTCCTGACGAAGCTGAGTCCGCTTTCGCTCTGGCCTTGAGGCAAACACACTGTTGCGCAGAGAGCTCCTCCCTTGTCCCCTGTTCCTAGAAGCTGTCACGGTGCGTCCTGCACTGTGAACCTCAGATTATGCAAGGCAGCACCGTGGGCATCAGAGGATTTCAGGGAATCGTGGGCAAAAATAGAGGGTGTTTTAAAATGGCTCACACACGAACAATGTCCAGACCAGGAAACAGCCAGTGAGGGGCTAAGAGGGAAGGCTTGCCTAAATGCTGTGTGGGTGCACCTTCACTGCCCCAGCCTGACTCTGGTTCTAGGTCCCCAGACTCTGGTTCTAAGCCCAGCTGCAGGGGGACCACAGACAGGTGGCAGGACAGTAGGACAAAAGGTGTGGGGAGAATCTGGGTTCTCAGACTCTGCTCCTCCTGGGTGTGGTGAGTAGAGGGAGACTCTCTAGAGCCCCAGGCTAGCAGGCCTCTTTCGCCAGTAACCATGTGCGCTGGCCTCTTGCTGTGTGCATCTTGGGAGACTGGAGGCTCTCTGGGCAGGAAGGCGCTGTGTCCAGCGGCAGGGAAAAGGGTGGGGAGTCTGTGCCAGCGGAAGGAGGAAGGCAGTGGCAATCCTGCGGCATGCCAAGTGTCAGACTGAGCAGGAGAGGCTCAGGGCCTTGGCGCTCCACTTACACGGGGGTCACCAACCTGGCACAGGTGACAGCTGCCAGGGGTGACGAAGCAGCAGAGCTCTTGGACTGGAGGAGGCTGAGGCGTCTCACAGAAAGAGGTGGTGCTAGCTGGGTCAGGGAGCCTGGGGCTTTGCTCCAGTGTGCAGAATCCCAAATCAACAACTTTTGTCCCTCCTTCTTTTTATTTTTCTATCTTTTGTTTTTCTCTGTGTGCAGCATGCATGCATGTGTACATGCGTATTCATATATGTATGTGGGCATATACACGTGTGGTCAAGGGCATGCACATATATGTGTACACGTGTGTGTGTTGTGTATGTGAGTGTGTGGAGGTCAGAGGTCGACAGTGAATGTCTTCCTCAATAACTCTCCACCTTATTGGTGGAGACAGGGTCTCTCGCTGAACTTAGAGCTTAGTGATGCAGCTAGGCTGACTGTCCGGCAAACCCCAGGGATCCTCCTGGCTCAATCCCCCCAGCTCTGGGATTGCAGGCATGTACCACCACTCCTTGCATTTCCATGTTTACTGGGGCTCCCCAAACTTGCCCCGCAAGCACTCTTACCCAGTGAGTCATTTCCCGAGACCCAGTACTTCTCTCTTTAGTGCAAAAAAAGTCCCGTGTGTGTAACGGAAGACAAGGTTGGGAAGGTGAATATTCTGGGAAGTTCTGGTAACTGAGTCAGCTGACTGGAGCAGGCAAGGAGGCAGCCAGGTGCTCCACATCATCTGGGTCTGTGTATGTCGGAGAAGGTGCTGTGGGAGGAAAGTTGACAATGGCTGTCAGTATCATAAAGTGCATATTTATTGCAAAGACTTTATCTTATAGAGTTATCTAGCAAGAGGTATTTAAGTAAATATTTGATGTTAAAGGGTTTGTTAGAAAGGAAAAGTTTTTGTTTGTTTGTTTGTTTGTTTTGTTTTTCGAGGTAGGGTCTCACTCTGGCCCAGGCTGACCTGGAATTAACTATGTAGTCTCAGGGTGGCCTTGAACTCATGGCGACCCTCCTACCTCTGCCTCCCGAGTGCTGGGATTAAAGGTGTGCGCCACCACGCCCAGCAAGGAAAAGTTTCAAATAAAATTAATTTAAGCATAAGCCACTTACAATCCATAGGGGACTGTTTAAATCATATATATGTGTGTATGCATATATATTATATTTATACATAAAATGGACTGTAATCCATCATCAGACTGACAAGACAGCTTTCCACATGGTGATTTGTAATGATCTTATGGCATTTTATTAAGAGAAAGCCTGCTGAAAACCAGTGTATTTTTTTAAAAAAATACTTTTATATATTTATTTTTTGAACAGAAAACCTGAACAAGTGGGAGAGAAAGCAAAAGAGAGCAAGAGTGAGCAAGCAAGAAAGTATGGGCATACCAGGGCCTCTTACTGCTACAAATGAAATCCAGATGCATGTGCCACTTTGTGCATCTGTCTTCACGTGGGTACTGGAGAATTCAACTTGGACAACAGACTTTACAAGCAAGCACCTTAAATGCTGAGCCATCTTTCTAGCCCAATCAGTGTTTTTAATACTATCTTATTGGCATGAAAATGAAGGATATGAGTGAAGATACAAAACCAGCTGTTGAGCTGGGAGTGGTGGCGCACGCCTTTAATCCTAGCACTAAGGAGGCAGAAGTAGGAGGATCTCCATGAGTTCAAGGCCACCCTGAGACTACATAGTGAATTCCAGGTCAGGCTGTGCTAGAGGGAGACCCTACCTCAAAACAAAACAAAACAAAACAAAACAAAACAAAACAAAACAAAGCAAAGCAAAACAAAACAAAACAAAAAAAAACAAGTCATAAACCAGCTATTGATCAGTCATATCAAGAGAATGAGACAAGATGGACCATGGGAAATAGATGATGTCTCCATGGTATTTTCTTGTGCATTGTGCTGTTGTTTGGTATGTATGGGCCTGATGGGCCTCCATGTTTGCATGTGTGTAAGCACATGTGTGTGCAGGTGCATGTGGAGGCCAGAGGTTGACACAAGTGTCTTCCTCAATCATTCTCCCTCTTCTTTGCTGAGGCGGGGCCCCTCACATGAACCGCAGGCTTGTCTCATTAGCCAGCTTGCCCTGGGAACCCCTCTTTGCCTCTCAAGTACTGATATTGCAAGCAGGCTGTCTTGCTCACCCGGCATTTATGTATGTGTGTGTTGGGGCTGGGGAGGGGGTCCTCTTCCTCCTTCTCCACAGCAACAAGGAAGAAATATAGTGACCCTGGTTTCTGGAGAACTACACAACTTTCAATAACATGCAGTGGTTTGTGTGGAAAGTTTGTTAAGTGCGGCCTGCTGAGCATGGACCTCCTCGAACTCTCTGAAGGACAGAGCCATGAGAAGACCATCAGTGACGTCACTGAGCTCTGGATTTCAGGGCTTCCTTCTTGCTTCCATTTGATAGGCGCCTGAAACTTTATGTTAAGACAGAACTATAGGCAGAGCCAACGTGTGATGCTCTGACTGATTTAGTTAGTTGACTTTATAGCAGCTTGAAGGTGTGCTACAATCAGTAGAAAGTGAGTTTTGAACTTGGATCTTCTCCCAGGCTTGCAGCACACAGAACAAGCCTCTCCTGGTTCTGGCAGCAAGCCGGGCCCCAGCCAGCCCATCACCCACCGCTTGACACCTGACTGTGTGCTGCTGTATGAAGCATGCTGTTCTGTCATAGAAAGTCAGAGTTAACTTTCTTGTTCTGAGACCAAATGCTTAACAATAAGCCACATAAAGGAAGAAGGGTGGATTTGGGCTTAGAGTTCAAGGTTACAGTCCATCAGCGTGGGAAAGTCAGGAGCTGATCATACTGTATCTGAAATCAAAGACGCAGACAGGGATGAGAGCTGTGCTCAGCCAGGTCTCTCCTTAATCTGTCCAGGTCTCCTGCCCAAGGGCTGCTGCCACCCACAGTTAAGGGGGGTGTTGCCGCCTCAATTAACCTAACCAAAATACCACCCCCCCCCCCCCGTCACACATATGCCCAGAGGCTAACTTAATCTAGATAAACCTCACCAGCATGCCCTGAAGCTAGTTTACCAGGTGATTTTAGGTCCTTTCAAGTTGACAATGAATATAAACTTTCACAGGTACACCCTTGTCAACACCTGAACATAAAACTATTGTCTAGCCCTTCCCCCCATAGACTCATGGCCACTTCACAATGCAAATTCCATTCAGTTCAAACTTCAAAAACCTCCAGTCTTTAACAGTCCCTAGGCTGTTCAAAGGGCCAAAGTCTCTTCTGAGACCCTCAATCACGAGCTCCAAAATGAGACCAAGACTCCTCAGTGCAAAGCCCAAATCTTGTACTTTCATGTCTGGCATCTGTGACTTATGTGGAAGTCACTTGGTTCCTGAGGGCTTGGGCAGCTCCACCTCCCCACCTCTGCTGCCTGGAGTGAGTGCTCACAGCCTCGCTGTCCTCCCCAGACACCCTATGATGTGGGCATTGCCAACATCCTGAGATCTCTATAGCAACTTGGAGTTCTCTTCAAAGCCTCATGACGTGGCCTCCTTGTTTTCTTGTTTTTGTTTTTGTTTATTGAGGTAGGGTCTCACTGTAGCCCAGGCTGACCTGGAATTCACTATGGAGTCATTGTGTGGCCTCTGTAGAACTGTGGTGGAATATCCATGACCCCCTCCGTCTTCCATTTCTTCATGCCTCCAAAACCATTACCGCATGGACAAAACTGCCATGTTCTGTGGTCTGCTGAAGAAGAAGCCTTACACTCAGTACAGAGGTAGAGGCTTCTGTGCACCTTCAAGACTGACTTTGGGGAACATGTCCCTAGGCAGCTGTGTCCGAGCGAGAAAACCCATCATTGTAGGATTGCTTCCTGCAAGTGGGTTTGGATTTTCACAAGATGGAGCTCCAGGTGGACAGGGACACCTTTCCTATCGTGCCTGTGTGCTGGACAAGGTTGTGCTTCATTGCTGCTCAGCTCTTTAAAAAGTACAGCTAGCGGGGCGTGGTGGCGCACGACTTTAATCCCAGCACTCGGGAGTCAGAGGTAGGAGAGATTGCCGTGAGTTTAAGGCCACCCTGAGACTACATAGTTAATTCCAGGTCAGCCTGGGCCAGAGTGTCCACGAGTGGAGCATCACCAAAGTTCTCAGGATACAATGCAGCCAAAAAAAAAAAAAAAAACTACAGCTGCCTTCTTAGCACTAGCTCCACCCAAGAACCGAGTCCACGTGTGAGTGGAGCATCACCAAAGTTCTCAGGATACAGGCATGCAGCCAATTTCTTTGACTCCATGTTGGCAGGGTTACCTTCCCATTAGTTCTTGATAAGCATGGACACCCAACCCAAAGCAGCTGATGGGAGGGGATTGTTTTATTTTCCCCTTTTGATGGCAGGGGACAGGGGTCAGCATGGACATCCCCTTACACACTCGAAGGGAAGCTCCTTGATGGCAGGGGACAGCATGGACATCCCCTTACACACTCGAAGGGAAGCTCTTTGATGGCAGGGGACAGCATGGACATCCCCTTACACACTCGAAGGGAAGCTCCTTGATGGCAGGGGACAGCATGGACATCCCCTTACACACTCGAAGGGAAGCTCCTTGATGGCAGGGGACAGCATGGACATCCCCTTACACAGTCGAAGGGCAGCTCCATGGTGGAATCACCTTGGCCATGGCAGATAGAAAACAGCAGGGAATGAGCCGAGCTCTGGCAAGGGGGAGCTGGCTATAACACCCCCAATCCTGCCCCCAACAGCAAACCTGCTTTAGCCTCCACCTCCAAAATTTCCACCAGCTTTGGGACCAAGCATTCAGAACACATGACTTTATGGGGGACACCTGACACTCCACCACACAGCAATAACATGAATTTCCTGAGCCCAGTTCCCCCAAAGAACTCTTGTTCTCTGAAAGCACATGAGCCAGGGCTCCAGATCTGTGTTTCTCTGAGCATTGTCATGTTCCAAGCTCTCACCAGGAAAGCCCATTCAGCTCTGCTTACAGTGTTCCAGGGCTTGTTTAGCCCACAGTTCCAAACCTTTTCACATTCCTCCTGGAAACCAGTTCCAAAGGGCTAGGAACCAGATGGTAAGGTTTATCACAACCCTGGCATGCTTCTCAGCACCAAATTTCTGTATTAATTACTTTTCTCATTGCTGTGAAAATATAGCTAGCAAAAAGCAAATTACGGGAGGCAGAGTTTAGTTTGGCTCCCAGTGCATTGTGGCAGGGAAGGCGTGGTGGCAGGAGCTTGAGGCAGCTGGTCACATCCAGTCCACAGTGAGGAAGCAGAGAGGTATGAGTGCCAGTGCTCAGCCTGCGCTCTCCTTTTATACGGTCAGATAATGACTCCCAGCCCGTGGAATGATGCCACCCTCAGTTAGGGTGGGTCTTCTTATCTCAATTAACCTAATCTAGAAAATCCCTCACAGACTTTCTAGGAATTTGTTTCCATGGCAATTCTAAATCCTGTCAAGTTGACAACTAGAGATTAATCACCTCAGAGGTATTAAATGCATTTCCCACTTGGAGTATTTTCAATTTAACATAAATTTATCATACAAAACAACCTATACTAAGCCAAAGAGGCATCTGTATGGCTGTGTCAATTTTACTTCCCAGCCTCAAATGTTCTTTCCTCAGTAAATAGCAGCACTGCTTTCTTAGGTCAAAAAATCCTTCACACACCCTTGGGGTCTCCTTCTTCTTAACACTAGTAAGCATCTTTACTACCTCTGCTCTTCATGTCTGTCCTGGTCCAGGCCAGAGCTCGTCGCCTCTCGTCCTTGTTTCTGGTAGTCTTAGTAACCATGGGAGCATCCCTACGTGACCTTGTGCTGCCACCTCAGGTTCCCTTCTTGTTCCTATCTTTCTTCCAGCACCAGGAATGGGAACAGAAATCAGGAACACAGAATGTCAAGTTCAAATGCTTAGAAAACTCACACGAAGTACAAGCCCTTCCTTAGGAGCCTTCAGACCTGTCAATCTAGCCTTGATGTTCAACATGGGTCACTTGCTGAAGATCAGAGAAAAAGGTAAAGTACTTTGAGGTGAGGGAGGGGACCGTAAGCATCTCCAGGGGGCTAATGATGGCTGACTTACAACAGGAGCTAAGGGCAGCAGGTGACAAGGAAACAACTGGATACAGGCAGGAGGATCAGGGTTTAAGGTCATTCTCAACTTCATAGTCAGCGTGAGTCCTGCCCTAATTGGGGGGCACATCCCTGCATTTAGAGAAGAAACAAGTTCTTCTCTGGAACTTTCTTATCCAGAAGTGGGCAAACTGCTTCTAGGAGCCTGAGAGGTGACAGGTAATTCCGGGTACCCCCATTCCAGAAGTGGTATAGCTGCCTGTAGCAGCAGCCTCAGGAAAAAAGGAAAGTGAAGAGATGTTTAGTTTAAGCCGTTAGTCAGCCTGCTGCATGTGCTGTTGCCACTGCTCTGATGCTGCTGTGGCTGTGGCTTCTTTGGCATACAGGTTCTCATTGGCACTTTTATTGAACAGACAAAACCCAGCGATATGTGGACAAGGTACATTGCATGAGCAAAGGGTAAGGAAGTTTTGACTCTGGATAATCCTTAAAAATTTGTCCCAGGAAAGGATTTAGGGGTATGACCTGCTGGACTCTGCTGATCCAGAACACATGTACACTCTGATCAAAGAGCAATCACATTAACCCATCTGCCTTCACCAGATCTGTGGGCCTTTAGTTACTGACCTCATTGTCCTCCAGGCTATGATCAGCACTTCTTGCACATGTGTGCTTTCTCTGAGTCGAGAGTCTAACCAGGCCTCTGAGGAAAGAGAACAGAGCGTATCTTAAGGTCAGGCAGCATCTCTAAACATTGCTTATCAATATTGGTATTCTTTGCTGTTCAGGCCAAAGACACAACAAGGCAGAGGAAGCCTAGTCATATCACTTTAAGTGGGTATATTACAAGTTGTAAGACTACTTTAAAGCAAGTTATAAGTAAAGAATCGAGCATCTCTCAGCAATAAGATCACAAAAGCTACTTGTAAGGTCCATAAGAAATATCCATTCCCACAGTTCATTCCCATAGTTTGTTCTTATAGTTCATGACCACAGAGGCCAGCCTGAGTTACATGACATCACATTTAAAAGAAAGGATGGAAGAAAGGAAGGAAGAGGCATTAAAGAATAGAAAATTAGGAATCTATAAAACTATACCTCACAAAAGTGTAGAGACTAATGCAGAGAGGGAAGGGATATGATGGAGATTGGAGTTCTAAAGGGGAATGGGGGGAAAGGGAGGGGAGGGAAATATCTTGGGTTTTTTTTTTTTTTTGTATGTAAGTATAGAAGTAGTCAATAAAAAATTTTTTTAAAGTGTTTAAAAAGTGGTGTCAAAATTAAGATGTTTTGGGCTGGAGAGATGGCTTTGAAGTTAAGTGCTTGCCTGTAAAGCCTAAGACCCTGGTTTGAGGCTCCATTCCCCAGGACCCATGTAAGCCAGATGTACAAGGTGGCGCATGCATCTGGAGATTGTTTGCAGTGGCTGGAGGCCCTGGCATGCCCATTTTCTTTCTTTCTCTGCCTCTCTCTCTCTGTCTGTCTGTCACTGTCAAATAAATGTATAAAAATAAACAAAAAGTTAAAAAAATTAAGATGTTTTGAGAAAATGTGTTATGTTTAAGAATAATGAATTAGGGGAAATGAGCAAGAGTGCTGCTTTCTCGGTGAACCTGGAACCAGCACAAGGGCAAAGGAGATAGACAAAGACTCTCAACCCCTATCAAATCAGACATCCAGAGACACAGAGACTCACAAAACCTTGTTGTTGGGCATTGCTAAAAATGGGCTGGGACTGTGAGGAGGCTGGCCTGAACTGTTGGACATGGCCGGAGACCTTGGGCTATGGGGGTGCAGCTGGCCCTATCATTGGGAACCCACCTTGGCGACTGGCCTTCTCTACTCTTGGGCAAGGTTGTAGTGTGCCCTGTCATCACGCAGAGTGGGCAGAACTGGCGAGGCCCTCCCCCTGGATCCCAAAAAGCTCTGACCAATTCCATAAGTCAGCCTCTGCCCCCCCTCTCCCAGTTCCTGACCTATATGGCTAGCTGCCCAAGAGAACCTTATGTGGTTGAAGTCAGGTAGCTTTTTCCACCAGCTCCTGCCTCACAGCTCTGAAGTCACAGTATCTTTTCCGCCATCTCTCTCACAGCTCTGAAGTCACAGTAGCCATCTCTCTCACAGCTCTGGAGTCACAGTAGCCATCTCTCTCACAGCTCTGAAGTCATAATAGCTATCTCTCTCACAGCTCTGAAGTCACAGTAGCTATCTCCTCACAGCTCTGAAGTCACAGTAGCCATCTCTCTCACAGCTCTGAAGTCACAGTAGCCATCTCTCTCACAGCTCTGAAGTCACAGTAGCCATCTCTCTCACAGCTCTGAAGTCACAGTAGCCATCTCTCTCACAGCTCTGAAGTCACAGTAGCCATCTCTCTCACAGCTCTGAAGTCACAGTAGCCATCTCTCTCACAGCTCTGAAGTCACAGTAGCCATCTCTCTCACAGCTCTGGAGTCACATTAGCCATCTCTCTCACAGCTCTGGAGTCACAGTAGCCATCTCTCTCACAGCTCTGAAGTCACAGTAGCCATCTCTCTCACAGCTCTGAAGTCACAGTAGCCATCTCTCACAGCTCTGAAGTCACAGTAGCCATCTCTCTCACAGCTCTGAAGTCACAGTAGCCATCTCTCTCACAGCTCTGAAGTCACAGTAGCCATCTCTCTCACAGCTCTGGAGTCACATTAGCCATCTCTCTCACAGCTCTGGAGTCACAGTAGCCATCTCTCTCACAGCTCTGGAGTCACAGTAGCCATCTCTCTCACAGCTCTGGAGTCACAGTAGCCATCTCTCTCACAGCTCTGGAGTCACAGTAGCCATCTCTCTCACAGCTCTGGAGTCACAGTAGCCATCTCTCTCACAGCTCTGGAGTCACAGTAGCCATCTCTCTCACAGCTCTGAAGTCACAGTAGCCATCTCTCTCACAGCTCTGAAGTCACAGTAGCCATCTCTCTCACAGCTCTGAAGTCACAGTAGCCATCTCTCTCACAGCTCTGAAGTCACAGTAGCCATCTCTCTCACAGCTCTGGAGTCACAGTAGCCATCTCTAAGTCACAGTAGCCATCTTTCTCACAGCTCTGAAGTCACAGTAGCCATCTCTCTCTCAGCTCAGCTCTGAAGTCACAGCTCTAGCCAGTAGCCATCTCTCTCACAGCTCTGGAGTCACATTAGCCATCTCTCTCACAGCTCTGGAGTCACAGTAGCCATCTCTCTCACAGCTCTGGAGTCACAGTAGCCATCTCTCTCACAGCTCTGAAGTCACAGTAGCCATCTCTCTCACAGCTCAGCTCACAGTAGCCATCTCTCTCACAGCTCTGAAGTCACAGTAGCCATCTCTCTCACAGCTCTGAAGTCACAGTAGCCATCTCTAAGTCACAGTAGCCATCTTTCTCACAGCTCTGAAGTCACAGTAGCCATCTCTCTCACAGCTCTGAAGTCACAGTAGCCATCTTTCTCACAGCTCTGAAGTCACAGTAGCCATCTCTCTCACAGCTCTGAAGTCACAGCAGCCATCTCCTCACAGCTCTGAAGTCACAGTAGCCATCTCTAAGTCACAGTAGCCATCTCTCTCACAGCTCTGAAGTCACAGCAGCCATCTCCTCACAGCTCTGAAGTCACAGTAGCCATCTCTCTCACAGTTCTGAAGTCACAGTAGCCATCTATCTCACAGCTCTGAAGTCACAGCAGCCATCTCCTCACAGCTCTGAAGTCACAGTAGCCATCTCTAAGTCACAGTAGCCATCTTTCTCACAGCTCTGAAGTCACAGTAGCCATCTCTCTGACAGTTCTGAAGTCACAGTAGCCATCTCTCTCACAGCTCTGAAGTCACAGCAGCCATCTCCTCACAGCTCTGAAGTCACAGTAGCCATCTCTAAGTCACAGTAGCCATCTTTCTCACAGCTCTGAAGTCACAGTAGCCATCTCTAAGTCACAGTAGCCATCTTTCTCACAGCTCTGAAGTCACAGTAGCCATCTCTCTGACAGTTCTGAAGTCACAGTAGCCATCTCTCTCACAGCTCTGAAGTCACAGTAGCTATCTCCTCACAGCTCTGAAGTCACAGTAGCCATCTCTCTCACAGCTCTGAAGTCACAGCCATAGCCAGCTCTGAAGTCACAGTAGCCATCTCTCTCACAGCTCTGAAGTCACAGCAGCCATCTCTAAGTCACAGTAGCCATCTCTCACAGCTCAGTCACAGTAGCCATCTCTCTCACAGCTCTGAAGTCACAGCAGCCATCTCTCACAGCTCTGAAGTCACAGTAGCCATCTCTAAGTCACAGTAGCCATCTTTCTCACAGCTCTGAAGTCACAGTAGCCATCTCTCTCACAGCTCTGAAGTCACAGCAGCCATCTCCTCACAGCTCTGAAGTCACAGTAGCCATCTCTAAGTCACAGTAGCCATCTCTCTCACAGCTCTGAAGTCACAGTAGCATCTCTCACAGCTAAGTCACAGTAGCCATCTTTCTCACAGCTCTGAAGTCACAGTAGCCATCTCTGAAGTCACAGCAGCCATCTTTCTCACAGCTCTGAAGTCACAGTAGCCATCTCTCTCACAGCTCAGTAGCCATCTCTCACAGCTCTGAAGTAGCCATCTCTCTCACAGCTCTGAAGTCACAGCAGCCATCTCCTCACAGCTCTGAAGTCACAGTAGCCATCTCTAAGTCACAGTAGCCATCTCTCACAGCTCTGAAGTCAGTAGCCATCTCTCTCAGCTCAGTCACAGCAGCCTCTCCTCACAGCTCTGAAGTCACAGTAGCCATCTCTCTCACAGCTCTATCTCACAGCTCTGAAGTCACAGTAGCCATCACAGCTCTGAAGTCACAGTAGCCATCTCTAAGTCACAGTAGCCATCTTTCACAGCTCTGAAGTCACAGTAGCCATCTCTCTGACAGCTCTGAAGTCACACAGCCTCTCTCTCACAGCTCTGAAGTCACAGCAGCCATCTCCTCACAGCTCTGAAGTCACAGTAGCCATCTCTAAGTCTCTCAGCCATCTTCCTCACAGCTCTGAAGTCACAGTAGCCATCTCTCTCTCAGTAGCCTCTTTCTCACAGCTCTGAAGTCACAGTAGCCATCTCTCTCTCAGCTCTGAAGTCACAGTAGCCTCTCTCACAGCTCATCTCTCTCTCTCATCTCATCTCCTCACAGCTCTGAAGTCACAGTAGCCATCTCTCTCTCAGCTCTGAAGTCAGTAGCCATCTCTAGCACAGCTCTGAAGTCACAGTAGCCAGCTCTGAAGTCACAGCATCTCTGAAGTCACAGTAGCCATCTCTCTCTCAGCTCCTCCCTCACAGCCTCTGAAGTCACAGTAGCTATCTCTCTCTCAGCCATCTCCTCACAGCTCTGAAGTCACAGTAGCCATCTCTAATCAGCTCCTCTTTCTCACAGCTCTGAAGTCACAGTAGCCATCTCTCTCACAGCTCTGAAGTCACTCAGCCAGCTCTGAAGTCACAGTAGCATCTCTAAGTCACAGTAGCCATCTCTCTCACAGCTCTGAAGTCACAGTAGCCATCTCTCTCACAGCTCTCACAAGTCACAGTAGCCTCCTCCCTCACAGCTCTGAAGTCACAGTAGCTATCTCTCTCTCAGCTCTCTCACAGCTCTGAAGTCACAGCCTCACAGCTCTGAAGTCACAGTCACAGTAGCACAGTAGCCATCTCTCACAGCTCTGAAGTCACAGTAGCCATCTCTCTCACAGCTCTGAAGTCACTCAGCCATCTCCTCACAGCTCTGAAGTCACAGTAGCTATCTCTCTCACAGCTCTGAAGTCACAGTGCCATCTCTCTCACAGCTCTGAAGTCACAGTAGCCATCTCTCTCACAGCTCTGAAGTCACACAGCTCTGAAGTCACAGTAGCTATCTCTCTCTCAGCTGAAGTCTAGCCCTCTCACAGCTCTGAAGTCACAGTAGCCATCTCTAGCCATCTCACAGCTCTGAAGTCACAGTAGCCATCTCTCTCACAGCTCCTCCTCACAGCTCTGAAGTCACAGTAGCCATCTCTCTCTCAGCTCTGAAGTCACAGCAGCTATCATCTCTCTCTCACAGCTCTGAAGTCACAGTAGCCATCTCTAAGTCACAGTAGCCATCTTTCTCACAGCTCTGAAGTCACAGTAGCTCAGCTCCTCCCTCACAGCTCTGAAGTCACAGTAGCCATCTCTAAGTCACAGTAGCCATCTTTCTCACAGCTCTGAAGTCATAGTAGCTATCTCCTCACAGCTCTGAAGTCACAGTAGCTATCTCTCTCACAGCTCTGAAGTCACAGTAGCTTTTTCCGCCATCTCTCTCACAGCTCTGAAGTCACAGTAGCCATGTCTCTCACAGCTCCTCCCTCACAGCTCTGCAGTTACTTAGCTCTTCCCTTACAACCAATTAGATAGTAACCCATGAACTATGTATCCGATTGCCATATAGTCTGTATGTGCCACATCTCAACCTTCCCCAAGTGTTTATAAACCCACTACCCTTTTGAATAAACGAGTGCTGTCCATCAGATGGTCTCCCCTGTGTTATTGCCCGTCATCGCACTCACCCACTGCTCCAGGATGGACCCTGCTTCCCGCCCCCAATTCCTCCCTCACTTGCCCTGGACATTGGTGGTCAAAGACCCCAGGAATGGCGAGGACCTACAGCACAAGGACCCACACCTTGTCACTGAAATAGACCTAAAATGAACCCAACATGGCTCAGGGAAATTCACAGAAGAGGGGGCGGAAAGATTGTTAGAGCCATGAGTTGGGTCATTATGCACAGAGTCATTGCCTCTCCGGCATAATTGATGGCTACCCCCCTAAGGCAAGACCCACATTACCCATGGAGAGAGGACGGGGAGAAGGCTAACAATGGTACCATCATGGCTGTATATATACTATATACATGACTAATAAAAAGATATATTAAAAAAGAATAACAAATCGTAAAAATTTTACTATGAAAACATTATATTCTTTTGGGAAATAATATATCAGAAGTTAACAGCACCAGAACAATTATGTTGTGGCTTGAGTATGAGATGGCCCTCCCAGGCTCATGTGTTCACATGCTTGGTCCCCAGTTGGGGAACTGTCTGGGAGACTGTGGGCCCTTGAGGAGAGGGAACTAGCTGGGGGAGGTGGGCCGAGGGGGAGGCCTAAAGAGTTACAGTCTGGTCCTGCTTCCAGCTCTCGCCTCTCTGTTCATGCTTTTGGGAAGATGTGATCCAATAGCATCGTGCTCATTCCACCACAGCTGAGTCACTCCTGCACCATCCTTCCCACCATGACATGACTCACACAATGAGCCAAAAAATATCTCCCTTGAGTTGCTTCTTGTCAGGTATTTGGTCACTACAAGGAGAAAAGTAAGTAACACTACATGTGTGTTTATGTGTGGTGTGTGTGTGTGTGTGTGTATTAACTAGATATTAACACTCAAACAACAGCAGCAGTTCATTGTGGGATTGGCAGGAATACAGGTGGATTCCAATGCAGCAAGAATAAAAGGGCAAAGACAATGGAGCTAGAGCCTGCATGTTGCTTGAGAAATGATGTAATATTTGAAGGAAAAGTATGATTTGTAGGGTAAAAATTTTTAGTACAACTAAAACCCTAACATAGAAAAATGAAACAAGAGAAACGCTTAACTACTTAAATCTCAAAAGTAAAGGCAAGGAAGCCGATGAGAAAGAACAAAGGGGAGAATAGCCAAATGGAAGACAAACGGCACAAAGACAAGTGAGCCAGAGCCGGCTGAGGCTCTGCGTGCTGTAATTCCAGCAACTGGAAGGCCAAGGCAGAAGTACAGCCAGAAGTTTGAGGCCAGCCGGGTCTATGGGGTTGTAGGCCAGTCCGTCCTACATAGCCAGACTCTGTCTCAAATAAAATAAAATCAAGTTAAAACTTTAGCAAAATAAAGATAATTCAATGCTGTTTACAAGATGAACACTAAATTTAAAGACAGCATATATAGGTTGAACGCGAAAGACTAGGGGCTGGGGAAAAGACATGGTTGTTAGTGCTCATGTGCATACATGGAGACCTGAATGTGGAATTCCCAGCACACATATACAAACAGGTATTCTGGCAAACATATGTGGTGCCAGTGCAAGGGAGGCAAAGGGAGGAGGATCCTAGAGCTCATGGGCAGGCTAGTCTAGTCTAGCGGAATGGGTCAGCTCCTGGTTCAGTGAGAGACTTGCCTCAAAAATAAGGTAGAGAGTGATTGAGATAGATACCTGCCAGCAACCTCTGGCCTCCACATGTGGGTTCACACAGGTGTATGCCCATCTCTGCACACATCTGAACCCATGTACATATAAGCATTCATACACACACCACATACATACCCATGCCATAAAGCAAAAGAACAGAAAAATTAAATATAATAAAACATTCATCAAAAATAAGCTGATATGGCCATCTTAATACAGATTTTAGGCAAGAAGTAATAAAAAGGATAAGGTGGACATTGATAAAACATATCACATACTGGTAAGACATAAGACCTTACATGTGTATACATGTAATAACACACCATCAAGAAACATAAATTAGATCTGGACAGATGGCTTTAGCAGTTCAGGTGCTTTGCCTGTGAAGCCTAAGAACACATGCTCAAATCTCCAGGTCCCACATAGCCAAACACAGTGACACAAGGATACAACGTCGCTCCTGCACACTAAGAGGTACGTGCATCTAAAGTTTGTTCACAGTGGCTGAAAGGCCCTGGTGGACCCATTCTCTCTCTCTCACTCTCTCTCTTTCTCTCAAAAATGAAATAATAATAAAAACATAAATTAAATTTGACAGAAGTTGTGGAAGAGGGATTAAGCAAATCCACCATGACTGGAGATTTTTAACACCCTTGTTTCAATACAAAGTAGGTCAAAAAGCCTGCAAGGAGTTATTTATATACAATAAACCAGGTTGGCTTGAACACACACAACACACACAATGTACCTTCTTTTGATGTTTCTTTAGGACATTTGCAATCTGTGTTCACATTTGAGGACATGGATATAGGGCAACAAATTTCAAAGATTAGAACCACAAAGTTTATGTTTTGTTATTAACTTGGAGTTAAATTAAAACAGTAAAATAAACTTCAACATTTCGCTATGATAAAGTTAGAAGTTTCAGTCTATTTCTCACTAATCACAACAAAAATGTCTGGAAAAAAAAGGATCCAAGCAACCAGTTATTTGAGAAATCTGAAACTTTTAATAGGAAAAATAATTCACAGTGTCACATGATAAACATGCTGCTTGTCTCTTGTCCTGTTGGCTCCTGTCATCCTCAGACTACACAGCAGGTCCACTCTGATCCCAACTCTATAGATAAAGTCAGAGCAAAATGACAGGAGAAGCTCAAATGCAAACCAGAGAAAAGTAGAAACGACTCTTTAATATCAACAAGGAAAATTACTAGACAGAAAGACCATCACAGAGTGATAAAAGGGTCAATTTTGAAATTAGATGCAATAACCCTAAAGCACAGGCACCAGCATGAAACAAAACTGAGGCAATTTACAAGATGGTCGGAATGGGGCAGAAAGATTGTAAGAGTCACAGGGTGGGAAGGAGGATCCTGAGGTGGTGTTCCCCACTCCCAACAGAGACTGACTGCTGCATTCAGGACCCCATGGTGAAGACTAATTTCCCCGCTGAGGAGGGTCCTCAGAGGAGTTGGGGTGGGGAGAGAGGATGTAAGTGGATAACCTAAGGGGAATGTGACCAACATGTGATTTGTTCGTGAAGTGTATAATTATAAAATTCAAATTCAAATGGAAAACTTGGATAAACAAGTAAATAAATGAAGGAGAAGTCCATGGTGAGAGCTGGGCTTTCAGCACCCCATTCAGTCATTCACAGAGCAATGGCAGAGTCATGAGGAAAGGGGAGACCGGGAGGGGACCGGTCAACATGGCTACCTCCCGACACACAGCACAGGCAATTACTTGTCATCCACTCTTCACAGGGGCACAGGCGACCCTTACCAAGAGAGACCAGGACTCTATGTCATAAATACGCAGCAACTGCCCTAAAATAATAGTGTGCAAAATGCATTCTTTGACGATGAAGGAGTTACGCTGGTAGCAAAGTGTTTGGAAAATGCTCAAGCATTTGGAAACTAGATGGCACTTCTTCAATTCAACGAGGAATTCTCCAGGATAAATTGAAAATATTTTCAACTGAATAAAAATAAAATATAATTATGAGACTGTGTGGGATTCAGCTAAAGCAGCACTTAGAGGGACATGTGTAGCACTGACTATATCAGAGAAGAAAGATCTTAAATCAGTAATGATTTACCATGTAAATCAATAATATGATTTTCTACCACAAACACGTGAAACAGAAGAGCAACCTGACAATATTGCAAGCAAAATGAAGAGGAGAATAAAGGTAAAAGCAGAATGAGTATTTGACAGAGCCCCTCCCTTCCTGGTCCTCAGTATTAGCTGTGCAAAGACAGAAGGTTTCAAAGTTGCAAAGTAGGCGGTAGGCTTTGACACACTCAACTATGTTCAATGCAAAGCAAGGACTCATGGGAAACTCACATTTTGAATATTTTGCATCTCATTTTTAAGCAATGCATAATCAAACAAAAAACTAAAAAGAAAAGTAGAAAATATTTGGAACATATATAAAGTAATTATTGTATTACTCATATAAAATGTATGAGGTTGATAAAACTATAGATGCTATGAAGAAGCCTTGTTGACACATATTTCTTTGTTAGCCAATTAAAAATAAATAATTTAAAGAAAGAATGAGTTTGGGCAATGTTTAACTATTCCTGTGGGGGTAGAAATGCTGAAAACAGAAGCCATAGGTTGTTACAAAAAAATCCCAGTGCCTGGGTGAGATACTTCCCAGTGACTGGTTTGCCAGGGAAGCCCCCGATGCCTCCCAAAACAATATAGGCTATTGCCAAGGCTCTTGGTTGCCACAAGAACTAGCTGATGAGATCTTATTGTTGAAGAATTCACATGCTTTGGGTGCAGTATATTAAGAAATCAAGCTGGAGCTGAGTTGGAAGCCTCCTCCCTGTTGACTAGCTGTCAGGATGCTGGAAAGAGCAAGGCAATTTTTGGGAGGAGAAATCATCCATTGTCTTGATCAGAAATGATCCCTACAAGCTACACAACTGGCCAGACCTGCAAGATGTGCCCACTAATGCTTACAGGGTTAAAGATGCTTACCAGGTACTAAGAGCCTTGTCAAAAGCCTATGGCTGGGAAGGTCACAAGTCCTGGGAGTGAAGCTACCACTACTCTTTGGCTGAAAGGATATTATATGCCCGTGACATTGTCCTCTACATACTTGTGTTTATGCCCATGTGCTTATGCTGCTCTCACTTTGGATTAGAGAAGCTTTTCTTTTCAGATGGCACTGACCACTGGGGTGCTCAATACACCTCAAAGTGCTGAGAGGAAGTGCCAGGTGGGTGGTCAGCACTAAATGAGACATCTCTGTCACAACCTCCGAGGCTCAGAGATCATTGTGAACGAGGTGATGGGAACTGTGATGGTTAAGTTTGTGTCAACTTGACTTGTTTAGGAATCCACAGACATTCCTCATAAGTGCATCTCTGAGGCTGCCTCTAGGAAGGATTAACAAAAGGAATAATCCTTCCCCCAGGGGTAAGCCCTTCCCCCAGAGTGGGCGGCCCCTCTTGGAGGAGGGGGCTGGTTGATAAAAAGAAGCTCTGGGAAGAAAGGCTCTCTCTCTCCCACCTGGCTGCCAATGCTGCTCGCTCCTTGCCACTGGGTGCTTGGTGTTTTCCGCTTGGTACTTGCTGCTTGGTGTTGCTGCTTTCCAGTGTGGACTGAAGACCAAGGTGGACTGAAGAGCAGCGTCTCTCCAGGAAGCCTCCAGGCCTTCAGTGCCGGATTGGGACTGCCGAGGCCTCCAGCCTCGTGGACTGAGCAGCTACCGGGTTTCTTGACTCTCGGACCTACAACCTGCTATTGCTGGACTGTGTAAGCTAATCCAATAAATTCCCTTTTAATACAATTCATTCTATCCGTTCTGTTTCTCTAGAGAACCCTGACAAATACAGGAATGAATGCAAAATTCCAACGATGGAAGCATGCTTTGAACACACCTGTCTTTCCGACTCGGATGGATGTCATTACCCATTGTGGTGGTTTGAGTTAGGTGTCCCCATGAACTGATGTGATGTAAATGTTGGATTCTCAGCTGGTGGCAATTAGGAGACTGAGCCTTGTCGTAGGAGGTGTGTTGTTGGAGGTGGCCTTAGCTTGTTATAACTAGTTCCCTGTTTCTAGAGTTTGGCTCACTGTCACCTGCTATGACAAGAAGGTGATGGCCAGCCTCTGCTCATGCCATGTTTTCCCCTGTTATCATGAAGCTTCCCCTCAGGACTGAAAGCCAAAATATAAACTTTTCTCCCATCTGCACTTTGGGTCAGGTGCTTCGTCCCAACAACACAAAGATAAGTAACTGCAATGGAAAATTGGTATGACAGGAGTAGGGCCATTGCTGCGAGAAAGCTGACAGTGTTTCTTTTGGCCTTTTGGAACTCACTGATTTGTGGAGGAATTTGGACTTGAAACCTTGGCATAAGAGATGCCTTAAACTGCTGTTAGCAGAGTTGGATGGACCACTGTGGTCAAAGTTGAGAGATGCATTTGGTACATCTGGCTTTATGTAGGTACTGGGGCATTGAATCTAGGTGGCCAAGCTTTGCAAGCAAGTGCCTTTAACCACTGAGCAACCCAGATTTTTATTATCTTATTGTAAGTCGACCTCCATCAACTCTTTATTAAAACACAGTTGCAGGGCTGGAGAGATGGCTTAGCGGTTAAGGCGCCTGCCTCCTAAGCCTAAGAATGCTGGTTCCAATCTCCAGGTCCCATGTTTAGCCAGATGCAAAGTGATGCAAGGGCACAATGCCGCACTTGACCACAAGGGGACACATGCATCTGGATTTTGTTCGCCGCAGCTGAGAGGCTGCTGGCGCGCCCATCTCTATCTGTCTTCCTCTCCCTCTCTCTCTCTCTCTCTCTCAAAAAAAATAAAACACAGTTGCAGGCTGGGGAGATGAGTTAGCAGTTAAGACACTTGTCTGAGAAGCCTAAGGACCCAGTTTGGATTTCCCAGCACCTAAGTAAGCCAACAGGAAGTAGCAGAAATATCCAGTATATGTTATTAATTCATAACGCCATTGTGGTGCTTTGAATCAGATGTTTCCCATAAACACGTGTTTTAGAATGCTTGGTCCTCAGCTCATGGTAATTTGGGGGGGGGGCGTGGATCCTTGCTGGGAGAAGCATAAAGGCTGGGATGGGCTTTTAGGGGTGCCATAGCCAGCTCCCCCCACCAGAGCTGGGCTCACTCTCTTGCTGATTATGGTAGTTTGAATATATGGCCCCCAATATACTCAGTGTTTTATTAGTTTATAGTTTGCATCTGCAATCACCTTGCTAGAGGCAATGTCACTGGGGGCCGGTCTTAAGGTGTGGTGATGGTTTGAGAGTCCATTGTAAAGATATGCAAAGTGTGCCTGAAGTGTGTTGTGGTTTTTGGGCTGTAGCTTGCTCTGTGTGCTGTGTGCCTTGTTGGCTTTTTGCTCTCTTGCCTGGGTCCTGTGAGAGCAGGCCCCTTCTCCTGCCATTATGGAACTTCCCCTGGATCTGTAAGCTTCAATAAATAATATCCCTTCCTCCATAACTGTGCCTGGTCTGGAAGTTCGTCTCAGCGAACCTGAAGCTGTCTGCTACACTGATGGTTTCCACTTGCTGTGTGAAGCAGGAAGCATGCCGCGTATTCAGGGGAGCATGTCAACCAGTCAGAGTCACTTACTGAGGAAGTATCGTTTCTCAAAGGAAAGCATCAAATTTGCCTGAAACAAGCTGAAGCCACAGGCACCATCCATGGTGGGTGGTGGCAGTGCCATGCTGCTGCAAGCCCACCCACCAGCCTCCCACTCTACCCAGCTGTTCTCATTTCTCGGCTTCAGCCTGCTGTGGGTCCCACACGGGGACATTCTCCTTTGGTTTTACCAACCAATGATGCTGCGCTCCCACCAGTGGGGTACTCCAAGGATCCTCAGGAAGACATGTAGGCATCTCACCTGGTAGGCAGTGGTAGGAAGAAGGCTTGGCATTGTAGCGTGCCAACTGTGGGGAGGAGAGCTGTCCTTTGTCCTCTGCAATGCTGCACCTGAGCTTTGTGCCTCGACCTCGTGTGTCCTGTCTGTCCTCCACACCTCTCCGTGAGCGCTACTGAGCCCTTCCAATGTGACTGGTGCAAGAAGAGGCTAGAGGTTCTATTTTGGGGGTGTTGTTGGAAAAAGCAGCAACATTTTTCTTGGCCAAGGCATTTGGTGTCTAGGCAGGATCCTGGGTCCCTCAGACAGCTATAATGAAAGACTCAGAGCCAGCCAAGAAGTGCTGGCCACGGTGCTGCCCCTGGGAAGTCCTAGGGCAAAGCTCAGCTGGGCCCACTCTGGTGAGAGCCACCTCGGGCCACAGTGCCTTCTTTCCATGTGGTCACATGGTAGACGGGTTGAGGGTGGCCCTTGGGCCTCTTATCACAGTGCTAATTCCGTGATGTGGACTCTGGCTCCATGACTTAATGCCTCCAAAGGCCCTTCTTGTGAATTCCATCACATTAAGGGTTAGGATTTCAACACACGCATCTGGAAAAGCACAAGCATTAAAGTTATAGCAACAGGTGTTGCTGGGGACATTCACAGGTTATGGATATGATGCCAGTTAATGAGAAATAGAGAGGCCACGTTTAATCCTTGCAGGGATCTCAATATGAATTTAGAAATCTGAATGATAACCTTTACTCAAGAGGCCACGTGTCCTAACCTTGCGCCATGTTCTAGGTTGCCAGGATACACATGCTTGGAGCAGTTAAGTTTCTCTTTTTGTAGGTGGTGAAACTGACATGGGTTGCCAGTTCATGATGCCCCAGTGGGACACTGGAGCTGCCCACGGTACAGTTTTCAGAAGGACTGGGCTTGATGTATTACTACAGCACACACTGACACAAGGGGGCGGCTCTACACTCTGCTTGGAGAAAGGATGCATGGCGTCCAAGACTCCAAAGACCGTGAAGACCCACGGCGGACTGAGAGAAGCACACACAAAAGTGTCACATCCCAAGCACACGAGGCTCACGGTTCTTCCAGAGGGCGGCAACAGGAGAACAAGTGTAACACTGCTGGCAATGGCCTTGGTGGTGTTTTATATAATGAAATCATAGGGAACAGAAAATCCCTATTCTCAAGTAATTTATATGAGCTGTTTTTAAGTCACCAGGGGGTCAATTCAATTTCAAATTGACACATGGATTCCTGAACTTAGCACCCTGCATAGCGCTCTCTCTCCACCCCTCCTCTTCTCTTCAGCTTACCTGGTTTACCAGAGGAACATGTAACCGCAGGGCTCCTGGGCAGCTGTGGGATTCTTAGAGGGTGGGGTGCTGGTGCTTCTCCTATTAAAGAAGTCCAGAATCCCCATTAAAAGGAGAGCAAGCGGCTTCTGGAAAGAGCTTGGTCTGTATCTTCCTGTGGTCCTTGAAGGACTGTCAGTACCACTCTGACTCCTGCGTTGATATCACATGTAAGTCCAGTGAGACAGCTTCTCAGAGCTGGGCTCTCTCTACTCTGGGGCTGGAGATTTAGGGGAGACATAGAGGCAGGAAGGTTCTCCCACTTCTGGCCCAGCAGGACAAGCAGGAGATCCCAGCTTTTGCCTGGGTGGCTCACAGGATTGAGGAGACTCCCATGAGCTGCTTGCCTACATGGGCAAGATTTCTAATGAAATCAAGTCCCAGCTTGCAACTCGGATGTCCCTACTGGCTAGTGTCTTCCTTGTATTTCATTTCTGTCTCCCTTGTCTCCTGTCTTCTGACAGTCATTCTCCAAAGACCCACCCATGGAGACCTTGGGTGCCGCTGTCCTGGGCAAGCTCCCACTGCCCAGCTCTGCTTTCCTTCCTTCCCCGGGGCACAGTTGACTTTGCCAGAAGCCTCTCTCCTCCTTCCGCATCCTAAAAGTGGAGCTTTCGCAGGCTTGGTCTCTTACTCCATAAGAGTGTGAGGTTTAAGGTAGAATTGTTATTTCTTCTCTCATTATTCACAGGTGATGGTTTAAACACAGGTGCACAGGAATGATGAAGGTTCAAGGCCAGATGGGAGACAGACCATAGGAAGGTGTGGTGGTTTGATTCAGGTGTCCCCTATAAACTTGGGTGTTCTGACTGCTAGGTTCCCAGCTGATGGCAATTTGGGAATTAACATCTCCTGGAGGCGGTGTATTGTTGGGGGCGGGCTTATGGGTATTTTAGCCAGCTTCCCCTTGCCAGTGTTTGGCACACTCTCCTGTTGCTATTGTCCACCTTATGTTGACCAGAGGTGATGTCCACCCTCTGCTCATGCCATCGTTTTTCCTGCCGTCATGGAGCTTCCCCCTCAAGCCTGTAAGCCAAAATAAACCTCTTTTTTTTTTTTCCCCCACACGCTGCTTTTAGTCTCGTGATTTCTGCCAGCAACGTGAACCTGACTGCAACAGAAGGTAATGGCCCTGACATGCCCACGAGGGAAAAGATGCCTATAGCTACCAGGTCGGGGCAGCAGGAAAACACAGCAATCCTAGCTGAGAAGTTTTCAGGACTAACACGCAGGGGAGAGCAACCATGGTGATATTTGGATAATTCGGCCGTCCCGTCACTGATCGAGGGAACGTTGGAAACTCAGTCGGAAGAACCAGGACATCTGCGGGCCATAAGGACCTGCAGAGACTCAATATCTGGAACATTCCACAGCAGTTAGTGTCCATTTACAAAAACTGACCCAAGAAAGTCTGAAAGGCCAGCCTTGACAAAGTCAAACACGGAACTCTTTCATCACATCTGTCGCTTGTTTGTTTGACACAAACAAACAAACAAACAAACAAGCGACAGATGTGATGTCAGGGTTCCGTGTTTGACTTTGTCTCTCTGTAGATTAGGCTGGACTATCCACACAAAACACAGCTCTCACCGCAAAGTTAGGGATAGTTTATTCTAGAATGACTATGGACTATATATATAGACTTAGGTTACCCTCAATTCCATGTTCCAATTTCGTTACAGTTGGAATAAATAAATATACTTATAAGCAGTCATAAATAAAGTCATAAATCATCAAAGTACTTTCAAATACTTCGGGATGCTGGAGGATGGCAAAGGGAGTAAAGGGCTTGCCGCACAAGCACGAGGACCTGAGTTTGGATCCCAGCACCCACATACAAACAAGGCAGACGTGGTGGTGCGCACTGTAATTGTACAACTGGAGAGGTAGGAACAGGAGGGTCCTGGAGCTTGCTGGCTCACTAGTCTGGCCAAATTGGAAAGTTCTGGGTTTAGTAGAGACCCATTGTGGTAGTTTGAATATATGTTCCCCAATATATGCAGTGTTTTATTAGTTTATAGTTTGCATCTGCAATCACCTTGCTAGAGGCAATGTCACTGGGGGCCAGTCTTAAGGTGTGGTGATGGTTTGAGATTCCATTGTAAAGATATGCAAAGTGTGCCTAGCAGGAGTTCCTGAAGTGTGCTGGGGCTTGACTGTAGCTTTGCTCTGTGTGCAATGTGGCTGGGGACTTTTGCTCTCTTGCCTGGTCCTGTGAGAGCAGGCCGCTTCTCCTGCCATTATGGAACTTCCCCTGGATGGGTAAGCTTCAATAAATAATATCCCTTCCTCCATAACTGTGCCTGGTCTGGAAGTTCATCTCAGCGTACCTGAAGCTGTCTGCTACACCCAGTCTCATACAAATAGTGTGAAGATAGAGGACAGCACCTGACATTGACCTCTGCACATCCATATGCATGCACACATGCACTCATACCATCACATGCAGATGTTCCCACATGCATATGAACACATGTGCAAAATGCACACTCCACACAAATGTATCAACACACCTGGACACATACACACACCACACACATGCTCACATACACACACAAATTTGCCCACAAATATCTGAACACACATGTGCACGTGCACATATATAAAAGTGCCCACATACATATAAACATGCTCACACATACAAATATCTGAACACACATGTGCACGTGCACATATATAAAAGTGCCCACATACATATATGAACACACATGCACACACACTCCACACATATACATGCAAACAAAAAACACCCAAAACAACACTGGTGGAAACATCAGGTATATGTTTGAAAGTGAAGTAGGGAATTCTCAAGGTGTCTGAAGATATTCTTAGCCTAAGGGGTTTGTACATTTCAAAAGGGATTTTTCCCTGATAGTCACAAGGATTTAAGTCATACACAGAAGTGGACAATCAGTGGCTATTAATGAGAGTAAAGATAGTACAAGGTAAATTTGCTTCCAGCCTGAAACCTTTTAGCTCTTCACGAACACATAAGACTTGATCAGCCAAGCAGCCTCACAGGAAGCTCAACAGAGGCGAAGCCTTCTTCTGGGAACTTCTGCGCACACCTGGAACTCACTGTGTAACTCAATCTGCCTTTGAACTTGTGTCAGTCATCCTGACAGTCTCTTGAGTGTTTCAGGCACAAGCCACTAGGCCGGGCTCCGGAGTGAACTCACCGTGATCATTCTCTGAGCACTCAGGGGTTTTGTTAAAACCCAGAAAGGGAGAAAGCAGAAATCTTTACATGTCAGAAAAATTTAAAATAGTTACATAGATCAATGAATTTCAGGAGAAATTAAAATGGGAACAAGAAAATAGAAGTATATATAAACATTGCTACATACTTCCATACACATACACATGTATGTGCATACGTCAGAGGCACTTCTCTAAGCTTCCAACTCAAGAAGTTAGAAGACACAGCACATTAACCCAACCAAACAGGAGACATAGCTAATCGTGATGAAAGCTGACATCAGTAAAATATAAAACAAACATGTAAGAGAGAAATGAGCAAAGTGAAAATACTATGCTGCAAATTGTGAGACAAAGGATAAATTCTCACAAAGATGCAAAAAGGAGAGAAAAAGAATAAACACAAATCTCCAATATCACCAGTGGAAAGTTCAGATACTACAGAAATTGAAATAATTAATGGATTCCAAACGTTGTGCCAGGGCTGGGGCTGTAGCTCAGTGGTAGAGCCTTTACCTAGCATGTCAAAGACCTGGGCTCCCCACTCCCCAGAGTCACAAAGGAAAAAAAGAACAAACTTTATGCACTTAGCATAACGCCTTAGAGGTGTGTCCACATTGTCACAAACAGCTGCATCTCCTTCTTCTATCATCCTGAGTAACATTGCCTTGATGAATGTCAATGTCACATTATCTTTATTTATTCATCCATAGGTTTTATATAGGTTACCTCCATATCTTGGAGTTTGTAATTATATTATAAATATAATGAACATACCTATGAGCGGGATTGCTGAGTCATATGGAAGTTTCAGTTTTACTTCTCTTGAGGACCTTTTTTGCTGTTTTCTGCAGAAGATACACTATTTCACATGGACACCAGCAGTGGACAGAGTTCTAAATTCTCCTCATTGTCATCAATATTTGTTTTCTCATTACTTTTTAAATATATTTTATTTATTTATTTGACAGAGAGAGAGAGAGAGAAGGAGAATGGGCATGCCAGGGCTACCAGCCACTGCAAACGAACTCCAGATGCATGTGCACCCTTTTGCATCTGGCTTACAAGGGTCCTGGAGAGTTGAAGCAGGACCCTTTGGCTTTGTAGGCAAGTGTCTTAACCTCTAAGCCATCTCTCCAGCCCTGTTTCCTCATTTCTTTTTTTAAATTTTATTTATTTATTTGATACAGAGAGAGAGAGAGAGAGATGGAGAGAGGAAGAGGCAGAGATAAAAAGAGAATGGGTGGGACAGGGCCTCCAGCCAAGCAAACAAACTCCAGACATGTGAGCTCCCTTGTGCATCTGGCTTACGTGAGTCCTGGGGAATTGAACCGGGGTCCTTAGGCATTGCAGGCAAACACTTTAACTGCTAAACCATTTCCCCAGCCCTGTTTTCTCATTTCTTTATATGAGCCATCCTAACAAGTTCAAGGGGATATCTGGTTATATTTGGAGTTTTATTTCCTAGTGATTAGGGATATAAGCATTTTTAAAAGATTTTATTTTTAGTTGTTTATTTATTAGAGATAGAGAGAGACAAAGAGCGAGAATGAGCATGCCAGGGTCTCTAGCCAGTGCAGACGAACTCCAGACTCGTGCACCACCATGTGCATCTGGCTTACGTGGGACCTGGAGAATCAAACCAGGGTCCTTAGGCTTTGCAGGCATGTGCCCTAACCGCTAAGCCATCTCTCCAACCTGATATAAGCTTTTTCTTTTGATGAACCCATTGGCTATTTATATGTTTTCCTTGGAGAAATATCAATTTTACTTTTTAAATGTTTTATTTTTTTGCTTATGAGCTAGAATTGTATATATACATATAAAATATTATATTATATATATTATGCATATGTTTGCGAACCCCTTATCAAGTGTGTGGTTTCAGATGTATCCTACAATTCTGAGAGACGTATGTGAGTCACAGGACAAACACACTTTTCTGGGGCATCTAAAATAAGGTAGCAGAAGTGAAGAATGCAATGGTGGTTCAGGGCCTGGGATACAGAAGACAGGGGCATGCTCAGTAGATGTGGAACCTTGGGAATACATGGTCAGTAAGTTCCAGACATCTGCCTGACAACCTAACTCCTATGACTGAAATCCTGAACGATGCACCTGAAAATTCAGCTGACAGAGTAGAGCTAAGGGTAACAGTTCTAACCCCCAAGAGGACAAGATCCCAAGGACAGGGGGCGAAGAGGCTTTTAGCAGTGAGGAGGATTTTTATTATTTCACTATGGTCATGATTTCACATGTGTGTGCACATATCCAAACTCATTAAGTGTAGACATTAATCACATGCAATTTTGTGCATCAATTATACCTCCACAAAGCTGTTAAAAAACAAAACGAGAAAACTTCTGTCATTGAACTTGAAAACCTAGAGCAAATCGAGAAGCTCTGTGGAAAGCACACAGCAGAGAAACTGACCTAGGTAGAAAGGTGAAATTTCATTAGTGTTAGATTTATAAAAACGTTTTTCTCCCATCCAGCTACGACCCTCTGAGATCCGACCAGGCTGGGCTCACTCAGTATGGTACGGTCATAGACAATAAGAAACTTTGCAACAGAGAGGCAAGTAGATTAAAATGCTGAATTCTATCAAACATGTCAGCTAGACATGTGTGTCATAGCTTGAACAAAATCTTTACATAGTGGTTTGATGTGGTTAGTATTAACCCTGATACCAATGCTGTTAAGAACATTCAATGACAAGAAAAAGAAAAGCAGCTATCACATATGAACAGATACACAGTACTCCTTAAAGAATTAGAAAATTAAATACAGTAATATATTAACATACATACCACAGACAAAGAGGATTTTTCCTGCAGGCATAATAAAAACACAAACTAAAATAGCTTTAACTGTCAATACTAAATCAATGTCATCCTTCCATTAGTGGAAAAACTGTATAATCAAGGCACTACTTGTAGAGGAAGAATTTTATAAGATCAGACATTTGTGCTTGATAAAATGTTAGTGAGTTAGAAACTGAGGAAACGTCCTTATAGGGTTCAATGGTCTATACAAGACAAAGGAGAGCACAATCAAACAATGCCTACAGTGAGTACTAACCTAGAACATTTCCCCAGACCCAGACTGAGGCAAAGAATGTACCTCACCACTCCTTCCATTCAACAGCAACCAGCAATGCTGGCTCAGTGCAGTGACACAAAAGATGCAAAAACATTTGTGGTTCGTCTTTTCTGTCAACTTATCAGAATTTGGAGTCACCTAGGAGCTTGTCTGCAAAGCCGAAGGACCCAGGTTTGATTCCTCAGGACCCACATAAGCCATAAGTACAAGGTGGTGCATGCGGCTGGAGTTCATTTGCATGGATAGAGGCCCTGGGTCACCCATTCTCTCTCTCTCTCTCAAATGAATAAAATAAAATAATCAGTTTAAGGGTTTCTTCATGGGAGGAAATACATGGAGGCAAAAGCTTGAGGCAGCTGGGCACATTCAGCCCAGTGAGGAAGCAGAGGGAGATCCTGCTGTTCGGCCAGCTCCCAGCCTATTTCCAACTGCTTCACCCACAGTTAGGCTGGGTCTTCCCACCTCTATTAAGCTAATCAAGATGACCCCCCAGACCTGCAGGGAGACTAACATAATCTGGACAATCCCTCCCTGGTGATTCTAGGTCCTGTGGAGTTGACGATCAGCACGAGCTATCACAGTGGCAGGAACTGTCACCCCACCCCAGGCTGAATGGAGGTTCTGGCAAAGCCCAGCGGGTCCCTGCACTGTGGTCCCAGGCAGTGTGGGCAGAGAGAGCTCCGCCCAGATAGACAGCGGGATCCTGATAGGCTCCGAGGCTCCCAAGAAGGGGATCCAGGGTCAGTGATGAGTAAGAGCGCCCCTCTGCCGTTCCAGCATTCCTCCCATAGATTCTGGGGTTGGGGTTGGCTTTTTCCCTATGGTAAAGGTGTATTGGGGGCTGTGACTCTCTTTACCTCGCTGTTTGCCCTGAGGGCTTCTACTGGGCCAGGGGTACCAGAGCGATCATTTACTTGGTACTTACAGAATCTTGAGCCCACTGCACAAGAAGCTCTTGCTCCTGTTTACAGAGGCCGAGTGTCTGTAGCTGACTCCCCTGAGTCTTGTGCTTTGTGCAGCTCATTGGTGAGCCTGACTGCCAACAATTCCACCCTCACAGTCAGCTTCATGGCTGGGGGTGGTGCTGTCTTTCTGGTTTTCCTTGGCAGGAACCAGGCAAGGCTGGCACCTGGGCCCATCCATTCCAGTCCACAGCATCATCTTTGCTCTAACGTCCCCTCTCAGCTGATCGCAGTGTCATGATCTCCCAGATGCCTTGGGCCTTCCTGGATTCACCTTTCCCTTCCTCTAGAGCCTTGGAAATCCTAAGTGTAGCTCAGCCTTCCTGTCCAGACTGTGCCTTCTGGGGAGACTGAGGTCCGAAGAGAAGCTTCACTTACTGTGATGTTAACTCACTGCACAGGGCCTAATGTGCTGCCTGCATCCTTGAGTCCTCCTCACATCCTTCCTGGGGGGAGAACTGGAAACTCTCTGCCCAGCTGCATTGGCACTGCCAAGGCTAGGTCAACAGGATCCCCTGATGCATGCCAGCATCTGCTGAGGGCACATGATGGCTGCAGTCTCCTTAGAAGTCTTGTTGGAGATATCCTGGGGACCCTAGCAGTAGGCTAGGGGAGTAGTAGGGGAGACGGAGTGCTGGCCTGCAGTGGTGGTGACCGTGGGAGTGTTTACCTTGTAACCAAATCACAGGGGTGCGCTAGTAAAATGCCTGTTTTATTGCAATGACTGGAGTGTGTCTTTTCTTTTGGCACCTTGCAAACACCTCAGGTGCCACAGAAGACTTGCGGGAGAGTCTGGGACTGTTCAGTGGGGGATGAATGGGCGCTTTCACTGTGCCCTTCCCCATAGCACACTGGGCAGAACTTCCCTGCTGGCCCCACAGTCCCAGCTTGCTTCCAGGTGCTCCTGCCCTTGGCTCAGGCCCTCACTGGGACTGGCTTTGTGGAGGCCAAAGTGAGCTGCTCCATTGAAACTGCCTGGTTGCTCACACTGACACCTTAATAGACAAAGTCAGAGGGGACACAAGACACAAAAATAAGAACATTAATGTTCAACTAGAAAAATGTCCTTCACTTTGCAATGGCAAAACTCATGTTCCCAAATTACGTGGGCTGACAAAAGCCAGGTCAATGTATTTGTGACTTCAACAAGGAAGGCCTGTGTCCTGGGTGACTCTTCCTGGATGGGTTCTATATGATTTTAACAGCAACATAGGCTTTTTCAAAAGTAAATTATGTTAGAAAATCTTAAAGGTTTACAAAAGAGTAATAAGGGAAAAAAAAACCTCACGTGCGACTCATTCAGCTTTGAAACCACTAACCTGCTTCATCTCCACCCTTCGCCCTTCACCCTCCCTTGTTCCAGAGTGATCCAGGCAAAGTGCAAGGATGCGTTTCTCAGGGTTCGGGTTAGAAGGGAAGAGGGACCTTGGGGCTGGGAAGATGGCTCTGAGGGTCAAGTGTTTGTGGCACAAGCCTGAGGACCTGCACCCACATAAAGCCATGATGGTGACACACACTTGGGATCTAGTCTGGAGAGACAGAGATGGGAGGATCCCCAACACTCCTTGATTAGGTCAGCTAGCTAAGTCAGTGAGTATGCGCAGTGGAAGACCCCGTGTCAGAGAACAAAGGGAAAGAGGAATAGGGGAAGACAGTCCGTGTTGACATCTGGCCTCCACACATGTGAACATGTTTGCACGTGAACCCCTTGCACATGAGTGCTCACACACATATGAACATGCACACACACACACACACACACGTGCACATTACACACACTGAAAGAATGTTTAAAATCTAACATCATGTCTCATCATTTCTGTATATATCCATAGTAAACTGAAATAACCAGAGTTCAAATTTCCTTGTTAAAATGGTAATGTTTGTTGTTTGATTCAGGATTAAAATGAGATGAAGGCATTGCAATGAGTAGCTTTGTCTAAAATCTATTGACTTTGTCGTCTCTGTTCCTATATCCCCCCTCTCTCTCCATTTCCTCCCCTCTAGTCTCCCTTCCTCCCAGCTTGTCACTCGGTGTTGAAGGAAGGCTAGTTGTCCTGTGCTGTGTCCCTGTCATGAACTCTGCTGAGGTCATTCCTATCACTCTCTGTGTCCCTCTTTGCTGTCCATTCGCCATTTGGTCCCATGGCAAGCTTCCACAGCTAGACACCATCGTCGCTTGTCCTGGTATCACTTCCTGTGGTAGAGGTGTCCTGTGTGGGCCATGTAGGATTTTTAACAGCCTCTCTGAACCGCCATTAGATGCAGGGGCACTCAAGCTGGTGCCTAAAACTAAACTAAAACTAAACACATCTCTGGGTATTGTTAAATGTCCCCTGGACTCGCAACGGCGTGAACATCTCTACATGACCACCTCTAAGGCTCGTAACGAAAGGAAATCTGTTCGCAGGGAAGCCAGGGCCTTGCTGAGGCCTCTTGTCCTGGGCTTCATACCACATCACAGAGAGATCTGACTACCGGATACGTCTACCCTTCTTAAGACTTCTGCTAACTATCCAAGAGTTCCTGCTCCTATTCTGACATGTGAAGCATTAATTCGGGATTAAAGATTACAACCAACTTGGACTTTCTAGTCTATTGTTCCAGAAAGATCAGTTTCTGAGAGAGTTCTTTTCGGGAGAAAAACATAAAAATGCCCAAATTGTTTTCTTTCCTCTCTGCTTCAGATGTTGACACAATTTTGACTTTTTCCTCCTTTTCGTACCATTACAATTTAGTATGAGGAAAGCAATGCCCCTCTCAGGTTAGTCTGTTTATTTGCTAGTTATTTCATTGCATTATTAAAGCATTTAGCGTTTTGTGCCATTAGTATGCCAAAAAGTAATTAGCATATTTAATCAAAAACAATTAAAGTAAACACTGCTTTCCTTTTTATGTAATAAAATATTTACTAGTATAAAAATAAATGGAAAACAAACCTTACTGTGAGATGTTAACTTCTGAGAAAGAAGGAGAGAGGAAGGGAATGAAGGAGAAGTGGAAAAGATTCCAAGGCCACTAGCTAATTCCAATCTTTCTCTGGTGTATTTCTTTATGGAGCTCCCACTTTAGGAATTTTTAATATATGTATTCTTGTTTACTTATTTATTTGAGAGTAAAAGAGAGAGGGAGAGAGAGAATATGGGCATACCAGAGCTTCCTGTAACTGCAAATGAGATCCAGATGCACGCACCACTTTATGTCTGGCTTTCTGTGGTTTCTAGGGAGGAGAACCAGGGCCAGCAGGCTTTGCAAGCAAGCTGCTTTAACCTCTGAGCCATCTCTCCAGCTCCACCTTATGAATTTTTACTTCTCTAAGCCAAACTCAAAAAAAAAATTACTTACTTCTCCTCAAAACCACAGTAAAAGACAATGGAAGAATGAAGAAAGCCATGCAAGGAAGCCAGAAATCTGACAATTTGTGAGCTTTCAATCTTTTTCTATAAATGTTAACTCTGAATACTGTTGCAGTCAGCTTCTCTTGCTGACACAAGGCATCTGACCAAGAGCAGCTTGTGGGAAGAAAGGTTTTTTTTTTTTTTATAGACTTGACGAAAAGCTCTGTAGGTCTTTACCGTTCCTGTTTTCTGGGGTCATTGGCCACCAATGTCCAGGGTGAGGGAGGGAGGCATTGGGAGGGAAGCAGCAAGGTCCATCCTGGAGCAGCAGGTGAGTGCGACGATGAAGATGACGGGCAATGAACACCTGGGAGACCATCTGATGGACAGAACTCATTTATTCAAAAGGGGAGTGGGTTTATAAACACTTGGGGAAGGTTGAGATGGCACGTACAGACTATATGGCAATCGGATGCATAGTTTATGGGCTGTTTTCTAGGTGGTGGAAGGACTAGCAACTTCAAAGCTTTGGGGGAAGGATAAGGGATGATAAGGGGAAGGGTGGAAGGCTGTGACTTCAAAGGCTTTGGGGGATGAGAGAGATGGTGAAAAGGCTAAGTGATTTCAGCCACATAAGGGTCTCTTGGGCAGCTAGCCACAAGGTCAGGAACTGTGGGGGGCAAAGTCTGACTTATGGAATGGTCAGAGCCTTTTGGGGCCCAGGGGGAGGGCCTCGCCAGTTTTGCCCACTCTGGACAATGACAGGGCACTACAACCTACAATGTAGGGAAGGCCAGTCACCATTGCCAGGGACTCCTGATGATAGGGCCAGCTGCAACCCCACAGCCTAGGGTCCCTGGCCATGTCCAACAGTTCAGGCCAGCCTCCTCACAGCCCCAGCCTGTTTTTAGCAATGCCCAACAAAGCTCCATGATGGTGGGGAAAATGTGGCATGAGAAGAAGCTGATAATCACCTCTTGGCCAACACCAGTTGGACAACAGCAGCAAGAGAGTGTGCCAAACCCTGTAAAGCAGAAGCTGGCTATAACACCCACAAGCCCTCCCCCAACAACACATCTCCTGAATCAAGGTTCCAGTTTCCAAAATGCCATTAGCTGTGAACCTAGCAGTCAGAACAAATAAGTTTATGGGGGACACCTACTTCAAACAACCACATTCTACTGCTGGCCTCCATAAAATGAGGACCATCCATGATGTAAAATGCAGTGCATTTAGAATAACTTTGAAAGTCCCCACAGTCTTTATCTACCCCAACACTATTCAAATCCCCATAGTCCATGGTCTCTTAACTGTTACCTGTAAAGCTGAAAAAAAAAAAAACCTAATGGCATGGAATAAACATTCACATTGCAAAAGATGGCATTGGGCATAACATGGGGATGACTGAACCAATACAATATCTAAAACATACAGGGCAGACATCAAATCCTGTAGCACCAAGTAACCAGTGATGAAGTCTCTGGAGTTCCACTTCCACCCCTCCTTCTGGCTAATCATAACCCTGGGGAAAATTTCATCCTATGCTGGCGGCACTACTTGGAAGCCATCCTACAGTCATGACATCCCCACTGGGTCTCCACTGCAATCCATGGTTCATCCTTAGAGCTCTAATGGGACTCCATGCAGGGACTTTCAACAACTTTGCCTCACATTGCCCATGGCCATTTACAAAAAAACAAAACTACATTGCAAATCCAATAACTCTCTCTTTCCTGCATTTGTTATACTCCATAGTACTAGGTGGGCTACCAAATTGTTTAAAAAAGTTGCTCTTAAAAGCCTGCTTTTAAGAGTAAGACACCCTTTCAGCATTAAGACTCCTACATTCAAAAGAATTCCTTTTTATTTCTGCTCTAATGCATAATAGATGGCCCAATCTCAATGGTGGTAATCTTTCAAACAATTCTAACTGAATAGATGCCATCTACAGAATATTTCGTTTCTTTCTGTACCATATCTATCTACTCACACAAGTCCATTTCTACCCAATGCATCCTTGCACAAGTTCTCAGGACACAAATAGGCAAAACACAGCAAGCCTCTCACATAAACTGCCTCTATACTAGTCCCAACAAAGTTGTTTCTTCCCCTAATTAGACAAACTTCACTGTCTATAGTTCTCACTGCATTTAGGTTTTCAACTCTGGCAAGAATGGTCTAGCAATCCATATTTTAGAGCACTGCAAGGCATCTCTTAGGTCAAGGTTTCAAATCCTTTCACATGCCTCCTTCAAATCAGTTCCAAGAGGCCAAAAGTCACACAGTGAGGTTTCCAGCAGTAACAACCCCACTCCTGGTACCATTTTTTGTTGCAGTTCCCCTGACATGGGCACATGACCAAAAGCATCTTGCATGAGGAAAATATTTATTTTGGCTTAAAGACTTGAGAGAAGCTCCATAATGTCATGGAAAATGTGGCATGAGCAGAGGCTGGACATCACCTCCTGGCCAATATCAGGTAAGAGGGTGCTAAACCCTGCTGAGTGTAAGCTGGCTATAACGTCCATAAGCATGCCCCAACAATACACCTCCTCCAGCCTCCTTCAGCCTCCAGTTCTGAAATGGTCATCAGCTAGGGACCTAGCATTCAGAACACTTGAGTTTATTGGGGACACCTAATTCAAACCACCACAAATTCTAAGATATTGAGTGAGGTCTTTAACTACCTGTAGTAACAACAGTGACCAAGGGACATTTGGAAACAAATAGATTTTGCTTTTGAGAAGGCTGTGTATCCTCACCCCAATGCTCTACTACAGGCATGCTAGACTGTCTTGGGGATTTGCTGTGTGTTGTGCAATATGACAAGCATGATCTTGAGGTTAATTTTGTCAGCTTATCTGAATCTAGAATATCCCAGAAAATAAACCTCTGGGTGTGCCTGAGAGGGAGTTTTGAGATTAGAAAATCTAGTTGTGGGTGACACTATCCTATGGGCTGGGGTCCTAGACTGAATAAAAGGAAAAAAAAAAACAGCTGAGCAGCAGTGACCATTGCTCTCTGCTTCCTGACTGCAGGATGAATGTGACCTTGTCAAGCAGGAACTGCTCTCTCATGTCTGATTCCTCTTCTTCATCAGGTCTGGGGCTGGGTCCCTTCCAAAGAAGCATCTGAGAAGAACACTTAGGTTCACCTCATTCTCTGGGAAATATGATTCTAAGAACCAGGGGTATGAAATCTGAAGGAGGAAGTCAATATGAGGATGGATTAGCAAGTCACACTGGTGCAAACCCATAAACAAGTGCTTGCTACAAAAAGTCAAAGAAGAATGGCTACATATGGATACCCAGCCCTTCAAACATCCTTTATCCCAGCGGTGCCCTTCGTCCACTGAGTGCTCTTGACACTATTGTGAAACACCATGTGGCTACAAGTGTGTCAGTTTATTTCTCTCCCATTCTCTTTATCTTGTGTCTGTTCTATACAAAAGCATGCTGCTTGATTCCTATCACTCTGCAGTAGATTTTTAAGTAAATTCATGTGATGGTGTTCTTTTTCACTAAGTTGGCATTAGCTGCTTGGAGTCTTTTGAAATTCAATATGAGTTTTATCTTTTTTTCTGTGAAGAATGACATCAGAATTTTAACAGAGCTCTATAGATTTGCAGAAAGAAATCTATAGGTTTGTGTGTGTTGTGTGTGTAGTGTGGTTATTTTAACAGTGTTAGGAAGAATCTGATCCATGAATATGGGGCATCTTCCTGTTTGTTTGAGCCTTCTTTAATGCCCTCTATCATATAGTTTTCAGTGCTGAGATCATTTGCCTCCTTAGCTAAATTCATTCATATTTGTAGTGTTTATTTCTTCTGACATTATTATAAAAGAGTTACTTTTAATTTCTTGTCTTAGTGAGTTCACTAGAAATATGTAGAAACACTATTGATTTTTATGCCAATTTTATAACCAACAACTTCACTAAATTTGACTATCAGCTCTAACTCATTTTGGGTGAAATTATTAGGTAGCAGCAAGATAAATGAACCCATGTAAGGGAGTCACTGGAGGTACTGGCAGCTAAAATCTCAAATTGTCTGAAGAGATAAATTTGTATGTTGTACATCAATTAGATATGAAGAAAACTACACACACAAACCATCCATGGGGCCACAACAAAGCACAGTTTCCACTAAAAAAAAATTGGAATTGAAATTCTGTGAACCTTGTGCATGACAAAATTTGTGAGGGGAATGACAAAGAGCCCAAGAGCTCATGGGCCAGAAAAGGCGGTACTGCCACTTGCCACCTTCTCTTTGTGTCCTGGAAAGCATGGTATACCACTGAAAGAGTATATGCATCAACAATGATTATAAATGACAAATAATATTAAACTTTGTGCTTGAGACACTGGGAAAAATACTTAGATGAAATTTACTTTCTAAAGGCCATAAAAAAGAGCTAAAAAAAACAAGAAGTGAATAATTAGTAAAATTGACAAGATGAGAAAGTGTGCTGTAATAGCTAAGAGCAAAGGTTATTAGAATTAAACAAAAATAGACAAAATCAACAAAATCAAGAGTTGGTGTACCTGAGGATGACACATGAGGTTGTCCTCTGGCCTCCATGTATATAAGCATGCACATGCGGGCACACAAGCATAGTTAAATGATAAGAATAGGGCTGGAGAATGGCTTAGCAGTTAAGGCACTTGCCTGCAAAGCCTAAGGACCCAAATTTTATTCCCCAGTACCTACATAAGCCAGATGCACAAAGTGGTGCATACATCTGGAGTTCATTTGTGGTGGCTGGAGGTCCTGACACACCCATTCTCTCTCCCTCTCTCTCTCTTTCAAATCAATAAAATATATTTTAAATTATTAATAATAGAAAATACTGGACAAAATTAATGAAGAAAATAAGTGAGTGAAATGACATAGTTATGTTTAATAAGTAATTACTAAAATCTTAGAATTTCATTTTTATCAGAGATGGTCTGGATTATTTAAACCAACATCACTACTAAAAGCACTTAAGGTAATGGTTTACATAGTACTTCATGGAGCTAAAAGTACTGTAGACTTAAGAGGACCCACCGGTCAAGTGTTTTTCTTGCAGACATGAGGGCCTGAGTTCAGTCCCCTGTGCCCACTTCAATGATGGCTGTGGTAGCAGGTCTGCAATCCCATTTTTGGGAGGCAGAGACAAGCGGATCTGAAGCTTGCTGACCATCTAGTCGAGCCTGATTGGTGAGATCCAGGCCAATGAGAGACCATGTCTCAAAAAGAAGAGGACAGTACATCTGAAGATGACATCTGAGTTTGTCCCCTGGCCTCTGTATGCATGTGCTCACACATATGCTCACATACACACATATATGCCCACTCACACACAAACACACACCCACAAACACACATGCACACCACAGCACACACAAAACAAAACAAAAAATGTACATTCTAGAAAGTAGTATGAAGTTATGAGACCCAAGTTGAAGGAGTTTTGCAAATGGTTATTCTGGTCCTCAGGGAAGAAGAGGTGTTGACATTCTCCTAGTGCCACCAACAACTAGGAGATTGGACAAGGGTGGGAGCATCAGTGGATGGCTCTGTCTTTTGGTAGGACTGGACATCATTATGCTGTCCTTTATGCGAACTCTGTGCCTAAATCCTGGTTTCTCCATTTTAATTCATTAGTCAAAGGTTTGTTCTAGTTAGGTATGGTGGGGACAGTTATGTCACCCCAGCTTCTCTGGAGGCTAAGGAATGAAGATTCTAAGCTGTGTGGCTACGGAGAGAATTCAAGGCCAATCTGAGCAACTTAGTGAGACCCTATCTCAAAGTAAAATCTGGAAGAAGAACTGGGGATGAAGCTCATGGGTAAAGTACTTGTCTCACATGTGTGTGGCCCTTTGATTCCAAGTATGGCCAAAAGATTTTTAAAATTATTTTTAGGAGAAAGACACAGAGAGAAATAGAGAGGGAGAGAGAGACAGATAGAGATGGGCATGCCAGCAGTCTCTCAGCTGCTGCCAAAGAAATCCAGATGCGTGCGCCCCCTTGTGGTCAACTGTGGCATTTTTCCCTTGCGTCACTTTGCATCTGGCTAAACGTGGGACCTGGAGATTGGAACCGCTGGAGATTGGAACCAGCATTCTTAGGCTTAGCAGGCAGGCGCCTTAACCTCTAAGCCATCTCTCCAGCAAGTTTTTTTTTTTTTTTTTTTTTTTTTAAGAAAAACAGAAAGAAGTCTTTATAGTAGAAACCCACTTCCATGCTTGTGTGAGTTTTGCATATGTAATTGTGACTTGACACATTGTAGGACCTTTAAAAAGGTTTTGGCACTCTTTAAGGTTCTTTGTTCCTAAAACCTATTCCTTTTCTGTTTCCACAGACCTCCATTGTGAAGAGGCTGAGCTGTGTCCTTGCTCAGTGCTGGCCATAGACAAACCCTCCTGGACTCACATTCATCAAAGCAGCCACTTGTATCCTGAGCAATAAATGCACCTCAAATCTCATCAAATATTTTGGAAATATTTTCCCAAGGAACAGAATATTCTTGTATAAGTAATTTTTTAAAAGGACATAGGAGAACTGGAAGCTGAAAGAATCATTAAACAATTTCACTAAAATAATGGAAGTCTATCTTTGAAATCCATCATTAGGCCTAGGTAGTTTGGCATGGGAATTTAAATTCCTCAAAACCATCAGGAGAACCCACTTATACACAAGGTCTCAGGAAGCACAGATGAGATGTCATGTCCTATGACACAATACATGAAGCTAGTGGTCAATTCATACCCAAAGCAGGACAAGAGGAACACAATGAAGGCAAGGCTTAAAGCCAGGCCAAGTGGCATAGGCCTGTAAGCCCAGCTACTTGGGAGGCTGAGGCAGGTGGATTGCAGATCAAAACATCCTTGAGCTACAGAGTGAGCTCTGTCTCAAAGGAAAAAAAAAAAAAGAGGATATGAGGGTTGTAGCTTAGGGGGAGAGCACTTGCCTAGGTACACTGCAGAGGATCCTAACTTTAATCCCATGCACTAAGAAAAGGAAGGAAGGAAGGAAGGAAGGAAGGAAGGAAGGAAGGAAGGAAGGAAGGAAGGAAAGAGGGAGGGAGGGAAAGAAGGAAGGAGGAAGAAAGGGGACAGGGAGGAAAGGGAGTTTAAATCTTGTTGCTTATAAACACAGATCCTAAACACGTAAATAAAAAATCTGGAGAACATGGAAAGGAATATTCTGAAGAGTTTCTCAGCTGCTCTTTGTGATAGTATAGGTGCCTAGCTGCAAGGTGCAGGGCCCTTTGCTGAGAGAAGACAAGCCTGATCACCAGCATCTGCAGAAACACAGATGAAGAAATCTCTGCACTTGTTTTGTTGGAACTTGTGGTGGTTTGATTCAGGTGTCCCTCATAAACTTCAAGTGTTCTGAATGCTAGGTTCCCAGCTGATGGCAACTTGGGAATTAACACCTCCTGGAGGCAGTGTATTGTTGGGGGCGGGCTTATGGGCATTATAGCCAGCTTCCCCTTGCCAGTGTTTGGCACACTCTCCTGTTGCTGTTGTCCACCTTATGTTGATCAGAGAGTGATGTCCACCCTCTGCTCATGCCATCGTTTTTCCTGCCATCATGGAGCTTCCCCCTCGAGCCTGTAAGCCAAAATAAACCTCTTTTTTCCCACAAGCCGCTTTTAGTCGGGTGATTTCTGCCAGCAATGCGAACCTGACTGCAACAGAACTCGTAGCAAACTATAAAACTATGAAAAATGTCTGTCAGCAAGTGTCACACTTGGAGCAAAACACACAGGAAGGTGCATTTTTAGATGTGAAAATAGATGAATACTTTCTCATACATTTTATTCATTATTGTACTGAATATCAGACAAGGTGTTAGCAAAGGAGAGAGGAAAAAAGGAAGGTGGGGAGACAGAAAACCCTGTGAGGATTCAAAAGGAAGGAACAAATCCCTCACAAATCATGTTGAATATTATTGTCAACAAAGCAGTTAAAGAGAATCTAAAAATAGTATTAGAACTAACAGGATTTTACAAGAATTAATATTCCATCTCCAATTGATAATTCCCACATTCCTTGAATAAGTATATCAATTACTTATGCTGGGACAAAACACCTGCCCAGATGTAGCTTATGGAAGGAGAGAATTTATTTCTGACTTGTAGTTTTGAGAGGAAGTTTTATCATGGTGGGGAAGGCATGGCAGGAGCAGACACCAGGCATCACGTCTTCACATCAGCAGGGAGGAAGTACAGGAGAATGAGCTAAATGTGGTTAGAAGGGCTGGGCTGCAACTCTCCAAAGCCCACCCCCAGATGACACAGCAAAGCTTTACCTGCTAAAGACTCCACAGCCTCACCAAATAGTGCCACCACCTGGGGATTAAGAATTCAAACACATGAGGCTGTGGGAGATGTCATTCATAACACCACAATAAGCAATTATTAATAAAATGTAATTAGATTTCTTTAAGGATAGCAACAAAATCTATATAATACCTAAATTTGAATCTAAGTATTGCAAGATATTTGTGGAGAGCATGCAAGACTATATGGAATGTTTAGGAGTAAGTGATTAAGAACATAGTTCGTGGAAGAAAGGAAGTTCAGTCATGATAATTACCCCTCGTTAATCAAAGTCATCCAACTTCAATACAACTCTCAGTGATGGTTTTCTTTGGAAACTTAAGACTCTGAAAGAATTATGACTAGCCTGTCAAACCTAATGGTCAAGACAATTTTGAGAGAATATTAGAGAAGTCCACTAGGTACAGGAATTATTCTGTGTATAGAGTTAGAAAATTAGAATAATGGGACAAGATAGAAAATATGTATGCATGACCATAATTTGACTATTTTATATGTAAAATGTGATAGTGCCAGCATTAGGACTGAGAGGGCTGATGGATTTTAAATGAATGGTACGAAGTCTAATGGCCACTCTGACAGAAAAAAAAATAGTCTGTGCCTTGCATTGTATGTTACATGCACCTAATTTCCTGAGGAATTCCACATCCACGTGTGAAGAATAACTCTATTGCCATAAAGATTTCTTCTATTTTATTTTTAAAGTTTTGACAAACACAGAACTGTCTAAATCCTACAAGACACAAAGCAGGGGAGGGTTGTGAGTTAACAAGGCTTGAAAGAGGAAGAGTGCCCCATTTGAATGGTGAGGCCTGACCTGTGCTCTCGCCTCTTGCTTGCCGTGCGTTCATGTGGATCTTGAGAGACCACAGCTCTGCTTCCACAACTCCCAGATCAGATTGTCATAGCCCAGTTTCTGTGGCCACCATGGAGTCAGACGGGCAGCTCCCTCACTCCACGACATGTGGAATTCCTGGATGACATCCATTCCCAGAGCACTCCAAGCCTCTATATATGGAGCAGTTCACATTTCTGTTTAAAACACTCCAAGTTTTATATCTGCCCTTGGGGAAAAATAAAAAGTTTCTCACCATGGCTAAGATGTTACATAGTCTGGCCCTATTTCCTGCCCCAAATCACTTCCTGCCTGCCACTATCCTTGAAAACTCCCCCAGGCCTCAGAGCCCGCAAAGACATTGCAAGAGTTCTGTTTTCCGAGGTCTTCATCTGAGAACCTTCCCAGGACCCTAAACATCCTACTGTTACCCTCCACGGTCACCTTTGTCAGCTCAGGCAGTGGGATTTCTCTTTAGCAAGCCGATCACTGCCTAATGTGGGAAAACAAGAATGGAGACTCAGAAGATAAATCCTCTCCCTGAGCGCTGTGAGCTCCAATGTAGATGAGCGGACTCCTTGTCTCCCCTGCTTCCTCCTGAACTCCCAGGACCAAGGACAGCTATGGTGGTTTGAATCAGGTGACCCTCATAAACTCATGAATTTTGAATTCTTGATCCCCAGAGGGTGGCAGTTTGGGAGGCGGACGCTTGCTGGAGGAGGTGTGTTGCTAGGGATTGGCTCTGAGGTTTATTAACCCTAGCTTGCCAGTGTTAGTCAGTTCGCTTTCCTGCTGCTCTTACCACCAGCCATGGCAGAGGTGATTTCCCTCCTCTGCCCATGCCAGGTTTTCCCCTGCCATCATGGAGCTTCCCCTCGAGACTCTAAGGCAAAATAAACAGCTTTCCTCCCTTCCGCTCCTTTTGGTTGGGTGTTTTGTGCCAGCAATGAGACTAGAACTGCAACAATAGGGCTGGTAGTTCAGAAGTGGACAGTAAGCATTTGTGGAATGAGAAAATGTCTGAGCCCTGCTGGTAACCAAGGAGATGTGCACTGATGGGGCGGGTGCACCCCGTCACCTTAGACAGGCGAAGTGAAAATATCTGGTGATGGTCTTCATGAAGAGGGGACGTGAGGACCCACGGCCAGGGACCCACACGTGTGCCGGCTTGACCTAGTGTACTGGTATCCACTCTTTTTTTTAAAAAAATATTTCATTTATTTATTTATTCATTCATTTGTGAGAAAGAGAGAGAGAGGAAGAGGTAGAGAGAGAGAGAGAATGGGTGCGCCAGGGCCTCCAGCCATTGTAAACTAACTGCAGACACATGTGCCCCCTTGTGCATCTGGCTTACGTGAGTCCTGGGGAATCGAACCAGGGTCCTTAAGCTTCACAGGCAAACACCTTAACCACTAAGCCATTTCCCCAGCCCTGCTATCGGCTTCTTGTATATAACATAAATGAACAGAAATGTTCAGTGATGGCCATCACTGTCCAAAGTGACCCTGTTTGGGTCCTAAACCACCACACGCTGGCCTCCCTCTGTACAAGTGGACAGTGTGGGAGTCTCCCTGTGTCCACAGATGTGGAAGACAGGTGTGGGGGGTTGGATCTAGGGTCCCATAGACTCCTCGGCTGTTTTTGATTACAATTGAGCTTGCTGCTTGAGTCTCCAGAAGGTGGAGCCCTTCTAAGAAAGAGGTTTGTTACTGGGGACGGATCTTGGGGTCCAGCCCTAAGGTGTGTAAAGAGCAGTTTGAGATCCGGCTGTTTGCATTTTCTGGCTGTTTGATGGTGTCTCTCTGCTATGATATGTGGAAGTGAGCCAGCTTCTTCCACCATTGATGGTGTTTTCCTTGGATTCTGTGAGCCTGAAATAAACCCTTTCCCCTTCCCCCCATTAACTGCTTCTGGTTGGATGTTCGTCCAGCAACATGAAGTTAAGTGCAAAATGGGCTGACTTGCCAGCCCAGCCTTTCTGCTTACGGTGGACGACCTAGAGCAGCTCTCAAAAGGGAGGAGAGGATGCTGTTTTCTCACTTAAAAACCGAGACCAACTCCAGCACCCTCCTCGAGGAGCACGTAGAGTCAAACCATACAGGTAGTCACAGAGCAGAGTACGAGCTACGGGGAGTTAAAGCTTCTGTGCCATCCAGAAGTCATCATGCTACAGGAAAGTTCAAGTGCTAAAAGAAACGCCAGCATATAGATCCAACCATGTGGCCCACTGGCTTGTCTCTTGGGATATTTACTATTTATACAGATTTCAAAAACAAAGTATATATATATGTATATATATGTTATATGGGTATTTGTGTGTATGCTTACATAGAAACAAAAACAGAGATAGATAACACATATAGATATGTATCTTTTGAAAATTTTAATTTTGGGCTGGGGAGATTGCTTAGTGGTTAAGGCGCTTGCCTGTAGAACCAAAGGACCCGGGTTTGATTCCCAGTACCCATGTAAGCTAGATGCACAAGGTGGTGCATGCTTCTGGAGTTCATTAGCAGTGACTGGAGGGCGTGGTGTGCCCATTCTCTCTCTATTTGCCTCTTTCACTCTCTCCCTCTCTCTAATAAATCAATAAATAATTTAAAATAAAATAAAATAAAAATTAATTTTATGTATTTAAAAGGTTATAATCTTGTATCTCCTCTCCCCCGTCCCCATTCCACCATGGTTTGGATGTGAAATGTCCCCCACCCACAGGCTCATGTGTTTGAACACTTGGGAGGCCGTGGGACCTTTGAGAGGTGAGGCTACGGCTAAGCTAGATGTCTGTGCCTCTGAGAGTGAGCCTTGTAGTTCTCTGCTTACTGAAGAGGCAGCACATGAGAAGATGCCAATTCAAGTTTGTGCTGCCAAAGACTAACCCCTGCCAGCTGCTGTGCTTTGCCCTCATGATGAACAGAACCCTCTGAGCCATGAGCCAAAATAAACCCTCCCTCCCTTAGGTCGCTTCCGTCAGGTTCTCCGTCACAGCAATTTGTAAAGTTAGTCATATATGAACCATGAAGGAGGGTATCCAGCAGTTTACAGGTTCTGTGATCCCTGGGGAGGGAGGCAGGTATTCCCTATGGCAGCTTTAACTACCTGAGGAAGAGTTTACTTCAAGAAAAATCAAAGTTGGAATTGGATGTGGCAAAACACTAGCACTTCTTCATGTCTGTGTGACACTCAACAGTGTCCGTTTCATTTTCCTCGGCCTTATGCTGTGTGTTGGGAAGATTTCACAAGCAAAAGTGCAAAATCGTGATAAAACTAAGGATGGCTACCACTGTAGAAAACAAAAGGAGATCCTGGGACTAATAAGACAAAAGCTGCCGTGAGAAATGCTTAGAGAAAGAATCACACAAAACAGACCAAGTCTAAGTGATCTGACAGAAAAGGGAGCAGAGATGAGGAAACCCTGAGGTGAGTTTGATAAAATGACGAAGGCTGCTGTGTTCAGAGCCATGTGAGGGATCTGGTGTCCCCATGAAATGATGACAATTTTGAAAAAACATGAAGTAACAAAAATGAATGGCCTAATGATAAAACAAATTGAAAAGAATAACAACAAAAAACCCTCGTTTCAGTCCTGATCATCCAGCAGTAGTCACGAGAACTACATGTCCATCACCTCCTCTTAGCCGTAGACCCGCCTTATGCAGCGCAGTGAGGGTTAAGCAGGAAAATCCACGTGAGCCAGTGCAGCTCTCCGGATGTGTGATAGACAGAGGAGAGTCCCAGTCCAGGGCTCAGGCTCCCTATGTGACAGATATTATTGGAAACTATCTAACAGGTGGCAGAAACCTTCTTTCACTCCACACTTCCATTGCAGTAGCCCAGGCTGTTCCTGGAACCCCACAATGTGTTCCCCACAATAGCATTTCAGACCCCAATGGCCCTCCTCATCTGAGACCATGGGCTTGGGCTCAGCCTGTGCCAGGTGTTGGATTCCATGCATGTGACACCAACTCTGCCACATAAGATATTTCATGCCTTAGACACCTTTTTAATGTGTTTAAGAGACTCTTTTTCCTTTTAGTGTAGTTTCTCTTTTTCATTTTTTCTTTTTTATTGACAGCTTCCATACTTACAAACAATAAACCATGATAATTCCCTCCCCTCCCCCACTTTCCCTTCACAAATCTACACTCTAGCATATCCTCTCCCTCTCTCCATTAGTCTCTCTTTTATTTTGATGTCATCATCTTTTCCTCCACACATAAGGGTCTTGTCAAGATAGTGCTAGGTACTGCGAGGTCATGGATATCAAGGCCAATTTCTGTCTGGTTGATTGCATTGTCAATAGTTCTACCCTTCCTTCAACTTTTACATTCTTTCCACCACCTCTTCCACAATGGACCTTGAACCTTGGAAGGTGGGATAGAGATGTTTCAGTGCTGAACACTCTTCGATCACATCTCAGCACTATGTTGCCTTTTGGGTCATCCCAGTGGTCCCTGCCATCCGAAAAGAGAAGCTCCTCTAACCAAAAGTGAGAGTAGCATTAATATATGAATATGAACATTAAGTGTAATGCTTACAGGGCAGTTTGGTGAGCATAATATATGCATTTAGCCAGATAAGAGCAGGCATTACACCCCTAATGCTCATGACCTCCCCCATAATAAGCTTTAGGTTAGGTCTTCAGCACCAGGCATGTGTTCCCTCCCATAGAGCAGGGCTCCAGTCCAATCAGAGAGCAGCTGGGTTTCCCCCATAACAGACATGTCACTATTGCACCCATTGGCTCATTTGGCCTGATTGGCCAAACTTAGGGCTTACAATGTCTACTGTCTTCACCACTGATGGCTGCATACAGTACAGCTTTTTCCAGCTTTCTGTCAGCTGGTCTACTGGGAGAAGGTTTTCAGCTCAGCCCCAGTTTAATTTCTTGGTGACCTTGCAACCCAGGCATGTGGAGTCTTCAGCAATAGGGTCTTATCATCGATTCCTTGTGGGAAACCAAGAGCCTTGTCAATAGCCTGTAATGTTTTGGGACCTCCCTGGCCAACAACTCACTGGAAGGTATCCCTTCCCTGGCAATGAAATTTTTCTAGTAACAGTCTGGCTTCTAGATGTGCCATTATCCCAAAAAGTAGGTTATCATGTGGCTTATTCACAATATCCTAAATTTTGATTACTCCTCCCCCCACATTCCTTTTACTCGGTCTCTTCCTCTGACCTCGCTCAGGCCATTCTTGTCCATCTACTCTTAGATATCTTTTATGACTACAATAATCCATAATATTCAAATACTAACAAATACACACACACAGAGTCCACCCTGTTGACCACTTTTATGTTTGGCTCTAGGCATAAAAGTCATAAAACAAAGAATCAAGTTAAATAAACCAGTAGGCTTGTAGCAGCACTCTGAGAGAGGTGGCCTACACTAAAGAATAGTCCCAACATTCTAATGATTTCACTAGCCTTAAGAATTTACTAACATAACTTGTCATATGAATAGGTCAGAGGGCAACAGAATCATAAATTTATTTTTTATCTAAATTTCTAAGTGATATCAGAAAAAAAAGTCAGCAACTCATGCCAGCATCAGCCTGTCAAAAATCAATCAGTTGGTCTAGTGTGTAATGTGAAAGTTTTGACACATTTGTGCTAGTTCTATGAATTGGGTTATAATATTTGTCTTCTCCACTTTAACACCTTCAGAAAATTCTAGACTTTCCCATAGACCAGGATAGAAGAGCTGACCCAGGAGGTATAATCCCTTCATGATGGCCACTCTGAGCACACGAGCAGTTATCTCTGCTCCCTAAAGAGGAAAGGGAATCTGTTAAAAAAATCAGAACTAATAAGGGCTTTCAAGAAGGCAATCAATTATAAAATAAGCCATAGCTTCAAGTTATAAAACAGAACCAATATTTTCTTCATCATGTTTATTTTTTTAAACAAGGAGCATGTACATATATGTCATGAAAGTAAAGTTCAAAGTTAAAGCATGCTGTCTCCTGCATGTGCCACAGTGAGTAGAGCATGTGGTGAGAAGGCAATCCTTGCACAGTCCACAAGTGTCAGGCGAGGGAGTTACGGGACAGAAACAGGCCTCTGTGTAAAAAGTGCGAACCTGACCATGGCCTCATGGTCCTTCAGGGAGTGATGAAAGAAAGTGAGCCTGGGGACATTATGAAGTCCCAGTGTACCCACGTGATATTTTATTTTCTAGGCCCACAGTCTTTTTTAAGGGTCCAAAAAATGTAGCTGTCATGAAATAACCCTCCTCTAGATAAACTGTGAAGTTTGGTATGCATTAAAGTTTTGTTGTCACCAATAAGCACCGTCAGTTAAAGTTTCCAGGGGAGCCCCTAAAAATCCTGCTCCCTCCTCCCTGACTCCTGCCATGTGCCCTGTGTTCTCTGTCCCTGTAGATTAGTTTCCATGTCTGACATTTTATACAAATGAACTTTTTTTTTTTTTTTTTTTGGTTTTGCGAGGTAGGGACTCACTCTGGTCCAGGCTGACCTGGAGTTAACTATGCAGTCTCAGGGTCTGTCTTTTACCTCTGAATCCCGAGTGCTGGGATGTTGCCTTATACAAATGAATTTATACCAGTGACACTATGTTGTCTGTCTTTTTACTCTGAATAATAATGTTGAGACTTAGTCCTGCTGTACTTTACGTTGATACTGGCTTCCTCTTCATACTGTGTGTGCATTGTTTATTGTGTGTGAATGTGTATTGTGTGTAGATGTGTGTGCATGGGCATGCATGTGTCACTGCACACCTGCAGAGGTCAGAGGACAACTTCAGGCTGTTTGTCCTATCCTTCCACCTGCTTGAATCAGGGTCCCCCTTATTGTATTTTCCTAGCTGCATGGTGTTAGCTTAACTGGCTACAAGCTTCCAGGTCCTCCTGGCCCCTCCTCCCATTGACTTTGTTGCCCCTAGATTTCTGTGGGTGCTGAAGAGTTGAACTTCAGCCAGCAAGCTTGTGTGTAAGCACCTTTAACCACTGAGCCAGCTCCCCGGCCTTAGCGTCCATAAACCAACAGGAAACTCACAGGAGAAGAAATAGACAAGCACACATGAGGAGATACCCAGATTCTCCGATTTACCAGGGATTCAATAACTTGGGGAGCCAGGGCAAGGCTTCTGAGGGACGAGGTATTTGAGGACTGCAATGGGAGGTAGATGGTTGTGGGGGGACTGTGTTGGGGACTCTGCATTGGCCATTGAAGACCTGAGAGTAGAGGCTGCTCTTGGTGGTGGTTACCAAGCACATGAACTGCAAGTATATTCTGGAGGCATTGCTGGAAGCTAGCCTGGCACAAGTGACCATTGCTGGTACCCCAGGCCTGTTTCCTCATGCTCTGCCTAGAAACGCCCAGCGGCCCGGCCCCTCCCACAGAGAGGAGGCTCACCCCTCTCACCAGTGGCAGTGCAGAATGAGGACTCGAACCTGCACGTCAGGGCTTCTGCTGGAGAAAATGCTCTTAACATCCTTGGCTGGGATGCATGAACCTCTGCAGGATGTCTGACGGCTCTCGGTTCATGTTCTCAATATGCAGCATTTATCCCATCATTCTTCCTGCAAAGGCACCCTGTGGAGTATCAACCAGGTGTCAATGCTGCAAAAATTAAAAACGGGTGTACAGCAAGGCCTACCTTGAAGAAGCCTCAGCCTAGAGACGTGCAGGAGGCTCTGCCACTGGGGCTCAGAAGAGAAGTTGTCTATCTTTCCCAGAACCTGAAGGGACATTGCCAAAGACAGGGGTGCCAGAACCCCAAAGTTTCTGGAGGGACTCACTCCATGCTGGAGCCCTGAAGATGGTCATGTTGGTCCTTGAGTTTGTATGTCTGTTTGTGGTGTGCATTCATGTGTGTGCACGTTTTTATGTGGGTGAGTGCACATGTCTGTGAGTGCACATTCATGTGTGTGCACATACATGATGTGGAGGGCAGAGACTGACTTTCGTGTCTTGGTCAGTCCAAATCCACCTTAATTGTGACACAGGGCTTATCAGTTACTTTCTCCTGTGAACAAATACTTTGCCACAAGCCAATTGAGTAAGGAAAGGGCTTATTTTTGGCTTTCAGTTTCCAAGGGAATTTTCATTGTGGGGATGTCAGAGTGGCTGGGGCAGGAGCAGAGCTGGTCACATTGAGGTGACAAGCAGGAAGTTCAGACAGAACAAGAAGTCAGGTCAGGCTACAAAAGCTCCAGGCCCACCCCCGTGACCAATCTTTCCAGCAATGCTTCATCATCTTTACACATTCCACAACCTTCCTAAATAGCACCTCTAGCAGAGTCACGTGTTTAAACACATGAACCTATAGTGGGATTTTGTGTTTAAACCACAACACAAACTCACTGAACCTACCCATTTGTCAAGAACAACATTTAGCCAGCAAGTCCCTGGGGTCTACCTGTCTCTGTCTCCCCTGGGATAACACATGTGTGCCATGATGCCTGGCTTTTATGTGAGTGCCTGAGATCCAAATTCAGCTTCACGTGACTGAGCCATCTCCCCAGCCTTGTCTTGCCACTCTTACATTGACTAAGTGGTCCGGAACACATTGAGTAGGTGCTGTGGACAAGACAGAGCCTTGGGAACGTTGAGTGACATATATATAGGGTGGAAGCCAGTGCATTTAAAACTGGGGGTCACATGCAGGCTGACAGAAGAGGGAGGTCCTTGAACCACACCTCTGCAGACTGGAATCTCCTCCCACAGAGACCAGAAGCTCTGAGAATGGACCAGAGGCTGGTAACCTGAGAAAATGCCAGTAGACATATGGGGACTGAAGAAAGATGGGGTGGCCTTCTGCCTGTGGATAGGGACCCTGCAGGTGGGACTGGGCAGGGTGCATTGGCCAGGGAGGGCAGTCTTGTGGGCAACATTGCGGACTGAGGGCTTCCTGGTTGAGGACCTAACACGGCTGATGAGAGTTGCAAGTAGGGCGGGCATCTGGGCAGAATCATCAGGGTGGCCATGGCACCCTGTCAACCAGTCAAGAGAACACGCTCAGACTGGGTTCAGAAGCCCATAATGCCCTCAGCTGGAGGAGAAGCATAAAAAAAATACCTGTCATGTGTGAAACTTTCATTCAAGAGCTGGGCAAACACTAGGGAAAGGAAGCAGCCAAGGACAAATAGAAACTTCTGGAATGCAGCAAACATTTGTTGAATTCTCAACTGAAGGGAGAAAGTCAGCACAAACGACGAGACAGTATTGGGAAACATTTCCTGGGCAAAAGGCAAGCCTAAACCCATTGTTTCCCACACACAAGTAGGTAAATCCTTTGGTGACGACAGTGTGAACATGTTTGTCCCTGTGCTATGGATTGTCACCTGCCTGGCTTGATTTCTCTGAGCTCTGGGCTTGGCTTGGTAGTGGAACCCTTCAGATGCTCAGGAATCACAGAAGATATCAGCTCGCACTTGCAATACCTTTGGCTGAAAACCTCCCATCACTACCGGGGCTGATAAAACAGCTTTCTCAGTAAGAAAAGAATGCACCAAGGATGGTCTTAGGCATAAAGAGAAACACGGGGCAGTACAACCGAATTTGAAGGGCCTGTTCGTTTCTCTGCAAAGAAAACATTGATTTATGTAAAGAAGCCTTGCTGAGCATCCCTCACCTTGGGTTCAATTTCCACTCCTAGTGTTTCCTGTTCCTTGGTTGTGAGTCTGCTTCCATGAGCGGAGGCCATCACACCTGGCCACCTGAGACCTCCTTGGATACTTACCTAGGGGTCGCGGATTGGGTCAGTTCTTGTGGAAAATGTCTCAGAAATCCCCAGGCCGAATACCTTGTGATCTCCTCTGTGGTGAGAGGGAGGCTGAGGAGGAAAGAACACTTTCCCCGCATAATTTCATCTGTCAGGAGAGTCTTGCCGCTGACATTGGAAGACTGATTTAATTGATTTTAATCATACACCTGAGAGCGAGAAATTGAGCCCTCTGTCCTGAAAAATAATTCCAGGCTTCCCCGGAATATCTAATTTGCTGCTAATAGTTTTTTTTCTTGAAGTTTTGTTGTTAAGTTTGGGAAACAGATCAAGGGTGAATGTCAGAGGGTGCCAACTGCAGCTGGCTGCTCTTGCCATTCTTGGAGAGGACACGGCTGCCAGCAGTGGGAGGCTCCCTCCTGCACCTGCACCTGCAGTGTCTTCCACTCCGAGCCCTTCATCCTGCCAGGAGCTGGGGGACAGGTGCTGGAAGGGGCAGCCCTGCCTGGGCCTCTGTCCCTTCCTTCCAGTCAGTACTCCAAGGCTCATAGCCTTGTGATGTCATGCCTTTGACTGGGATCTCACCAATTCCTCTTCTAATGAAGACGTTCATTCCAAATGGGTCTTGCTTTCATCTCCTCAAAATTAATCCATGGTGAGGAAATGCCACTGCCCAGAAAGAGCTGTGGCTTGAAATGAGAGCACCCCACTGGAGAAGTTATGCTCGTTTTGCATGGCAAGGAGGAGTGCATTTTATGTCTGCTTCCCAGAAACCCTCTGTGACCTTCCAGTGCTATTATTAGCTATTATTCAAATGGGACCACTGTCAGCAAGAAAAAGTATGCTCATCTCCCAGAATATATGAACGCCGTCACAGCCTGGCAATTTGTGATGAGCAGAGATGGTCTGTGCCAACGTGGACCCCATGGGGGACAGGAGGTGCTTGCGATATACCCACGGATGTTAGCTAAGGGCTTGCCCTTCCACTGCAGTGCCATGTTTCCTTCCATGAAATGAGACATGTATCTCACGTTGTCGGGGTCATATTGTGGAGAATCCCATCACCAGCTTCACGTCCCACTAACTAAGCGTGCAGAAGAAACTCCGCCTACACCTCAGCACTTCAGTCTTTCTTGACCTGCATGTCACCATGTTTGTTGAGAATAAAATGGCAGTGAACCATCACAATGGCATTTGAAGAGTTAGAAGCTGGAAGAGTAGAGGCAACTTGTTGATGAAAACCAGGAGCCTCGCTACAGTGTGTGTACATGTGTAACCTAGGACTGCGAGAGACGTGTGTGCGTGTGTGTGTGTGTGTGTGTGTGTGTAACCTAGGACTGTGAGAGACATGGTGTGTGTGTGTGTGTGTGTGTGTGTGTGTTAACCTGGGACTCTGAGAGACATGGTGTATGCATGTGAAACCTGGGACTGTGTGTGTGTGTGTGTGTGTAATTTAGGACTGTGAGAGACATGGTGTGTGTGTGTAACCTGGGACTGTGTGTGTGTGTGTGTAATGTAGGACTTTGGGACTGTGTGTGACATGTGTGTGTGTGTATTTAACCTGGGACTCTGAGAGACATGGTGTATACATGTGAAACCTGGGACTCTGAGAGACATAGTGTGTGTGCGTGTGTAACCTGGGACTGTGAGAGACATAGTGTGTGTGAATGTATAATTTGGGACTGTGAGAGACATGGCATGTGTGCGTGTGTAACCTGGGACTGTGAGAGACATAGTGTGTGTGAATGTGTAATTTGGGACTGTGAGAGACATGGCATGTGTGCGTGTGTAACCTGGGACTGTGAGAGACATAGTGTGTGTGAATGTATAATTTGGGACTGTGAGAGACATGGCATGTGTGCGTGTGTAACCTGGGACTGTGAGAGACATAGTGTGTGTGAATGTGTAATTTGGGACTGTGAGAGACATGGCATGTGTGCGTGTGTAACCTGGGACTGTGAGAGACATAGTGTGTGTGAATGTGTAATTTGGGACTGTGAGAGACATGGCATGTGTGCGTGTGTAACCTGGGACTGTGAGAGACATAGTGTGTGTGAATGTATAATTTGGGACTGTGAGAGACATGGCCTGTGTGCGTGTGTAACCTGGGACTGTGAGAGACATAGTGTGTGTGAATGTGTAATTTGGGACTGTGAGAGACATGGCATGTGTGCGTGTGTAACTGGGACTGGGACTGTGTGTGAATGTATAATTTGGGACTGTGAGAGACATGGCATGTGTGCGTGTGTAACCTGGGACTGTGAGAGAAACATGGCCTGTGTGCGGTGTGCAATTCAGGACCCTGAAAGAGACATGGTGTGTGTGCGGTGTAAAACCTGGAACTGTGAGAGAGATGCGGTGTGTCTGTGGGTGTAACCTGTGACAGAGTTTTGTTAGACAAACAACGACATGAAAGCTGGCCTCAGTGACTCAGGCCCGCCGGACTGCCCGTTGTGCTCTGACAGTCTGTGCAGGTCTGGCCAGGCCTGGTGGGAAAGTAACAGCTTGGGTGGACTTTATGCTAATTGGCCCCGTGACCTGAGGAAAGTCACTGTTGTCATGCCTTGTTCTTCTTTTGAATTGGGTCTAGTGTGTGTCCTGCTGACTGCTGTGATGTCACGTGAGGACAACTCGGCTGGCATGCGCTAGCGTCTTTGGAAGGTGGGCATTTGGATTTTGTGGGAGGCTGTGGTGAGAATGGTGTTCTACCATTGCATATCCAAAGCCACCTGTGCAGGGGCGATATGCCCACCCTTAGCTCACCAGGACCAGAAATGGTGCCCAGGGTTTGGTGGTAGAGTGTCCCCTTTTCTGTCTCTTGGACTTGGCTGTCCCTGAGGGAACTGTCCTCTTCCTCCGAGCCTTGGGCTCTTCTTTTAAATGGGAGGGGCATCATCATTTTGCCCTCTCGAACCCTGGGAGAGATGAAACTTCTCCGGGCACCAGCCACACAGTGTGTGGGAATTACTGATGTCCCCTCAGACAACCCGAACACTGAGGAGCCTCTGCCTGGCATTTGAAGGGACCCCATCTCCCCGACCCGGAGCGATGCAGCACACATTTCAGATGAGTTCCCTCACCAAGGCTGCCATGTCTGCCTGTGTTTGATGTCTTGCCCTTGACCCTGGCTCCCACTGTGCTGGCTGACACCATGAGGACAATAGTGGTCACGTGGCAGCTGTAAAACTCTGAGGCAAGCCTAATGGTACTGCTGTCTGTGGGGATCAGCTGATGGCTGGAGCAGCCTAGAAGCTGTGACTCCATCTGGGGCTGACAGTAAAGTTGGATGTCAGAGTCCAGAGAAAGTACCAGCTGGTGGCTGAGCCTGTGGTTTCTAAGTGACCTACTGGACACTCAGGGCAGGGCACTGGCCACTCCCTGACACCTGCTTTCTCAGGCTGGAAGCTGACGAAGCTAAGAGGAGCTTGGAAATGCTGCCCTTTACAACGTCCTTGGCTCTCCAGGAGTGCCCGCAGCTGAATCCCTCACATCTGGACAAGCTTTAAAGTTTACAAAGTACTTTTATAAACACTGGCACATTGAACCTCCACTGGAATCTTTAAGCTCAATATTTAGTATGCTAACATGAGCATATTGGGTCTTGGAAAATTTAAATTCAGAGTAGAATTGAGTAAATTAAAAACATGAGGTCATTAATCTGCTTATTTAAGTATCCTTGTATATTACACAGGATTTTCTTTCCTTTTTTTTGAGACAGGATCTCATGTAGCCAGGCTGGCCTTAAACTCTATGTAGTCCAGGATGGCCTTGAACTCCTGACTCTCCTGCATGTACATCCTTCCCACACCCACCCAGTGCTTGACTGACAGGTGTGTGCCATTACCCCAAGCACCTGCAGTATATTCTTTGTAATTACTTTTAAACATCTCTGCCGAGAAGAGATGCATGTATACACACAGCATTTACTTTCCTCTAAGAGAACCACATTTCTCCTGCATTTTGCACTTGAAAAGTACCACTTGCAGTTCTTAAGATGGATTTGAGGACATGTGTTGTCAGAGCCAGCATACCATGGCTTCAAGTCTCTAATATTTTCAAAACTCTGGCCTACATAATAACATCCTGGCTGTTAATATGGGATTACCAGCAATGACACAGGTGGTCTCGTGTTGTGTCCCCATCGCCCTCTGTTTCTTGGCATCTCCCGAAACACATGGAAAAAGACAGTGGAGCTGGGGCAGTGGCCTCGTCTCTGTGGCTGGATTGGGCAACGCTGATCTGGCCTCCAAGGAGGGCTGAAACAGCCTTGTTCTGGAATCCAGGACAATGCAAAGTTGTCAACCTCTCAGGTTTGTTTTTTTAATTTTTTTTTTTTTGTTTATTTTATTTATTTATTTGAGAGCCACAGAGAGGAGAGAGAGAAAGAGAGAATGGGCGCACCAGGGCCTCCAGCCACTGCAGACGAACTCCAGATGCATACACCACCTTGTGCATCTGGCTTACGTGGGTACTGGGGAATCGAGCCTCGAACCAGGGTCCTTAGGCTTCATTGGCAAGCTCTTAACCACTAAGCCATCTCTCCAGCCCCCTCTCAGGTTTTTATTTTTCTTTAATCCCATGCTGAGCTGGCTTTTCTTTTTGTTTGTTTTGAGAAATATTCTTAAGGATGTATTATTTTTCTTTTCACAATGTTTTAGTTTTAAAATTTCTAAGTCCATAAAATTCAAACAACATAGTGAACATCTATCTGCCTCCACCTCGATTCGAGCAATATTAATATTGGTCTGCTTTTCTGTGTCTACACTGAGCCATTTGCAGCTGACTTTCAGGCCTGGGAGCTACACAGGCTTCACACAGGACCACAGAGCATGCATCACCGAGAAGCAGCGCCCTCCCCAGGCCCACGTTCTGCTACCACACCCAAGACAATTGGCAATCACCCCATAATGTAATCTAATTTCCTTCCCATGTTCAAATTTCCTAAATTACTTACCACAACAACTTCTCTTAAAGTCATCTTACCGAGGCATGATTGACGCATGAGAAGCTGTTCATATTTAATACACACAAGTCAGAGCGTGAGGAAAAGTGGACATCCATTGAGAGCCCGCTGTCTCCTCTTTCTCCTCTTCCCTTCTTCTTTTGCTTTCCTCCCCATCCCTTCTCTTTCCTTCCCTTTCTTTTTCCTGTTCTTTTCTTTTTCTCTTATCTGTTGTTCTTATATTTTTTTGCATGTGTGTGCAGTTTGTGTGGGTGCACTTGCACATGTGTGCATAGGTTCCTGCATGTGGAGGCCACGGGCAGACCCTGAGCTTCCTTCTCAGTCATATCTGCACTTCATTGTACCGAGGCAGGGGCTCTCACTCGAACCCAGAGCTCACTGATTCTGCTAGGCCAGCCAGCTTGGGGTTCCCCTGCCTCCTCCTCCTCCTAAGCGCTGGGATTACAGGCAGACTTCCAGTCCACTCAGCATTTACCTGGAGTCCAGTCCAGTCCAGTCCAGTCCTCATACAGATGTGACAAGTGCTTTAACCTCTGAACCATCTCCTAGCTTCAATAATTCTTCTTAAAAATCCTTCTCTCGGGCTGGAGGGATGGTAACTTAGCAGTTACGGCATTTGCCTGCAAAGCCAAAGGACCCAGATTTGAATCCTCAGGATCCACGTTAGCCAGATACATAAGGGAGCACATGTGTCTGGAGTTCGTTTGCAGTGGCTGGAGGCCCTGGTGCACCCATTCTCTCTCTGTTAAATAAATAAATAAATAAATAAATAAATAAATAAATTAATTAATTAAATATCCTTCTCTCAGGGAGGGGATATGATGGAGAGTGAACGTGTGAAGGGGAAAGTGGGGGAGGGGAGGGAAATATCATGGATTATTGTCTGTAAGTATAGATGTAGTCAATAAAAAATTTTAAAAATATCCTTCACTCCTATGAGAGTCGAAGGCCTTGTTCTACTTCCTCCTAGTTCACAGGTGATCTGTTTTAGAGATCATGTGAGAATTTCTTAGCAGATACAATGTAGTGAGCAAAAGTGTATGGAGTGTGTGAGCAAGGAGGCATAGGCCAGTCACTGCACGAGCTTCTGCTCCTTCTGTCTCGGCCGCAATCCTGCCAACAGCTGTGTCCACCCCCAACCCAGACCTCTGCTGCTCTGGATCATCCCTCCCCTCTTCTCTGTCCTCTTCATCATCATCCTTTTCCTTCTTCTCCCTCTCAACCTTTCTCTCTCTCTTTCTTCTCTCTCCTTCCTTCCCATTCATTCATTTTTGCTTTGACTCATAATAGATTGAAAGAAAATTATAGCCTGGCATGGGGGTGCATGCCTTTAATCCCAGCACTTGGGTGGCAGAGGTAGAAGGATCATTGTGAGTTCAAGGTCAGCCTGGGACTACAAAGTGAATTCCAGGTCAGCTTGGATAGAGAGGGACCCTACCTCAAAAAAAAAAAAAAAAAAAAAAAAAGAAATTCCACAACTGTTTGAGAGTCATACATACATTTTCTTTGCCTTGTATTGCGTTGTCTGAAGTGGAGGCAGTGTTATCTCTGTTTTCCTCAGTACATTTCTATTAGTATATGCTAATTTCAGAAAATCATGGGCTGTATTGTGACATTCTGATACATGAATATAATGTATTTTGATCATATTCACTCTATGACTTTCTCTTGTCTCCCATATTCATTTATCCATGCATTAATTTATTTTTGTGGTATTGGGGATGGAACCTGGGGTCCTCTGCACCCTCTGCCACTGAGCTCTGCAAGCCCCGAGAGGAGCACCATTCTCCCCATGTCTCTTTGCACAGGGCCTCTTGGCTTCCAGACTGAGATCTGGAGGATTCTTCTTTGCCCTGGCCTAGTGAGGGCACCTTCCCAGGGGAGTGTTCATCTTCGCTTCCCTTGCAAAGTCCTTGTTGAGCTGCGTGTGCATGCAATAGTGAGCAATTGTGTCACAACTGTAGGCTTATGTAGTCACCACCATGGTGATCATGTGGAAGGGTTCTAGACTCCTCTGTGTTAGTCCTTTGTGATCACCTCCTGATCTGTAACCTATGGCAAGTGTCAATCTTCCATGTCCATGGATCCACCTTTCTAGAACGTTCTACAAAGGGAACCCTCCAGATATAACTGAAGCATAATTCTCTTGAGATCTCGCCAAATTGTGTCATATGTCAACACTCCATTCCTTTTTACTGCTGAAGGATATTCTGTGTAGTACTGTGTGTTTAGCTGTTCCCCTGGTGAAGGGTTTCTGGGGCCACTTCCAATTTTGTGATCTTACAGCAAATCTTCACTTTTTGCATGGACCTCAGTCCCCATTTCTCTGGTAAAATAATGAGCAATGGAATTTCTGGGTTGTGTGGCAATTTCATGTTTAAAGAAGCTCTCCGACATGTTCTGAGTGTTGTGCCTTCTACCACTTAGAAGGTACAGGCCATCTCTGCTGCTCACCGGTACCAGCATTTGACGGCACCCTTCCTTGTGTACGTTAGCTGATCTGATATGGTATGGATGTTCTGGTGCATCACTGTCTTCATTTCCCACTGTCCAGAGATGCTAACCACAGAGATTTCAACTTCTCCAAATGACTGATTTGCTTTCAAATCAAGCGGCTCTCAGCTGGTCATCCCCCGCGCCCCTCCCCAGCCATCCCAGGACTCATAGGATGCTCTGTCTAAGGAACAAGCCAAGTGGAACATTCCTGGGGTCCCCCTTAGGAATGTAGAAACAGCCTTTCTCTGAGCAAGCCTTTTGGTGAGCCCTGTGAAGGAGGAACGTGCAAACTGGAAAGGCAACCAGGCACACAGTGTGTGCTCACCCTGAGCCTCAGCGAGCGGAGGGGCTGAGCTTGCATGTGAGGCAAATCCTGGGGTGACAATGCCTAGGAGCAGCGTCAGCTCAACAATCCTGGGAGCTCAGCCTCGCCCTGTTTCTCTCTCTCTCTCTCTCTCTCTCTCTCTCTCCATGTCCCAGTCACACACCCTTTCTTTCTACTCTTGGTACATGGCAAACATTTACAACCCAACTAAACCGCCACCAGATAAACCCTGTGTTTGCTCTTTGGACGATATTCAATAAATTATAGTGAGCTGCAAATGTCACGGGATTGGGAACTGTAAGCACTGTGCCTGTAAGTCTTTAAGCAAAGACTGGCAGCCGATGCAGTGGCAGGTAAGCCCCGAGGATAAGCTCCCTTTAATGTGGAGCAAGGAGGCTTTCACACGGATACCTCTGCATTAATTCGCCAGGAGGCAGGCTGGACCACAGTGCTGGTCCCAACAGTCTCTTCAGTGGGTCTGTCTCCTCCTCTGAAAGTGGTTGTGCTAAAACCTACTATCCACAAAAGCTTGAACTTAAATAACGACTGTGATTGTCCCGGAGATCAAACTGGGACCATTGAGTTCACTTCACTTGTGATTTTGGTGACCTGAACTGCCTTCAGCTTCTTTAATGTACATAGTGAGGACAAGAATTGATGGTGACCTGCCCCAAGCTCCCTTGAAATTCTATCAAAAAACCAAAATAAGGCCTTACTAAGGAAAGGGTGTGTTTATTTACCTTCTCTCTGCTGGAACAAATTATCTGACAAAAATCATCTTAAGGAGGAAGAGTTTATTTCAGCTTACAGTTCAGGCTTCGTCCACATCAAGGAAGGCCTGGCAGGCAGGAGCCTGAGGCAACTGGTCACATTTGGTCCTCAGCCAGCTCTCTCCTTCCTCCACAGTCTAGAGCCCAGAGCTGCTCACAGGTAAGTGGGTCTCCCCACCTCAGCTAACCTAACCAAAGTCCTCCCTCCCAGGCGATCCAGGCCTCTCCACTCACAGTTAAGGTAGTGAGGTGGGTCTCCCCACTGCACTTAACCTCATCAAGACAGTCCCTCCCAGGTGACCCAGGTTCATTGACAATGTCACAGCGATGATACTGCTCTCTCCTCTCAGTGTCCTCCTCATGGACGTCACTGAGTGCCCGTCTTCTCCAAGACCCTAACCCAGGTGTGGAAACCAAAAATTTGCTTTCCTTTTTATTTTGAATTTTCAATAGACTTTTTTTTTGGAGAGAGATACAGAGAGAGAGATGGAGAGAGAGAGAGGGAGAGGAAGACAGATAGAGATGGGTGTGCCAGCAGCCTCTCAGCTGCTGTGAACGAAATCCAAATGCATGTGCCACCATGTGGTCAAGTGTGGCATTGCATCCTTGCATCACTTTGCATCTGGCTAAACATCGGACCTGGAGATTGGAACCGCTGGAGATTGGAACCAGGTTCTTAGGCTTAGGAGGCAGGCGCCTTAACCACTAAGCCATCTCTCCAACCTTTTTTTTTTTTTTTTTTTTTTTTTTTTTTTGCTGAAACATAGGAAACAGTGTTCTCTTTCTTAAAAACACTGGGGTTCTTAGCCAAATGTCCAGTTCTTCCTAAGGATGGAAACTCCATTGCCAACCAGGAAACAGAGGCAATGTCTTAAGGTTCTCTTTTACCTTCTGCAGGAGAGAATGAGCCATCTTCACGACCTTCCCCCCGAGCTCCTGTCTTCCTGGATGTATTCAGCACTTGCTAAGTGCATAATTATAGTAGATGCTTATTGTTCCCAGACCCCCACCTCTTCTTCATCAATGGAGCCAAAAGTCCCTGACGAAGCTCCCCCCAGCCCCAGAGCAGTCAGAAGGAGGAAATGGTTAAGACAAAATAGAATTGCCCCTGGCAGTCGTTACCATATAGCTGACTGCCATGGAACCACGTAGCTAACCACCACATAGGCTTCTGTAAATGCCATTGAACCACACAGCTAACCACCATGTAGGCTTCTGTAAATGCCATGGAACCACGTAGCTAACCACCATGTAGGCTTCTGTAAATGCCATGGAACCATGTAGCTAACCACCACGTAGGCTTCTGTAAATGCCATGGAACCACGTAGCTAACCACCACGTAGGCTTCTGTAAATGCCATGGAACCACGTAGCTAACCACCACGTAGGCTTCTGTAAATGCCATGGAACCACACAGCTAACCACCACGTAGGCTTCTGAAAATGCCATGGAACCACGCAGCTAACCACCACGTAGGCTTCTGTAAATGCCATGGAACCACATAGCTAACCACCACATAGGCTTCTGTAAATTCCATGGAACCATGTAGCTAACCACCACGTATGCTTCTGTAAAGCCCCACTTGCTCGCTCTCCTCACCTTGCTGCTGTAGTGTCCACTCTGCTGCTGGAGTATAAAATAAAAGTGCAGGTCGAGCTTGGGGCTGGAGTTTCTTTGGGATTGATCCCAGCTTTGGTCCCCGGGTAAATAAACTCCTCTCTTCCACTCTCATTAGTGTTGGAATAATCATTCCAGAGAAGTTCCCACTACAGTATGATGTCAAACAAGCTGCTGACCACCTGAGCCCCAGCTGTCTCAGCCATGAGGAGTATGGGTGTTTTCCTCCGTGGGAGTTGATCGTGGCCTCACTACATTCATAGTCAACATGACAGGACTTTGGAAATGAAAACCACACACATATGATGGCATTGTCCTAACCCTGAACTTTAAGAACCCAACTTCCAAGAACAAGTGTCCAGTGGACATGTGGTTATGCTTTATCCCAGCCCTGAAGCTGGTCATCTCACCACCTCTGGAAAGGGAGGGAGCCTGGCTCCTCTAGTGAAGACAACCAGCAGAAAGATGATTTATCTCCACATTGCCAGTGTAAACACAGACAGGACTCACCCACTTGCGCTTCAAGAGGGAGCACTGTACAGCTGCCAGGACGGTCCAAGCTAGGGAGTAAGGTTTATGTAAAGTGGCAGGTCCTGACCTCTGTTCCGAGAGTGTGAGTCCAATGTTGGCCAACTGTCATCCTGGAATTTCATTGAGTTAAATTTACTGTCAGGAGCAGGTTGCTGGCTGCATTCCTCAGTGGATGGTTTTCATATGAGTGGGAAGAGAAGCCATTATCAGCCAATAGACATCCCAGTTAAAACATTTGGCACCTGGATGTGGATGTAGGGATTCAGAAGGTGGAGGCCACAGGCCAACTGAGTCACAATGTGGGCTCCAAATAGGGGCAAGTGGGAGAGGCCTGGGATGACAGCAGTAAGCATCCTGGAGGGGCCAGGAGCCTCCGGGAAAGCAGTGTTCATTCATTGAGCATTTGTGCAGGTTCTACCATGTGCCATGTGAAGTGCATGTGTCTACAGCAGTTCCCAGGTCTGACTGTTCATCACACACAGTGCTCTGTGTTCCAGCATACATGTCATATTGACTAGTTCTAGCTAGTTGAGTGCAAAGCTTGGTGTCAGTTGACTAATTTGGTTCCTGTCCTGCTGTCCTACTCTGTGGTTCTGGATACAGTTTTAGATGTCCAGTGGCCCTACTCTGTGGCTCTGGTGACAGCTTCTTCTGTTGGAATGCTCTCAAAGTAGCCAATCACTCAACAGATAATTTCAAACTTCATTATTTCCAAACTACCATTATGTGTTTCCCACATATTTTTTTAAATTATTTTATTTATTTTTTGGAGAGAGACAGACAGAGGGAGAAGGAGACAGAGAATGGGCGCGCCAGCAGTCTCAGCTGCTGCGAATGAAATCCAGATGTGTGCGCCCCCTTGTGGGCAAGTGCGGCATTGCGCCCTTGCGTCACTTTGCATCTGGCTAAATGTGGGACCTGGAGATTGGAACCGTTGGAGATTGGAACCAGCGTTCTTAGGCTTAGGAGGCAGGCGCCTTAACCACTAAGCCATCTCTCCAGCCCCTTATTTTTTTCTAAACAGGGCCTCATGTAGGCTAGGCTGGCCTCAAACTTGCTATTTACACAAACTTGCTATATGTGACATTGAACTCCTAATATAACTGCTTCCACCTCCAGAGTGCTGGCATCACAGGTATGGGCCACCTAGGCTGGTCTATGCCATGCTAGGTGTTGAACACAGAGCATTGTGCATGTAAGTAAAGAATTCTATCAACTGAGCTACATCCCAGCCCATGTTCCACATTTCAGTCCCAATTGAGGAGGGGCTGTCAGAGTGGGAAAGGCTGCTCAACCAGCCTTGGGGTCAGGACAAGCGCAAGGAGAAACCAACCAAAGGTGGCTGCCAACCACCGCCACTTTCCTGTGCCAGCCATTACCACCTCACCTTGCCAACTATCACCACTTCACTTATTCCTGGGCTCATCTGGTCACCTCAGCTAGAGAAATGTGATTGCAATGGGGGTTTAGTGGTGTCCCCTCCAAAAGAGAAACACTGGTGGCCATCTTTTGCTGCCACTGTGTGCTGCCAGGATGCCACAATTAATAAACCTTGTCTTTTGTTGTTTGCTTGTCCCCAGAAACGTTCTCTCCTGTGTTAGATGTCATTTGTATTCTGGTTTGTCACCTCCACAAAATTATATGTCAATTATTTTCTAAGAAATAGCCTAACTTTATACTTCTTTGGAGTTCTAGTGCTAGTTTACATTATTTTCATTTGTATATAAAAACTAGGAGAGGTCAAAGTCTAGCATAATCACAAGAAAATTTTAAGTAATTGTAACTTTATAAGAAAAAAAAATCACATGCCATGAGGCTGAGACCACCCCGGTGGGTGTGATATTTTAAGACCCCATTAGCATGACAGAGTTGAAATGAAGTGTATGGTAACTGCTCAACAAACACCAAGAAATGATGTCAGCAACCCAAATTGACTGGAACCTAAAATGTTTTAATTCATATATTGTAACCAGTGGAGAGGCAATCTTTTAAAAGTTATTTTTATTTTTATTTATTTTTTTGAGAGAGAGAGAGAGAACGGGCACACCAGGGCCTGTAGCCACCACAAATGAGCTCCACACACATGTGCCACCTTGTGTATCTGGCTTACATGGGTCCTGGGGAACTGAACCTGGGTCCTTTGGCTTCGTAGGTAAGTGCCATAACTACTAAGACATCTCTCCAACCCAAAGTCCTTAATTATTAATGAATCATTTGTGCCCTGAATTACACATCAAAATGCTATTTTTAAACACTGCCATATAAATATTTTGAAATAAAAACAGGCATAACATAACATAATTCTGAGCTGACAGAGCTCAGAATTCCAACTACCTGAGACATGTCTGTCTGAAATTTTTGAACCATTAATTAATGATTTGTATCCAATATGCCCTGTAGACCTGGATTCCCATAGCCATGCAGGTGGCAATCCAGTGTGTAATTTAGCAAAATTCATCATTTAAAGGGTGACATGATGGTCACTTGCACATTGCAGTCACAGATTTATTCTCCATTTGTGGTTAAAGACAGCTTCTGTTTCACCGTTGGCTCTTAGACTCTTGCAAAGCCAGAGTCTGTTTATTCCACAAGCTTCATAGGACAGATAAATTCTGTGGACACCAGCCATTATTCAGCTGTCCCTGCGGTGCTTAGCTTGGGATATGGTGCCCTGTCCCTCATTGTCCACATGCTCATCGTACAGGACAAGTCACAAATGTCCTGCATCCTGCAACCTGGTCCAGCCCTTGGAGAACTGCAGCTGTGGGGGCTGTTCACGTGCTACCCGTGGCCCATGGGTGCATCTTTTGTGCCTGTTGTATCTGCGCTTGCTTGACCTTCATTAGCAGCAGGGCCCAAAGCTCAGAAACAGAAAAACATCCTGGTCCTCAGAGGTTAGCTTTCACTAGACTTTTCTCCCCCAAGCTTTAAAATTAAACAAAAGATGAAAATTTAGAGCAGGTAATTCAGCATCTTGAGTGGGCCTCCGACCTGTCTCCTCTCCCACACTCTAATGGAAAGATTGGATCGAGGGCTTTGGAGCCTGAAAGTGCGCATGCTTGGCAGCCTGTCCAAAGCCCACCCCCAATCAGCCACAGGGACAGCAACCACTCTTTGGGACAGGATGGCAGCTCTGGGCACGATGTGGGAGAGGGCGCTGCCAGCCTTCTTTGCAATTCAGATGGTACTGTTCTCCTGGGCTGGCTTACCATCTGCCAGGCATACAGACATTTCTCTGTTTGGTCATTAATTAATGTCCTAACCACAAAGCCACACCAAACGTGCAAAACAGGTCCTTCTGAGGTGCTAGTTAGCCAAGTCCCCAAGCTGCCTTTCTTTCAAAGTATAGGACTTTTTCCTACTTAAAAAGTCCATTTGAATTCTTTAAAACAAATTCATATGTCATAAAATTATTTTTTTTCCTAATGGATCTGAGGTTAGTCACATGAATATTAACTAAGTGTTCACTTAATTGTCAATGTTTTCCCTGAAAACTACATGAAAGTGAAGCAATCCAGGCTGTTTATTCCTTTGGGAATCAGCCAATCATGGCTCATGGAATGCCCTCTGACTGTCACTCCTTGTTTTTCTTGACCCTGACTACTGCCTGGCACAGTCAAGGGGGCATCCCCAACTTGATCATATTCCCTAAACACTTGGATAAGCATGGACCAGTGAGCCTATCTCTCAGTGAGACCTTGAGTGCATCTCTGAGGGTCTTTCTATTTGAGCCTCTTTATCTCTGAAATAGGCTTTGGGGCAAGAGGCCACCAGCCACAGCCTTTGTCCAGCTGGAAACCATCAAGTGAGGGATCACAGTGGAGAAGGTGGTGGGTGGAGCTTGTATGATAAGAATCCACAGAATAAAGGGAGAGGCGTCATGCTGTGGCCCCTGGAGAGAGCAAGGCTGCAGGCAGTCTGGAAACCATGCCATGCTGGCCTCTGTAGATGAATCACCTACAAGATAAGATGACTTGGCTATGCAGGTGGTGTTGGGCAGCCATGCAGCATGAAGAATTTGATACTTCATCCTTAGGCGAGAGCAGGAGCTCATGGTTTTCTCATTCTACTTGGAAAGTTTCCCAGGAAACCACCCAGAGAAACTTTTTGGAGAATTTGCCAGAAAAGAAAAAAATAAAATGGGACATCCACAGTTGATCTCACTTGACTTAAAACTCTTGTGCTCTTGGGACTTGATGCATCACGTCCAAGAGTGTTAAGTAGGAGTCGAGAGGCCAAGTCTCCTTCCATTTCTTGGATCTGGAAAAACTAGAAAATTGGGCCAAGTTTTGTGAATGTGAACCCATTTCGGCTTTAGTTTCCAAACAGCCGTCTCAATTGTCCTAGAAGCTGGCCTCCAATTCAGAAAGGTCACCCTCACCAGGATTTGGAGTGAAGAAGTAAAAGAAGAGATCAAAGGTGTCTTGAAAAGTCCTGAGTCCTAGCATTCCACACCCAGTGTGGCAGACAGATTCAGGTTCGCTGAGATGAACTTCCAGACCAGGCAGTTATGGAGGAAGAGATATTTATTAAAGCTTACAAATCCAGGGGAAAGTTCCATAATGGCAGAAGAAGCTGGCCTACCTTCACAGGACCAGACACAGAGAGCAAAGCCACAGCCAAAGGCCTCACAGCACACTTCAGGAACTCCAGCTAGGCACACTTTGCATATCTTTAGATTGAAATCTCAAACCCACCACCACACCTTAAGATCTGCCCAGTGACATTGCCTCCAGCCAGGTGGCTGCAGATGCAAACTACAAAGTAATAAAACACTGAAAATATTGGGAGACATCTATTCAAACTACCACACCCAGTGATCTATTTATTACCTTGGGATTGTGGGAAGATGCCTGGTCCACCTCGCCTCCAGAGAGGACCATTGTCCCTGACCCATGCCCTGTGTCCCACAAGTGTCTGCACCTTAGTGGTGGAGGGGGGTGCATAGTTCTTAAGCAGAGACCCCCTGTGACAGGACTCGTGCAATGGAAGGTGTGATAGCCAGGGAGCATCGATACTCAGAGGGCAGCTGGAGGTGGTGAGGCTAGGCCACCTTCCAGTACTAACTACAGACTTGTATTTGAGGATCTCTTTGGAGTGACATGAGCTTGAAGCCGTTCAGACTCAGTGGAGATGTGGGCTCAGATGCTGGGGTCAGGCTCAAGGGACAGTAAGCCTGATGTTAGTTATCAGATACTCACTAGATGATAGAAAGTCTCCTTCTTCATTGTTCCCCTCACATCTTTTCATCAGAGCCTCAGCCTCCCTCATGTCACTCCATCACCTTACAGTCCTGGTCAAATATTGGTCTGGGTAGACTCAACAAGTAGGTAGGTACTTCAGCTGCCCTCCAGCTGCAGTTCCTGCTGGGCTGAACCCCCTGGTCCTTTCTGGTAAGGGCCAGCTCTGTCCCACCTCTGGCCTCCACTCTTGCCCTCCTGCACACATCCTGGGGAGTGGTAAGGATTCTCACTACCTGTTGAGAACGGGCTGACATGTGCTGCGCTGTGGAACAGCCATCCCTCTAAATGTTCTGAGCAAGAACACCTGTATTCCCCCTTTTGGGAAATTTTGTGCTCTAGGCAGCACTTTCTGTGGGATGTCACCCTCAATCTGTGTGCACCCAACCCCCACCACCTCTAAGCTGCCAGGCAGGTGACAAGGAGCTATAGCATTTCCCTAGACTTGGGGAATTAAAACTGTCACATCTACAAACAACATCCTCCACCCCACCCTCAAGTAAATCCTAAAACAAACCACGGTCATAGCTTCTTCTGGCCTTTGACCTTTGCGGGGGCGAACCTTGGGGAGAAACATCTATCGTTCAAGGCTTAAATCTATCAGAACACCTTCTTGATTGATAAACATGCCAGGTTTATATTGTGATTAGTGCATACAATTTTCTGTCACTGTTAATTTATTTGAAAGTCTTAACCTGGCAGAGTATGACACCAGCAGTATTTTATAATGAGACCTGTGAAAATAAATCAACCTCTCCAAAGAGTACAAAGAAAGCGCCACCCAGTCATTCAGCACACTGACGCCACAGAGCCACGGGGTTGGCTCAGCAGGGTGACATCCCCAGGATCCAGGCTCCGCACGAGCTGAGCCACAGGCCTGATGTGGGCCCACGCAGGTCTTCTATCTCATGATGTCCAAGTGCTTGAATGTGGAGGGCGAGCGTCCTCAGAAAGGTTCCATCTCTGGTCTGCAGTAGCATCTGGAAGCCCAGAGCAGGCTGGACGTGACCAGCACCTGTACATGGACCCTAATGATGGGAAGAAGCATTCCAATTTCATTTGACTTCACATAGGCAGAGGGGACCAAGCAAGTGCTGTAGAGAAGAATGTCCCAAAGAGAGAGACTTCAGGAAAACTGGCAGGAAATCTAAATGGAACAGACCCTCACCACATGCTCTGTCCCCTCCTCTCTTCCCAAGGAAGACCCTGGCTCCAGCATACCCAGTCTCTAAAGAAGCCCAGCTCCATTAGGACACTCGTCAATGGTTGGGGATATCCAAGACAATATTGAAACATTCCCAAATGAACTTTGCATAGAGACATTTTCATTCGCTGCCTCCCACCTCATGCATATTAACAAATGGTATGCGCGGCCTCATTTAATTCACTGACTTTACATTCGGATCACTTTCTCTTTTACAGCTATTTTTACCGGGCTTCATTAATCTTTGTTGAATACAATGGCATACATCTTTAATGCGGCCGCTGTCAAGTCATATTTCAGCAAGAGCTGCAAACTGAATGACAGCAAGCAATATTAATAAATTTAACATAGACTATATCAATTTTTAACAGAATGAATGTGGAAAGCTAAATGTATTATTTTTCGTTTAAATCATAGGGTTTATCACCAGTTAAGTAGCACCGATTTTGGGAAACTTGTGACGTGGCATACAAATAGATTTACATCTCATTAATAAGTAAATTAGGCAAATGCCTTTCAAGTTCAGACAAGTACATAAGTGTAATCTCCATATTAAAGCAGTAGTCTTTGATAAACCACAGAGGGATTGTGACAGCCAGGATGTGACATGTCGCCGGAGCTGGAGCTGGTATGCGGACCCACCTTTAATTACACTCCTTCATTACTAAAGAGTTAAGTGTCTCTTCAGTTAAGATTCCATAAATGAGCAGCATGCCAGCACCTCCCAAATCATTTTTGTAAGAATCATGAAAAGGTGGAAACAATTATGAACAAAAACGAATCATCGCCTGCTCTTCTTCCTTTCCTACCCCACAATAACATGAAAATATTCGGGCTGGTTCCCTTTAAATCTCCAAGAGAAATTATCCTGTAAGGATGCTATTTTGTTGAAGAAAGACAAGAGAGAGAAAATAGAAGGGGAGACCTCTTATATATACATACATATATATACATATTACATATATATATATGCATATTACATATATATATTTAAATTTCTATTCATAAATCCCCACAGAGATAATTTGCTGTAAAATATAAACCCAGTGAGAACTTGCCTGTCTGTGTTAAATAAAAAAGTTACGGTTGGCAGGAGGCATGTTTTGCAGTAGCTTTAGCGATTATAGGAAATTACATGCAAAGCCAGAGTTCTGATCCTAAGTTAATTTATAATTGGAAAAAACTTATTAATTAGCTATGTCGCTCTAATTAAGAATTAGAAAACTATGCATTAGGAAGTCAGTAGCCAACTGACAAGAGTTTTAGAAAGCCCAGCAGAGACGGCAGCTCACCCTGGGCAGGACCTCTAGCCACTTCTTGGAATCACGAAGGCACACACCAGAGTGTACCTGCCCCAGGTAGTTGATGATGGTGCAAAAGGCATGAGTGGAAAAGAGCCAGCCAGGCCACAGCTGGGAGCGGAATCATGGCGTCCTCTTGGGCCCAGCCACAGGCACTGTGGGCACCCTTCCTTGTAAGACCCGAAGCTTCTAGAACTACACAGAGCCCCCAAGTCTTGCCACTGTCTTTGCCTGCTTCTATTTCTGTTCCACTGGGCTTGCTTTCCCTTGTTTCTGGTCTCTCCTGCACAAGGGCACATAAGAAAAGATTAGAGAGACTGATGTGCATATAAAGGTCAGAAGTCAAAGAAAAGTTCAGCTCTTTCCTCGAGGATCTCCCCAGTACTCACCTTTTCCCTTGGATTGTGTCTCTTCCATGGCAAAATCCAGAGCTATGATTTTTTTTTTTTTTTAATTTTTGGTCCACCCAGAGCTTTTCATGACTCTGAGGCTAATTTTCAGTGAGCAGGTCTGCTTTCCATTAGGACTGAACAGAAGCTCCAGGGCCCTCTGAAAGAATTCACTTTTCTTATTTTGAGCACCAAAAGAAGAAAAAAGTTCCGCCCAGATAGTGATGCTTTTTTTTTTTTTTTTTAAACAACAACAACCACCACCCACGCCTCTAACCATTCTCTTCTAAAGACTGCCAAAATACAACATTGCTGCTCCGGCTTATGAGGTTAGTGGTCCTTGTCTGCTCCCAGGCCATTATCCGTCTTAAATTAGAGACAAAATGGTGTTTGGGTAAGTCAAATGGGAAGTGCTCTTTCTCGAAAACAAAGGCTCTGTTCTGCCCCTAGTCATCAGCTTTGGCAGGTAAAAGAACAAGGTGAAGAGGGCCTCTAAAGGTAACGGGGGTGTGGCCTGTCATCAAACTCCAGAGGAAGGTGGAGACAGTACACAGCTGCCACCCAGCAACCAAGATTTCAAGAGAATTTGAGAGGTCACCCGACAAGCCCATGTTCATAACTCAGTGCAGGATATTATGTTTGAATGTTTGGCCTCATAGACTCTGTCATTTTTGATTAAACTTGCTACTTGAGCCCCTCGTAGGCAGAGTCCTGCTAGAGGGGAGCTTGTCACTGCGGGAAGACTCGAGTCCATCCCTACTAGCTGTGCAGGGCAGTTTGAGCTCTGGTGGTTTGTGCTTCCTGGTGGTGCTGGCTGTTGGTGGTGTCTCTCTGCTTGGGTCTATGAATGGGAGCCAGCTTCTTCCATCCTACATGGTATTCCCCTGGACTCTGTAACCCTGAAATAAACACATTCTTCCCATAAGCTGTGTCTGGTTGGATATTTGTCCCAGCAACAAGGAGCTGAGTGCAACAGATGCATTTGTGGATTTGCTACAAGTTGCAGTGGCGGTCACCCCATTCACAGGATCTGAGCTTCCACAGGGTAGAAGTGTAGGACAGTGACAGTGAGGTGTGAGCCTGGCTGAGGTTCAACCAGTGTGATGGCAGTCTCCAGAACCTTCAGGCTCTCTAAGTCAACCCATGTGAAGAGTTTGGAGGGAGGTGATCGTAGCAGGTGGGCAGACTGAGGAGATCGCAGCAGGTGGGCAGACAGGGAGGCGATCGCAGCAGGTGGGCAGACAGGGAGGTGGGCAGACATGTACTCAGCTGGCAGGAGGACACACAAGTGCTCCAGGACATGACTTGTATTCAACCACCAGAAGACAAGTTCTCTGCTTCCGTGTGTCCTTCCTGACACCCATCCTGAAGTCTGGCCCCTTCTCTGGTAGCCTAGATCCTATTCCAAGCCACATACTCCCTCCTGCTTGCTGAGTGTGAAATCCTTCTGTTGGGTTCAGTTCAATGTCAAGTCCATGGCCAAGCTTGCCTCTACCACCTTGCAAGGCAGGATCCACCCCTGACCCTGAGACCCCACCTTGTATGAGCCAGGGAGAACTTGACTTTGGTTTTACTTTCCCAGTGCCTATGTGACACAAGGAAGGTGTGTGTGTGTGTGTGTGTGTGTGTGTGTGTGTGTGGGTGGATGAGGGCAGGAGAGAGGCAATGGAACTGAGTAGCTAGTGGGGAGAAGCTGATATAAAGTGTGGAGGAGTCCTCAGTATGCACATATCCCTCAGTGTTAGATCAGAGTCAGGACTGAACCAACTAGAGAAATGTGGAGAGAGAGAGAGAGAGAGAGAGAGAGAGAGTACATGACTTCAATAGCAGGCTGTTCTTTATTGGAGAGCAAGCGGTGAACAGTGAAGGACAGCCAGCCCCATTCTGTGGGTTTGAGGCTGCCACACTTAGACACAGCTGAGCTGGATATTTATTTATTTATTTATTTATTTATTTATTTATTTATATTTATCTTACTTATTTATTTGTAAGCAGAGAGAGAGAGAAGAGAGACAGACAGAGAAAGAATGGGCACGCCAGGGCCTCTAGCCACTGCCAACAAACTCCAGATGTATGTGCCCCCTGTGCATCTGGCTTACATGTGTCCTGGGGAATTGAACCTGGGTCCTTTGGCTTCGCAGGCAAACACATTAACTGCTAAGCCATCTCTCCAGCCACTGAGCTGTATATTTAAAGGGAAGGGACAAGCAGAGCAGAGAATGGGGAAGGGAGAGGGAAAGGGATGTACCAGGACCACTTCCTTTGCTGACTTGTCTTCCCAGGTTGATGAATTCTTTGGTAGTAGCCTATTGGTGTGGTTCTTGCACAGTAGGTGACCTTATCAGGCTGTGGTTGGGGAGTTATTTACAACCCTAAAGCATTTTCTCTGTGCTAAAGCCTGTCCTAGGGCCAGTATGTCCCAGCAATTTCTGTGACTCTAATGATTGTTGGGACCCTAGACTTATTAACCCTTTCACTCAGGATCAACTGTTTCCCATCCACACCTGCCATTGAGATCTGAGAGGCTCCCTGCATGCGATATCAGTGTAGACAAAGCTTCAGCATACTTTGGAGACATGGACTGGGTTCAATTGTCTTCTTTTGTTTTGACAGCTTCCTCCATAACTGTGTCTGGTCTGGAGGTTCATACCAGTGACTAAAGCTGACTGCTACAGAATCGGTACCAAGATGCAGGGAGTGCTACGATGAATCTGAGCATATGAATTTTGGTCTTTTGGGTCTTGTATGCTGGAGGAATGGTAAATTTAGTGCTTGCAACTGAAGATTTCTTACAGAGCAGTAAGCCAAGTATTATGGACTATTCTGATGGAAGTTTGAAGCAGCTAAGTGCAGAGAGAACTGTATTTGGAGGCTTGGCTTATGAACTTTCTAAGGGGAAGGAAAGACTGCAGGAAACTTTGTTGGAACTGGGCTCCTGGCATAAGAGCTGGCTACGTTCTGCTGCCCAGGCCCCGAGAGTTGGATCACAGTTAAATTTGTAATGAACGTGCTCGGTTAAAAGTGTGGGACTGAGGGATTTAATAATTTAGGTTGGAAAAATTTGAGCAAGTTTAAAATTTACTGGCAGAGAGCCTGGTTTTAAGTTACTAAGTTGCTATTGTCAAACATATTAGAAATCTTAAGAAAAATGGCCCAACTGCAGGGTGCAGTGGTGCACACCTTGAATCCCAGCACTGGACTAGAGTGAAACCCTACCTTGAAAAACAAACAAACAAAAAAACAAAAAATAAATAAGTAAAAGAAAGAAAGATGGCCCAACTACTTTGAATTGAAACAATGGAAAGAGTGGCCAAGGAAAGACCATGAGAGACATTCAAACTCTTTTGGAAAACAGTTGACTGAAAAAGGAACCTGCTTTTCAAGGTTACAATTTGTTTCATCCTGAATTGGCTGTGTTCTGCACACTTGGTTTTGGAAGCATGAAAAATGCATGGAGCAGTCATGAAGTGACATGGTTTCAGGAGCTGCTGCTGAGATACAGCATATAGGCAGGGTGTGCTGACCCTCCCCGAGAGGCTGAAAAAGCCACTGGAAGATGGACCATGGTTTGCATGGAGACCCAGAGATTGGATATACCAGGACCGTGTAATGGCCACTGGAAGATGAGCCTTGGTTTGCATGGAGACCCAAAGATTGGATATACCAGGACTGTGTAATGGCTACCATGGAGCATACTATTGGCCTGGGATGGAAGTTTTCCATGGCTATTCAGCCAGCTGGAGGGGAGGAACTGAAAAATCCAGAGACTCCTCACTGGCCACTGGTTATGATATTGGACTTGAACTGCAGAGCGTTTGATGTTTGCTTGATGGTTACTGAGTTTGCATTGTTCTAGTCTGTCCTTGTTCTGCCTTATAGTATTTGGAAATGTTTACTCTGTGCCTTTATATGTTGAAAGTATATAACTTGTTTGATTTTACAGGACTCGGAGCTGAAAGACAAACTTAATCTCAGATGAGACTTAGGTCTTCAGAACTATCTTAAGTTGGTAAAGACCGTGGAGACCTTGGATTTGACAACATACAATATGAGATGGTTATGAATCTGTTGGGCGCCAGGAGCAGTATGTGGTAGTTTAAATGGATGGCCCCAGTATATTCACAATTTTATTATAATTTGTAATTTAGACTTGCAGCCATCTGGTTAGAGGAGGTGTCATTGTGGGTAGATCCAAGGTTCCAGCCCTAAGGTATGGGACTGGATTTGGAATTCTATCTAAAGATATGCAAAGTGCCTGAGCTTTGCCTGGAGTTCCCAAGTGCGCTTGCTGGCTTATTGGTGGTGGCTTTTCTTTCTCTCTGCCTGGACCTGTGAAGGCAGGCCAGCTTCTTCTGTCATTAAATCCTTCCTCCATAACTGTGCCTGTCTGAAAGCTCATCCCAATACATGTGGGGCTATCTATTACACTGTTCAGCCAGGACCTCCACTCGATTTATGACACCTTCAGCTCCCTGGGCTGGCCAAGACGACCACATTCTGAGTTGCTTGGCCTCTGAGGAAGAGATGGCAGAGGATAGACAAGATCTCTTTGCCTAGGTAGACATTTTCTAGGCAACCACAAAGCTCACTTATTGCACTACTGGTGTTTTCTCCATCAAACATAGTTTATTTTAGTTGATTTCGTTGCCACTTTTCTCTTCTTCCCTCCTAGTTATACCCTCCTTTCACCCATTAGTCTCCTGACTGCTTTTCTGTCCATTATCCCCCACCCACTTTCCCAATACCTCTTGTTTCCCTCTTGTGTCTTCTATCTAGTTTCATGGTCTATACTTGTGGTAGTTTGAATGGATATCCCCCGATGGATTCAGGAGTTTATGAAAGCTTCTAACTTAGAAGTCCAGCTGCCTGGCTGGAGGAGGTGTCACTGTGGCTAGCCCTCAGGTGTTCCAGGGATCGGGTCTGAATTCCAGACCATGGTCTGCAGAGAGCAGTCTGAGCTCCGCCTGGGACCCTGCTGTTTGGCTGCTGGTTTTACTCTTGCTTTTGGTAGTGGGTTTTTTTCTTTTTCTTTTTGCCATCGTGGAACTTCCCCTGGATATGTAAGCTTCAATAAGTCCCTTCCTCCCATAAACTGTGCCTGGCTTGGAAGTTTATTCCAGCAAGGTGACTCTGACTATGACAATCCCCACACTCACACCCTCTTATTTGCATGTGCACAGATATTAAAAGTTAGGATGCACATATGAGGACAGGGGATTGATTTCTTCTTTGTTTTGTCTTTGTGTGTCTGGGTCACTTGATTTAATATAATATTTTCCAGATCCCTCTATTTTCCTGTAAACTTTATAATTTCATTATTCTTAGCATTGTGTTAACCCAGGGCAGTAAGATGGGACATGGAAAGGTACAAACACTGGCACAAGAGTGGGCAGGTCTCATTGTTTGGCAAAAACAATGTAGGTTTATTTGGAGAACTTAAAAGAATTTTGGAGTATCACTCTAGAGATATAAGATTTCTATGACATATATGGTATGATACAAATAAAAATAAATTGCTTTCTTATGTGCCCATGACAATCATTTTGATAATAAAATGGATATAGGATTCAATTGACAATTGCAAAACCATTCCATAAAATACCTATGAAGAGTTGCCAAGAAATCCAAAGGAAAAGGTATATGAAGAAACAATAAAAATCTAATAAGGGACATAAAAGAAGATTTGAGTAAGTGGAGAGGCACACCATGTTTCCAGGAAGACTCAATATTATAAAAATGACAAGACTGCCCAAATTATCTTTTATGTTAAACCTTATTCTAATAAAATTCCAGCTGTGTGTGTGTCTGTGTGTGTACGTATGTATGGGCACACACATGTGCATGCATGTGCATGTGCATAAGGAAGAGAGGAGAGAGAGAGCTACGTTAGAATGAGGTGCAATAAATTCTGTGTTCAATGTGAAATGTAAACAAAGCGGCCATAATACTTCTGAGCAAATGGTGTGAGTGATGAGGAAGAAGTGACTCCATCGGGGACGCAGAAAACAAGAGAGAGACTGAAAACAGTGAAGCAATTGTGCGAATACAGTTGATCAAGGGGCGGGAAGCAGTTCCCAAAGCCTGAGCTCACGTGCTTGGCATTTCCTTCCGCCCTGGAACGCGGGTCTTCACTCCAGGTGAAGGAAGGCCACACTGTGTACCGGCCTGGGAGGATAGGCCTAGGCAGGCATTTGCCAGGGCGGTGGTGGCCACTGTTGGACAGCACAAAGACTCAAGAGCAACCTTCCCAGGGTCAATGGGCCCCAAGCAGAGGCTGCCTTTCACATACTGCTCAGTCCACAGCTGTGAGAGCTTTTTGCCTTGTAGAATGGTACCATGGAGTCCTGAGAGGGACACTTTGCGTGTCTGTATTGCTTGAATATACTTTGGTTTGTGATGACAGTTTTTTTGTTGTGCACCATCCTGGCTAAGGCCAGCTGGAATGCTTCATCTATTTTAATGACAGAGAATTCTCAAAGGGAAATCACTGATGACCAGAACCTCCCTCCGTACAATGCACCTAGGGAACTCTCCTATGGGTGCACTTTAGAAAAAAAAAAAGAAAAGAAATAAAAATAGCAGGACAAGGCGGGGCATGCCTTTAATCCCAGCACTCAGGAGGCAGAGGTAGGAGGATCACTGTGATTTCAAGGCCACTGTGAGACTACATAATAAATTCCAGGTCAGCCTAGGCTACAGTGAGACTCTACCTCACACAACCAAACAATAAAATATCAAAATAACTTCTGCATAAACAAACCTATTGGCATTGTTCTCCTGGTTAGAACAGTACAGTTTCCATGCTGCAGTGTCTCTTTTGCTGTCTGCTGATTAGATCATAATAGCTCAGAGTTTCCATTTCAACTATGCACACTTCCCTGTCTGGGAAACACTGTGCAATTACAAATATCTATCTTATGGATTTAATAAAACTGTGCTGATTATCACTGAGAAATCTTGTGCTAACTTTTTTTTCCTCCTGAGAAAGGGTGTAGTTTTCTTTTCTTCATAAGAATAATCTATGGGCCCAAACCACCCTACACCCAATACCCCAGGTAAGCCCAGAGTCTGAGCACAAACTCTGAAGCCCCTAATAAAGTAGAAGAAATCAATGGTCTTGGGGAAGAAGAAGGACTTCTAAGATGAAATCAAAGGCCAGCATTGTACAAATTAATGAACACAGATTTAGCTAGTGCGGCTCACACATCTGGGGTTCATTTGCAGTGGTAAAAAGGCCCTGGCATGCCCATTCATTCTCTCTCTCCTTTCCTCTCTCTCTCTCTCTCTCTCTCTCTCTCTCTTTCTCTCTGCTCGCAAGTAAGTAAAGAATAAGTAAAACATTTTTTAAAAAATATATTTTAATTTTATTTATTTATTTGAGAGAGAGAGAGAAAGAGGGAGAGAGAGAGAGAGACAGAATGGGCCTCCAGCCACTGCAAACGAACTCCAGATGCATGCGCCCCGTTGTGCATCTGGCTTACGTGGGTCCTGGGGAATGGAACTGGAATCCTTTGGCTTTGCAGGCAAACACCTTAACCAATAATCCATCTCTCCAGCCTAGTAAAGCATTTTTAAAATAAGATTTCCTCCCATCAAATAGCCAGTGAGGCTAGTGGTCAATTTCTACCGGCCATGCCCAATAGTCTTTTTCCTGCCCTTTCCAGTCACGTATAGACAAGAGCCCAAAGCAGGGGCCAGTGACCTTAGACAGAAATCCTTGCTTCAAATCCAGAGGAGGGTAATAAGATATTTCAGTGTACACACGGTCAAGGAGAAAGCAGGAGATGGGAAGATGACTCACTCATCATCTTAAAATAAACCGTCAGTTGTGATGTCCTGTATGACTACAAGGATAAGAAATGAATAAAAACAAATAAACATAAATTATACAAAAATAAAATAATGGGATACATAGCACTGAATGTGACATGCGATAATGAGTAACCTAAACTCAGAGAAACTGGAAGAAATTTTGTGAAGAAAACCACTGAAAAAGTCATGAAAATTTTAATATTGTGCATCTTTTTAACTTTTGCTTTCATATACCATTATAAGGAAATTAATGGAAGATAATATTAAGACAGACTTTCTCAGTTGTTTGCAAAAGGAAAATATTTTAAAACACTAAAACTTTGGAAAGGAGAGAACGGGTTTGTTCAATTGTTAAGCAATCATAAAATACCATGTAACCACAAAAATGATGTAGATTTAAAACACACGCAAACACAGCACTCAAACACTGCAATTGCCTGCATCAAAAATGTGCTGTGGTGGGGGGTGGTGGTGCACACCTTTAATCCTAGCACTTGGGAACCAGAGGTAGGAGGATAGCCATGAGTTCAAGGCCACCCTGAGACTACATAGTTAATTCCAGGTCAGCCTAGACCAGAGTGAAACCCTACCTCGAAAAACAAACAAAAAAAAAAGTGCCGTGCATTTTGTCATAACTGAATGGCTTTGTAAAGGGGGCATATTGCCTTATAATCAGAAAAATCAAAAAGCAATCTTAAAAGAAGACTTGTTCCAATGAAGATGGCATGCCATTCTCAGAACGAGTGGCACTCAACACATCTGGAAGAAGATTCTAGAAACTAGGCAGTTATGAGGCAGGTATGGCCAGCATCATACATACAGACTGCTATGCAAAGGATATGGAGAGGAGAAGGGGGGTGCCCAGCTCATGGGGTGTATTGATTACTTTTCCATTGTGGTGATAAAATGGCTGACCAGAAGCAGCTCAAGGAAGGAAAAATTTGTTTGGCTTACAGTTCCAGGGGTGCAGTCCATGGTGGTGGCGAAGGCCCGTGGCCGGGGCAGAAAGCTGGCAGTGAACAGAAAGTTAGGGAAAGCTATAAAACCTCGAACCTACCCCCCACCGATGACCTCTTCCTCCAGCAAGTGTCCACCTCCCGAGGGTTTCCCTGTCCTCACAAACAGCACCACCAGCTGGGGACAAAGTGTTCAAACCCTTGTGCCTATGAAAGGCATTTCACATTCAAAGCACAAATGGTGACCCTGAAGTGGAGGGGACTTTGGAGGGAATGTGGGAGCCATTCCCAGTTCTTTCTGCCAATCAATCTGTGCCAGGGAGTTGGCAGGTGAGGGTGGCTGGCCCAGACTTCCTGTTCTGCCCCTTAGTTGTTTATAGAGATTCTGGACTGCATCTGAAAATGTTTCGAAGCTGGTTGAATTGTTTTCTTCTCCTCCTTCTCCTTCTTCTTCTTCTCTTTCTTCTTCTTCTTCTTGCATGTATATGTGTGCAAGTATAGGTATGAATGTGTGTGCCAGTGTGTTTATGTGTGTGTGTGTGTGTTTGTGTGTGCGAGGCCATGCACACGTGCCCGCAAAGCTGTCCACTCCTTTGAGACATGTCTCTTGTTGGCCTGGAGCTCATCAATTAAGCTATACTGGCTGGCAGCAAGACCCGGGGAACTTCCTGTGTGATTCCCAAGCACTGAAAATATAGGCAAGCACCATGTCCAGCACTTACATGGGACCTGACGCTTTCATGGAAAGCACTTCACGCACTGAGCTGTCTCCCGAGCCTCTGAGCTTACTTTGAATGCTGGTTAGTTTCTATGTAGTGCTGTTGCAAAACAGGCTTCGTGGTTGCCAGGCTGGCAGAACTGAAATCCTTAGTGGATTCCAGGAAGCTGACCTGAGCCTGGCTGTCCCGTGCTGGGTCTTGCAGGAACAGTGAATGGAGGGCAGAGGGCTCTTACACTGAAGGTATATCATGAGGAGCCAGAACATGGACCCAGGGGACAGAGCTCATTCCTTGGACTGTCCTTCATGCTCCACAGTCACTACCCCTCAAATAGACCAGAGGAAGCTAACCTAAGGGACAGGATGCAGTGGAGAACTTTGACGCCCTCCTTAGTGTTGAGGGCAGAGACCACACTTCAGTGTGAGGCTTCTCTCTTTCCTCAAGCACCACACGCCACGATGGGATGCGGAGAATCGAGGATCAGTGAGCCATGTACAGAGCCCATCACGTCTTGCTCTACGGCAATGGAGAGCTGGGAGCACATAGACCCCAGGCAAGGTCTTGCAGCCAAGACCACCTGGAGGGCTGGACACTGTTTGTGTTTCTTTTTGCACCTTGATGAGGCCTCAACTGTTGAGGAGATGGTGGTTTTGGTTTAATATTGGAAAGATGCAAGAATTAAGATTGCGTCAATTAAATGTAGTGAAAATTGCAAACGGTGGGAACAGACCGCAGTTACACAACCGTGCAGTGACACAGACTGAAGGGAAATGTGTTCAGGGCAGGAGGATGGCTTGGTGGTCAAGGGGACTTCCTGTGCAAGCCCAGAGACCTGAGGAGGCCTGAGAGACCTCTCCACTGCCATCCCAGCTCTCCCATGAACAGCAAGGCAAGGCCACACATCTGCAACCCTAGCGGCATAGGGGAGCAGAGACTGAAGAATACGTGGAACTCACAAAACAAAAAGATGAGCTCTGGGGTCAGTAAGAGACTGGTTCAAATGAGAACAAGTGAGGGGCTGGAGAGATGGCTTAGCTGTGAAGCCTAAGGACCCTGGTTCGAGGCTCGATTCCCCCGTACCCACGGAATCCAGATGTACAAGGTGGTGCATGTGTCTGGAGTTCTATTGCACTGGATGGAGGCCCTGGTGTACCCATTTTCTCTGTCTCTCTCTCTCTCTCTCTATGCCTCTTTCTCTCTCTGTCAGTCTCTCTGTCACTCTCAAGTAAATAAATAAAAATAAACAAAAATTAAGAAAAAGAACAAGTGAGAGACTGATGGAGTAGCACACCAGTGTTCCACTCTGGCCACCACAGGTGAGCACATGGAGTACTGAATGGGCACATACATGTTCATGTAGCACACAAACCCCACACTGCACATATACACGTACCACATTATACACACAGAAGCATAAGATAGAATAAAATAAGTTTATGCATCAGGTGTGAAACTACATGAGTAAAGCCATTCCATTCCAGCTGTGGTATTTCCTGAGCAGAACATGAAATAAACAAGCCTGTCTATGGACTGGATGGACGGGGGAGTGCAACAACAAGGAACACTAAAAACTCTGAGGAAACAAGGAAACTAACTTTGAGGGAAAAGAGAAAGGATAACTTACAATTTTCCATTACTTTCCAAACTTTGTTTTAAGAATATCTATATCATATTTAATATCATATTTAAATATCATATTTAAAATAATTAAAATGTATTTCTAATTGAAACCAAACTTTCATCTCAGATATGTAATTTATGGTGTAGCAGACAGCTTCAGGTTCTCTGAGATGAACTTCCAGACCAGGAACAGTTATGGAGGAAGGGGTATTATTTATTGAAGCTTACAGATTCAGGGGAAGGTCCATAATGGCAGGAGGGTGGCCTGCCCTCACAGGACCAGTCAAGAGAGCAAAGTCAACCAGGCACACAGCACACAGAGCAAAGCTACCACCAAGCCACAGCACACTTCAGGAACTCCTATTAGGCACACTTTGCATATCTTTACAATGGAATCTCAAACCCACCACCATACCTTAAGATCCGCCCCCAGTGACATTGCCTCTAGCAAGGTGATTGCAGATACAAACTATAAACTAATAAAACACTGAATATATTGGGGGCCATATATTCGAACTACCACATATGGCTAGAAGTCAGATTTTAAAAAATAGGGGAGGCTGGGCTTGGTGGCGCATGCCTTCATTTCTAGCACTCGGGAGGCAGAGGTAGGAGGATCACCATGAGTCCAAGGCCATCCTGAGACTATACAGTTAATTCCAGGTCAGCCTGGGCTAGAGTGAGACCTTACCTCAAAAAAAAAAAAAAATAGAGGAAAATTAGCTGAATGAAGAATGAATCATGTCACAATGTTAGCACTGGGGGTCCTTCAGTAAGACTTCATTGTCGAGAAAACTGAGGGAGATGGAAATTTCCACACTAAAAGTGACCAAAGCAATCTAATGACAACCAAAAACAAATATAAATCTAGCTGAACCCTATAAAGACGTGACTGGGATAAGCAGGAAAGACGGGCTTTATTCTGAATGGCAGACAAAACTATAGAGTTATGTATGTTTTCATTGAGAAAATGCATTAGAGCTCTGTGGAACAATGCGTTTCCTGATTTTAAGGAGATTCACAGTGAAGCATTAAAACTCAAGTTTAACAGAACCTCCAACTCTCAAATTGTACAGGACAAAAACCCCACAGGTGTAGAAACATAAGTGAAAAAAATACAAAATACCCCTTAAGTGTCACACCTAAGACATGTTTGCCTCCCCCAAGGCCAAAGCAATTTGAACCTCGAGTTTCATTGTTGTTGCTTTTCTTTTTAGGCCTGGCACCCACTTGGGCTCATCTTGGCAGGTGTATGAAATGGGAGTCACTTTACTCTTGGCAGGCGGACATCCATGTGGGGTACCACTCCCTGAGATGATGGTTCCTGCTCCACTGAGAGGTCTTGGCATTCTTGGGGATCCAGATCCAGTGCTTTGTTCTGCAGGTCTGTCCTTAGGTGAAGGCCCCCCAACGTGAGAACTGTGGCTGTCCTTTAAGCTTTGAGATGGGGAGAGCGGGTTCTTCAACATCACTCTTCTCAAGATTGCTTGACTCTTCTGACTGCCTTGCGTTCACATGAGCTCATCGGTTCATCTGCTTTGGCCAGAAATCCAGGAATTATACTGGATCTGTAGCTACTTGTGGGTATCAGCATTCTCACCATGTTAAGTCTTCCAGCTCACGAGCATGGGATGTCTTCCCTTCTTTAATACTGTTCAGTGAAGCTTTGTACTTTGTAATATATCACTTTTCCACTTAAATTTATTACCACATATGTTATTTCTTATTGATAGTATTATAAATGGAATTGCCTTTTGAATTGTTTTTTAGGTTATCATTAGTGTAATATAGAAATATGACACAACACAAAATGTAAAGATCAAACACAATTGATTCTTCACCTCAACCTATCCAGAAACTTTGCAAAGCTTGATTCTTAGCTCGAATACTTGTCTGTTAATTCTCTAAGTTTTTTTTTTATTTTTATATATATACAAGGACTTTCATTGCAAATAGAGTTACCTCTTTCTTTCTGATCTTGAAGCCTTTCCTGTCTTTTCTTTGTGTCAGTGTCCTGGCTAAAACCTCCAGAGACATGTTGGCAACATCTGGGAGTGTGGCCATCACATCTTAGTCTTGACCCTGGGGAAGCTTCCAGGCTTCCAGAACCGAGCATGGTGTCAGCTGTGGGTCTAGGCAAATGCCCTGATGATCACGTGGATGACCTGCCCTTCTGTCCTGAGTCTGTCGAGCATTTTTGTCATTAAAATGTTATAAACAGCCTTCTGAAAAACGTGTTGGTAGAATGTGTCCAATCCAATGTTCAGAATGTAATTTAAAATAAATTAAAAAAAAAGAATATTATCCAGCACTCTTCAGTTATGGCTGGAGACAGGCAGGGAAGAAAACAGCGAGGAATTAATGGTGTCTGCTCCAGGGAAAGGTTGAGGGTACTTATTATTTTCTTCCTGATAATTTACTGTATTTTCCAATAAGAGGATATATTACTTTCCTTATTAGAAGAGAGAGAATCACTGTAAATCATAGTAAGTACAATTACATTGAGAGAAAGAGAAAGAGAGCACAGTGTGTGCTCAAACCAGCCAGGCAGTGCTGCTGGATGCCCAGTGGCTGGATCAGGCAGCAGGTGCCCTGGTTTCTGGGTGAGGATGTGTGAACACTCTGGAGCTCTCAGGAATAGCATCCAAGAAGGGAAGGTGTTCCTGCCAGCAGTAAGACATGTGCCATAGCACAGAGGGAAGTTTGTGCCCAGCCTTCCAGGGTTCGACTGGGATCCAATGCTAGAAGGCCTGTGGGGTCAGCCAGGGATCTACTCCAGCAGGGGTGTAAGCGTAGTCCTTGCAAACAAGGTTGGTGCTTTGGATGCCAAGGTCAGTTGTACTTTGAAAACCACCGGTTCTGTGGCATGGGAGGGCAGGAAGATATTTTATTCAACCCTGTCCACTCCTGCAAGCAAAAGGGTAGTTGAGAGGCAGAGGTAGTGATTTCCAGGTGAGCCTGAGCTACAGTGAGACCTTACCTTAAAAAAACAAAACAAAACAAAACAAAACAAAACAAAACAAAACAGAAAAAGAAAAGACATGAAGAAAGCTGTGGTGGTTTGAATAAAATGTCACCTGCATACTCATGGTTTGTTTTGTTTTTAATACTTTGTCCTCAGCTATGAAGGCTGTGGAACCTTTGGAAGCTGGAGCCTTGCTAGAGGAGGTGTGTCATGGGGGTGGATCTTGGGACCTTGGCTACATGATTTTTTTAAAGATTTTATTTTTATTTATTTATTTATTAGAGACAGAGAGAAAGAGAGAAAGAGTGAGAGTGAGAATGGGCATGCTAGGGCCTCTAGCCACTGCAAACAAACTCCAGACACATGCGCCCTCTTGTGCATCTGGCTTATATGGGGACTGGAGAATCGAACCAGGGTCCTAAGGCTTCACAGGCAAATGCCATAACCGCTAAGCCATCTCTACAGCCCACATAATTCTTACTGCTTCCTCCCAGCTGATGAAGGTGGAGCCTTGGTGGAGGAGGTGTAGATCTTGGGACCTTGGAATGATGATTCTTGCTGCTTCCTCCCAGCTGATGAGACAAGACGAGGTTCCTTGGCTGTCTGCTTTGCCATGCTTTCACAGCCATGATGAAAATTCTCTTCAAAACTATAAGCTGAAACAAGCCCTTTTCTTCCATCAGCCATTTGTGGCCTGGTGCTTTGTCCCAGCAATGTGAATAACTGATGCACAAGTCTCCTTGCATCTTAATTCCTTGGAGGAGGGGTTTCTTTTAAGAGACACAATTTAGAATTCTGATTGCCAAAGAAAATACCTGGCCTATGTCTCCACTTGGTTAAATTAAATTTTTTTTTTTTTTTTTTTTTTTTTGGTTTTGCAAGGTAGGGTCTCACTCTGGTCCAGGCTGACCTGGAATTAACTATGTAGTCTCAGGGTGGCCTGGAACTCTCAGCAATGCTCCTACCTCTGCCTCCCGAGTGCTGGGATTAAAGGCGGGCACCACCACGCCCGGCTTTAAATTAAATTCTTGATTAGTCTTAAACCCAGTGGTCCCAGTCCCACTTCTACCTACACACATTTCAACCCACAATAGTTCTTCCTCTCTTGCAAGATTTAAATCTGTGTTCCTTCAGGGGAGGGGACCTCAGTTACTGAGGACTGGGGCCATGTTATCAAACTCTTCCTGTCTCAAGGACGTGATCCTTTGTATGGAGTTGAAGCATGGGAAACATTTTTGTGGGGGAGGAATAAATGAATTAAAGTCCTTCCAAGGTACAGGTTTGGGTGTCCCAGATACAGCTCAGTGTGGCCACAGTGAGCTCCACATCCCCGCTGCTTAGCTGGCTGTGAGCCAGTATGCGAAGTCTTGCACACCTTCTCCAAGAATTGATGAAGGGTCATGCCTGTAAGCCTAGACCTTTGAAGGGTGAGGCACAGGAATTCCCTGATATCAAGGCCAGCCTGGACCACAAACTGAGACCCCATCTCAGGAAACCAACAAAACAAACCTTTGAATGTTGAACTAGAGATCAACAGACTACTGGCAATGAGCCAGTTGGTTTTTATTATACCTACTTCAACTCTTCCCAAAACCACATAAGCAACTGACAGACGGCACGTGTGAACAGCAGTGACAGTCTAATAAAACTTTATTTGTGGAGACAGAAGTTTGACTTCTCTACTGTTTTCAATGTCACAAAATATGTCTCTCATTCCACTTTATGGCTTTTTAAATTTACTTTTTCTTTATTGACAACTTCTATACTTACAGACAATAAACCACGATATTTCCCTCCCCTCTAGCATCCTAGCTCATGGGCTGTCTATAAAAGAGGCCAGGAATGATTGGCCCTATGGACCATCCTTGGCCGATCTTTGTGTCCAAACACGGATTAGAGTGAGAAGAAGTCCAGAATCTGCGAGGTGTCCTCTTCCCCGAGCTGTACCATCCCCGGGTTTCCATTATTAGAATTAAGTGAGCAGACTTCCTGAACCTCACCCATCGTCTCCGCCTCTTCCAAGGGTTCCTGTGCTGCTTCGGGGTTTTCCCCAGCACCCCCGCCTGTGCCTGTCTCCATACCCATCCCTGCTCTGCGTCTTCCACACCCACACCTTGTCAGCCAGGGCAGAGTCCAAGGAAGAACACACCTGTGACGGACGCAAGAGGCTCCGCACCAAAGTGCACAAAATGGCTTCCCACTCCTCGCTCCCCAGAAAGAGCAAACTTCTCACATGCCTCTTTTTAAAATACAACAATGTAAAGGTCACAGAGCAGGAGATGAAACTCGGGGTTGTAATAAGGAAGGAGAAATAAAAAATAATGACAGAAATAAATTGTCATAAGAGGGGATACAGTTATGATTTATTGTGATATTCTACAAATTTGGAGGTGATTAAAGGCCACCTAAAATTCACATTAACAAGTCATATAAAAATGGAATTAAACTAGTGGGCATAATGTGGCAGGGTATAAAGAAAAATCATGACAGAAATAAATTGACAGAAGAATGGTACTATTCAAGTTTTACTCTGCCGCACAACTCTGACAGGAGCCTGGCGTTTTAATTTGAGAGTTTCGATGAGTTTTTGGAGTTCATTAAAGGCCTACATTAAGAATCTCATAAAAGTGAGAAGAAATTAGTGACCATAATGTGGCAGAGGAAATAAAGAAACAATAATGACAGAAATAAATTGACAGAAGAATGATACACTTAATGTTTCACCGTGACACCCTCTATTAATAGGCCGCTGCAAGCTGGAACGAATGTCATTCATATTTTAGCCAAAGTATACCACTAATTAGGCCAGCTATCTGCACTGGAATTAGATTTGAGATCCCTCACCTTTAGAGTGGAATCATTTGAATTCTAAAGAAAAGAGCTGGTGACAGAAAAAAAAACTTTCTGCTTGGGCCTTTCTAATGAGATAAAATTCCCCCTTCTCCCCATTTCGCAGCCATAATTGCTGATTATGTTGTTACACAGCTCGGCTCTCCGCGCTCTCCTCCCATCATTATGATCTAGTCTGGCACATCAGGAGGCTTCAAACGCGCACTGGAGTGGTTTGAGTCTAATTTAGCGCTCACTTAGGCCGCAGGTACCACACAAGGTAAACAGTGCATTGTTATAATTAATTACCCCTTAGGCCTTGCCAGGCCAGCTCTGGTTCAGCTGACCCTTATAATAATAAGGCTGCCGGGCATATTGTATTTCTTTTGACAGATTAATTAGAAATTCAGCCGTGGAGGTACAAAGCATCTCGGTCATGAATATTTAAATGGCCTGACACAAAAAATCATGAAAGGGCTGTTGAACTACATGACGGACAGGGGATATTAGGCAAGTGGCTCTAATCAATAATCTCTTGATCTCTTACATATTAATACACTGCCTGCTGTTATTAAGCTCCGTAATAAGGAAGGGGAGAGAAAGTTAGTGTAGCTCTGCTGTAGGCCTCGGCAAGGCCCCCAGTGGTTATGCTAACTGACTGAGGAGGTGCACAGAGGAGCCCGGCCTCAGCCTCTTCAATCTAATCCAATCTTAAGGAATGGCAGCTCTGAGGAGCGCCGACTGGATAATTATTGGCGCTGACAAGGTGAGGGCGTTTGCAGGCAAATGAGCTCGGAAGCAGCCCGGGTCCCCAGACCACCCAGAGCAGGGCACGGGAACAGCAGCCGCGCTCTGTTCGCCTTGTCGGGCTGCAGCCGGGGCCGCAGGGGGGCTGTGGCTCTGCAGAGGCCCGGGCCAGGCTGGGGAGGCCTGGGGGGCACCTGCCTGTTGTCAGGGCGACTCTGACACAGAGTCTACGAGATTTACTCAGGGTCCCCATGCGCAGCTCTGGCAATGCCAAGGCCGCCGCTGCCGCCGCCGAGTGAATTAAGCAGCAGAGACAACTGAATATGATCTAAATTCATTACTGAAGAAGCTGCGGCTTCCCTCCAGGCCCCAAAGCAAGTGTGTGCCCTGGACGTACGTAGCCAGAGCAGGCTGCCCTCTGCTCAGGGATCCAGGTTGGCACCCCTCAGCCCCAGGCACCCCTAGAACTCAGGGAGCCTCTGCAGAGTCAGGTTGGCTCTTAGTTGGGCCACCCTGGTCAGCAGATAACCTTCTGGTATCCAGGACAGAGGTCCCTGGACAGTGACACCCCCAAAGATTGTGTCTTCAGGGCACATCGCAAAGTGTCTGCAAAAGCCAGAGACAACAGAAGCAGAGATGCCCAGACCCCCCCTGCCCAGTGTCTCACAGTGGGGCTTGCCTTTGCAAGCAACACAAGTTAACACATCACAGTTTTTCTCGGTGTTGCAGAGTTCTTTCCTAAGTGGCAGAAAGAAAGAGGAAAGAAAGAAAGAAAGAAAGAAAGAAAGAAAGAAAGAAAGAAAGAGAGAGGGAGAGACAGAGAGAGAGAAAGGAAGGAAGGAAGGAAGGAAGGAAGGAAGGAAGAAAGAAAAAAGAAAAAAAGAAAGAAAAAGAAGAAAGAAAAAAGCACTCCCTCGCCCCCAAGCCTAGGCAAAGTTAGGGGTTTAGCATTTGACAAAGAGCTTGATGTGTAAGCTTCCTCTTGGGATGCTTGGAGCTGGCTTCTGATAGACATTGCTGATGAATGTAGAATTGAGGAGTTTGAGTAAACGATGAGGCAGGAAGAGAAGAGAGCAAAGTGGAGTGTGTGGAGGTGAATATGACAGCAGGGAAGCAGGTTCGGAGCTGTGGGAGCACGCTTGAAAGCAGAGGGGGTGTTGGGTCTGGTGGTTTCCACCTTGCTCATGTTAACCACTGTGTCCCCCAACTCAGGAAAAACTGACTTTCCCATGAGTTGTTTGCTTGCATGATTTTTTTTTTTTTGTTCTGTTTTATATGGTGAGAAATAGCAAGAAAACAATGTTCGTGTTTGTGTCAGCATGGTGGAAGAACATAATGAGGAAACGACAACAAATTCAGTGGAAGCAGGAATGCTAAACTTCTCTGGGGGCCGTCAGGGCATTGTGGGGACATCTCGGGGCAGCTCACACATCCCGGGGTACACTGTATTTTGTGACACCTATAACCCGATGCAGCTTGTCATGACTGCAGTTGGACTCCCTCAGAAGATACAACATGGGGAAGGCAACATGGGTGTGAGAGCTGCCTGAGCTCCACAATGACCACAGTGTGACATTCACAAGCCAGATAAGGAACAGGGTCTTCCACCAACCCACCAACACTACAGGGACAATCTCCTTAGCCACCAAAGTTTTCCAGGATTACCAAAAAGATCAAGTCTCTCGATGCATGAAAGCCGGTGTGCAGCTCTCTTGGGCAGAAGTTCCATCTGCTCTCTCTGCTTCACCATCTCGAGGACCCCCGGCTGCTCTCAGAAATCCCTCACAGCCAAGAGTTCTGTTGACCTCACTGGGTCGTAGCTGCGTTTGTGTTTGACTTGACTCTCCACGTGTTTAGTGCCAGACACAGGCCCACACCACTCCCATGGCACCTGAGTCCTCCCAGAGCTGCCTTGGGCACACGGCTCGGGCCTCAGCTTGGGTCTAGCTATTGTGGAATTAGTACAGTCTACAGGGCAGACCCTGCCTCTGAGGGTCCATCTGGCCCTCAGCACAGTCCGGGTCTAGGCTGGGGCTCAAGAAGGAGGAGATGGTTGAGGATCAAGAAACACTCACAGTTGGGAGTGACTGCCAACTGCAAGGTTCCAGTACAGGACCTTGTGTGCGTGGAGCTTCTCAAGATGGCCCGATGACGGCAGCGGTCCTTGTACCCTCAACGTTTGCTTTAGCGAAGCTCTGTGGAACAGTTCCCTTACCTCCCTCTCTTTATTGCCAAATTATAATGAAGCACGAGCCAAGGAGCAAATTCATTGCAAATTGTATAAAAGATTTGGGGCCAAAAATGAAGCTGTTAAAAACCACATCTGTAAAAATGGTGTAATTATTATGGGTGGGTAAAAGTCTGGCAAGAATTATTTTCTTAAATAAGGCGTAAAGGGGAACAGATGTGTGCTAACTGACACTTTTCTTTTTTTAACCCTCAGTCTCATGAATTCTGTGAAAAGAGAAAACCTGATTTGATTTATCAGATCATCTTACTTGTTTCCCGCAGCAGTAAGGACTCCAGAAAATTCCATTTCCTTTTTTCTAGTCACTTGTGGAGGAAGAGTGAAAGAAGTGGGCGAGCCTGCTTCCCTAAGGAACAGGCTGAGCTGCTGAGAGGGGTGCAAGGTGTGTCACAGAAGAGATAAAACAGTGCAAACGTCTGCAGACGACTCAACGGTGGGAGGGAGGTGACAATGGCAGCTGAGTAGAAAGCACAAAGAAACAGTGGTTTTCAGGGTCAAGATCGAATTGAGAAAAATGGTCAAAGGCAAAGTCGGGCAGTGTAAGTCTGGAAGTCATTACCACCCAGCGAAGACCTTACCTGGCTCAGTGCGTGCACAGGCGCTGGGGGAGGCGGTTGGGGGCTTTACTTTTTTTCTGGAGCTTAGCAACATAAATTTGTTGTCACTGATGTTTTAAATACAATGGACATATGCTGGCAAGGAGGATGCAGCCCAGGCCTGGAACTTATTAACGGACAGCCTATGAAATAATCGCCTCAATGGGCCCACTGCACGATACTAATATCCCATGACAACACCCAATTGTCAAATTCAGCAAGAGTGTCCAGGATGCTGCGAAAATTAAGCCAGGAATTCTTAGATTTAGTCTAGCCCCCATCCTCCACCCCAAGTTAAGAACAGGAAATGCCAGTGAGTGGTGTTGAGAATGTGAGCTAGAAATCAGAAACTGGACGGAAAAAAAAGAAAAAAAGAAGAAAAAAGAAAAAGAAAAAGGACGGCCTATCACTTGATGTGATTTCTGCCATTAACTCTGCAACGAATGTTTTCTCCTACCTTTGATAAAGAGGCAATGTGGGATTTTAATTGGACTTTTAGCTTTTCTTCATTTGATTTGAACCAAGGTAGAATTTCAAACAATAGCACTGAACACCTGGTTAACACGTTAGGTGACATGGGCAGCTGTAAATCGCGGTTTTAATAGTTGCTCTCTAGGGCATTTTAAAGGGTCTCATTGTCCTGTTTGGCAGATATTAAAAAATAAAAAAAATCACGAACTATTTTGGGCTTTAAGAGCCACACACATGACTTGGGTGGAAGTCAGCTCATGAAATTCAATCATGTGACCACTTGTGGCTAGTTTGTTGCCTGAGACTTGTGGTCAGATGCGGGGATTTTCAAGTCACTATTGAGCTCCATGTGTAGAAAATCTGTTCATGGTTCTAAGGAAGCAGGGCAGACCTCATGTTCAAGTATGTAGGGGACTCTCTGCGGATGTGTGTGTAGCTATGGGTGTTCACATGAGCCGGCGTGTGTGTGTGTGCACGCTGTTGTGTGTTGGCACAAATGAGAGAGAGAGAGAGAGAGAGAGAGAGATGCTTTAGTACTTTAGTGCACAAATCTTCCTCTTTTCCTCTCTGGAAAACAAGCTTGGGTCCCCCAGGCTGACTCCAGTCTAATTCAGGATACTTACGGTTTTCTTTTCCACTCTCCCCTTTCCTCATCAGCAGGGTGTTTGCCCTGCCTGGAGGCCTGAGGGGGTTCCCCCATATTTTAAAGTGACAGTTTTGAAAATGCCTGAGTGACTTTTGCCCTTCCCTTCCAGCTGTGGCCCCACCCTGCCCCAGCCTCCTGACCCTTGGGAAAACATACTTAAAACAAAGACCCTGGTCTTATTGCCTCCTCTTACTGGAGCCGTGGACGTGGTGGAAATTGCCCACAGAGACGCCCCTGGTGGGGATCGCTATCTATCATCCCTTCCTAACAGCTCGGTCTCACCCTTGGGGTCTCTGTCAGAGCTCAACGTGGAGAGCAGACCCACTGGGGCATTGTGGAACCCTGGGGGGTAGGGGCTTGCTGCCTAGAGCACTGAAACAAGATGTGAAAGGGAGAAAGAGAAAGAATGGTTGTTAGAAAAGAAGGAATGTGGAGGCCACATCTTTCTGCCCTGTTGTGCAAGAGAAGCAGATGAGAACTCCAGCCTGGCCTGTCAGGGCAGCTCTGGATGGACTCCAGGCCCTGTTCTGTGTCCTGCTCACTGCGATGTGGCAGACACGCAGAGGCCACACCACACCACCCTGGTCTTCACTTTGTCTTGGGGGCTGTAGTAGTGAGACCCAGGGTCAGGCACTTGTTCTAGAAGCTTCTCTACACTTTCTTGTCTCCTAGAAAAAAATCTGGGTGCCAAGGGAAGACAGTCTTGAGCAGAGCATTCAGAAGTCAGATAAGCCAGGAGGAGGTGACAGGGAGGTCACCGAGTCCCCACTGCAGGAGGAGGTGACAGAGAGGTCATTGAGTCCCCACTGCAGCTGTTTGCTATCAGTTCAATGCTTTGACACTACACTCAGCAGGTGCAGGGCCTGCACACAGTAGGCATACCATTCTTCACACCCAGGGGGTGTACACACTCATGCACAGTAGGTACTATGCCCTTCATATAGTGGGTGCTTTCTCTCACATCCAGTGGGTACACAAGCCTCACACACAGTAGCTTGCATGCTGTGCACACAGTGGGTGCTGTCCCTCACACCCAGTGCGTACACCCCCTCCACACAGCAGGCTGCACAACTTAAACACAGTAGGCACTTCCTATCTCACAGAATTTGCAGACTGGGCCTCTCTCAGCCTGCTGCAGCTCCGTGCGGGTCTGTATTTGCCATGGTCTTTCTGCTTCACAAGAGACGATGACGGGTGAGCTTCTGAGGAAGGTCAGGGGCTTCTGTCACATCCTGCTGAGACAAGGAGTTCAGGATAAAAGGGCAAAGGAGTCAGACTAGAAGGCCAGTGAGCAAGGTGAGACATGTTCTTGGAGCCAGGCTGACTCACAAAGGCCCTAACTCTGTCTGCACTGCCCCCCCCCCCCCGCCATCATGATGCCTGCAATCACAACGGGTTGTGGGCAGCATACCCATGTGTCCCTTTGCTGTCCTTCATGAGTTCCAGGGAAGAACATTGCTGCCACCAATCACCCCGCTGGGCTGCTGCTGTCGTTGTCACGTGGAAGGAGATGCTGAGGTTTACGAGGTCCCTTCAGGCCTGTCAGCTCCAAGTCATAGGCAGCTGGCCCTGGCCAGCTCCACCTCTACAGAGGTTTGTTAAACCATCAGGATGGAGGCATGCTGCGATTTGGATTTCTAATTTCTGTGTCTTAGATTTTGCAATTAAGGGCTGATTTCTAACTAACTCATGGGCCTGATGCTAAAGGCCTACAATCCCAGTGACCCTGAAGGTAGTAAGGAGGGTCACAAGTTCAAGGCCAGCCTGGGAAACTTACTGAGATCTTGCCTCAAAATAAAAAGTAGGAAGAGAACTGGAGATGTAGCTCAATGGAAAAGGGCCTGCCAGGAATGTGTGAAGCCCTGGGTTCAATCCCCCCAAACAAGTTAGATGGACAATATGTTTTATCTACTTCCAGCCTAAACACATTTCTGGAGAGGAGCAGGGACCAATGTCAAGTCTGTACCACTTCCTAGTTGAGGGCCTCAGGAGAGCATCAGCTACTTTCTCATTGCTGGGGCCAAACACTCAATCAGAAGCAGCTTCTTTGGTTCAGTTTTGAGGAGAAGTTTCATCATGATGGGAAAAGCACGGCGGGGCAGGAAGATGATATCACATCTTTACGTCAGCAGGGAGGAAGTAGAGAGAGCAAGCAGGGCTGGGCTGTGACACCTCAAGACCCTCTCCTCAGTGACACACTTCCTCCAGCAAGGCTCCACACCTCACCTCTGAAACATTCCACAACCTTCCAAAACAGCACCACCAAGTGGGGATGAAGCATTCAAACACATGAGACTAGGGGCCCATCTGACATTCAGACCACCACAGGTAAGCTCCCTGCAGGATCTTATATTTGTTTTCCTTCTTGATTACTCTTTTAACAGGGCTGGGTGAGGATCCCATGGGCTCTATCTGAGAAAGACCCCAGCAGTGTTTCCATTAAGATTCCACAGCTTCTGGGCATACGCTCAACCCTGCCTCAAGCACAGTGCCAGACAGCAGGCAGGAGAGCTGATGCCCAGCAATGCCAAGGCCATGTCCGCCTCTCCTTGGGCAGATGGACTTTGGAAAGCCACACTCTAAATTTGCCGTCTTCACATCTTCCTTGTTCCAGAGTTTCCACTGGTGCATTTGTAGCCTTGGCTCTTTCTAAGACTCCATGGTACAACAAGCAGTGGATTGGCAAAATGTTCCTCAAACCCATCTTATTATTTTTCCCCATGAGTTGAACATCTGTCTGCTTGGGGACAGCACGACCCTGACGCCTACTGGTCTGTCATTTCCACTCTGCCATAGGTGTGCTGTAGCCAGTGGCCGTCTTTAGCATGAGGTTTGTGGGTGAGTGCTGACGAAGGCGCTGTGGCCGAGGCATGGGAGGCATTTAGGAGAATGGCTTCAACAAACGCCTGGGTCTGGAACTCAGCAATGGGTGACATCAGACATGAAGTCGGGTGAGAGGGACGCTTAGCCATGGTGACCTTACCTAGCAGGCAAAAGTGAGCCAAAGCTAGCTTAGGGCTAGCTTAGCTGGTTGAGAGAGATGGCCCTGTGGCATCTCCTGCAATAGGTCCATCTGGCCCTCAGGCCCTTGGCATCATGGGCTGAGGGCAGCCAAGTGCTCTAAGGAGAGCTCGTCTTGGACTCTCCAGACAGCATCCAGCAAGGCAGTGCAAGCCACTCTGCCTTCCCTGGCTCCTCACAAGGAAAATAACTCGGGTTTCCTATAAGAATCCATTGGCAAAGCCATCCTGCGTCAGAAAAGGAAAGGACAACAGTGTACCCTCCATCCAGGAGAGCACGTGTATCTCCCAAAAGTGAGCTGTGGCCAGGGGTTTAACGCCGAGCTCCTTAAGGCAGCACTGGTGGGGGCCCACATGAAGTGGGTTGGGGAGAAACCATCTTTCAGTTCCTCTAAAATAAAGCTAACTATAAGAGAAAGACACTTGCTTGGGTTTTGACTAGAATGAATTACGTATATCCTACTAGCTATCCACACCCAGTCCTAAGAGCCCAAGAATTTCAAAGGCCCCAGAATAATTTATGTAGCTGTGTGGACACGGCATATGTGCATCCATCTGTAAGTGTGCGTGTGCTTGTATGTAGTGTGTGTATATGCTTGTACATGTTTATGATCAAATACCTGATGAAAACATAACTTAAGAAAGGAAAGGTTTATTTCAGCTCATGGTTCAAGGTCACAGTCCATCATGGCAGGGAAGACATGGAGGCAGGAGCCAGAAGCAGAACTGGTCACATGACATCTGCAGTCAGGAAGCAGAGTGGGGTGACTGACTGCCGGCACGTAGCCCTCTTCCTTCTGCTGATCCAGTCCGGGACCCAGCCTGTGGACGGTGCTGCCCACAGTTCAATCTCATTGTAGATCGCTCTGCATAGGCGGTTCCAGGTCCTGTCAGGTCAACAACCAAGACAGGCTGTCCCAACGTGTGTAGGTGTGTGCGCCTGTGTTTGCATGCATAAATGTGCATGCTCAATTTCCTTGCAGTTTTCTTGGACACACCATGGGCTGCATTTGGTCTTGGGCAGGACTGACAGGCAGAGCGACAGCCACCACCGCTCAGAAAGCTCTGGAGCCGTGCTGCTTCTGTTCCGATCTTCTGTCGTTTTCACAAGCATTTGCTGAACACATCTGTGGTGTCTCACTCAGCCATGTGCCACAGCCTTCACACCTCTCACAGGCATCTCCAGCTACCATTGACGCGGCCACCTGCTCCTGCCCCCAGCCTCCCTCTCATGCCCCCACCAGCTCAGGCCACAGCCCTGAGTGCCAGTCACATTCACCCATCAGCCAGCTCACACACGCCCCATCTTTCCATCCTGCTTCTGGGACTTTTCTAGATTAAGCGGTGGCCATCTTTCTTCAGCCCTGTGGGCACCATCATTAAGTGTCTGCAGCTTCTCCTGGTGGGTCTCCTGTTGCCCACTTTCCCTTCAGCCCTCTACAGCCGTCACTCTGCAGCCGGGGCCTGTACACTGCTAGTGCCTTCTTATTTTTTTTTCTGTTCATTTTTTATTGACAACTTCTATACTTACATACAAAAAACACATGATATTTCCCTCCCCTCCCCCCATTCCACTTTAGAACTCCAATTGTTTTGTTGTTTTTGTTCTTTTGGTTTTTGGTGTGTTTGTGCATGTGTGGGTGGTGTGTATGTGTGTTTGTATATGTGGGTGTATACATGAACATGTGTGCACATGAGTGTTGAAGGTTAGAGGTCAAACTGTTTTTCTAAATTGCTCCCCACTTTCTTTTTGTGACAGAGTCTCTCACTGAACCGAGCATCCCCAAGTCAGCTGGCCTAAATGGCCAGCAAGCCGCAGGGATCCACCTGTCTCCACCTCTCCAATGCTGGAAGATGGGGTGGGCCTTCATGCTCAGCAGTTTTACATTGACTACTAGAGACCCAAACTTGGGTCCTTATTCTTACGTGGCAAGCACTTTACCCCTTGAGCTATCTTGGCCTGCTTTTAATTTTTTATTGAATTAAATTAATTAATTAAAAAATTTTTTTGAGGTAGGGTCTTACTCTAGCCCAAGGTGACCTGGAATTCACCATGTAGTCTCACGCTGGCCTAGAACTCATGGCTATCTTCCTACCTCAGCCTCCTGAGTGCTAGGATTAAAGGCATGTGCCATCATGTCCAGCTTTAAAATTTTATTCTTATTTTAAAATATTATTTATTTATTTGATAGAGAGAGAGAGAGAGATAGAGAGAGAGAGAGAGGAAGTGAGTATGACTGCACTGGGGCCTCCTATCACTGCAAACACACTCCAGATGCATGCACCGTTTTGTGCATCTGGCTTTATGTGGGTACTGAGGAATTGAATCCCTGGCCATCAGGCTTTGCAAGCAAGTGCTTTTATTTTTTATTTCTCCAGCCCCCTTTAGAATTTTTTTAAAAATATTTTTATCTATTTACTTATTTGAGAGCGAGAGAGAAAGAGCGAGAATGAATGGGTGCACCAGGGCCTCTAGCCACTGCACATCAACTCCAGATGCATGCATCACTATGTGCACCTTGCTTTATGTGGGTACTGGGGAACTGAACCTGGGTCCTTTGGCTTTGCCAGCAAACACCTTAACCATGAAGCTATATCTCCAGATCCTTAATTTTTTAATGACAGGTTATACTCTATAGGTCAGGCTGGCCTGGGTCTCACTATGTATCCCAGGCTGGATTTGATCTCACAGTAATCACCCTTCCTCAGCCTCCTCAGTATGTGGCTTACAGGCAGGAGGCACCACATCTAACATGCAATGCTGGTTCTGACGTGAAGCCAGCGTGGTTGTCTCTCATGGCTCCTGCCTCCCCTTCCTGAACCTGTCAGGGTCTCCTCTGCTTCTGCTCTCTGACCTTCCTGAATCCTGGCATGGCCTCCTAGCACCTGTGCCAGGGTGCTTCCCCAACTGGGTAGGGGTCCTCCCAGGTACCTGGCCATCCCTAGCCATGTCTTTGTCCTCATTTCTTCCATAGCACTCATGGCTGTGGGCCCAATCACAGGGTCTGTCGGCTTGCTGGACGTCCATAGGGTGGAGAGTGCAGGCTCCAGGAGGGCAAGCCTGTGGCTCCCCAGGCTTTGAGGCAGGACCTGGCACAGCATGGGTTGATGAGCGGATTTCTGAGGGGTGAGACCTCCTGGAAGGAATCTTCTCTACACAGAAGGAAACTGAGGCTTGGCCAGGTTTGGCAATAAGCCCATAGCCTCACAGCTTCCATGTAGCAGAGCTTGAATATAACCAGTTGTTCTGCTACAAAATCAGCACTCCACTTAACAGTGCACAGTAATGGGCATGGAGGGTTCTAGAATGTTCTTCCTGCTGTTCTTCCTCATAGGCCAGGAGGGCAGCTGGCTTCAGAAGCTGTGACCTCCAAGCTGCCTCTCCACCCCACTCTGACAGCTGGAAAAGTCAACTCTGAGGAGGGAAGCACCTGAAGTATGGTGTCTTGACTGGGTTTATTTTTATTTTTGAGAGAGAGGGGGAGAGAGAGATTGAGAATTGTCATGCCAGGGCATCAGCCAGTGCTAATGAACTCCAGACACTTGTGCCACCTAGTGGGCATGTGTGACTTTGCACTTGCCTCACCTTGATAAGTCTGGCTTATGTGGGATCTGGAGAGTAGAATGTGGGTCCTTGGGCTTCACAGGCAAGTGCCTTAACCACTAAGCAATCTCTGCAGCCCTGGAATGGTTTTTTTTCTTAAAGACTTGTTTTTATTTATTTATTAGAGACAGAGAAAAGGGGAGAGAAAGACACAGAGAGAAAGTGAAGGTGGGCGTGCCAGGGCCTCTAGCCACTGCAAACGAACTCCAGATGCTTGCCCCACCTTCTGGCTTATGTGGGACCTGGAGAATTGAACCGGGGTCCTTAGGCTTCGCAGGCATGTGCCTTAACCGCTAAGCCATCTCTCCATTCCTGGAATGGGGTTTTAATGTGCTCACTTCACATGACTGGATGTGATGGTTCGTCCTGGACAATTCAGCACCAGCCTCCACCATTATCCACCCTATGCTCAGTTCCAAATGCACCTTATTTGTCTACCCTCTCTCCCCTCATGGCATGAGAGTTTCTTCTAGGCCTGCTGAGGAAATCTGCTGGCTCACTGTGGTACCAGTGTCGGGCAGTGGAGGGTCATGGCCCGAGGTGCTCTCTCACAGGGCGGCAGCTCCCTCCTTCATGGTGGATAGTGCATCACGACTTGGCATGCTGGCCTGAAACACATATTTATTGTGCTCGGCTTCAGCAGCTTTTCTTCAGATCGTGTCCAGGGCTGCTGAGCCCTTTTCCTCCTCATTCTCTCTCTTCTGCTTCTTTCTCTTTCATCTCATCTGTCTTCATCATCCCCTCCTCCTCTTCTCCTCTTCCTCCTCCTTCTCCTCTTAGCTGCACTTCCCTCCCTCCTCTTTCTACTTTTCCTCTAACTCCTCTTCCTCCTGGTCCTTCTCTCCTTTTCTTCCTTTAATGCCGCCTCCTCTTCTACAAACTCCTTTCCTTCTCCTTCCCTTCTTTTCAAGTATCTTTACACGAACACAGCTCCCCTTCTTGCCTGTACTGAAAGCTCTGAAGAGTTCAAGGGCGATGGAGGTGGATTCGTTAGCAGTAGCTGGCTGGGGATTTGTGGACACCGATTCCAGCAACAGGCAGACGCCACCTTCCCAGTCGCCCTTTCTTCATTTTCTGCTTGTCCTTCTCCTGTGCGGGCAGAGCTGAAGGAAGAAGGAGTGGACTTCTGGTCCTTCCCACCATCCTCCAGGCCTCCCATCCAGTGGGTACAGAAAAGACCGACTGAACCAAATGGCCGTACGGTGCAAGGGAATTTAATTAAGAATATACACATTAGAATTTCAGTGGGATTGCCTGTTTAATGTTACTTTATTAAGCCTTCTATCAAACCCTTTTTTATGTATATCAGTTGATATACAATTAATCTGTTCTCTTGTGAGGAAAAAAACAGCACCTGAGGTGGGTGGAAAGTGTCAGATGATCGCAATTATGAACAGCTGTTCCCTCAGAGCACCTCTGGCCTACATGGGGGATGCTGTGAGCCGCCACTCCTCGCAACAGCCCACCTCATTAGACTTGACCTTCCCAGCTGGGGATTTCATTGGTGTTTTTTTAATGGGTTTGTGTACCACAAATCACAACACCTTATGAAGACAGAGGCTTTGTAGCTTAACAAAAGGGAGCATGCGGGTTTACAAAAAAGCCACAGCTCCTGCCGGCTGGCAGGGCACCTGCTGAAATTCAGGTAACTCCTCAGCCACTGGCTGGGGCGAGGCGGACCCCGTGTCTTCTTTCCGAGATAAATGTCTTTTCTTGGCTTTGAAGCGCTCTGTTCTGCTCAGCCACCGGCAGCCAAAGAAGTAATTGCGGAGTGCGGCTGACACCTCGGAGCTCGCTGAAGGCCCCCTAGGTGGCAGACCTGTGAGGCCATCGTGGAAAGAAGCCCCACCCTCAGCACAAGCTCGGCCCATGCAGGGCATCCTCCTGTAGCTGGACAAGCCCGTGCTGCCCAGACTGGACGCTTGCGGAAGTGCAGGTCACATGTACCCGGATGGCGGTGGTGAGGTGGGAAGGCCTGGAAGAACATGTCTGGTTTCCTTTTTTCCTTTCCATTTATGTTTGTAATAAACTCACTCTCATACAATTAGCCTCAATTGTTTTTATATCTTCAGAGACAATAATACAGGCAGCCTGGGGAATACGGCAGTAATCCGTATACCTGTGTTCATTTACCCAAATCACTATGGTTACAGCCCGGGCAAAGTGTTTACTGTGAGGATGCGAGAGCCTCTTTCCAGCTCCTAATGACCTTTCTGCTCCTCCAATAACATCAACAAGCTGGGGAGGCTGCCCACGCCATTAAAGCCAATTGCCTCTCAAGTTACTGAGGGACTGGAGCGTTTCCTCATTTATTTTCTCTCATCTGATGTAACTCACATGCCACTTTCTTGTCTTTAAAGAAGGGGAAAAACTGTGGATTATTGATTTGCTTCTGAACAGAAGACCAACCTAAAAGCCCCGATGAATTGTCACTCATTATTGAAATTACTGAACACTAATTAAACTGGCAGCTCAAATCCCAGCAGACCACACTCATCTGAAGCTGAAATCCAGACACTTGGGCAGTGGAAGACAGAGAGCGTTAGCAACCGCCGGGATTGTAATAAGCTTTGCATTAATTTTTGCTTCTTAAAGGCGCACTGTCCTGTTTGCAGCCGCTCAGCTCATCTCTGCAGGTCATCCACCACACTGAGGTGGGACAGCCAGCTCAGATCGCTCTCCTGGTTCTTTGCAGGGACTGCTGAATCTGACCCATGAAGAAGGTCTCCAAAGACCTCTGGCACAGCCAGAGCATGTAGCCTGGGATCCAGCAGTGAGAGTAGGAGAGCAGTCCCAAGGTGGGCAAGCCGTCCAGCTGGCACCAGTAAGGCTGGCCATGCGTATGGTATTGGGGGGAGGAAGCTGAAGTCCACTGGCCAAGAGTAGCTGTGCAGACTGCTCTGGAAGGGAACAATGTCCCAGAGCTCTTGGGTTCATCAGGTATGATTCACGTTCTAGAATATTCCCAGGCCCATTTTCAAGCCAGAAGACACCACATAAATTAGCATAACTGAGGGAAAGGATGCACCACAGGGGTGCTTCTGAGAAACCCAAAATCCAGAGCTAATGTCCTGTAGTCTCAGGTAAGGCAGAGATAATTGGACCTCAAGTATGCCCTGCTCAGAGCCAAGGCGTGTGTGGGCAGGAGGTGAAGAGTGAACAGCTCTTGGCTAGTCATGTTCAGGCAGGAAAACTCAGAGTGATTCTGTCTCTCTCTCTGTCTCTATATTGTTTATCCAAATGGTTTTCAAATTTCAGCTTGATCTGTTAGGACCAAAACAAACAAACAAACAAACAAACAAACAAAACAAACAAACAAACAAACGAAAGAAAAGTAACTCAACTGTGCATCGACACGTGAAGGAGAAAACAGACCAGGGTGTAGCTACACTGTCTACATGGGAGGGTACTACTTAGCAAGGGAGTGCGCTCTGGACATGAGTACGGCAAGGTTGTTCTCTTTAAAAGCAGGCTTGTTGGGGAGCTGTCATTTACACTGTAGCGTGATCCTCTTGCCCAGCCTCCTGAGGGCTGGCCTTACGGGCCTGCTGTGGCCCGTGCCTGGCACGTGAGACCATCTCCAGAGTGTGTGCCCTCACCTCCTTTGGCTTTGGAGATTTTTCTTGCATCCTCACTAATGTCAGTGACGCTTACTCCTTCCTTTGCTCAGCAGAGTTGAGACAGGAGGACACCCTGCTGGCTGTCCTGAACAGGTCTGGCCTGACAGGTTCCATGCTCAATGGAACTCTTGACTCCGGACCCCTGACCCGGTTTTATTTTTATTTTCCTGTGCTCAGCACTACGGCCATACTCACCACGTGCTGCCTGCAAGGGTGGTGACCTCTGCTCGTCTCTGAAGATGTCTCCTCCAGCAAGCAATGGAGTTGGGGGTGGGGGCTGTATCTCCTCACACTTTTTCCATTTTCTTTCTGTCAATCTGTTTCTCTGATTGTTCACTCATTCGGACCACAGTAGAGACTGTGGCAGTACCTCTACCCCTGTTTTTTTTTTTTTTAATTTAGTTTTTATTTATTAATTAGAGACAGAAAGAGGAAGAGGAAATGGCACACCAGGGCCTCCAGCCACTGCAAACAAACTCCAGATGTATGTGCCACCTTGTGCATCTGGCTTACGAGGGATGTGGAGAATGGAACCTGAGTCCTTAGGCTTTGCAGGCATACACCTTAACTGCTAAGCCATCCCTCCAGCCCTGGTGCTGTTTTTCATTTACTTGTTTTTGTTTTTGGATTTTTTTTTTTTTTTTGGTTTTTTTGGAGAGAGACAGAGAGAGACAGAGAGGGGGGAGGAAGACAGATAGAGATGGGCACGCCAGCAGCCTCTCAGCCACTGCAAATGAAATCCAGATGCGTGTGTCTCTTTGTGGTCAAGTGCGGCATTGCGCCCTTGCGTCTCTGCATCTGGCTAAACGTGGGACCTGGAGATTGTAACTGCTGGAGATTGGAACCAGCGTTCTTAGGAGGCAGGCGCCTTAACCACTAAGCCATCTCTCCAGCCCTTTTTTTTTTTTTTTTTGAGAGGGTGTCATGCAAGCAAGGCTGGCTTCAAACTCTCCATAGCTGAAGGTGACCTTGAGCTGCTGACTCTCCTGCCTTTGCTTCCTAAGTTCTGGGGTCACAGGCCCGCAACGCCATGGCTGTCATCTTCTTCTCTGCTAAGGACGCAGGGAGCTCTGTGCTACCTGGTCTCCAGTCCCCAGACAAGTGTCGCCACTCACTCATTCCCCATCTAGGCCTGTCACAGTGCAGCCTTACGGTTTAGGTAAATGGTCACGGCCATGTTCTTTGGGCTTCCACTGAGCCCGGTGTGCCCTTGACCTTAGTGATGCACACACACCCTGAGATGCACACACACACACACACACCCACACACACACACACACACACACCCTGACACACACACACACACACACTGAGATGCACACACACACACACACCCTGAGATGCACACACACACACCCTGACACACACACACACACACTGAGATGCACACACACACACCCTGAGACGCACACACACACACACGCACCCTGAGACACACACACCCACACACCCTGAGATACACACACACACACCCTGAGAGACACACACACCCTGAGATGCACACACACACACATACCCTGAGATACACACACACACCCTGAGAGACACACACACCCTGAGATACACACACACACACACCCTGAGATACACATGCACACACACACACCCTGAGACACACACACACCCTGAGATACACACACATACCCTGAAATGCGCACACACACCCACCCTGTGATACACACACACCCTGAGATACACACACACCCTGAGATACACACAGAAACACACACACACCCTGAGATACACACACACACCCTGAGATACACACACATACCCTGAGATGCACACACACACACACACCTTGAGATACATACACACACACACCCTGAGATGAGCACACACACACACACTGAGATACACACACACACCCTGAGATGCACGCACACACACACTGAGATACACACACACACACACTTGAGAGACACACACACACACTGAGATACACACACACACACCCTGAGATGCACACACACACACACACACACCCTGAGATACACACACACACCCTGAGATGCGCGCACACACAGAGACGCACACACACACACACACACCCTGAGACACACACACACACACACCCTGAGATACACACACACACACACACACACACACACACACACACCCTGAGATACACACACACACCCTGAGATACACACACACTGAGACACACACACACACCCTGAGATGCGCACACACACACACATTGAGATACACACACACACCCTGAGATACACACACACACCCTGAGATACACACACACCCTGAGATACACATATCCTGACAAACACACACCTTTCCTGAGATATACACACACACCTGACATACATACACATAAATACTAAAATACAAATTCACACACACACACACGCACCCGTGCACACAAGACTCGTGTCTTTCACATCACTTCCACTGGGAATAGATCATACACAGGCTAGTGGTGCATCACATGGGCAACTTTGTGCGTCTGGCTTTACGTGTGTACTAGAGAATCGAACCTCGGCCCCAGACTTTGCAAGCAGGTGCCTTCAACCACTGAGCAGTCTCTCCAGCCTGTGCTCATTCATTATTTATCTGTTCATTTTGCAGTCCATCTTTCATTTCTGAGTGTCAGCACCTCGTGTTCACATTTCCTATTTTCTTACTGTGATTTATCTCTAAGTATTTTTCGGTGGGGAGCTGACTTCCAGCGTCTTGGCGTCTGTGAAAATCTACAACCTCACTTTGTTCTTTAATGAGAGTCAAAGGATGTAGATTGTAGGTTCATGTTGAGTCCTAGGCACCTGGAAGGCATCTTGTTCTGTAGCCTCCTGGTCTTTTGTCATGGTGACTGGTTATTGTATGATGAACATGGGTCTCCTACATTTCCACAGAACACTGACAGGGGCCATTGTCTCCTATTGCTGATAATAGGAGCCAGCTCTATGAGAGACCTTTCCACTGGATCCCCATGAGTGACCTGAGCTGTGAAGCAAGCTCCTGTCCTGGGCAAGGGCAGGCAGATCCGCTGGGAAGGAGCATGGCCAGGTGCAGTGACCTGCTCGATGTTAAGACCCCCTCAGCTCTAGCTCTGGGGGTGCCACATGCCCCGAGAGCCTGGCCTCACACTCTTCCTAAAGGCCATGCTGGGGAGCCTCTAAGGAGAGGTCACTGGGAGAGGACCTTCATGACGCAGCAGAATGTCCCAGCCTTTAGATGGGGCAAGGGAATGGGGTTCTGGCTGCCCTCACGTATCTGTCAATTTAGATATTATAGCTTACTGACTTCTTCCACACTCTCTTCCCTTTGGCCCTGAGGAACTCTGGATAGGTGGACGTTCTGGAGAATACGAGATTCAAAAGCTAGGTGACTTTTGATGGGTCCCCGCAGGGATACCAGATATAGCGAGTGATGGTTAATCTCAGCTGTGAACGTCACAAGAGCTAAAATCACCTGGGAAACACACCTGTGGCCTTGTCTGGGAGAGACTTTCTAAATCAGATCAGTTGAGGTAGGAAGACTCACCCTGTCTATGAGTGTTACCATCTCATGGTCTGGGGTTCTGGACTGTATAAAAAGGCATGCTCTGGGTGTGGGAAGCAGAGGTAGGAGGATTGCTATGAGTTCAAGGCCAGCCTGAGACTACATACTGCAAAAAGAAAAAAAAAGAAAAAAGAAAAAGAGAAAGAAAAGAAAAGAGAGAGAGAGAGAGAGCCCCCCCATGAGCTGAAAGCTGCCGCAGTCATCTGTCTCTGCTTGCTGACTGTGCACTGAATGTGACCAGCTGCCTCACACTGCTGCTGTCAGCATGCCTTGTCCACCATGGCGGACTGTATCCCCTCTGATTGCAAGCCAAGTTAAACCCTTCCTCCTTAGGAAATCTTTTATAGTCACATGTTTTGCCACAGCAACAAGCAACATGACTAATGCACAACCTGGCTGTGCTCTGCCCTCCCTCAGTGGAGCTGCGGTCCCCTCTCCTTGCCCCAGATGGCTGACACCTTCTAACACCTGGCCCTTCCTGCAGAGGAGAGCCAGTTTGACCACCAAGGACACTGCTTGGCCTGGGCAGTAAGTGCACCCTAGTTCTGAATGATGCACCCAGCAGCCTGTTGGAGACTGGGAACCTCACCTGTAATGAGCTGCAATACACCCGGCTCCACACGGCGAACTAGTTTTCTCCTCCTCTTATTGACCATGTGCTCGCCCAGTCCCATTCACATTCGCTCCTGTATAGATCCAGGAGTGGAACAGCAAGAGGGCCATCCAGCTGGGGCTGGTTTAGGGTGCACGTGCAGTAAGGCAAACTGTGTCTTCTAAGTGAACTTTTCGGAAGAAATCCCTGTTTACCATCATACATATATTTAAAATCAGATACAGGGCTGGAGAGATGGCTTAGCGGTTTAGGTGCCTGCCTGCTAAGCCTAAGAACTCTGGTTCCAATCTCCAGTGGTTCCAATCTCCAGTGGTTCCAATCTCCAGTGGTTCCAATCTCCAGTGGTTCCAATCTCCAGGTCCCACGTTTAGCCAGATGCAAAGTGAGGCAAGGGCGCAATGCTGCACTTGCCCACAAGGGGGCGCACACTTCTGGAGTTCATTCACAGCAGTTGAGAGGCTGCTGGTGGGCCCATTCTCTACCTGTCTCTCTCTCTCTGTTCCAAAAAAAAAAAAAAATCAGATACATTGTGGGAAGAGGAACATGTACAGTAATGTTACATAATCCAAACCTGCCAATCATACCAGAGGACTGCACAAACTATTTCCCCACCCTCCCCTAAAAATCCTATCAAGAGAAGCAGCAGAGCACTTCCGAGGGCCCTTGAGAACTCTCCACTCAAGGGCGCCCCTTTGCAAGTGGATTCAAGCCTTTACTGTCACTGTGCTCTCAATAAAGATTTTTGCTGCTTCACAACTTGTGTGCATCTTTCTTCAATTCTTTGAGTAAGATGCCAAGAACCTGAAAGAGAGAGAGAGAGAGAGAGAGAGAGAGAGAGAACGTGTAGCAATTCAGCTGAGAAGAAAGGCTCAAATACATCTGACCCCCTCCAATTTCATGGCGTCAAAACTTCCGGCGTGCTGCTGGCTTACAGTGGCATGGGTGGAGTGACGGACACGATTCCTACCTGCCAAGGTTCTTCCTACAAGTCTCCAGGGACCTCAAGCCTGTCTTCCTTCTGCAATGGGAAACAATGCTGGTGGGCCATGCTGTTAAATAAGCAGTCAGGCACAAAACTGACCCTAAAAAGGGAGTTTTGAAGGTTGAGTTTCAGAATTAAGTTGAGAGGCTGGGGAGATGGCACAGCAGTTAAAGGTGCTTGCTTGCAAAGCTTGCCATCCAGGTTCAATTTTGTAGGATCCACATAAAGCCAGACTCAAAGTGACGCATGCATCTGTGACCCCAATGTGCCTGTGGCAATGTGAGATGGAGCCAGGAGAATCTGGAAGCCTGCAGACCAGCTAGCCTGAGCACACCACAGTCAGAGCAAGGGAGCCCCTTTCTCATGCAAGATGGAAGGAGACAACCATGCCCAGAGCTTGTCCTCAGACCTCCATGCACATGTTGTTGGAAGTGTGTGCGTGCATGCACACACACACACGCACACAAATTAAGCTGGAGGGCTGGAAAGATACCTTATTAGTTAAGGCGTTTGCTTGCAAAGCCAAAGGATCCAGGCTTGATTCCCCAGTACCCACATAAGCCAGATGCACAAGGTGGTATATGTGTCTGGAGTTCCTTTGCAGTGGCATGCCCATTCTCTCTCTCTTTCTCACTCTCTCTTTCTATGTCTCTTTCTCTCTCTCTCTCAAATAAATAAATAAAAATAAAATATTTAAAAAATATTAAGCTTTAACACAATGGAGCTGGGCAGTTGCTCTGAGCAACACAGACTAGAGCCTGGAGATGCTGTTGTTATGGCGCTGGTGAGAGACAGAAGGCTTTAGCATAATCTTTGTGCTGTGCACACTCCACTAAGCTAGGCAGAGGAGCCCGGGCTGTGTGGAGCAAACCCAAAGGCAATGGACACTCAGCTGTGGCTAGCATCCCAGGTTGCAGACCTGCTCCTTCAGGGTAGCATATGGTGCGGGAAAAGCTTTGAGGGACTGGGGTGACATCTCTGACTGCCACATGGAATTCCGCCCTCTTCTCCGGACTAGCTAGCACTGGAGAGAGTTCTCGGAACCCAAACACAGACGGCCAGATCCTGGGTGCTGAAGCCCACACCCTTTGAGGGGAGTCTCTACTCCAAACCTCGATTCCTCATGGCTGCTCTTTAATGCAAGAGCAAAAGGCAAGCTTCAAAGACAGCAAGGGACAGAAGAAGCTCTGAGAAAGACGCGCAGGCTTTTCTGGGAAAGACTAGCGAATAAGAGGTTCTTATGGGCCCCAGGGGACCTGGGGATTACAAAGAAGCAGCACTACAATGTTCCCAGGACTCTTTTGAGCTTGGCACACTGACCCCACTGAGGGTGCAGAAGCCAGTGGGGCTGCTGAGCTGCAGAAGGTCGGATGTATACATCTGTCGCCTCAGCCCCTCAGCCCAGGGCTCTTAACCCCTCGGGAGGGGCTGGAAGGGCAAGCCCACAGAGCTGCCGGGAGCCCAAGGCAGAACAAGAAGTAAAACAACCCCAGACCCTGGGGTTTTAGTAAACCCCAGGCAGGTGAGGGCTGCATTTGCTGGTGTGCTCCATGGAAGATGACAGCTGGGAGAGCGGGCTTGCTGGCAAATCTTTGGGGAGCCCCACATCCTCTCATCTACACAAACCCCCCACAAAGCCATAACTGAGTCTTCAACTTCCAGGCAAGGCCAGGAGCAGTTGCCCACCTTCTCAAGGTTGTATTGCCGTGTAGGGACTGTGTGTGGTGCCCAGCACCTGCTCCTTTGGGTCATAGGGACTGCCAGGAATTTATCACCGTGTGGCCATCCTGCAGCAAATCCTAGCTTCTCTTTGTTCTCACCCTGATCTTCATTTGTCAGGACAAGATTCTGAATTAGAGAAAGACCTGGGACTTTTTGCCCAAGAGGACTCACATAGGCCAGACCTCTCTTGGCAGTGTCCCTTCTGTAGGCTAAAATGGTTAGAAACGCAGTCCTGAATTTTGAAAGTCATATCCACAGACATGAGTAGGGGAGGAGGGTGTTAAAGGATCTCTGGCGACCTGCAGTCCAGGCAGATGTGTGACCTGTTCTCCATTGCTGATAGCTCTCCGTAGCTTTAGCCACCACCCTCTCCAAGGGCATCACTGGGGCCACTCATGAACATTCTAAAACTTGGGATGGTCTCAGCATGGGTCCAGAGCTGTTAGGCATAAGAAGCCTCCACGCCTGAGTCAGACCAGGACCTGAGGATTCCCCTCTTATGTATATTTCCTTCCACTGTCTCATCATCAGAGGGGAGCCCCTGTACCCCACACATTGTTGGTGGTGGGAGGGATCCATGGTCCCTTCTCCCCTAGGCTAAGCTGAGTCAGAGCAAGGGTGAGCCAGAAACAGAAAGAGTCCAATAAAATAGATGGCATGCTGGGCTGGAGAGATGGCTTAGTGGCTAAGGCACTTGCCCGCAAAGCCTAAGGACCTAGTTTATTTTAATTTTTTTTTATTTTTATTTTTGGAGAGAGACGGGGGGGGGGAGAGGAAGACAGATAGAGAATGGGTGCGCCAGCAGTCTCTCAGCTGCTGTGAACGAAATCCAGATGTGTGCGCCCCCTTGTGGTCAAGTGTGGCATTACGCCCTTGCGTCACTTTGCATCTGGCTAAACGTGGGACCTGGAGATTGGAACCGCTGGAGATTGGAACCATCGTTCTTAGGCGTAGCAGGCAGGTGCCTTAATTGCTAAGCCATCTCTCCAGCCCCCTAGGTTTTTTAAAAAATATATTTTATTTATTTATTTATTTGCTTGTTTGCTTGCTTGTTTATTTGATTGAGAGAAAGAGAGAGAGAGAGAGAGAGGAAGAGAGAGAAAGAGAAAGAGACAGAAAGAGAGAGAGAGAATGGGTATGCCAGGGCCACCAGCCACTGCAACGAACTCCAGATGCATGTGCCCCCTTGTACATCTGGCTTATGTGGGTCCTGGAGAATTGAACTTGGATCATTTGACTTTGCAGGCAAACACCTTAACTGCTAAGCCATCTCTCCAGCCCAGGACCTAGGTTTGATTCCGCAGTCTGGAATTCGTTTGCAGTGGCTGGAGGCCCTGGTAGGCCCATTCTCTATCTGCCTCTTTCTCTCTCTCTCTGCCTCTTTCTCTTTACCTCTCAAATAAATTAATTAAATTAAATAAAACGATGGAGTATGGCTTGAGAGATGGCTCAGTGGATAGAGCACTGCCATGCAAGCTTGAGTTCAGATCCCTAGCACCCATGTTAAACCCAGACAGTGCAGGCCAGACTTCTGTAATCCCAGCAGGCCTACTGGGAGAAGGGAGGCAGAGACAGAAGAAAGATGATGTGGCATGGTATTGCATGCCTCACGACTTGGGCGACAGAGGCAGGAGGATCATGAGTTTGAGGCCCGTCTGTGCTACATAGCAAGAATCAGTATCAAGAAAACATACTCAAGAGAGGGTGATATGAACCGCCTATGTGCCTCTGTAAATTCATTTTCTTTAGTAGCTACTGCGCAAAAATACAAATGAAACAGGCAAGGCCACTCTTAGATTTTATTTGCCCTAATTTGCTGTCAGGTTCACACACACTCAACATGAGCCACATTAGTCAGATACACTTTGTTTCCACGTGGGTGTTGACATCTGATGCACCTTTTGTCTCTCAGTCCCTCTCCCTTCTGCCAGCCTTGGTGCAATGCACAGCAAAGGCCTCTGGCCAGAGCTACGGCTGTGCTGAGCCGCTCTGGGAAACACTGTGTATATTCGAGAACTTCTCATCGCTAGAAGGAAAGACTGACAAAATCACTGTGAGGGAAGAAGGGCTTCTCCCAGCTTCTAGCTCCAGGTTACAGTGCATTATGGGGAGGGGGTGGTATGGCCGCAAGAGCTTAGAGCATTAGAGCAGCCTGAAGCCAGGCCACAGTGGAGAAGCAGAGACATGAGTGCTGGCACTCAGTTCCCCCTCTTCTCCTTCTTATTCAGCCTGGGCACTCAGCACACGGAATGATGCCACCCATAGTTAGAATGGTCCCCCCACCTCCCTCCACCTAATTTAGAAAACCCCCTAGCAGACATTCCCAGAGTCTGTTTCCGCGGGATTCTAAATCTTGTCAAGGAACACTCATCGCATTGTGGTTCCGAGCTCCATGGATACTACCAGTTTCCAAGGCCTCTTTCTGGACTCCTGACCTCTCAAGTGACACTGCACACAGACGTGGGCTGATCTGATGCGCTGGAAAACACGCCCCTATTCCTTTCCCGTGGATGGGTGTCGTATATCCACATGTTATGGGCTCAGTGCAAAATCCACAAAGATCTCTAGATGTCTTTCCTGTGCGTGTGATGTAGCCAGTGCTTTGTAAGTTTGTTCGGCTGTAGAAGCCCTGCCCATTGTGCACGGGACTTGTGTCCTGTGAGCTCCTCAAGTACACGCCTGTGGCTAGCGGAGCAGGGGAGCAATCACTGCGTGTAGTGGCTACGTCCTCATTGCTATTCAGCCGCTGGAGATTCTCTGGCAACAAAACCTTACCTGGTTCTTCCAAAAAATGTTAACCAGACCTTCTTAGTTGGCCAGGTGTGGTTGAGAAGCTGGGACACGGTGGTTGATGGCCAAAGCTTCCGTAGAGCACTTGCCTCATCTGGAAAGAATGGAAGCCAGTGGGGCTTTGGGACTCCTGGGACCTGATGGGGCCTGGGGATTGGAGAAGTCCTTCTTTCCTTCTGAAGTCTCCTGTGCTAATCTCAAGGCCAGGGTCCAAGCAAGCACAGCCTGTGTGAGCACGTGAGGGGGGATACACCCTGATGCCGTGGGGACCAAGGCCCAGCCGGGTGCCAGGGCAGCCTCTAGAAGAAGTTCTGAGGACAAAGAACAGTCATGGGCAACTGATGGGTGAGCATGCACGTTCAAAGAACATATGTACGTACTGATGGGGAAAGCAGAGTCAAGCTGGGAACAGGGCTGCTGGGGGATCACTCCTGATTTTCAGGAGCAGAAGTACTGAGGAGCCAATTATCATTGCTCTTGCCAAGAACGGGCTCTGGCCCCCGCTGACATGCCTGTCGTGTCTTGAAGCCTTAAGAACATCCCACCGGAGCTCTAGAGACAGAAGCCATGGCTTCGCAGAGCGCTTGTGTGACGTAAATGACACCCTTTCTGCCCTTTCTGGGTGCCATGCCTCAGCTGAGCTTGGATGGAGCTGGCCCCTGAAGTGGGTTGCTTTTCTCCCTGTCTGGGGTGCCAGAGCTAGTCCTGGGGTTTCCTGCTCCCTAGGGGTAAGGCAGCGGGGCTCTGTCCATGCTGGGAGACTACTGTTGTCCTACATGATGTGGGGGTGCATGCTGGCCTGTGGAGACGCAGCGCGCTTGTCGGGATCTGGGAAGAATGCTGACGTCCTCAGCTTCCGCTCGGTCCTCACTTTGGATTCTCCGCAAGCAGACACTTGTGGCCGCAAGACAGGTGAGGATCATTCCAGTGCCCGTGGGCCCCACATCTCAGCACAATCTGCCTCTCTCCTGCCCTCGCCGGTGTCCTCAGGTCAGATGGACCCTGTAGGAAGACACACGCATTCCCAATCTCCAGGCTCACGGTTGCAGTCCTTGCACCTGGCCTGCATGTGGGATGCAGCTAACTCTTGCCCACAGAGAACACAGATCCTCCCAGATCATGCTTGGCAGACAGAGCAGAGTCTGTGAGCTGAATGCCAGAAGCGAGCCTTCAGCCAGCATGCCCGCCTGCCCTTTGGCGGCAGAGTTTGTCACTCCTCCAGGCTTCTGTGACAACACGAAGTGAGCCTTGATCCTACGATGCAAGCCTTGTCCCCAGAGAGGAACTGCGCCTTTGGTGACCACTCAGCCCTCACTGGGACTGGCTTGGGGATGCTCCTGAGCTCAGGGACCTCAGAGGGCACTCCATGACTGAGGAGAGCTGGCTGACTCTTAGTAGGCAATGCGTAGGACCAAAAGATGGTACTTTCCTTCTGAGTAAAAACCCTTCGCAACCAATACAAGTTTAAATTTCATGGGAGTTCTAGCAATGAGGGAGAAAGAAGCATTAAAATAGAGCTTTTCATTCTAATAAGAAATGAAGCTGTAATCTGTGGAAGGGGAGGGGGGTTCTGTGTAGCTGGGCTGAACTGGGGCTTACAGGCCCTAGCTCTTCTGGTCAGAGTCTGATGCAGGGTGCAGCCCCTGAGTGGCAGTTGCCATGGGTGGGAAAGCCCTTTCTGAACATCCTCCTTGCATCTGAACTCTTGCAGTAGACCCTTAAATGAAACCCCAGGAACAAGCAGGTCACCAAGTATGGACATTTGGAGAACCAAGTGTCAGGGACTAGACAAATGGGATCCAGACTCTTGGGAAAGTGAGATTAGCACCCAGGAAATGAAAGGTATTTCAAGCCTAGGAAATAGAAAGAGAAAGGCATTGGGGGAGAACACGAGAGAGGATCTGCGAGTGAGAACAGAGGAAGGTTGTTCCATGAGAGAATCTGAGAAAGAAGCAGGAATGAGTGCAATCGCACAGCAGCCTTAGCTGCCCTCCTCCTTCTGCCTAATTCCTTCAGTAGAGTTCTGGAAAATTCTTCTGAGACTTGTTCCCAGCTTTTCTCCATTGAGTAGGTTCCTATTCCAGAGCATAACACAAGGCCCAGAAATACCTCTATTCCTTCTTGTACAGGTCTGTGCATGGTGACAAAAGGTGTGGCATTTTGTTTGTGCTTGTGTTGTGTTGTGTTGTGTTTTGTTTTGTTTTGTTTTGACAAAAGATCTCAGAGCCCATGCTGGCCTGAACTTGCAGTGATTCTCCTGCCTCGGTCTCTCCAGTGCCAGGAGTTGAGGCCTGCACCACCATACCCAGCACTATACAGGTTTCAATAGCGTGCATGAACAGAGGCTCCAGGAAAGGTGTCATGTATCTTTCATGTTAAATTCAACAAAATACTGATGGCCTATATTCCCAAGAACAGAAATGGGGGATCTGCTAAGAACAGCACAGCCACAAGGAATCAAAAGGCACCCTTAAAAGTGTTTCTTGCAGCAACATGGAGTCACCAAAGCCCCGCTCGGCCACACCACAGCGCCCCTCTAGCCCACTTGGAAGAGTCCACTTTCATTCCGTTGTTGACTCTCAGGCTTTGCTGTGTTCTGAAAATCAACAAACACCGCACCAGGAAGCATGCGCCTCATCTTATCAAATGGTACCCGGCTTGGTAATGGCCTCCCCAGATAATTCGAGCTGATCTGTGGTGATGACCAGGGGGACAGCAATGATTGTCATGTTAGTAAAAAAAATCAAAACAATCATGTTACGTCAGTTCTACCATTAAAAGACTTGCTTCTCTGCAAATTTTTGCGCTCAGTAATTAATACTCTGGGGCTTGTGGTTTCCAAGCTGCCTCTCCAGGCACAGAGATGCCACTCACCTGATAATTATTTCAGGAAACCATGCACGAATGGATGTGATTGACAAATGCAGGATTGCTGTAATTGCCTCAAGCGGAGTCGGTGAGAAAAGGAGAAAGAAAGAAGGGAGTTAACTAGTTGTGTGCTTACCTATCAGACGGGAAGGGCAGCGGCAGTGAGACCTGGTGTTGCATGATACCTGACGGTTGCACTAATCAACCAGCGGCACGGGAGATGGCAGTGTCCTGCGGAAGGCCCAGTGTTGAGCAGTGACCAGGGCTGGGGCCCGGAGGGAACATACAGATCTGTAGCAGCTGATGGAGGCAAACAGGACCTTCAACCAGCTTATGCCCAAAGCAGAGCGCTTCTGGAAGCATCCTTAAGAGAAGAGTATCATTGTAGAGCTATGCGCAAGCTTTGCCTGTGGCTTTTTTCTCATTCAGCAAGCCCAGCACAGCAGTAGCAGCATGGATCCCAAGCTGCCCTGGCTCATGGCATGGGTCCCGAGCTGCCCCGTCTCATGGCATGGGTCCCGAGCTGCCCTGGCTCATGGCATGGGTCCCGAGCTGCCTGAGCTTGTAGGAGGGAGTTAGCTGCTTTGCACTTGAGCACAAAGTTGAAAGACAGACCCAGTGGAGCCCTAGACCTCAGCTAGGCACTGCAAGTTTCACAAACATGCATGAAAACACTGCATCTTCCAGTGCATCTCAAAGTGGTATGAAAGTGGACAGCTCACACGGTCTTCCCTTCAAATTCCTGGCTGTCAACATGGAGCCCACTGTCAGGATTCTGGACTACACACGTGCTGTGCAGGTGGCACTGTCCAACTCTGGAGATGCGCGTCAGGCACCAATAATTTGCCAGTGAGCCACTTACTTTCTTTCCAAGCCTCAGTACTCCCTATAAAGTAGGAGTGACCTGGGTTGCACAATTTGGCTAACCTATGGCTTAAAAGACGTTTGGAAAGGTATTTGAAGCAGGTGACTGAGTGCCTGGCATTTAGTCCGCTGTGCTGACTGGAGCTCAAATGAAGTCAGCAAGGTGTGGACACTGCCATGATTATGTTAGAAACAGTCACCAGGCTGGTGGCTGACCGGCTGCTCACTTAGGTAACAGCTTAATCTCTCCGAGTCAAAGAACCTCATTAAGCAGATGGTTCAGTTTGCTTTGGAAGTGGAAAATAAAGGCATCAGACTTGGTTGGTCAGATTGATTTTCTTAAGGCCAAAGTGACCTGGTCCTGACACTCATGAATAATAATAAGTGGACAGATGACTAGAGAAGAAGCGAGGTGCATCTCTACGGGGACCACCAAGGGGTGCCCCTGAACGCTTGCCAGCCAAGACTTTCAAACTTCTCAACCACGAAGAACATGTCACGTGTTTTCAGGTAATGTTTCACAAGGCTGAATAATGTACTCCGCTGGGCTGGGCGGAGCGCCCTCTCGAAGCACCCTCTCTCAGTGAGAGCACAGGTGATTTCCAAGGTGAGAGGAGCAGAAGCTTTGCGTGAAAACCACCCACACTGCCCTGGAGGAGACAGCCTTGCATCCTGAGGTCTTTCCTTGCATCCTGGTGACCTGCACTGTAGATGGAGTTCAATCTCTGGGAACTTCCTGTAAAGTGTCCACCCTGAAGTTTATGTACTTTTCCCAGCATGCACCGAGAGAGCTGGTTTCACCCCCCTCCCTGCAGCTCATTGTACCATTAGCATTTCACCAACATCACGGGAGAAAATTGCATCTTAAAATTTGTTCATATTTGCATATTTTTGATATCCAGTTGAGGCTGAGCATCTTCTCTCCTGCTTACCAGCTATGTGGGTTTTCTTTTTAGTAAATTATTAATACTCTTTGCCCATTTATTGAGTGGAATATTCAGATTTCCTTCTGGATTCATTACTGCCTTTTGCACATTAAGGTTAATGTTTGGTCATATTTATTGCAATTATTTTCACCCAATTTGTTGTTTGACTTTTAAAGATATTTTTATGTATTTGTTTTTCGAATCAGGCCAGAGTATTAGATGTGTCTGCCACAGGATAGGAAGCTGGTGGATGAGAGGTTGGGGAGATGGCTTAGTGAATAAAGGGACTTGCTTGCAAAACCTTCCAGCCTGGGTTCAATTCCCCAGCCACCCATGTGAAGCTGGATGGGCATTCAATTTGCAGTGGCAAGACACCCTAGTGCACACACGTGTGCACACGCATGCACACACACACACACAAATAAATAAATAAATAAATAAATAATAAATACATAAATAAATAAATATTTCAAAAAAAGAATTTGCCTGAGGAAACAGTGGTGCTGAGCAGAGGTTGCAATGAGTAGGAACCTGGGGGTGCGGGCTTGAGGAACGGACATTTGCAGTGGATTGCTTCCCTCAACTCCTCTTGGCCTCGGTGTATATACATGTTGTGAACACATTTTTTCCACTTGGAACTTCTACAGGGCTGCCAAGTTACTGTTTTGTTTGTGGGGTTTTTTGTTTGTTTGTTTCCAACATAAATAATTTGGCATGGCTTCCACATAAACATTTATCATCTCGTCCAAACTATTAACACACAAACTCAGGGGCATTTCTGTATATGCCATGGCTTTGAGGCATCCACTGAAAAATAATTAAAAGGCTCCCACATCAACGGTGGCCTATGATTGCCCTGAAATACTGGCTCTGCGGCTGGCCAGCCTTTGATGACCACAGCCACTTTAAAGGCTAAATGATATATTTTTATTAGTTGATTGCCATTTTCCCTCCTCGTTCCTCCACAGCTCTCAGAAGAATACCATCTGGCCTCAGTAATTTATTACAATTTAATTTCTCACTCTGTTCCATCACCTCTTTTCTTGATGTTCCTATCAGCAAAAGTCCTCTCGCCCTAGTCCCTGCCGCCTCGGAGAGAAGACACTGGACACAGAGGCAGTCGGGGAGGAGAGCCTCTGTGGGTTCCCTGCTGCCCTGCCCACCTGGGTTACCCACCTGGGGTTCCCCGGGCACACTGGCATGCCCTGTGCGACAGTGGTTCTGAGAATTACTATCCATGCATGGCCAGGAAGAGGGAGGCAACCTTGTTAAACGCTCACTGATCACCAGTCGCTATCTTTCATGTACATCACAACAATGTGTCTCTGTAAGTTTCTCTTTCATCATCCTTTGTGTTCAGGTAATACATTTCAATAAAACTCTTAGATCTGTGGCTAAATATGCATGAAGCCAACATACCCCATGAAAAGTGACAATTCTAATCTCTCTTCTTGAAGCTAGCTTTGCCTGATACAACAGAACTACACTTTCCCTGGGCTGCGGACGGCAGCGCATTCTCGTAAACATCTAGGGAAGAGGTGTCTGGGGACAACAAACTCCCAGAGCGCCGAGGAGCCTGTCCCCTCCCCACAAGTGCTGCCAACCTAATCCTGTGTCAAAGGCCCTCACGCCGGCCGAGCTCACCTCTCTGCAGGATCCACGTGTTCCAGGCCAAGCTCCAGTCCCTTCTATTCTGCCATCACAGGTCTGTTAGGTCAAATTTGTCACTTGTTTAAAGTGACCAATATCCAAGAGTGAATTTGGTCCTGTGATACTATTAAAGGCATTTCTATGCTTCTCTATAGTTGAAGCATTTCTGATATGCTCATTTTTCACAATATATTTTTATTAATTTATTTAGAGAGAGAGAGAGACAGACAAAAAGCGGGAGAGACAACTACTGGTGTGCCAGGGCCTCTTGCTTCTGCAAATGAACTCCAGAGGCATGCACCTCTTTGTATGCCTGGATTTACAGGGTACTGGGGAATTGAACCCAGGCCAACAGGCTTTGAAAACAAGTGCCTTTAATGGCTGAGCCTTATCCTCAGCCCTGATGTGATCTTTATACTCTGACAATGGGTCTTTGCCACATTTTGCCTTTCCAAGGCAGGGATGCCTGCCTGGCCTTCCCTTTATCTGCTCCCCAGTGCTGACAGGCCGCATTGGATGTGCACAGAGCATGTGACAAATGTCCTAGAAGGGGGAAGAAATCTATCCTCTTACAGGAGTGGCTATAGCTCTCCAGCTCTGTGAGACAAGCTCAGCACCTTGACAAGGTGGTCTTTAAGCCACAACTGGAAGACAGGTCAGGCGTAGCTGCCAACCTGCACGTGAGGCTGGGGGAGGGGGATGAGGCTTCTGACCCTGTCAGCTAATGAACTTAGAGGGCTGTGGCGGTTTGATTCAGGTGTCCCCCATTAACTTAGGTGTTCTGAATGCTAGGTTCCTAGCTGATGGAGACTTGGGAATCAACACCTCCTGGGGGCAGAGTATTGTTGGGGGCAGGATGGTATATAGCCAGTTTCCCCTTGCCAGTGTTGGGCACACTCTCCTGTTGCTCTTGTCCACCTTATGTTGTCCAGGGGGTGATGTCCACCCTCTGCTCAGGCCATTGTTTTCCCCTGCCACCATGGAGCTTCCCCTCGATTCTGTAAACCAAAATAAATCCTTTTTTTTTCCCAAAAGCTGCTCTTGGATGGGGGATTTCTGGCAGCAGTGCAGCCTGACTGCAGCAAGGGCGCAGGACTCCTCCTCCCTGATCAGCCAGTCCTCAGTGACATGCGCCTGGCCACGGGAGTTTTTCTTCCTCCAGAGCAGTGCCATCCTTGAGCTGGGCACCCAAGGTCTCTAGAAAGGCCTTCAGTTCTATACGTAGGACAAAATGGTGAAGGTGTTCCTGGGAAGAATGGCCCCTTTCTCTTGAGTGCCTGGAACATATGTGTGTGCATGCACACATGTCCATGGTGTATGCATCAATGTGTGCCTGTGTGTGCACATGTGTCTATGTTAGGAGCAGGAGATTGCAGGTAGCTTTGTTCTTTTCCCTTCTGTCCTTTCTTCCCTCTTCTTCCATCCTGGAGAGAAGGACAGACCAGGAAAAGCCGGTGACCTGCAGATGAGGGTTGGGCGACAAGGTCGTGGGCAGCTCTGATCTCAGAGCTAACAGTGAAGGGTCCTGTTCTGTGTACCAGCACTGCCCAGGGGTCTCCAGGTGAAGCGACCTGTTCTGTGTGCCAGCATGGTCCAGAGGGCTCCAGCTCACCCAACACCCAGAAGGGTGCCAAGAGGGTCTTCCCCTCACCCACGTGTCCCAGTGCCTAGTGCCCAGATTCACCATGAATTCACACTCTGGTTCAATAATCCATACTTTTCATGTGTCAGCTCTGGCTTATATGTCCCAGACCTGGATGGAATATGAGATGAACAGGTGTGGTGAGGAATTAGAAAAAAGTGCAAAGACAATAGTGTGTGGCAATGTGGGGTTCCTATGTGTGAGTATGTATTTGTGTGTGTGTGTGTGTGTGTGTGTGTGCAAGTGACTGGGTGTGGACATGTGTGTGCTTGTGTGGATTGTATATGAGGGTGTGAATTGTGAGTATGCATGATGGTATGAAGGTGTGGGCATGAACTGTGAGTTTCCTGCAAGGAAGTACGGGGCAGTAGGAGGAAGGTTGGTGGAGGTTGGGCTTCAATGAGCCTGCAGTCCTGCTGGGGATGTGTGAGGCACCAGAATCCACAACTCTGAGTGCCAAGCGTGCTGCGCCCTTTGCTCCTGGAAGCCACAGGCAGCAGAATGCGAAGGGAAGGCCAGGCGCCAGTCCAGTGTCCCGGGTGTTCAGATACACATGCACATCCAGAGCCAATGACTTTCCTCTCTGGGGACAGGGTCATGCATGTTAAATGAGGTCATTGCTATAAAGAACCAGCTGGCCCTAGACTCACAGGTTCTACAACCAAGTCAATTCTCTTCACCTTCAGAAAAATTTTTACCAGAGATCAAAAAAGGACCAAGAAACTGAGCATCCCTTCTTTGGAGACATCAAGTGATGCCAACCATGTACAGAGGGTGATGTGGGGCCACTGAGCTTGGCAGCAGCTTGGTGATAGCATCTAGCGTGTACATACTGGATGCATAGGCAGAGGCACAGGGCTCAGAGATGACAGAGTGCAGAGAGCTGGTAACACAGCCGCTCGGGATGCAAAATCACGTGTCTAGACTACATTGTCCGTGACCAAAGCCAAGTTAAGTTTCTCTCTGCACCTGTGATCAAAGCTGCTCACTGCCGCACCTCTGTTCTGGGTGGAAACTTTGCAAAGCTGAGTCTCCTGAACGAAGCGCACTTCCTGAGGGTTTCTGAATTTGGGTTTGGAACTTCCTTTCCTCATATCTTGCTTCTCAATTCCTTCTTCTCTTCTCTTCTTTCCCTTTTTACACTGTGTTGGTCAAGATTTTATTTCCAGGAGATCTTTGTGGGTTTCAGTGAAGGTTTCTCAGAAGAGGGCCAGGTATTCAAACTTAAACAGAAGCTGAAGCACCCACCCCAGGACACATGATGCAGGAATGTTCACGGTGCCTGTGAAGATCTGTGGTCAACAGAGAATGGGGGCACGGGCACACTGGCAGTGGGGGGGGACCCATGTTTACCGTACACAACTCTCTGCTTTGTCCCTCTTACATCCATTTATGAAGCTGATAATTTTCCCCGTCTTGTGTCCTGATGTTTATCATACAGATGTGTGCGTTTCAGTGTCAATCTCAGTGGTGTGATGGATTCCTTCGGCCGTCATCTACAGAGTGTGGGAAAGCAGCGTTCATCTGCAATCTAACGTTTGGTTGATTAGCACATCCTGGTAGAATTCCTAAGGAATGCCACAGAGCCCAGCCTCCACCTCACCTTAAGGGAGAGCTTGGGTGGCAAAGCAGGTGGCCTCGGACCTAGACCACAGCATGGTATCGAGTCTCCCCTGTGGACCATGAGAACAGAGCCGTCCCGAAGACCCAGAGTCCTCAGCGTTTCAGGGGCTGCAAGCTCAAAGCACGTTCCCTCTTCCCAGAGATGCGCTTAGGTGTATGTGTATGTGTGTCCATATGTGCATGGATGCATTGTGTGTTTGGTGGACAGACATGTATGTAAGCAGACACATATGTGTGTGTATATGGAGGCCAGGGGTCAATATCAAGTGCCTTCCTCAATCATTCTTGACCTTACATATAGATTTTAAGTTATTTATTTGAGAGTGACAGATAGACACTGAGAGAGAAAGATCCAGAGAAAGAGAGAGGCAGGGAGAGAATGGGCGCACCAGGGCCTCCGGCCACTGCAAACAAACTCCAGATGCATGTGCCAACTTATGCATCTGGCTTACATGAGTACTGGGGAATTGAGCCTCGAACCAGGGTCCCTAGGCTTCTCAGGCAAGGGCTTAAACACTAAACCGTCTCTCCAACCCCCAGCCTAGACTATATATATATATATGTTTTTGGAGGTAGGGTCTCACTCTAACCCAGGCTGATGTGGAATTCATTATGGAGTCTCAGGGTGGCCTTGAACTCACGGTGATCCTCCTACCTTTGCCTTCTGAGTGCTGGGACTAAAGGCATGTGCCACCACGTCCGGCCCTCAACCTTATATTTTTAACAGAGTCTTTTACTGAACCTGGAACTCACTGATGTAGCATGCCCTGGGGTCCTCATGTCTCCATCCCCTCGGACTGGAATTACAGGCACACACCACCATGCTTTTTGTGGGTGCTGGAGATAAGAATTCAGATCCTCACACTTGCACAGCCCTCCACCTCCTGAGCCATTCCCCAGCCCTCCAGTGTGGATGTCAGTAGGGACTGCCTTCAGGAGCTCTCAGACAACAAACTCCACAGATGCTTGAGCTCCTTTCTTGTGTAAAATGGTCCAAGTTTTGTCCACCCTTCTCCACAAACACATACACACATGCTTCCATATACCTTATATCATCCCTGGATTACCCACTACAATGAAGTTGTTACCCTGGGTTGTGTAGGGAATAATGACAAATAGAAAAGTCTACACATTTTCAGTGCTGCCATGGGGCTCTGGAAATTTTTCAAGCAGTGAATGGTGATTCCACAGATGCAGAGCCCACCAAATCTAGGGCTGGTGGCATCTGCTAAACCCTGGCTTATTTGAGCTCTGTGGAGGACCTGGGATCCCTCAATAGAGAGATAAACTCATCCTGGAGGGGAGAGTTCAAATGTCAATCTCCCAGAGCAAAATTGATTTATCTTTGACTCTTATCTTTTGGGTGCATCTCAGACAAGCAGACAACCCCAGTCTAAACTATGAAGACAGAAGTGTGCACACATAAGCACATGCCATGCACCACTCTAAACACGTGTTCAGACAGCTCCAACACCATCCTGGATTAAGATGTGAACACTGGAGTTCAGAGAACGACAGCTTTAGTGTTCAATAAAACAAATTAATTGGTCAGGCTGTTCTTACTAGTTGTTAGGAGATTTTGTGCATTTATTTGAGAAATAAGAAGAGATCATGAAGTGAGGGGCAGGGAAGCTCCCTGCTGAAGTCAAGTTAAGGTAGAGGCCTCTGTCTTTGGCTTTTTCTGGGAGAACCTTTAACCTGGAAGCAAATGGGCCCGAAGGACATTGAAAATCATGAAAAGCCAGAGGGACTTTGCAGAGGCACTTTAGAGACTCTCCCTTAGAGGAAAGTCAGTGTCTTTTTTCGTTTTGTTTTATTCTCACTCTCTGGCCAGCTTCCCCCATCCCCATGTGGGTCCTTTGCAGGCAGAGGGTGTCCTGGCCTCCAGAGTGGAAAGAGGGGAGGAAATCGACAGGACAGGGGGAGGAGAGATTTCATTGTCTGACTCCTTCTGTGCCAGAAAATATCAAACAGATGAAGAGCCTACAATAAGGAGCTCAATAATTAATTTCCACGGCCCTACTAGCAAGCCTTCTGCAGGCCTGTGCTGTGATTATGAGCAAAGGCTGGATTCTGAAGTTCCACTCATTAGCTAGCCGGTGCATGAAAATACCTGTACTTTCAAAAGACATAGTGACAAGAATGAAAAATCTCAGCTATTAAAAATATCCTGGTGTCAGGGACTTTGGTGAAAGAACAAAAAATGCCTGATTCCTTCAGATAAATAATGAAACGAATGGTTGTTGGGGAGGTGAGGGGTCAAACCTCCCTTGTTGACTAAAGCACAAGGTTGACTTAAAAGATGTTCAGAAGTTGCTCAGGGAGCTGTGTACGAGGCTGGCTTTTCTCTCCTAATGAAACAGCGTGCGCCCTTAATTTCCACCATTACCTCTGCATTTAAAACATGAGGGCTTTAATGGGCTGGACATCATCTTTGACACCAGACCTACAAAGTGCATATATAATACATAGCATTAGTGAATAATTCAATGATGCTGTCCCAAACTCTGAGTCTATCCAGGGATAAATATTACGATTTAACTAATTCCAAATGAGCCATCTCCCCAACCCTCCACCTATTCAGTTGTCCATCCAGATGGAAGGACAGTAGAGCCATCATCAAATTCATTATACCCTGAATGCCTTGCCCTGTCCTGACCCTGAGCAGCACAGTTCAGAGCTGGGGGGGGGTTCCTTCTGGAATTCTGATTAGCCCAACATGAATTTATTTGTTTATAATCTTAGGATTGTGAACCCTGGAATGTAATTTTTATCACAAATTGTTCAATCATTCAAAGACACAAACATTTCAGGGTAATTTCTACCAATCCCCATGGTGATCTAATTTCTTATTAAGCAGAATAAAGCTCTTTGGCATTGCAGTTAATCAGTTTAGGGTCCACAGAGCACTTGATGGCATGTTTTTCCTTCTTATGGTTTGAAAGAAGTCTTAGAGCCTATTCCTTGGGCATCCAGGTGACTTCTGCACACATGCACACCTGTGCCCACACCCAGCCACATATCCAGTCAAGCAGAGGTGCAGGTGTTTTTGAGTATGCACACTTCGGCCAGGAAAATGACTACATTTGTGTTTAATAAAACACACATACACAAAAACTAAAACATTGTATCAATTATACAATTACCCAGTGTCTAAATATTGAGCAAGCTATAAATCATATTTTCCAGTCTCTTTTTATATATCTTCTTCTCCTACCAAAGGTTCCTTGTGAAACTGAAGAGAGCTGTGCTCAGGGATGGCTGGCCAGAGACAGGCCGGGCTGGTCCTGGAGCAGCACATGTCTGACCTGGCATTTCCTTGTCCCCAAGCTCTGCATAAACAACAACCATTAGTGGGTGTCTCCCAGTTCCCAGAGCACTGTACTCAGACCTCTGAATGTTCCCCTGAAAATGTTACCTGAAAGCTAGTGATTCCCCTCCAACACCATTGAGACTGATCAATAGGCAATTTATGAATGACCAATATCACTCCCAGGTAAACATCGCTCACCAGTCACAATCACAGTTCCAGGAGGCAGTGTCATAGTGATAGGGAAGGCCAAGGACAGCCTGTGGTTTCACTTAACAAGAGAGACCTCAGTGAAGGCAGGGTTGTTATATTGGAAGAAAAAAGATGACTCTCTTTAAAGGAGAATAAATGGCGGGCTATAATCTTTCATTCAACCTAATTGGAATGAAACCTGTGTTAAATCATTCCAGAGAGCACACAAATGAGACCATGTCACACAGTGGAGCATCCAAAATTCCTTCTTGCTACACAGGAACATTTTATACCCATTCACTTCTTTCTATGCTGAAGAAGGTAAGCAGGAAGGCACTGGAGTCACATGGTAATGGGTCCCGAGCTAGAATTTAATACAAAACTAGCAATTCCACTTCACCACCTATCTAGTCTCTTTAGTGTTGACAAAGGCGAAAGGAATCCAGCATAGGATAGCCTGTCCCACCATGTGGGACATTATCTTCAGAACACAAAAATATCCCTAACATGATGTCAGTGGGTGAGCCTTATTCAAGTGTGAAGGGAAATGTTGTGTTGTCATGAAGAAAATGTCCCAAGCCTGGCTGACCGATGTCCAGCTGTGAAAAGCTACGTGCTGAGGATGCTGGTGGAAGCCAACATTGGCCTGTGTTGATGTTCAAGGACTCAGGGACTAGGTTCCATGCTGACCCACATACTCTGCCTAATATGTGGTAAGAAACGTGGAGGGGCCTGGGTACCCTCATGACTCAAAAGTAGCTCCTTAAAGGATGTAACAAAGACTTCACCTTCCCTGTGGATCCTAATCCCATCAGGAAAATGTGCTCGGCTCTCCACTTTCCATAATCCCTTTTATTCAAACTGCTCGTTCTTACTTTTGATTGGAGAATGTGTTCTGTTTTACAGATGGACAATACTGGAGAGACCAGGACACATCAATGCATCAAGAAGAGAGAGCCGACTGTCCACCAGCAAATGGGTCACCTCCATCTCACCTGCCCAGGCCCAGAGGTCATTGCAGAGAAATACTGCTCTCATGGCTAGCCTGAAAACCAGCTCCAGGGAGATAGTGACAGACACTGTGGTCACTCAAGCCTCATCAAAACAGAGATCTGGAGGCTACAGAGAAAGCAACACTAAATCAGATCCCTCTCTCACCTTCCAAGGCTCAGGAACATTGCAGAAGAATGGCAGAAAGATTGCCTAGGATGGGTGGGAATAGCCTGCACACCATGTTCCCCCCTCCCTCTTGGAGAGACTGACTGAGGCCTCTCGGTCCCCACAGTGAATACCAGTAACCCCACTGAGGACCCTCAGCAGAATTGGAATGGGGTGACGGGTCTACGAGACATCCTTTTTATAAAAATCAATAAATAATTTAAAAACTTTAAAAAGAATATGAAGGGCTGGAGAGATGGCTTAGCAGTTAAGGCGCCTGCCTCCTAAGCCTAAGAACCCAGTTCCAATCTCCAGGCCCCACGTTTAGCCAGATGAAAAGTGACACAAGGGTGCAATGGTGCACTTGACCACAAGGGGGCAAACACATCTGGATTTCGTTCACAGCAGCTGAGAGACTGCTGGCTTGCCCATCTCTACCTGTCCTCCTCTCCCTCTCTCTCTGTCTGTCTCTGTCTGTGTGTCTCAAAAAATAAAATAAAATAAAATAAAATAAGATAAGATAAGATAAGATAAGATAAGATAAGATAAGATAAGATAAGATAAGATAGAATAGAATAGAATAAAATAAAATAAAATAAAATAAAATAAAATAAAATAAAATAAAATAAAATAAAATAAAATAAAATAAAATGAAATGAAATGAAATGAAATGAAATGAATTAACCACACCCTTTCAGGACACAGTCCATCCATAGGTGTTGGAGTGACTGATTAATGCAGAGCCACTGTCCTCCTTGGTCTGTAAGGCAAGGGACAGAAACAGACTCAGCCCTCCTGAATACAAGCAAGCAGGTCTTAAGACAACAGTAAAGATAAAATTAGTGGTGGTTTAAATCTCTTACCATGTGACTTTGGATTTGATTAAATTCACCATCAGAAACTATATCTACCTACAGAACTGCTTCTTCGATTCTGATGAAACTGACCCAATTCAGTCCAAAGAAAATGGCTGACTCCAAGGCTTGATAGCAAACCCATGTGAGCTATCAGCATCTCTTGGGGCAACTACGTGGTCTTTCAGCATAGAAAAGGAACCAAGCTTTCCCTCCATATTTTGGCAAAAGGCAGTAATGATGTCAACCGTTTTCAGGTACGCATCCTTCCCAGGACTCATGGTTAAGGATTTGTCTTAGCCACCTTCAGGGTTGTCCGGATGCTTGGCACTCAGTGCCCGTGCCTTCTGAACTCTGTGTTCATATCTTAGTCTGGATGGTTGGAAATGCTATCTCCAGTGTGAGGCAGCTGAAGCCAGACTCTACATGGGTTTACAGCCAACAGGTGTCACGGGAGCTCTGCAGAGTGATAGCCAAAGCACTGAGAGCCAAGTAGGCTAGGGAAGCCATGCCAGTTCATGCCTCTTCCTGCGTGGACACTAGGGACTGAGCAATCACGACAGTGGCCTTTATGGTGGAAGTCATAGGTTCTACAGGTGAGGAAACTGATGTATGGAGGGTCAGGAACCGAGTCATGACTGATGGCCAATGGGTGAGCCTGGGTTACTTAGCTCTGAGCTCAAACACCCACCACTGGTGTTGCCCTGCTAAAGAAGAGAGCGCTGGAGAGACAGGAGGAGGGAAGAACAATCTTTAGGATGGGAAGTAGTGGTGTAATGAGTCCAGGAGACCCTTGACACTGTGGCACTTCCACTGTGGAGGACCCTTGCAGGGGATAGTGGGCACCATACCAACGTGGACAGGAGATGATGTGAGTGAGGCACGCACCTTACAGAGCAGGCTTGGCCCACAGGGGAAGGTGGCCACTGCACCACCCAGCGGGGTAATTTAACAGGCTGCTATGACAGCAGTGAATCCCAGGGAAACAAACGGAGACACTTGCAGAAATAGACACCATGACATCCTCCATGGGCTACAGATGCTGGGGATTGCCCAGGGCTGCCCAGGAAGATGCCATAGGCTTGAACAGAAGTCCAGGTCCTGCCAGGGGTTTTCCACACCTGGAGGAGGAAAGAAACAATGGGTCAAGCCAGGAGAGCACCTTGGAGCAGGGGGCTAGGGCTCTGGAAGGATCTCAGAGTGACTCAGCCAGGCTGCTCCTGAGAAAGACTGCCAAGTAAAAGCCTGGGGCTCCCAGCGCCACCTAGAAGGTGCCTGTCTGTGAGCAGGGGCCTTGGGAACACATCCAGTGCCGCTTATTGGGAAAACCTGCCTAGAATGTTAAGGGCCACACTTACTGGCTAATCAAACTAGACAAAGGTGACATTGTAAAGGACAGTGAAACACGTCTTGTGTCCTTTGACAGACTGTCCTTGCAGTCAGGTGATGTCATGAACACTAGTGATAAACTCCAGAACTTCTTTCACTGAAATAACCAGAAGCCAGATTTTAATCAGAAAATATTTGCTCTGTAACATTTTCTTTGGGAGCTGAGAGCTGGGGGATGATGTCACACCCATTTTGCCCTGTGTTCTGGGAAAAGCCACACTAGGATTTTCATTAGCTCTCTGTGAATATCGTTGTCAGACTTCCCTCTTCACCCCTTCTCTGTGGCACCTTGTCTAAAAGAAAATTCCGATTGGCTTTTGTGGGTTTATCACTTTTTCGTGTAGATGGTCACCTGATTAATTAGCTATAAAACTACACAGCAAAATATAAAACGGGCACCCAATTGCCATGTATGTGTAATGTATTATTCATTCCACCCACTGCAGTCAGGAGAGCCTCACTGTTTCTGGCGAGGTTTTGCTTAGTGATGCATCTGGTAGCAGTGGGGGCAGCACAGCATCCACAGGGAGAATGCACAGCTCTTCTGCGCTGTCTGGCTTACAGGGTGGTCCTGAGATACAGAGAGAGGGGAGTGCTTGGGAACCCAAAATAGCCAGTGAAATACTTACTGCGTAGTCATGAAGACCTGAATTGGATCCCCAACACCCACATAAAAGCCAAGTGTGGTGGTAGGTGGTATGCGCCTGAAATCCCAGCTCAGGAGGCACAGAGAGAACTATCTCTGGGGCTCATGGGCCAGTCCATGTAGCCTGACTGGAGAGCTTCAGGCAGTGAGAAATCCCGTCTTACAAAAGCTGGATGGTTCCTGATGGTGACACCCTAGTAGTCGCCTGGCTTCCTTACACAAGTGTGCACACACATGCAAATGGGGACACATGTACACACAAATAAAAATACAGGTGCTTCCTCTCTGCCCTTTGCTGGGGAACTGGTGAGAATCTGGGAGTTAAACCTGAGAGAAGACGATCCTGGGCCATGTTCCTGGCGCTCCATACAGGGGACTGAATACGAATAGCTGGAGGGATGGTTCCCCTGCAATGGCTCTTGAGCTTGGGGAACTTGGCAGCCAACAGCCTGCGCTGTGTCCATGGCTGGTGGAGGCCCTCAAGGCCACTTTGAATGATAGGTCCCCTAGCCAATCAGTGTGTATAGTCAGATGAAAGCCAGGGGTCAGACCCAGGAGACAAGGCACTCTGAAGCAGAAGGACCATATCTAGGGAATGGTGGACTCCATTACTGTCCCCCACTGGATCAAGGGATAAAGGGACCCCAGGAGGTCACCTGACAGTGGCAGCACTCTGCTGTCATATTTGCTCCTCAGTCTCCTTCATACACAAGACACCCCTGGAAAGCCACTTTGCCATCAAACATGACCTTCAGAAGTTTGCTTTAAGGGAAGGGATGTCTTAAAAGGCTACTTTGCACAATTTTGTCTCCTGGCCTCTAGGGAAAGTGGCGACTACAGGCACCTGTTGGAATGCAGCCCATGGCGAGGGCTGAGAGTCAGCCACAGATGGATAGTGTCAAACTCAGTGAGGCATGGGGAGTGACTGTTGCTCTTGCCTGAAAATCCATTTTGACAGAAGGGCTACATGGAGCCTGCTATGACTCTGAGGTGACAGGCAAGCTGGTATGTGAGGCCGCACATAGCCGTCCAGGAGGCTTGTGGGAGAGGCCAGGGTGGACATCAAGGGAGAGCTGTGGTTTCCACAGACAGCAAGCCGACTGTGTCAAGGTGAACTTCTCAACATAAGCTTGGACACTGTGAGCCAGGAGCGCAGCTCCGCAAGGAGACGGGCAGAATCTGACCGCTGTGTTTCCTTATTCTTCCACCATCGTGTGGGCCGGCAAGCAGAGTCCCTCACCCTGTCGTCTGTCCCACTGATGGGGAGCTGTCTGGTCCCCTTTCAGTCAAGTGTCCTAATGGGCATACCTGTCAATCAACAGAGTGCCACAGCGGGCATGAGTGGGTGATGTTAGTTGTAAAAGCTAGTGGATGACACATTATCAGTAATGTCATCATTTACTTTTGATCAGCATCCTTGGTGGTTTACATGTAAAAAATGGCCCCCATCTCCTAAATACCTGTGCTTAAGCTTTCTACTTAGCCCCCAGCTGGGGGAGCCTTGGGGGGGGGGTGGAGCCTTGCTGGGGGAGGTGCTTCCTGGAGCCCGACTCAGGGTTGGTTGCTCCAGTCCACAGTGTTCAGAGTCATCTCGCCGACGCTGTGTTCTCTCTCTCTGCTGTGGATGTGTCATGAAGTGAGCCAGCTTCTCCCACCATGATGAAGCTTCCCCTGCGATCTCTAAGCCTCAAATTAACCCTTTCCTCCCATAACTGCTTCGATTGATTGATTGATTGATTGTTTTGGGTCAGGTGTTTTGTCCCAGCATGAGCAGCTAAGTGCTCTAGTGTCCTATCCAAAACTCTAATATTTCATTGTTCTCCCATGTAGGTGCCATTTGTACAAATGGGTCAAGAGAGTCATGTGGCTTTGTGTTTTTCCTCCCAGATATGCCCACGTTCTAGCAGAAACAAGGCCAGCAGGTTCCCAGGGAGACGGACATCATGGCTCAGCGTCTGGCTTCTCCTTTTCTGACAGCCTCTCAGCGTGAGGAGCAGGTCTGGACTTCGCACAAATCGTAATGGAGTGAATGACGTCAGTCTGTGTGGAACAGTGGAGCAAATTTGCTTCTGTTAAGTGTTGCCATCTACAAAGTGCCTCAACCATCTGATGGCACAACTAGAACTATGGGGCAAGTAGTCTTTAAGAACGTTTTATAACGGGGTGGCACACCATGGCCTCCAGCCACTGCAGTCACACTCCAGACGCTGTGCTCCTCATGCGCAATTGTGGCTCTTGCACCACCTTATGCGTCTGGCTTATGTGGGACCTGGAGAGTCGAACATCGGTCCTTAGGCTTAACCACAAAGCCATCTCTCCAGCCCTCTTTAAGCTTTTGACTCAGAGAATCAAAAGACTTAGATATAAGCAGGTCACATAGTGGACAATGCAGCCAGGACCCAGGAATGCCACCACAACCAACTCCGGCCTCTCATTCCTGAACTCCTAGCTAGTCGTGAATCTGCGGACTAGCTAAGTTTTAGGGGTTTGTTTCTCGGGATTTGAGTTATTTTCAAGATTGTACTCAAGTTTCAGCCTCCTGAAACACAAGTTCTGACTTCCAGAACTTGTATGCTGCTTAAACGCAACCCAGCAAACCCCACACTGAGCTCCAAGTGGAAGCAATAGGTAACCTTCATTCAGTCTGTCACGTGGAGATGAAGGCTCCCTTATCAATCTTGTATCCAACCCTGTGTTTTTCTGAGCCATGGTGAAGACACAATCAGAGGGAGCCAGGTCAGGGGGACAAGATCTTCACAGCACACCATTTCTGGTGACCAGTGTGCTGAAATCCACCTGACCTTGTTCTTGTCTATAGGCAAGCGGTCTTATGGAATCTGGTATACTTTATGGAATTTGGTATACTTTCATCAGCCTGAAAAACCTTTTCACAGTGCCCACCACCTGTGTGCACTGTCAGCACCCAGCCACTGTTGTTCTGCCTCCCACAAGTGACATGAATCCTGCCTTGACTTTGCTGGGGCCAAGACAGACAGGCAAGACTCATGCCAGCAGGGCCATCCTGTCAATATGCATTGGCCTCCCCGTGTGTTCCTGTTTAATCCACTTGGAAGACACCAGTTTGTTTCAGCTGATACCCCGTGTCAAGGAGCACAGATAACTGGAAGGCAAGACCATGGTGGTATTAGAAAAGGAGGAAGCCAAGCGGCTGCCCAAGCAGAGCAGGGCCTTCCCAAGTCCCTGCTGCCTTTCCAGTTCTGGTGCTGGGACCTGGCAAAGTCCCCTTTGGCTTTACTCACATTACACAGTGTGAAGGGGAAGCATCCTGGCACCTTCGGTTTCAGTGCTAAAATCTTGGGCAGGCAGCATGTGCTCCTGTCACCATCATGGTTTAATAATGGCGCTTCCCACTTACAGAGAGCTTTGACTTCCAAAGCATTTAGGGGACCTTAACAGACTGACATGTTCCTTGAAGCCTTTGGGTTTCTTTCAGTAGCAGACATAATAGCCTACCTTGTCCAGTTACTCTTCAGGCGAGTGCAGTTATGTGCATCTGAGGTCACAACATCTAGGAGACAGGACCGTGCGAGTTCTGTTTTTCCTTAGGCGCACCACATTCACAGAAGCAAGTCAAGTGAGTGGTTAGGATAGTCTGTGTATCTGGTAAGAAATGGAAGACACCCTCAAGGACTCCCTTTGAGAACTGCAGTGGCCAAATCAACCTCTCATCCTTTCTCTAGAGCGACGGTGGACTCTAGAGCCGTGGCTGTACGCTGCACAGGATGCGCAAAATCGAAGCCCCACTCCGGCCCGCTCCAGGTTGCCTGATGGAAGTTGCCGAGCATGTGGATGAAAGTCATCGAGTCTGCAGCCAGTCGCACTGCAAACCAAGTCTGTCGAGTCCACACACTTCTAGATAGGAAAAGCCAGGGAGAAGATTGGCTGACAGTTTTTAAGGTTTCTGACTTTTCCCCTTCCTCCCTTCCCAAGATGAGATTGGTTAGGGAGTTTCAGGGGGCATACATCTTTCATTCATCTGGCTTGAAAACCCACCAGTCCCACACAATCTTCACAGTTTTCAAAATGAAGTTTTGACACCATACTATGTTTTGTCAGCATGCACTTTAGTGTTGTTACATGGCATGGAGAAGCATCGTGGAGAAGGTGAGCGCCTGACGCAAAGGCCAGGCCTGGCTGAGGTCTGCTTGCATCATGGGCCACTGCTGGTGGGAAGGCTCCTTGCAGAATAGCCAGGCAGGAGGTGGACCTGTTAGTGACAATGTCCCCATGACTAGGGCAGGGTCATTTTGCTGGCCCAGAGACTTGAGTTGGGAAAACCAATGTTGCATCACTTAGCAGCATGCATGCTTCCAGCCTTCTAACAACAGCCACAAGGGGGGTGTGCTGCAGTGTAGTGGGTACTTCCGTCCCCCGTCACCTCCCACTGGTGTTACCGACATTGAAGGGCTTGGAGGTCTCCGTGAGGGGCCCTTGCTGTAAATTTGTTATTCATCTCAGGACCTGGAAAGCACTTCCGGTATTTTTCTATCAGCCTGGTGACCTTGAAGTGGCTGCTGGGAGATGTCTGGGCTGCAAAGACCCTCTCTTCAGGGCTGAGGTGAGTTAGGCCTGAGCCCAGTTAACTACAAAACCACTGAAGGGAAATGCTATCGCCACAGAGATAAAGGCCCATGGACCGTGATGACAGAGCAGGGAGGAGTCACTGGAGGGTCTCTACTACACCTCGCCCTTGTGCATCTGCGTTCACGAGAGACAGTGGGGGAGGGGCAGATATGAAAGTTGGAAGTGAAACAAGCCACGGGAATTCCAACATGAGTTCCAATAGCAACTGTTCATTCTATGATTTTTTCAGTCAGTCCTTCAGCATTTCAAACAAAAGTGCCTCATTTGTTAAAAATAAGATAAACTAAAATAGAAGTGAGGGCTTAACCTATGAATAAGGAAAATAAGTTAAAATGCCTATATATATATATATGAAAGATTTTTTTTTAATCGTCTTTATTTGTAGACAATTTGATTGGCTAGATAGAATTTGTCACAAAATTTGTAGAAAAAATTTTTTAGAACTAATAGTGAGCAAAACAGGGGAGTCAAGGCATTAAATGAAAATTAATCCTATTTTTATAAGCTATTTTATTCATGTTTAGCTAGCATATAAAGTGGTGTTTTCCATCATGGTGTTTTCATACACATGTACTTCTATAGTTTATTTCAAATTAATTTCCCTCTGCACAGCCCTCCCTGCCACCCCTGTGCTCCTCCCACTGATTTCTTTCTGCCCCTCAAATAGTCCCCTTCTGCATTCATGTTACATGTGTTTTATTTTTATTTATTTATTTGAGAGTGACAGAGAGAGAGAGAGAAAGAAAGAGAGAGAGAGAGAGAGGCAGAAAGAGAGAGAAAATGGGAGCACGAGGGCCTCCAGCAACTGCAAATGAACTCCAGATACACGCACTACTTTGTGCATCTAGCTTACGTGGGTCCTGGGGAATCGAGCCTCAAAACAGGGTTTTTAGACTTCATAGGCAAGTGCTTAACAGCTAAGCCATCACTCCAGCCCCATGTTACATGTATTTTACACTCTCTTCCTCCATCCCTTAAAATCCCTTCCTTCCTTCACCAATCATGATATTATATAAGCCTGCAAATATCACCAACAAATAGTTTAAATTTTGTAGAAGCTCTAAAACATAAAATGTTCAAAAGTAACAAAATAAGTAAAGAATATGAAAGTAAAAATTACAAAATCCTGATAACTGCTAAAGATGTGCATATGTGAGAATATGCCATGTTCACAGGTGACTCAATGTGGTTCCCGTGACAATAAAGAAGGTGTTGCAGTCAGGTTCACATCCCTGGCAGAAATCGCCTGACCAAGTGGGGAAAAAGGTTTATCTTGGCTTAAAGACTTGAGAGGAAGCTGTGTGATGGTGGTGAAAATGACACAGGAGCAGAGGGTGGACACCACAGCTATCCCCGCCCCACCAACAACAGGTGGACAACAGAAATAGGAGAGTGTGCCAAACACTGGCATGGGGAACTGGCTATAACACCCATAAGCCCACCCCCAACAATACACTGTCCTTAAGAGGCGGGAATTTCCAATTGCCATGAGCTGGGCACCTAAAATTCAGAATGCCTAAGTTTATGAAGACATCTGAAACAAGCCACCACAGAAGGTACACATGTGGGAATATACCACATTCACAGATGACTCAATGCTGTTCCCATGACTGTCAAGAAGGTGTACACATGTGGGAATATACCACGTTCACAGATGACTGAATATGGTTCCCATGACTGTAAAGAAGGTGTACACATGTGTGGGAATATACCATGTTCACAGATGACTCAATGTGGTTCATGACAGATGACTGAATGTTCACAGATGACTTCCCATGACTGTAAAGAAGGTGTACACATGTGATGATGAATGAGAATATACTGTAAAGAAGGTTCACAGATGACTCAATGTTGTTCCCATGACTGTAAAGAAGGTGTACATGTGATGTGTGGGAATATACGTTCACAGATGACTCAACAGATGAGGTGTAAACATGTGTGGGAATGTTGTTCACAGATGACTCAATGTTGTTCCCATGACTATAAAGAAGGTGTCCCATGACAGGTGTACACAGGGAATATACCATCACAGACGATGTGTGGGAATATACCACGTTCACAGATGACTCAATGTGGTTCCTATGCCTGTCAAGAAGGTGTACACATGTGTGGGAATATACCATGTTCACAGATGACTCAATGTGGTTCCCATGACTGTCAAGAAGGTGTATACATGTGTGGGAATATACCATGTTCACAGATAACTCAATGTGGTTCCCATGACTGTCAAGAAGGTGTACACATGTGTGGGAATATACCACGTTCACAGATGACTCAATGTGGTTCCCATGACTGTCAAGAAGGTGTACACATGTGTGGGACTATACCATGTTCACAGATAACTCAATGTGGTTCCCATGACTGTCAAGAAGGTGTACACATGTGTGGGAATATACCATGTTCACAGATGACTCAATGTGGTTCCCATGACTGTAAAGATGGTGTACACATTTGTGGGAATATACCACGTTCACAGATGACTCAATGTGGTTCCCATGTCTGTAAAAAAGGTGTACATATCTGGGAACATACCATGTTCACAGATGACTCAATGTTGTTCCCATGACTGTAAAGAAGGTGTACACATGTGGGAATATACCACATTCACAGATGACTCACTGTGTTTCCCATGACTGTAAAGAAGGTGTACACGTGTGTGGGAATATACCACGTTCACAGATGACTGAATGTGGTTCCCATGACTGTAAAGAAGGTGTACACATGTGAGGATATGAGAATATACCACGTTCACAGATGACTCAATGTGTTTCCCATGACTGTAAAGAAGGTGTACACATGTGGAAATATACCATGTTCACTGGTGACACAATATTGTTTCCATGACTTTTTTTCCCTTGCTGATGTCTAAAATTCTCACACTTAAACAAAATTTTAGCAGGTTTTCCAGAAATTTTGAGAAGCTGCCTATAAAATAAACATGGAAAAGCAAAACAACAAGAGGAGTCTAATTGTTTAGAAATAAAAATAAATAAGTAAAATATTAATAATAGCCAGTTCAATGCATTATATAAGATGAAGTAGTCACAGCAGCATGGAACTGCTGCCTCAGGTGACAGACACATGTCTCTGTGGGACAGCACCGAGATCCCGAAACAGAATAACAAACACAGTCAGCTGGCTTATCTGTGATGCAAGGGTGGTTTGATCAAGATGTAGTAGTGATATCAGCAGGGACACGTATGTGAAGAAGTACTGATTCAAACTTCTTGTCATACTTTCCACATAATAGAAATAAGAGCAGATTACCAATCTAAACGTAAAGGTTAAAACTCTACAATTTGTAGAAAAAGTGTGAGTGTGGGGGAATATCTGTGAACTTAGGTTAGGTAAAAAGTCTTTGAAACAAAACTCTGAAAAGACAAACTATGAGCAGAGAAAAGATTTGCCCGTCACATTCAGAGACAGTAGCTGCGCACAGACTATATAAAGGCTCTTAAAATTCAGTGCCAAGGAGCCAAAGTAGCTCAATTTAAAAGATGGGCAAATGCCTTGAGTCGACATTTCACCAATGAGGCCACACAAAGGGCACACAGGCCCATGAAATGATCAGTGGCAGAAGGACCCATGGTCATCAGAGGAAACAAACACACCAAACACAAACTCCCAGTGCTGACAAGGCGGAGTGCTGATGGGATGCAAAGCACCTGGCTCTCCCGGGCATTTCCATCTTAAGTGCACAATGGCACTATGGCTAGCCACCCCACGATGGCCAGCCAGCACCGAAAAGACTGACAGGGTCTGGCCAAGTGAGATCAACACTCAGAACTCCACAGTTCCATTCCCAAGAGAAACAGGAACATGCCAAGGCTTAAACAGCAGTGTCCCGTATCCTGCACACGCAGCTCTGGTGACTGAAGGGACAAACAAGGTTCCTCCACAGTATGGACCAGTCGTCAGTGACAAAAGGAAAACACACCATCAGTACAGCCAATGTGACTGAGTCCCCAGGACACTTTGCTGGGGTAGAAGTCACTCATGGGCTATGGATCCTGAAACAGTCCATATTTATGACAGAAAATCATAAGAACAAGCAAGAAGATAGGAGTGGTTGCCACGGTTTCAGGGTGTGCGAGCTGAGTTCCCAAAGGGACTCTGTGGGGTGACAGCTGCTGAGTTTTGTGTTGTGTTACTGTCTCTACCACGTGTTACCGGTCACAAGCCACATGGTGCACACCAAGAACCTAAGAACCTGAGGGAATTTTACCTACGTTGATTTAAATGTGCTGTCTGTGCATGAGTGTGGTATGCATGCATGTGTCTGAACCGTTCCGTGTGTGTGGGTGCACATGAGTCTACATGTGGAGGCTGGAATCTGATGTCGAGTGTCTTCCTTGATCTTGCCCCATCTTGTTTGCTGAGACAGGGTCTCTCCCTTGAACTCAGAGCTCACCAGCTGGCCTGGTCTGGAAAGGCAGACCCCAGGGCTCCTCCTCTGATGCCTCCCTCTTGCTGTGCTGTGCTGTGCTGCAACTACAGGCAGCTGCCATGCCTGCCTGGCATTTCAGTGGTGCTGAGGACACGAACTCAGATCCTCGTGCTTGCAAGGCATTTCCATACCATGAACCATCACCCTCAGCCCAGTATAAATGTTTTAAAATAAAAATAAGAAAAATATATTGCTTCATTCATCTTACTCCTGGATTTTATTCATGAATATTTCAAAGCCCAAGTAAGTGGAAAGTGTCACAGAATTCAGCACACTGATCTAACACTGGCTTTGCTACTTCCAGAAAATTTTCAGACTCCACACTCCCTCTTCAATGAGGTTAGAAATACTTTTTCTCAAGGCTGGAGCCCCATCTCTGTGCTGTGTGGCTGGGTCCTCAGAACCAGGGACTTTCCTGATAACTGGGGTGTACCTGCTGTACCTCCCCTTTTGCATTCTTGCTCTTGTTAAAGGGACATGGGAGATGGTGATGAGTTAAATTTCTCAGAATGCACCTGCACTGGAAGACAGGGTTCCTTTACTTTGTCTGTGTGTGTTCCTGTGTGCACAGTCCATGGCACATGTGTGGAGGTCAGGGGACAACTTCAGGCGGGCATCGGTCCTTGCCTTCCACCTTGTTTGAGGCTGGATCTCTTCATCTCTTCTTTTCTCTGCCATACTCGCCAGGCATGCTGGACTGCAGGAGTCTCAGGTCTCAACCTGCCATCTCACTAAGGGCCTGCTGGGGTTAGAGACAAGGGCCTGTGCTTTATCAGCAGAGACACCACCCCAGCCCCGAAATCAAAGAGGTGATACGAAGACATCACGGTGATCTCTAATCCCAAGTCCTTAGCAGTCTTCCTCAGGGTGGACATAGGAAGTGACAACTCCCTGTGGGCCATGAAGCAACCACCTCTGACAGAACCTTGTCTGAGAATTCAGCCCCTCAGATGACTAAAGAATGGGGGTCTGCTTTATAAGCCCCAGTCCATCTCCTTTGTTGTGATCCCCTAAGCAGACCCATGCAGGAGTCTTCCAATTACTGGTCATCTACACCTCCTGGGGGCCAAGTGCTGTCCCAACTTCACATGCAAGCCATGAGCCTCGAAAAGGGTTAAGGCAAACATTGTGAAGGCAGATCAGGTCTCTGCTGTCTGCCTAGAAGTTGCTTCTCTAGATTTTACATGAATTTTTAATTCTAGATGACACCTTTGACTAGAAGTGACAGTACAGCAGATCATTTGTGTAATTACAGCGACAATCACGGAGGAGGGGGAGCGGCTCGCACAAGAACAGAACACGGGAGCTGGATCCGTCATGGGGGAGGCTGGCCATAGCAGTCTCTTTGATAGGCACCCAAGTTCCCAAGCACTCATGCCATCCCAGACCTCACAGCACTGCAAAACACGAGGTCACCTTGGGAAACGACTGCCTCAAATTCCCAGGGAAAAGCAGTATTTGGTTTGAAAACATGGGTGGAGGGCAGCTCCAACATGAGGGCGTCAGATAAGATAAATAAAACAAGACAATAAACAAATGCAGTCCAGCTGGAGTTCACACACTGAGATTGGTGTGAACTGGCCAAGTCCTGAGCTGGCCTTCCCGATACATAAGATGTTAAAAAAAAAAAAAGTATATAAGATGTAATTGTGTAATAGGTAACATGTGGTAGTTTGAGTCAGAAATCCCCAACAAACAGACATGTTCTGAATGCTTGGTCCCCACCTGGTGGCAGTGTGGCTGGAGGAGGTGTGTCACTGGGGGCAGACCTTAGCTTGCCAGGGCTAGTGGGCTCCCTCTCCTGCTGCTGTTTCCACCTGCTGGGGCAGAGGTGATGCCCAGGCTCTGCTCATGCCATGCTTCCCCTGCCATCATGGAGCTCCCTTGAGACTGTAAGTGACAATAAACACTTTGCTCCCTTCCACTGCATTTGGGTGGGTGCTTCGTCCCAGCAGTGAGAAGTTGACGACAACAACACGACATCGCAGCATAGGAGCGAACAAACAGCAGGACGATTCAGCTGACCACTGTCCCTGCGGTGGAAGATGACGGAATGCTCACAGATGACCTGGGCTAGACAACGCAGGGGGAGAACTGCTCCGGTTTCTACAGCACAAGACAACTGGGCCTGGGGCTCCAGCCTGGCCAGGAGAAGATGGGCAGCGGAGGACAAGCCCGGGAAGATGGTGCAGAGGCTCCTGGCTCCCACAAAGGGATGGGAAGCTAATGTGCAACGTAAGCAACTGCAGGCTAAAGAAACGGCTGATGTCACGGACAAGCAGGGTTAGAAACCAGCTCCAGGTGCTGGGCTCGTGAGACACTGGGAACTAATGAAACATTTTGCCTCCTATGGGAAGATTACAGTAATTAGGCCTATCTAAGGAAAAGGCGTCCTTTGGAAATGACAGGCGAGTGTCTCTGCGCAGGGCGGGACTCCTGCTAGTGACACTTGATGTGAACCTCCTGCAGTCGCTTAATCATGACTCACCATCATCAAGTAGGCTGGGAACCAGTGTCCCCTCGCCAGTTGTGCAGTGGTGTTGGGGAAAAGCACACAGCAGGGGAGAAGAACTAAAGACCTATTGAGACAGGTTCTGATGGCCAGAAATGAAATTCAGTTTCAAAATTGGACTTTTGGAAGCTTCCGTTTACATCTTTATTTTTTGTGTGTGTGTGTGTGTGTGTGTGTACAGCTGTGTGTTCATGTAAAGGTCAGAAGTTAATGCCGGGTGGAAGTTTTCAATTTCTCCCCACCTTGTTGTTGGAGAGAGGGTCTCTAGGTACACCTGGAGCTCACTGACTCAGCTACGCCAGCTAACCCCCAAGTCCAGGGATCCTCCTATCTCTTCCTTCCCACAGCTAGGATTGCAAACACATACCAATGAACCTTGCTTTTCACATGGGTGCTGGGGATCTGAACCCAGGCTTTTATGACAAGCACTTTTTCAACTGATCCATCTTCCCCGAGCCTCCTGTTCTTCTCTTTCCCTGTGTGATGTTGCTGTGAAGAAGATTAACACGGCCACTTTCCAGCTCCCGAGTGGAACTGGACGAAGGTCAGAGCGCCAAGGTCCTCATGGAGATCAGGGTTTCTGCTTGGCTCCAGAAAGGGAGCAGGGAGGGGCTGTGTTCTGGGAATTATCTGCTTACACAGGCTCATCCTTAGCATGAGGATCCCAGCTCTGCCACGTGCTTGAAGATTTTCCTTCTGCCAATCTTATTTAGCTCAACCTTTCCCTGTGAGCTCCTGATTTACTGCATCATGAAGAGAAACAAGAAACACCTTTCCCATCTTTTAGAAACAGATGCTTTGCTCAAAAAGTCAAGTCAAATGCCAAGGAGATGATGACATACCACCCTTGGCACGTGAGTGATGGCCCCTGCTCCTGAGGGGCTCCGCCTGGGGGTGGAGCTGTTTGCCTCTTACAATTCCAGCTCCCTCAGAGTATGACTGTTTCAGCGGGAAAAATTCACTTAACATGTCCATCCATATCATGTTAAGAAGAGGGGACCCTGGCCCCACACACTGACAAACTGGGCTTTTGTGGGGAGTGTTAAGTGGGGAGACTGAGGCACCACATTTCCCAGGCTGTGCCTGCTCCCACCTCCCAGTCTGCACTTTCCCAGACTGGCTGAAACCAAGAAGCACATCAAAGAGAGAGCTGCCTAGCTGATGAAACACAGTGATGTCAGAAGAGGGAAAAGGCCCAGACTCTAATTCCAGCCAGACCAGAGGCCCAATTGCAAGTTCACTTGTGTGCAAGTACAGTTTGGCTTCTGTGTTTCTGCATCGAGGTTGGACAGAAGAGAAAAAATCAGGATATGAGCTAAAAAGGCCACTCAAGGGGCCTTGTGTACATCCTAGACTTCCACAGGGGCCAAGCAGCCAGGGAGAAGTTTTTAAGGGAAAGAAAGAAAAACATTGTATGCAAAGTAGATCAAGTAAAATCAAGTAACACAACAGAAAGGGCAATAGTAAACATTAGAAGGAAAGGGGTTCTCAGTTGATCATGCCCTTTCTATACTCACCCAACCCCCAGCACAGCAGTTACTCTGCATTATAGACACTTTCAGAGGGAGCTTGCAAAGGAGAGATCCTGACAGACTGAAGGGTGCCAACCTCCAGCCTCGGGGACGTTGAACCAAGAGAATAACCAGGAAGAGGGGTGGGGTGGCATGTGTAGCCAGGAAGGAGAAAATCCTGCAGGCATCAGTACAAGATAAGATCACACAACATGTGGAGAAATAAGCCAGCCAGCCAAGTTCATGAAGACAGGGATGCAAAAGAAATCAGAGGGGGTTGATGCTGGGGGAGAACACAGTAGGGACGTGGCCTTGTCCAACTGGGTCCACTACATCTACCCCATGACATTTAGCAGAGTTTACATGAGTGAAATTACTGCATGCAGGCTTGCCAGAGATGGGAGGATGCCAGGGAACTCTAGATGGGGAGGCTGGGCCTAATGCTTGGGACCTCCGAGGCACAGAAAAATCTAGGCTTCCATAATACATGGCTAACAGCTGCCTTTAGTCAGGCGTATTGTCTTTTCAGCTGACAGACACCCGACTCAAACAACTTATGCACACTGTGACTACACTATCTCTCAGGGCAGGGAAGGCACATGGGTTAGTTGATGTACTAAGAAAACACTGGAACCTGTGATTCTCCCCCATGATGCCCTGGGCACTCAAGGACCGCAGGACTTCTCAGCTTTCTCAATATGTGCTGTGTCTCTTCTTTGGACTCCATTTGGCACATTTTTTTTTGTGTGTGTGTGTGTGTGTGTGTGTGTGTGTGTGTGTGTTGAGTTCTCTGTAGATTCTGTATTTCTATTAGGATGTGTTTCAGTTTTCCGCCCTGTTTGTTGCTATTTCCCTGGAGGTGGTTGTCAGGCTAGCATTGGGAGCAATACTTGTCACTATTTCCTCTGTAGATTCTGCCCCCAGTGAATGTGGTAGAGGTGGTACATCTCACGGTGGGCAGTGGGATATCTTTTCTTTCTTTTTTTTTTTAATTAATGGATCTTGGATCTTCCCACTGTTCTCTGTCATCTACAAAATAAAGCAGATTCTCCACCCAAGGGTGAGAGCAGCTCTGATTAAGGGGGTACGCATATAATTTTGAGAGACATTTTAATGTGGATACCCACTCCACTTGTCCAGAGAACAACAGAAGCTTCTCTCTGGAGCTTATGAGATTTATGTCTGTGGGGTGCTGACTTGGTTCCCAGCACCAGTTAGGAGTTCTCTCTCTCTGGGCAGGCCTTATGCTTACATCCAATCAGAGGGCAGTTGGTTACCCACAGAGGCTGTGTGCCACTATTGCACAAGTGTGTACTTCTTGTCTGGGTGATAGATTGCATAGCTGGCAGGGTCTCCATTGTCACACAGTAGCTCCTATAGAACTTTGGAGTTTTAGGATCTTATAACAGGCAGACAAATTCCACACAGTAGGGAAGGCAGTGAGGCACAGGCTTGAACTTACAGCCTCAGACCTCAACAGAGCCCCACATCCCGTTTTATAATAGTAATGGTAGCTTCTGGGCTGTGAGTGGTCCTGTCATATACCCACTGTTTATACAGCTTGCTCTGTTCAGAGAGTAGAGCTGGTCAGGGATGGGTTGTCTTTGGAGAACTTAGGACTGGCTGGGAACAGACCAGAGTGAGAATGTGTAGCTAAATGTCAAACCAGAGAAAATGGCTTGTTTATCATGGCCCTCACAGAGAGCGTGACCTGACCCGCAGAGCCTGAAGGAAGCTCAGCTTGGTGAAGAGGGCTTTCTCCAGTTGTCAGTGAAGGGACTTCAGCGATGGCAATCTGGGGGTTTCTGCTTGCCTGGGTGCAGGGCACTTCCCTGGGTCTTTGGCTGTCATTTGGAATCACACCATGGGAAGACAAATTCCTTTATGGATAGTACCTTCCTTGTCTCATGGAATGTTCTAAATGGGCATCTTCCTAGTTGGCCATTGGGGAAACTGTGCTGTGTGACTGGCTTTAATCTGCAGTTCTCAGCGTTCCACCGAGATCAGCAGCCAGGAGTGCTAGGCTCATCTGGCCTGGGAAGAGCCACTGGGAATGGACCGGCCACCTTGATGGTCAACACCCACCCTGGCTGCAGGCTCTGAGGTCAGGGGACCTGGTGTCAGGCCCTGAACTAAAGGTCACTGGGGGAGAAGCAGCTGAGCAAGCCTTCCAACTGGAAACATACCCCACATAGTTCTTGTGAAGATGGGTGTTCTGGGCTTCACGTTTCATTTGTGATTTCACCTATCAGTGAGTCACACATGAAACCAACAGAGCTTGGTCCTATACAAGGTTGAAATCCATGTTCGAATTGTGATAGTGTGGATGAGCACAACTTAAGCTGAGGCTGCCATGGAAGGCACACATCTTTGTGGGGTTTGTTGCCTTGTCGGCAGTGACAACAGGAAGGCACGCTCACACTGTTTTCTCCAATAAGGAATTCCTGAAACTCTTTAGACAGAGTCCTACCACTTTTTCTTGAGTGGATGAGTGGATAAATGAGTATTTGTGTTCTTGTTCAGAGTAGATGCTCAACACATTATGTTAATTGACTAAATGATTCAAGAGATGAATGGAAGTTTTCTAGGTAGAGAGTTGATGCAGAGGTTTAAATCGATGACGAGAGAGGCAAGACTGACAACACCTCATCAACACACTCAAACATAACCCATTCAAGACCACCCATGAGGGCTGGAGAGATGGCTTAGCAGTTAAGGCACATGCCTGTGAAACCTAAGGACCCATGTTGTATTCTCCAGGTCCCATATAAGCCAGATGCACATCGTGGCACATGTGTCTGGAGTTTGTTTGCAGTAGCTAGAGGCCCTGGCATGCCCGTTTTCTTTCTCTATCTCTCTCTCCATCTCTGTCCCTAATAAATAAATAAAAATAAATCTTAAAAAAAAAGAGCACCCATGGATGTGACTGCTGTGAAAATGCAGACCATGAGTGAACGTGAGGTCCCCTGTGCTGGGACATCTTCCCAAGGAATGTGTTGATGGCCAAGCTGGGTCAGCATTACCAATCGCTCACACTAGGGCCAGTAGACCAAGACCTTCTTATACCTTCTCCAGTCATGATCCCTTTTCATGAGGAAACTGATATATGACTCCAGGCATAAGTGTATGTAAAATAGGCAAACAAATCCAACATTTACTGGTGATAAGTCATAAAGAAGTTTACTTTAAAACAATTCTTTGGTATGCATATAGTTTTACTATGTATTAAAACCAAAGCAAAGTTGCATTTTAATGGCATGAGTATGCTTGTTTAGTTTTACACAAAGAATGAAACCTGGCACAATAGTGTCATGAAAGTTAGGAGAGTAACCAACTGCTCTCTGATTGGACTTGAGGTCCTCTCCATAGGAGAGACATTGTGTCTGTCACTGTAAATCTGACAAAAAGTCTGTGGTAGGGACATAGGTCGTAAGGTGTTCCCACTGTGGTTATGATGCTATGCAGACGGCATGTCCAACTGCCTTCTAAATACCTCTGTTTGTTCCCATAGATTGCTACTGCTCACATCCTCAGTCGCGTACATTCCTTTATGCAAAGGGCAGAGATTAATGCAGAGGTGCATAGCTGGCAGGTGACCAGTGCTTGTGTGCTCAGCCCTAAACGCAGGGTCTAAACCACACCCTCTATGACTTAGGGAAGCTTGCAGAAGAGGGGACAGAAAGAGCACCGGAGTTGGAGGATGGGACAGGGGCCTTCAGAATACTGTCTTCTGGATACATAGCTGTTATACTCATAAACTCACAGTGGACATGGTTTCCTGCACATGACTGAGCCTGTTGATATTTTATCATGGGTGGGGGAGGGGTTCATGAGATTCCCAGAGTACATAGTGAAAACTGATGATTGCTGGGAGATGGGAGGCATGCATGTCCTTTTGTGGTGTATCCCCGGTGGGTTGCCCCTTCTTCAGTAAGTAACCTCCCAACAGTGATCATGCAAGTGACCCTAAATTAATTCTGTGTATGTGTGTGGGGGGGTGTATAACAAGGCAAGATAGTAAGAGAAGGATTAATGTCAAGGAAGTTTTTAGTTGGGATGAGAGAAAGTAACTGAGAGGATCAGATCAAATGCCTTACATACTTGTGTGGAAGTGTCAAAAATAAACGCATAAGTAAAAAAGAATTAAATCTTGGCTACCTATCTGACACTGCAGGAGTCAGCACATCTTAAAGTTTCCAGACTTGATCAATATTTTTATTCTTGTTTGAGCATTACATCAGGTTGTTTCTTGCTGGGTATCTTAGACTGGAAGGTGTTTGGACCAATGTCAGCCATTTTCCCCCAGTTGCTCGTGTAGCACCCTCTGGCACTAGACTAGCTAACTGTCTGGGGACTGACCCTCTTCCAGATTCACACAGCCATGGTGGGCAACCAACGGTTCTTGATTTGACTAATTGATCCACTCAGTGGAATGGAACTCATTGCTGCAACTGGGAAATAAGTCAAAACCATGTACAAAAAATGAGCACAGTCTCCAACCAAGATACCATCAAATGTGGGCTACAAGAGGGCCTACCCATATAAAATTCCCTCCAAGCTATCTATGGCCATCCCATATATCTAGTACTAACTTCTCTCTCCGTTGGAGAATTTGCTTATTTTTTCCAGATGGACAACAAACCTGAAGGGAGGATCAGCCAACCATACCTCACCAGGGCCCCAGCTGAAACCATAGAATAATGTGGGGGAAGGGCAAGAATACAGCATTCATGGCGATCACAACACCAGAAAATGGCTGAAGGAGATAAACACAGAGAACATCTAACTCCCACTAAGCCAGATATCCAGAGACACAGGGGCTCCCAAAACCTCATCACTGAAGTAGAACTAAAATGACCCCAATGTGGCTCAGGGAAACTTGCGGAAGAGGGGGCGGAAAGAATGTTAGAGCCACAAGTTGGGGCATTATGCACAGAGACTTGGCCTATCCCCCATAGCTCCTGACTACCCCCACAATGCATGACCCACATTCCCCATTGATGAGGGTCCCTATGGAAGAGGGAGGACAGGGAGGAGGATAATGGATCACCACTATGAATGTAAAACCAGAATAATATACATAAGAATAAATAAAATTTTTAAAAGATCACTATATATATATGTATATGTTCTCTCATCATCTACTGATAATACCATTTCACATTAATACATAGTACAATATGACAGAAGTATCCTTAGAACCATTTTAGAAATTGTTGGAAATTCTGTCCTAATCCTAAGCAAAATTCAAAGTCTTTTCTTTTCTTTAGTTTTCTTTTTTTGTGTGTGAAACTCAAGTCAGCAACTGAAACTGTATTTTTTTTTAATTAAATGTCCCAATACAACATAATCCAAAGATATACTAATCTGATATTTACATGCTAAGGAATAATGATAGGAAAATATTAAAAACCTTTGTTTTCTGTAATTCAGCCATTAGGCTACATTCATGGCAAAAATGTTCATATGTACAGTAAAAACGCTGCAGTTCAGAGCATAGAATAGTGTGAAGTCTGAGGCGAGGCTATTCAAGCAGTGTTTGTGACATTGTGTGTCCCAAGAGCACATGCAGTCAACGTGGGTGTGCTGTGTGTTGAGAACGAAGGCTGCCAGGAGGTCGCGCAACACAGCATGGCTGAGCGCCGCTAGGAGTGCTTTGTATTCATGACGCACTTGATCGTGAACTAAGTAACTTGGAATCAATGTGGTTGTTTTATGGTTTTAACTTTGCCAAAGTTTTCACGACCCCACGTTCAACTAGTCTCATGGGTTCATGACCCACAGTTTAAGAAGTGAGACATGAGGCCATATTTCATTTTCAGATCAATTAAATTGAGACCCTGGACTTGCCTGGCCCTTCCAGTGTGAGGCCTCCTTGCCCCTTACTTGGTAGTTATGCCGCCGACACAACACACAGAGACGAGTGTACAGACAGCAGCAGAGACACCAAGGCCATGTGATGGGTAAGGAACTGCCGTCGTCATACATGGCTGCTTGCGAAGGTCACAGTGGTTCTCAAGAGGAGATATCCCACATGCACATGTGCATATACATGTGGACATGTGAGTCCACGAAGATCTATAGTGCGGGCAGCACGTGAACAGCCTTGAGATGGCACCGAAGAAGAGAGAACGCCCAGGTGGGGATTAACAGACCAGCTGCAATTAGTCTGGTGTTGAACTGTTCATCACACTGCACGCCATGAGAAGGCTGGCTGGCTGAGGTCAAGGTCCCCTAAGTAAAGGGTATTGGCTGTAGATATGACATGGGTGGTTTTCCACCGTGCTCGCTGAAGAACTAATTGGTAGGTCAGGAAATGGCAGATACCTGTCTGAATGGGCTGGGGAGGGAGACAGGCGAAGGGCAAAGTTTCAGCCTGAGTAAAGGGATGCTCCTGTTTTAAATGCAGTCCTCTCTGTTCCCTGACACATTCGCATTATCCCAGAGGCCATTTTAGTTGGTCTCCAGCTGTGAAAAAGACAACATCACATCTGCGGTGTCAGGTGGAGGCAAACACAACAGGAAAAAATTAATTGAAAAATCTTGTTCAGATATTTCGTGGAGAAATTAATAACACGCTTGCCTTGTGGAGAGATGGCCCATTTCCGTGTCATGTGAAGATATTTGGTACATATTTGAACAGCTTTCGGTTTAAGTCCTTCACTTCAGAAAGGACTTAATTCTTAAAGATGTGAGATGCTTGGCACAGTCAGGAGCTCTACTGGAAGGCAAACAGGCTCAGCGTGTCAAGATACTACATCGCTTGTGCTGGCTCGACAATGTCCTTGTTAGCAGTTAAAATAATCTAAGTGAGATGTCTGAGCAGCAAGGAGGTCATCGGGAGAGAGGAGAATGCTGAAGCCGGCAGTGTGGCTGCATAACCCCTTCCCTGGAGGGCAGGTATCCACCCACCCCGCTGCTGGGAACTGAACTCCATGAACAACAACCCAGTTCTTATTAGCTGATAGAAGGTGTGGGAACAGAAGGGGAAGACAGGGAGGTCCCCCAGAGACAATTAAAATAATCAACTTTTCTATCAGAGCATGGGAGTATTACATCAATTTTCTTCACATTTCTGTTCTTCTGACTCCAAGCCACTTGTAAAACACTTATTTGCCAGGCTTTTAATTGTATCAGTAAAAATGAATTTCCATCTGATATGGTAATTAAACTAAATGTGTCATAATGCATCTGATTAGGGAAGGGAAAACACAAGATCAGGATACACGGATGCAGTGAGTCCCTTGACACAAATGGTCTCCCTCCCATGGCTGCCTCCTTCCGAAAATCCTCCTAGGTCCTCATTTTGCAATTCCAGTTTCCCAGGCTTCTTGGCGAAGCTAAGAAACAGGCCACAATGCGTTCTGAATGCCGTGGTATGTGATGCTAAGGGGGATACAGCAGCTCTGGGGCAATTGTGGAGGCGCCATAGCACATCATTTCTCCTGACACCCCAGAGATAGGCAGGCAGGTGAGGAAAACTCCTTTGTCTCCCTGCCTCTCCCAGCTTCTGGAACAGCATTCTACAATGACGTCAGATCCCTTTGTCTTTCTCCCCATCCAAAGGTGTGCTTGTCTGCTTCCTGCGGGACAGGTGAGGCCCTGGTCCACATGCACTGTTTGATTTCTGCTGCTGTAAGTGTTAGGAAAAGTGGGAAGAAACAAGAACGAAGGCTTGGCTCAACAGCAGAGACAGGTTTTATTTGAGGAAAACCTGAGACGGGCTCTGGCCAGGCAGGTCTTAGAGACTAGGGAAGACTTGTGGGGGCCTTGCGGGGGCTTTGGCATTCTTAGGTTGTGGGCCAGTCCTCCTAGTAGCAGGGCTTGGGCCATTACAGGGGAGTGACCATTGGACAGGCAGTTTGGGTCATTCCAGGAAGGTGATACTTGGGATGGGTCACTCTTGGGAAACAGAGTTATAACAAAATGGCAGAGTCTGAAAATGGAAGCATCCTGGTTGTACCAGTGAGGGCAAGGTGCTTAGCTTTCCTGAGCCACGCGTTTCCCAGCCTTGAGGTGGAGAAGAGAATCCCATGTGCTGGGATTCCTGCGCACATGGAGTGACGGCAGGGAGAAGGGTCTCATTGCAAAGTGCCTTTATCCCCTGAGCACTGACAATAAGCATTCGAGCAGGTCCGATTTCAAATGTCAGATTTAGTAGTCACTGGGCCATTTCACTATTAAGCCAATAAGGATGCATCTTGGTGTGGTGGGAGCTAGATTCCCGAATTGTGGTTCCTTGTTCAAGACGACTGTTGACGCCCAATAACAGGCAAAGAACAGGGCTCACCTTGTTCCTTGTCTTGAATGGTCTGAGCATGCCCAGTTGAGAGCATTTTTAGTATGTACCCAAAGGCACAGTCATTCAGTGGATGTTTATGGAGGGTCTTGCACGATTCACTTAGGGGTGAGTCAGTAAGGAGCAAGTAGTCCTCAGACCAGTGTGTTTTCTAAGCCCTCTGCAGAGTAGAGACCAAGCCCCAGATAATGGAAGAAATACCTCCTGGAGGCTGCAAAATCAGCTGAGATGAAATGGCTGGCATCACACAAAGGCATCGGACTTAAGAAGGCTGCTTTACAAAGGTATCTTTATGCAAGTGCGCATGACAGCCACATGAATACCAAATGAATTCATTATGATCACTGCTATCTCCATGAATACCAACTGAATGTGTAATGACTGGACTCTTCCCGTGTAACCAATTTTTGTGAGGAAAAAAAAAACCTCTAGAAATAATGAGGAAATTAATCTCATTACATTCTGAAGAGGTCACCTTTTAGAAAAAGTATTGGAATTACTTTGATGGTTGGCAACCAGGAATTTTCTCCAGCTTTGGCCAGAATCCATTTCCATTGCAAGCACTCTGGCAAAACCCAGCAGAGAGAAAGAGCCACACCCTTACCAGGTTCCTATGCGGCCATTGCTCTCAGCCTTGACATTGGGAATTTTTGTTCATCCTGAAGGTGGTACCCTGGAGGTTGCAGGGCCCACTCTGCCAGCAAAGTACCTGTGGTGGTTAAATCCTATTGTCAGCTTGGTCAGGTTAGGAATCAAGTTAGAGACAGGCCTCTTGAGTGGGACTGTGAGGGCGTTTGCAGGAAGGAGTGGTGGAGGGAGGCAGTCCTCCCCTCAGAGGGGCTGGTTGTTCCTGGGGGTGAACGAGACATGAGGCAGTTCCAAGAGAACACAGGGCCTTTCTCCTGGCTGCCTGGGCTTCTTGCTGGGGAAGGTGGGTGCCACCCTCCATGGGCTTTGGATCCCAGCGTCCTCAGCCTTCCCGTGTGGACTGAGGAGCAGCCCATCTATAGGAATCCTCCAGGCCATCAGTGTCAGATGGCGACTGCTGAGGCGTCCAGCCTTTGGTCTAGTACCTAGTGGGTATTCAGCCTCTCCAGGGTACAGACAGCTGTTGTTGGACAGCCTGTGTCCTGTAAACCGGTCTAATGAATCTTTGTGACGGACATTCGCTCTGTCAGTTCTCTCTAGAGAAGCCTCACCCCCTTTTTCTGATGAGGTGACATAGCTCCCCAGGGGTCTGAAGAGTCCAGTGTGTAGCCAGACCTTGGAATGTGGCTCGCTGCTCCAAGGACTACTTCCTTCCTCCATAAGCCATGTTTCCCAATAGGGTTTAGGGTGAGACTGGCTCTTGTGGAATGAAGGAAGAAGCCTGGGCCTAGATGCTCACCCACACCCAGAATGTGCAGGTGTCACCACAGATGCATTCAAATCTGCATGTGTGCACTTCTAGCTACACTCACCCCCACGGGGGATGCACAAATATCACCACAGATGCATCGGCTCTGTCTGTGTCACCTCCAGTCAACATTCAGTCATCTTTTTCTCACGTAGCCCCAGCTCTGAGTCTGTCCTGCATCACTGAAAGTTCGTGCTACTCAAACCTAGGCTTCGCTGTGGGAGGCCTCTTTATTCAAACACAGAATCTGATAATCTGTAGATTGATGGGTCCAGTTATAAACCAACTTGACTTTCTCCCTTCCCTTATTCTGTTACCTGGATGTTGTAAGATCCAGAAGTTTCCAAATGTAACCAGTATAGGGTCCAGTGCATGGGAAGGACACTTCACACTCAGTGCTATGTCTGCCAATGGGGCCCTGCTTGACTCAACAGGCATAGGTTGTAGGTTAGGGTGGGGTGTGAGGCACTGTGATGACCCCAGGAGCTGAGAGGTGTTCAAGTTGAGATATCCTCTCACTTCCAACTTGTTCACCACCATCGGTTCACTGCCTTGGACTTCCCAGTCTGCTGGGTACACAAATGAAAGATGGACTTTGTCCAGCATTCCAGAGAAGAGTCTTCTCCAGAATTTTCTAATTGAAAAAGTCAAAAGAAAGAAAACCAGCCTGCTGAGACTCACTGCTGGAGAATGAAGAGGATGGTGGAAAGGGGTCAGCCCTTAGAGTCACTGCTGTGGAATGAGGAGGATGGTGGAGAAGGGGTCAGCCCTTAGAGTCACTGCTGGAGAATGAAGAGGATGGTGGAGAAGGGTCAGCCCTTAGAGTCACTGCTGGAGAATGAAGAGGATGGTGGAGAATCACTGCTGGAGAATGAGGAGGATGGTGGAGAAGGGGTCAGCCCTTAGAGTCACTGCTGGAGATTGAGGAAGATGGTGGAGAAGGGGTCAGCCCTTAGAGTCACTGCTGGAGATTGAGGAAGATGGTGGAGAAGGGGTCAGCCCTTAGAGTCACTGCTGGAGAATGAGGAGGATGGTGGAGAAGGGGTCAGTCCCTGGAGAATGAAGAGGAGAGTCACTGCTGGAGAATGGTGGAGAAGGGATGGTGGAGATGGTGGAGGGGTCAGCCCTTAGAGTCACTGCTGGAGAATGAGGAGGATGGTGGAGAAGGGGTCAGGTCAGCCCTTAGAGTCACTGCTGGAGAATGAGGAGGATGGTGGAGAAGGGTCAGCCCTTAGAGTCACTGCTGGAGAATGAGGAGGATGGTGGAGAGGATGGTGGAAAGGGTCAGCCCTTAGAGTCACTGCTGGAGAATGAGGAGGATGGTGGAGAAGGGGTCAGCCCTTAGAGTCACTGCTGGAGAATGAGGAGGATGGTGGAGAAGGGGTCAGCCCTTAGAGTCACTGCTGGAGAATGAAGAGGATGGTGGAAGAGGGGTCAGCCCTTAGAGTCACTGCTGGAGAAGATGGTGGGAGGATGGTGGAGAATGGTGGTCAGCCCTTAGAGTCACTGCTGGAGAATGAGGAGGATGGTGGAGAAGGGTCAGCCCTTAGAGTCACTGCTGGAGAATGAGGAGGATGGTGGAGGATGGTGGAGAGGATGGTGGAGAAGGGGTCAGGTCAGTCACTGCTGGAGAATGAAGAGGATGGTGGAGAAGGGGTCACTAGAGTCACTGCTGGAGAATGAGGAGGATGGTGGAGAAGGGTCAGCCCTTAGAGTCACTGCTGGAGAATGAAGGAGGATGGTGGAGAAGAGGGTCAGCCCTTAGAGTCACTGCTGGAGAATGAAGAGGATGGTGGAGAAGGGGTCAGCCCTTAGAGTCACTGCTGCTGATGGTGGAGAGGGGGAATGGAGAAGGGGTCAGCCCTTAGTGTCACTGCTGGGGAATGAAGAGGATGGTGGAGAAGGTCAGGTCAGCACCTGGGGAATGAAGAGGATGGTAGAGTCACTGCTGGAGATGAGGAGGATGGTGGAGAAGACTTAGAGTCACTGCTGGAGGAGGAGGATGGAGAGGATGGTGGAGAAGGGTCAGCCCTTAGAGAGAGTCACTGCTGGAGAATGAGGAGGATGGTGGAGAGGATGGTGGAGAAGGGGTCAGCCCTTAGAGTCACTGCTGGAGAAGGGGTGAGGACTGCTGGAGAATGAAGAGGATGGTGGAGAAGGGGTCAGCCTTAGAAGTCAGAGTCAGGATGGTGGAGAAGGGGGAGTCACTGCTGAGGGAAGGATGGTGGAGAAGAGGGTCAGCCCTTAGAGTCACTGCTGGAGAATGAGGAGGATGGTGGAGAAGGGGTCAGACCTTAGAGTCACTGCTGGAGGAGGATGGTGGAGAAGGGGTCAGATAGAGTCACTGCTGGAGAATGAAGAGGATGGTGGAGAAGGGGTCAGCCCTTAGAGTCACTGCTGGAGAATGAGGAGGTGGATCAGGTAGAGACTGCTGGGGAGGATGGTGGAGAAGGGGTCAGCCTTAGAGTCACTGCTGGAGAATGAAGAGGATGGTGGAGAAGGGGTCAGCCCTTAGAGTCACTGCTGGAGAATGAGGATGGTGGAGAGGGGTCATGGAGAATGAGAGGATGGTGGAGAAGGGGTCAGCCCTTAGAGTCACTGCTGGAGAATGAAGAGGATGGTGAGGGGTCAGACCTTAGAGTCACTGCTGGAGAATGAGGAGGATGGTGGAGAAGGGGTCAGCATTTAGAGTCACTGCTGGAGAATGAGGAGGATGGTGGAGAAGGGGTCAGCCCTTAGAGTCACTTCTGGGGAATGAAGAGGATGGTGGAAGAGGGGTCAGCCCTTAGAGTCACTGCTGGAGAATGAGGAGGATGGTGGAGAGGGGTCAGCCCTTAGAGTCACTGCTGGAGAATGAGGATGGTGGAGAAGGGAGGATGGTGGAGGATGGTGGAGAAGGGGAAGGATGGTGGAGAAGGGGTCAGCCCTTAGAGTCACTGCTGGAGAATGAGGAGGATGGTGGAGAAGGGGTCAGCCCTTAGAGTCACTGCTGGAGAATGAAGAGGATGGTGGAGAAGGGGTCAGCCCTTAGAGTCACTGCTGGAGGAATGAAGGGAGGATGGGAGAGAAGAGGGTCAGGGGTCCTTAGAGTCACTGCTGGAGAATGAGGAGGATGGTGGAGGGTCAGCCCTTAGAGTCACTGCTGGAGAATGAGGAGGATGGTGGAGAAGGGGTCAGCCCTTAGAGTCACTGCTGGAGAATGAAGAGGATGGTGGAGAAGGGGTCAGCCCTTAGAGTCACTGCTGGAGAATGAAGAGGATGGTGGAGAAGGGGTCAGCCCTTAGAATCACTGCTGGAGAATGAGGAGGATGGTGGAGAAGGGGTCAGCCCTTAGAGTCACTGCTGGAGAATGAAGAGGATGGTGGAGAAGGGGTCAGCCCTTAGAGTCACTGCTGGAGGGTCATGAGTCACTGCTGGAGAATGAAGAGGATGGTGGAGAAGGGGTCAGCCCTTAGAGTCACTGCTGGAGAGGATGGTGAAGAGGTCAGCCCCTTAGAGTCACTGCTGGAGAATGAAGAGGATGGTGGAGAAGGGTCAGCCCTTAGAGTCACTGCTGGAGAATGAGGAGGATGGGAGAAGAGGGTCAGCCCTTAGAGTCACTGCTGGAGAATGAGGAGGATGGTGGAGAAAGGGTCAGCCCTTAGAGTCACTGCTGGAGAATGAGGAGGATGGTGGAGAAGGGGTCAGCCCTTAGAGTCACTGCTGGAGAATGAGGAGGATGGTGGAGAAGGGGTCAGCCCTTAGAGTCACTGCTGGAGAATGAATAGGATGTTGGAGAACGGGTCAGTCCTTAGAGTCATTGCTGGAGAATGAGGAGAAGGGTCACTAGAGTCACTGCTGGAGAATGAAGAGGATGGTGGAGAGGGGTCAGTCACTGCTGGAGAATGAAGAGGATGGTGGAGAAGGGGTCAGCCCTTAGAGTCACTGCTGGAGAATGAGGAGGATGGTGGAGAAGGGGTCAGCCCTTAGAGTCACTGCTGCTGGAGGATGGTGAGGGGTCAGGATGGTGGAGGATGGTGGAGAAGGGTCAGCCCCACTGAGTCACTGCTGGAGAATGAAGAGGATGGTGGAGAAGGGGTCAGCCCTTAGAGTCACTGCTGGAGAATGAAGAGGATGGTGGAGAAGGGGTCAGCCCTTAGAGTCACTGCTGGAGAATGAGGAGGATGGTGGAGAAGGGGTCAGCCCTTAGAGTCACTGCTGGAGAATGAAGAGGATGGTGGAGAGTCAGCCCAGTCAGTGCTGAATGAGAGGATGCTGGTGGAGAAGCCCTTTAGAGTCACTGCTGGAGAATGAAGAGGATGGTGGAATAGGGGTCATCACTGCTGGAGAATGGAGAAGGGGTCAGCCCTTAGAGGATGCTGGATAATGAGGAGGATGGTGGAGAAGGGGTCAGCCCTTAGAGTCACTGCTGGAGAATGAGGAGGATGGTGGAGAGGATCACTGCTCGAGAATGAAAAGGATGGTGGAGAACGGGTCAGCCCTTAGAATCACTGCTGGAGAATGAAGAGGATGGTGGAGAAGTTGTCAGCCCTTAGAGTCGCTGCTGGAGAAAGAGGAGGATGGTGGAGAAGGGAGGATGGTGAGGAGGATGGTGGAGAAGGGGTCAGCCCTTAGAGTCACTGCTGAATGAGAGGATGAAGGGTCAGCCCTTAGAGTCACTGCTGGAGAATGGTGGATGGTGGAGAAGGGGTCAGCCCTTAGAGTCACTGCTGGAGAATGAGGAGGATGGTGGAGAAGGGGTCAGCCCTTAGAGTCACTGCTGGAGAATGAGGAGGATGGTGGAGAAGGGGTCAGCCCTTAGTGTCACTGCTGGAGAATGAAGAGGATGGTGGAGAAGGGGTCAGCCCTTAGAGTCAGTGCTGGATAATGAAGAGGATGGTGGAGAAGGGGTCAGCCCTTAGAGTCACTGCTGTGGAATGAGGAGGATGGTGGAGAAGGGGTCAGCCCTTAGAGTCACTGCTCGAGAATGAAGAGGAGTCACTTAGAGTCACTGCTGGAGAATGAAGAGGATGAGGGGTCAGTCCTTAGAGTCACTGCTGGAGGATGGAGGATGGAGAAAGGGTCAGCCCTTAGAGTCACTGCTGGGAATGAAGAGGATGGTGGAGAAGGGGTCAGCCCTTAGGACTGCTGGAGGATGGTGGAGAAGGGGTCAGCCCTTAGAGTCACTGCTGGAGAATGAAGAGGATGGTGGAGAAGGGGTCAGCCCTTAGAGTCACTGCTGGAGAATGAAGAGGATGGTGGAGAAGGGGTCAGCCCTTAGAGTCACTGCTGGAGAATGAGGAGGATGGTGGAAAGGGAAGGGTCTGCTGGAGAATTAGGATGTCACTGCTGGAGAATGAAGAGGATGGTGGAGAAGGGGTCAGCCCTTAGAGTCACTGCTGGAAGAGGATGAGGAGGATGGTGGAGGAGAAGGGGTCAGCCCTTAGAGTCAGTGCTGGATAATGAAGAGGATGGTGGAGAAGGAGTCAGCCCTTATAATCACTGCTGTGGAATGAGGAGGATGGTGGAGAAGAGGTCAACCCTTAGAGTCACTGCTGGAGAAGGAAGAGGATGGTGGATAAGGGGTCAGCCTTTAGAGTCACTGCTGGAGAATGAAGAGGATGGTGGAGAAGGGGTCAGCCCTTAGAGTCACTGCTGGAGAATGAGGAGGATGGTGGAGAAGAGGTCAGCCCTTAGAGTCACTGCTGGAGAATGAAGAGGATGGTGGAGAAGGGGTCAGCCCTTAGAGTCACTGCTGGAGAATGAGGAGGATGGTGGAGAAGGGGTCAGCCCTTAGAGTCACTGCTGGAGAGTTGAGAATGAAGATGGTGGAGAAGGGGTCAGCCCTTAGAGTCACTGCTGGAGAATGAGGAGGATGGTGGAGAAGGGTCAGTCACTGCTGGAGAAGAGGAGGATGGTTCATTGCTGGAGAATGAGGAGGATGGTGGAGAACTGCTGAGAATGAGGAGGGGTCAGCCCTTAGAGTCACTGCTGGAGAATGAAGAGGATGGTGGAGAAGGGGTCAGCCCTTACAATCACTGCTGGAGAATGAGGAGGATGGTGGAGGAGGGTCAGCCCTTAGAGTCACTGCTGAAGAGGATGGTGGAAGAGGAGGATGACTCACTGCTGGAGGAGAGGATGGTCAGGGGTCAGACCTTAGAGTCAGGGCCAGTTGGGTGCTGGTTGCAGAAGTTCACATCCTTTGTGCATTTCCTTTACATGTTGCAGGTTACTTGTGGACTGAGAGAGTTGTGACAACATCTGTACTGTTCCCAGGTCCTGTCCCTGATCTTCCTTTCTACCTGTCCATCTTTCTAAGTTATTCCAGTCAGTGGTTGTTATCAAGTCCTGTAACATCAGAGCCCTCTCACTGGTCCAGTCCTGCATGGCCAGGAGGTTCCTGATCTTGAGTCGAAGGTGTGGGTTGCGGGAGGTGAATGGGTCCTTAACCATCTGAGTGCCATGGTCAGCTGTGTGGAGGTTGGGAGCACCAGGCAGTCAACAGGCTCCATCACTTTTCTTCACTCATTTGCTTATGTCACCTTATTTTTGCCCATTATTTAGATCAAATTTCCTTTGCTGTGTGTGTGTGTGTGTGTGTGTGTGTGTGTGTGTGTGTGTGTGTGCTTTCTGTGTTTACAATGCAGGTGTATTTTCATGAGTGCCGGAGAGTGTATTCCATGTGCTGCAGTCAGGTTCGCATTGCTGGCAGTAATCACCCTACCAAGAGCAGCTTGTGGAAAAAATGTTTATTTTGGCTTATAGACTTGAGGGGAAGCTCCATGATGGCATGGAAAACAATGGAATGAGCCTAAAGTGGACATCACCCCCTGACCAACTTAACATGGACAACAAGAACAGGAGGTTGTGCCAAGTACTGGCATGGGGACACTGTCTGTAACACCCATACACCCGCCCCCAACAAGACACTGCCTGCAGGAGGCTTTAATTTCCAATGGCCATCAGCTGGGGAGACTAGCATCCAGAACACCTAAGTTTATGGGGACCCTGAATCAAACCACCACACCATGGCACACATGCTGGTCAAGGGACACTTTGCTGTCACCTTGTTTTAGGCAGGGTCCTCCATGGTTTATTGCTGCTTTCAGGGCATTCTCCTGCCTCCACCTTCCTTCCTGCTCTAGGTGCACTGGGATTACAGTGTGACTGGGATGACACATGCCACTGCATCTGGCTTTCTGCGGGTTCTGGGGATCTGAACTCAGGGCCTCATACTTGCACGGCAACTGCTTTACCCACTGGGCCATCTCCCCAGCCCAGAGCCCATGTCTACAGAAGCAGAAAGTAAAGGGTGAATTTGCATCCTGCCTCAAACCAGGTCTTGACAGATAACGAGGCAGTGTGACCCCAGCTGCCCACTTGCCCTGGAAGTAAACAGCCTCCCTGGTGCTGCCACACAGAAAGAGAATCAAAGGAGGCTCCAGGCAGGCTCACTTCTTTGAGCTGGGGACCTTGAAGCTGCCCAAGTAACCTCCAAAGGCCTGGAGAGTCACAGCACGCAGTGCTAATCCAACATGCTGCCCCGAGTAGCATACTGGAACAGAGGCAGGGCATGCTTAAGCAAGCATGGGAACATCAGACAGTTCAAAGTTTCGCTCATTTTACTGAACCCACACCAGTCTTGTGTGTTCTCATGGATGCTAATGTTGCAGGAAGCTGGAGGCAGAGCGTGTGGGCAAACTCTAAAATGATATCAGACTAAAAAGTTTCTGTCAATGGCTAGGCAGAGGTAGCCCTGGGTTAATAGTTTTAGAATGGTTATAATGAATCAGATGCGAAATTGACCATCACAAGAGCCCTGAGGCGAGATGAGTTGTTCTGGCAGCCATTCCTCAGAGTCAAGTCAACTCCCCAACAAACCTTCACAGCCCCCTCAGGGCCTTCCTTCTTCCTGTTGCCCTACTACTGCCTGAGCCCATCAAGAAGTCATGAAGCCCTCTTCCCAGGTGGTCTTGTGCTGCATTCTCCCTGGGAACCAGGCCACAGGCACTGTCCCTGACACTGCTTGCTGTCCTTCAGCTCTGGCTGTCTCCACTGTGACCTCTCCTTCCATGATGCTTCTTCCACAGAGTCGCTTCTGCTTAGAGTGAACCCCATGGGTCATGGAGCAAATATGTAAGACTTTGTGTGCCATCACAATCCCAGTGACCTATCTGTCACCCACTGGATCAAAGGCTGGCAGTGGGCTGGCTCCCACCGTGAAGGACAAATGCATGTGGAATAAATGAGAAAAAGAAGGAGCTCTTAAGGCCGGCATCTCCTCCCTTGAATGCTTCTCCAGAGGATCCGTTGACAAGAAGGGAAAGATGCTCCAGAAAGAAACACGTGTGTGATAAGTGGGGAAAGGCCAGAGACCTTCCTCTGCCGGAAGCACCTTGTCTTCAGCAGTGAATTGAAGTTCCTTGAGAACCACTGCTGTCCAGAGGGTCTGCCTGGAACAGAGCAAGGCTGCCCCCTGGCACTCCTCTGGGTGTCCACCCTGACTAGGCCAGACTTGTCAGGCAATGACGCTCACCCAGAATTGACGCTTTGCACAACATCCGTCTGCGTCCTTGCTCAGACATAGTTCCCTTCTCTTTGTGTTGGTTACATGCACCCAAGGGTTACCCACCCAAGTGTGTCACACGTGGTCTTGTCTCCAAGGAGGGTACAGTGTCACTGGAGATGACCAGTTGTACAAAATATCACGGTAGCTAAGTAACCAAGGGGTGGCCTGGTCAGGAGAAGCTTTGTTTTGGAAGGGAACTTTGAGTTCTAAGAATGCTCCAGATTGTGCACAATGCTGAGGACAGGAAAGCATGTCACCACGTGATGAGGGCAGGCCCTCAATGAATCTGACGGGTCTGCTCTGCTCCCTATACCCCAGCTATCAAGACCAGCTCAGTCATTCACAGAGGCCAATGCAAACTATGAAAGTGGCCCCTTCTTTAAACCCTGAGCTTCAAGACAACCATAGGAATGCATTAAAATAAGTGTTCAGCCCTTCTTAGCAAGTGAGCCAGTGAAGCAACACAGGTCAATGCCCGTGAACCCAGCCTTTCCCGTCATCCAGGAACCAGAGTCAGGCCTCGCTCTTTCCTTTGGTCACTAAGCCGTTCACTCTCCTGAGCTGTAGCATTTGGAGCACAGGGCACTCAGTCGTGATTTGTCTTTTTTTTTTTTTTTTAAGCTTTTTGTTTGTTTGTTTGTTTATTTGAAAGAGCCAGAGGGGGAAGGGCAGGAGGGAGAGAATGGGCACGCCAGGGCCTCCAGTCCTAGATGCATGCACCACCTTGTGCATCTAGCTTACTTGGGTCCTGTGGAATTGAACCACGGTCCTTTGGCTGTGTAGGCAAAATGCCTTAACTGCTAAGCCATCCCTCCAGTGCAGTGATTTGTCTTTTAGATGGAATCCTGTACCCTATGCTTTCTTGCCAAGCATCATAGCCTGTTTGCGTGGACATATGCTGATCAATTTCCTTCCAAAGAATCCCATGATCTTCATTAAGCACAGAAGTTATTTCTCTTGCTTTTGAGGTTATAAATTGTGTGAGAAAACAGTGAAGAAATGAAATTCAATTATGGAGAGGAAAAATATAACTTAAGTGAATGAGAGAGACTGAGACACAGAAAACCTAGAATGATGCAAAATAAACCCACAGCCCAGAGTTCAGAGACTCTCCAAAATGAGGCCCAAAAGGCAGCACCTTGTCACTTTCAATAGCCATAGTAGGGCTCCTGGAATGCAGGAAGAACATTCTAGCATGAGCCCACAGAAGTTAGATGATGACTGCTACAGCCACAGACGTACAGCACGCCCCAGGCAATGAATACGCGCTGTTTGAGATGTTGGAGCGGACCATGGCCACCGTGCTGGCAAGCACTAACCATGTGCATGCTGTTGAGACTTTTTGCAAATGGATGCAAATGCCCCCATTTTGGGAAACTTTTAAGGTGAAAATGGGAATGAGCGAAATCTTCCTATGAAAAGTCCACCCCACCTCAGGACATGAGCCCATAGGAGCTCATGTTAAAGCACTGCCTCTCAGGACATGAGCCCAGAGGAGCTCACGTTAAAGCACTGCCTCTCAGGACATGAGCCCAGAGGAGCTCACGTTAAAGCACTGCCTCTCAGTTTCTGTTTCTAGAAGAGTGGGCTATGGGCAATGCCTGTTGATCAACCAGCACTGCCTCCTATTCCCCAGAGGTAGGGAGGCACACCTGCCAGACTCTGCCTGGCTATTGCTGAGGGCTCTGAGAGGCCCTAAGAGCTAAGCATGCCTTCTGGATGTTTCCAGAATAACTTATGGGCAGTACCACTTTGTAATAAGGACATTCAACCTTGTATTTATTTCTAGGAAATGTTAGCACATGCCTAGTCCAACTGTATAAACCACAGGCAGATATCTCTGGGCAGGTCTTCCTGTGTGCTGGACTGCAAGCCTTTCTTCTATTGTTACTTAATTATTACTAGTACTGTCATTGTTATTATTATTACAAAGTCTCTCTGTGATGCTGTCAAATACCAACCAAACCAGAAGCTTCCATTGGCAAGGACAGCCTCTTCTGCTTTCAGAGTGCTGGGCCAGAATTGGCTGTTGCTGTCTAGCTCAGTCCCTTGAGGTGTCATCATTGTGCCTTGACTTTGTCCTGAAGCTGTCCTTAACTGAGACCCAGGAGGCCCTGCTGGCCACCCAGCCACGACTGCCTTTCTCCTGGCAGCAGGGAGCCTCCTTCCACCAGGCTAATAAGGCTTTGCCTCTGTTGCCTGTCACAACAATAGCCCTACGGGGGCTGTTTGCAGCTCCTGTCTCAAGTGACTTCTTATTCACATTATATTAAATTAATGTGCACATTATAACAATGAACATTTTATATTTCTTCAATTAAAATTCCCTACCCAAATATACTGCTTTAATTGCTGAGAATACCAGTATTAAGTCAACATCTATGTGTAGCCTGAGGCTAGACAGTCTTCTCTCTGGTCCATATCATTCCAGGGTGAGAATCTACCTTGTGGGTGACGCAAGAGAGCAGGATTCTGTGCTCCTGAGTGACAGGGGCTGGTGACAGGGGTAGGTGACAGAGACAGGAAACCATTAGTCTGTGTCATGAGGGCAGAGGGAGAAGCTACCATGTGGGTGATGCAGGAGGACAGAATTGTGTGCTGCTGAGTGACAGGGATGGGGCCTTTAATCTGTACCATGTGGGCTTTATCTTCAAAGCTGGCTACTGGCTCTCTCCAAGAAAAACCAAAGAAGTGAGCATGCTGCATGGTGCTGGAGCAGAGGTGACCTTAGACATTATCTGGTGCAGCCTACAGTGGGTGGCTTGCTCAACATGGCCCAGCCGGCTGGGAGCAGCAGCCTGGGGCTTCTCTCTTTGCCAGACACATTATGCTTCTTTGAACAACTGCCTGCTCTTGTGGGGAGACTGGTTATTCCCTTCTCTCTACCCGAAGAGATCTTCCTCAACCTTCCGAGTACAGGTAAAGAAAGCCAGCCTCCTAAACTCATGGCAAAAGGAAGTGCAGGTCATGTGACTGGTTCCAAACTTACTCCAAGGCAGTGAGAGGGGACAGGGAAGTGGAAATCACAAGCTCTGTCCTTAAAGAGTTCAAGGTGAGCTGGGGGCTCCTCAAGAAAGAAGAGGGTTAATGAGATGTGACTGGTACATGAGGACAAATTTTGTGGGGAAGGCAAAGCCCCTCAACTACATGCATGAAGAAGTAAAACACAAGGGAGGAAGAGGAAGAACAGGAAGAGGCCAAAGACCGAAAGAAAGAAGAGTGGCTGGGTAGAAAGAAGGATGAGAGGTGAAGTGGAGAAAGACGAGAGGTGAAATAGAGCAGGAGGAGAGATGAGGTGGAGAAGGATGAGAGGTGATGTGGAGAAGGACGAGAGGCGAGGTGGAGAAGGTGAGAGGTGAGGTGGAGAAGGACGAGAGGTGAGGTGGAGAAGGACGAGAGGTGACGTGGAAAAGGATGAGAGGTGAGGTGGAGAAGGTGAGAGGTGAGGTGGAGAAGGATGAGAGGTGAGGTGGAGAAGGACAAGAGGTGAAATGGAGAAGGACGAGAGATGAAATGGAGAAGGATGAGAGGCAAGGTGGAGGACGAGAGGCGAGGTGGAGAAGGAAGAGAGGTGAAATGGAGAAGGACGAGAGATGAAATGGAGAAGGATGAGAGGCACGAGGTGGAGGACGATAGGCGAGGTGGAGAAGGAAGAGAGGTGAAATGGAGAAGGACGAGAGGAGAAATGGAGAAGGATGAGAGGTGAGGTGGAGAAGGACAAGAGGTGAAATGGAGAAGGATGAGAGATGAAATGGAGAAGGATGAGAGGCGAGGTGGAGGACGAGAGGCGAGGTGGAGAAAGACGAGAGGAGAAATGGAGAAGGATGAGAGGTGAGGTGGAGAAGGACAAGAGGTGAAATGGAGAAGGATGAGAGGTGAGGTGGAGAAGGACAAGAGGTGAAATGGAGAAGGACGAGAGGCGAGGTGGAGAAGCAGGAGAGGCGAGGTGGAGAAGGACGAGAGGTGAGGTGGAGAAGGTGAGAGGCGAGGTGGAGGACGAGAGGTGATGTGGAGAAGGACGAGAGGCAAGGTGGAGAAGGATGAGAGGTGAGGTGGAGAAGGATGAGAGGTGAGGTGGAGAAGGACAAGAGGTGAAATGGAGAAGGACGAGAGATGAAATGGAGAAGGATGAGAGGCGAGGTGGAGAAGGTGGAGGGAGAGGCGAGGAAATGGAGAAGGTGGAGAGGAGAGGAGGTGGAGAGGATGAGAGGTGGAGAAGGACGAGAGATGAGAAGGTGGAGAGAGGTGATGAGAGGCGAAATGGAGAAGGACGAGAGATGAGGTGGAGAAGGATGAGAGGTGAGGTGGAGAAGGTGAGAGGCGAGGTGGAGAAGGATGAGAGGTGAAGTGGAGAAGGACGAGAGGTGAGGTGGAGAAGGACGAGAGGCGAAATGGAAAAAGACGAGAGATAAAGTGGAGAAGGACGAGAGGTGAGGTGAAGGACGAGAGTTGAGGTGGAGAAGGACGAGAGGCGAAATGGAAAAAGACGAGAGATAAAGTGGAGAAGGATGAGAGGTGAAGTGGAGAAGGATGAGAGGTGACATGGAGAAGGACGAGAGATGAAGTGGAGAAGGACAAGAGGCGAGGTGGAGAAGGACGAGAGGTGAGGTGGAGAAAGACGAGAGGTGAGGTGGAGAAGGATGAGAGGTGAGGTGGAGAAGGACGAGAGGTGAGGTGGAGAAGGACGAGAGGTGAGGTGGAGAAGGTGAGAGGCGAGGTGGAGAAGGTGAGAGGCAAGGTGGAGAAGGATGAGAGGCGAGGTGGAGAAGGTGAGAGGCGAGGTGGAGAAGGTGAGAGGTGAGTGGAGAGGACGAGAGGTGAGGTGGAGAAGGTGAGAGGCAAGACGAGAGGCGAGGTGGAGAAGGACGAGTGGTGAGGTGGAGAAGGACGAGTGGAGAGGTGAAAGGGAGAAGGTGGAGAAGGGAGAGTGGTGAGGTGGAGAGGTGGAGTGGAAGGAGGCGAGGTGGAGAGGTGGAGAGGTGGAGAGAAGGAGGTGGAGAGGTGAGGTGGAGAAGGACGAGAGGTGAAATGGAGAAGGACGAGAGGCGAGGTGGAGAAGGAAGAGAGGTGAGGTGGAGAAGGACGAGAGGCGAGGTGGAGAAGGACGAGAGGTGAGGTGGAGAAGGAGAAGGAGGTGGAGAGGTGAGGTGGAATGGAGAAGGACGAGAGAGAGGTGGGAGAAGGAGGTGAGGTGGAGAAGGTGGAGAAGTGGAGAAGGAGAGGTGAGGTGGAGAAGGTGAGAGTGGAGAGGTGAAGGACGAGAGGTGAGGTGGAGAAGGACGAGAGGTGAGGTGGAGAAGGACGAGAGGTGAGGTGGAGAAGGACGAGAGGTGAGGTGGAGAAGGACGAGAGGCGAGGTGGAGAGGTGGAGAAGGCGAGAGGTGAGGTGGAGGTGAGAGGTGGAGAAGGAGAGGTGAGGTGGGAAAAGGACGAGAGGTGAAATGGAGAAGGACGAGAGGCAAGGTGGAGAAGGTGAGAGGCGAGGTGGAGAAGGTGAGAGGTGAGGTGGAGAAGGACGAGAGATGAAGTGGAGAAGGACGAGAGGTGAAATGGAGAAGGACAAGAGGTGAAGTGGAGAAGGATGAGAGGCGAGGTGGAGAAGGTGAGAGGCGAGGTGGAGAAGGACGAGAGATGAAGTGGAGAAGGACGAGAGGCGAGGTGGAGAAGGTGAGAGGCGAGGTGGAGAAGGACGAGAGATGAAGTGGAGAAGGTGAGAGGCGAGGTGGAGAAGGTGAGAGGTGAGGTGGAGAAGGACGAGAGGTGAGGTGGAGAAGGTGAGAGGTGAGGTGGAGAAGGAGGAGAGGTGAAATGGAGAAGGACGAGAGGTGAGGTAGAGAAGGTGAGAGGCGAGGTGGAGAAGGACAAGAGGTGAGGTGGAGAAGGACGAGAGGTGAGGTGGAGAAGAATGAGAGGTGAAATGGAGAAGGACGAGAGGTGAGGTAGAGAAGGTGAGAGGCGAGGTGGAGAAGGACGAGAGGCGAGGTGGAGAAGGACAAGAGGCGAGGTGGAGAAGGACGAGAGGTGAGGTAGAGAAGGTGAGAGGCAAGGTGGAGAAGGATGAGAGGTGAAGTGGAGAAGGACGAGAGGTGAGGTGGAGAAGAATGAGAGGTGAATTTCTCACTACATATTTCAAAGAACAGATTCAGATGGCCAGTAGCCATGTCCAAAAGCCCAGTCTTTAGACATGTGCCTGTCATTCAATCATGGGGAAGCCAAGACAGGATGACCCCTGGGGATTGCTGGTCAACACGCCTCGCTGGATTGATAAGCCTCAGGGTCCGTGAGATCTTGTATCTCAAAAAAAATATGGAATCCTTGAGGTAGACACCGGACCTTGACCTTAGGCCTCCCCAAACTCACACATATGCACCTGGGCATAGATATGCGTAGGTACCACACACAGTGACTTGCAGGCTGCATCTGTGCTATCTCTGACTTTGGCAAACACATACACATCTAATTAGCAGAGGGCGAAGTCAAAGACACCAAACAGAAAGGATGGTGGGAAATGCATTTCCATGGGTGCTGCACCAGCACCCCAAGCCCACACAGATGCCACCTTCATATCGTACAGGCTGCTGAATCCTCCTCCATAATTCAAGCCTTTCCTCACATCTCTTTACATTTCCCATTAGATTATTTACAAGTTGACACATTGCAAGATTCTCTCTCTCGCCATGTATGCAAAGCATAAAACAAACACAACCCAGCGAGGCAGAGTTCCATTTTGATACGTGAAGTTTGAGCTGCTGAGAAGGGTGAAGTCACATTGCATGGGAGAACAAGTCAGAGGAACACACAAGGGCAGGGTCACACAGCCAGGGAAGGGCCGGGAGGGAAGGGACAGAGCCCTGAGTCCTTGCTCAGTGACTAATGACACGTTGTCCACCTTTCCCAGATGTCAGCATAACACATTTAGTCTGGTCTCAGCAATCTCAAAGTCATGCACTTCCTGGATTCTCTCCTGTAGAATCAGCAGCAGGGGAGAATGCTGGGTTCTTCCAACCCCTAAAAACCAGGCCTGACTCCCCAGGGGTCCTTTTACCCAGGGATATTGAGGAACCCAACTCCTTCAACTACCTTTGCTTGGTCTTCTTGGAGCTTGGCTGTCATATAGCCTGTGTGGCAGCGTGGAGCTGGTCTTCCAAGGAAGTGGGTTCCCTGAGAAGTCAAGACAGAGTACGCCAGGCCAGCTTCCCCTCCAGTGCTAGCAGCAGAGGAGTCACTCAGAGTGCATACCCAAACAGCTCAGAGGTGGCCCCTGGAGCCCTCGCTCAGCTTGGCATCTCAGAGGGCTGAGAAGCAAAGAGAAGCCTTGTGATAGCCTTCCCTCAAGACATGGCATTCCCAATGGGCAGAGGGCAGGAAATCAGAGATCCAGCCCGGAAGAAAGTAGGAAGCAGAACCCTGAACTATTGGGCCCACAAGTAGGTGTGATGGGGCTGTACCAAGGTCAGAGGTCACAGCCAGGACAGGTCGCAGGGGCATGGCAGTGACAACAGGTCCTGCAGCAAGGACAGCCCTTGTATTGTAATGTGAAAACCACATCCTTTACCCCACACCACTGGGGAGTTTTTCTGTGCCAGGGAGCTTTTTGATGGTTTAGAGATAAGACTCCAACCCCAAGCTCTAGTCCAATCTGAACCAGCCAACCTGGAAACGGGTTCTCTCGGCCCAACTGAAAACGGGTACAAGCCCCTATCTTGTGTTCAAAGTCAGCCAGGTACCATCCAGAATGGGCACTGAGAATTTATTCATGCCTGATGACATGAAAAGAAGAATTAATAAATGACACACGTAGGTAACAGAAGTCGGGAGTAGGAGGCAAAGAAATAGCGCAAAAGTGGCAGCATTCCATGGCCTTAAATATTGGGTCTATGTCTTCCAGAATATATTCTATTTCAACTCTTCTTAACACATGGGGAACCATTACCATCAATTTAAATGTTCGACAAATGATGCCATTTCTTTGTCATGGGAAAAGGACAGCTTGTTATCATTTACCAAAATGATGCCATGAAGTTGCACAGAAATAAAAAGAGGGTTGAATTGGTCAAGACCTGGAAGGCTGTTCTGGAGGCTTGCTGGGCAATAAAGTAGAATTGGCAATGAGGCTGTGTTGGACAAGGGGCTAAGACAGGTATTGCCTCTTGGAGTATGTGTGTGTGTTTATGTGTGTGTATGTGCACCCTAGGTAAACCAAAGTTTCCGAGGTTCTACACGCATCCATGGCATTCTATGTGGATTTCTGAAATCCTCAAGTGGAATGTACGTTTTTATGAAGAGGTAAGTTGTATCAGAGTAATTTGGCCCCAGAGGGTTGACTCTGGTGGCCCAACTTTGTCCACCAGAAAATGGAGAACACCCAGCCTGATGTGAGCAGGGGAGTGCTCTGAAGCTCAAAGCTTGGCAAAATAAAATCCTTTCACTTATACAGGATAAAGCAATACCCACTTTGAATAGACAGATAAAACCTGCAGCTTGAAAGAAATGGGAAACTCTGAGCAAAACAGTGACAAACAGGATGCCATGGGTGGGAGCAGCGACACCAGTGAGGGTGGACTGAGCAAGGCCTCCTGACCGGACGTCTCTCCAGAACAGTGGCCTGTCATGCAGCGCTATATCCCTCAGCCACTTGTACCTTCTCAGTGTGTCATTCCTGGCCTGCTTAGATGCTCTTACCACATCCTTACCACATTGTTTTGTTTTGTTTTTCTTCCCCAGGTTTTAACAAGCATGTAAATGTGGAGATCATGTGGAGTGTTGTGTTCTGTGCATACACAGCAAAGTCAAGGGCAGCTGAACACTCAAAACCCCATTCCAGAGACAAGCAGACAAGTGGTGTGCAGGTGACCCAGGCGAAACAAGCACTGCTGGCTTGGTCTTCACTTCCAGGCACTGAAAGATCCTCCATCCTGTTGAGGAAGTCCATGATTGTAGACAGGCTGTGGTTTCAGCATTTTTCAAATAAGGATGAGTCTTGTCATGAATGAGCATGTTGACAGTGAAGTCATGTCTTTCTCATCCCATCTGCCGCCTGTTCTCAATAAACTCTTTAAATCAAGCAAACACGAAGGCGTGTGATTGGCCAACACAGAAACCATCAGGCTCCCTGAAAAATGTCCTAGGAAGGACCAGGCCATCACATTCACCATGGGGGACTATCCCACTCTGACCTGTGTTATTATCTCTACTGGAAGGCTAGAACACCAGGTCTGCTGGGCAGTGCCATCAGTACTTGAAGTGACAGCTCAACACTCATCTTTCTTGTAGGTCTTCCCTTCCCCTGATAAAGCACACATTTCTGTACTTCTACACAGTAACCTCAATGACCAAATAACCAACCGAGCTGTTGCTGGACAACTGGTCAACCTTTCCCTGACAGTTGCTTCTCCTCACTGGATCCCTCGTCATTGTTTGTTAGTATTATTGTTAGTATTATTAGCTACCACCTGCTTCTTGAGTCAGGGGGCTGCTAGGATGAAAGTGGTTCCCAGACATTAACTCAAGTCTTTACACTGATGCCCTTTCTACAGGAAAGGAAACTGGGACACAGCTTAAGCAGTAGCCTAAACTCACACAGCAGCCAACATTCTCTTCGATTGCAGTCCTTAGTGGCCTGATGTCCCTGGAACCCAGGCTCGGGTCTAAAGCTTCGAGTGCTCTCACTGCATGCTATTTCCTCCAACTCAGACTGTGTCCCTGACAAGGAGGCTGCACCAGAGCCAAGACCTTCTCTCCGCCTCTCAGCACCCTCTCTGTGGGTTTCTAAGTGCTCAGCTGTGATGAGTCCAGCAGAGCCTTGTATTTAAAGTGGGGTTTGTTTTATTTATTTTTCTCCCTTCTTTGTGGCTTATCATATTTAGCAATGCCTGATGATATTTGGGTGAGTGTTATCTTTTTGGGATCAGCACAGTCTACAGAGAACTTTCCATAACACAGCTGGTGCTTGACATAGCACCACACCATTCATCCTTGGGTCACCCGGTCACTCTGGGACACCAGAGTTCCAGCATGTGCTTCCTGTTTATTTTATTTTTAACCCTTTCTCACCTGTTTTTGCAGCTCAACAAGCTCAGTTTCTTCACTTAATATGCAACTAGGCTTTTGAAATACACATTGTCCCCAGCACCTGAAAGAAGAGTGCCCTGTGGTTTTTGTCCTAATTCACACGCTGAATTGCTGTAGGATTTGAAGTGGCCTCTGGTGTGCTTACCAAAGATGCCTCATGCTGGTGAAGGTTCACGGAGTGAAGTGGCGGAGCTGTTTGTTCTTGGCTAAGGCCATCAGGATGGTAAAGACGTTTCCAACTGGCAAAGGTCACTGTTGTGGTGTGAATGTAAAGTGTTCCCGATATTTGGTTAGTGATGGATAGTGCAGTTTTCAGAAGTTCTGGAACCTTGCTGGAGGAAGTAGGTCACTAGGGTGGGCCTGGAGGTTTAATAGCCCCACCCCACTTCCTATCCATCCTCTACCTCCTGATTGAGCTACACGGTGACCCCCTCATGTTCCCACTGGCCCTCCCTGCCTTGATGCACCCAACCATCAAAACTGAACGCCAGAATAAGGTATTTTGTCACAGCAATGAGAAGACAAGCAGAAGTCACCATGTTGGTGAGGATATAGCCTATTGACCAAGGTCACCATGAACACGGACATCCTGCGGATTGAAAGTCACCCAGTTGGTCAAGATGGTTCACGCTGGTGAAGGTCACCATAGGTTATTCTCTTAGGAAGACACAGAGATAGCAAAGAGATGGTGCACAAGGAAAACCAGACAGCTTTCCTCCAGACAGATTTAGTCCCCAGAGGGACAAGAGGTGACAAACGGTGGCAGGCAAGCATTCAGAGAGCCTTTTCCAAAAGGCTCATGGGGGATGTGAACCCTGTTTGTCACCCTCATTTACATTGACACAGAACCCAAATAGAGGCTTGTGCTTCTTACCCAGTGAAATAATGTGAGTGCTCAGATGCTATTCTGCAGTAAAGGTATCAAAATAATTGCTAGAGACAGATAACATGACAGGCTCTGTGCAGATGCCCAAGCAATCCCGCCCAAGGTGGTCCATTTTGGAATCTTTTTGGCTTTTGTGTTCTGAAGGTCCCCTCTGATTATATTTTCTCATCCTAAAAGCTTCCCCCTGGGAAGCAAGGCTGTCTTGGCCAATCAAGAGTGGCTAACAATCCTTAGTAGAAGCTACCTCCATGTTGACGGGAAAACCGGTCAAACATCTCACCGTCATCTCCTAGGTAATTTGGTGACACGGCTTTAGTAATTTCTACAAATGTCTCTATGCAAGAATCAGGAGCTGCTTTTGTTTTGACAATATGCAAAATAAAATAGAATTTCAGAGATCAATCATGTCACAAAACGTGGTTTAGTCTTTGAGCTTGTGTGTTTTTATTTTAATCAAATAATTTAAGAGGATTAAAAATGACAGGATTAATAGCCAGTTGGTTTCTATTTGTTCTAGAAACAGACACTAATTGCTCATGTCAGTTTACCTCACTGTTACCCGTTGCTAAACTTTCTCGTCAGGCAAAGCCAGCAATCCCTGCCGCTGGGTGAAGGAGGGGCTGAAGAGAGAAAAGCCACAGATAAAGAGAGAGGCTGAGGGGATATTAATTAGCTCTCCTGTACTACACTGTATTTTAATTAATCTGACAGATTTTTCAAAAATGGAATTGACTTTTCACCATTCTTTTACCGTTGTGAGCACTTTTCCTTGTCACTGAGCAGGTCAATTGGACCCATGCTTTTAGCTGCTCCTTCATTGATCTCATGTCTTGTCATTGATCCCGTGTTCCCCAGCATCCCCGCACAGCCAGAACCTTCCATCAAAAGGCCAGCTGCTTCTATGCTGTGGAGCAGAACCAAGGACCTACGACGCCGGATCAACCCACCTGAAGAGCTCTTGGGAAATGCCTCTTCCACGCGTGGCATAGTGGTGGAAGAGGCTACTCCTTAGAAAATTAAACAAAGCTAGCACACATGACCTGGTAGTCCCTCTTTTGTGGGGAAATGGCTAAAGGAAATAAAACCATTACTTAATTGAGTCAGCAGAGCCCCATGTTCATGGCAACATCATTCACCTGGGCCACGGTATGGAGACAACCCACTGACCAGTGGCTGATGAGCACAGATTGTGTGACACACACAGACATAACAAACGGCCGAGCACTCCTCAGCCTTAAGAAGGAAACGACAATATGGATGGAACAAGAGGACATTAAGCAAAATGAAATGTCAGACAGTAGAAACACGTCATGACCTCACATGTTCATGGAATTTAAAAGAGATAGTCAAAGACATTGAAACACAGCAGTGGTTACCAGTGGTTACCAGCAGTGGGAAGTGGTGGAAGTGGACAGAAGGAAGGAAAAGAAAAAGAGGGAAAAGCCTGTTTGGTGGGACAGGTCTAGAGGTCTGAGCACAGTGTGAGGAGGGTGTTTAGTCACAATGTGTGGTACACTAGAAACTTACAGAGAGTAGATTTAGGTGTTTCACACACACACACACACACACACACACACACACACACACACGTAATGAGGTGAAGAGATGAAGATGATGGATGCAGAGATTGGCTGTAGTAATTACTTCCTAGACAGGGTATAAAACATTATATTGTATCCTAAACACCCACCACAAGAATACACCAGCAAAAAAGAGATTCCTTTTATTTTTCATTTTAAGGCTGGGCATAGTGGTTCATACTTTTAATTTTATTTATTTATTTATTTGAGAGAAGGAGAGAGAGAGAGAGAAAGAGGCATATATATATATATATATATATATATATATATATATATATATATATATATATATATATATAGAGAGAGAGAGAGAGAGAGAGAGAGAGAGAGAGAGAGAGAGAGAGAGGAGAATGGGCATGACAGAGCCTTCAAGCACTTCAAGCAAACTTCAGTCGCATGTGCCACCTTCTGAGTCTGGCTTACATGGGTCCTGGGGAATCGAAACCAGGTTCTTTGGCTTTGCAGACAAGTGCCTTAACCACTAAACCATCTCCCCACCCCCTTTTACTTTTACTTTTTATTTACTTATTTGTGTAGGTGCATGTGCATGTGGTGTGCATGCATGCATTTGTGAAGGCAAGCAGATGGGTGCAGATGAATGTGCATGTGTGCGCGTGTGCATGTGCACAGGGAGGCCAGACCTCTGAATTAGGCATCTTCCTCAATTGCTGTCCACCTTATTTTTTATTTTTATTTTTATTTTTATTTTTTTTATTTATTTATTTATTTATTTATTTATTTATTTATTTAAGAGCAACAGACACAAAGAGAAAAAGGCAGAGAGAAAGAGAGAGAGAGAGAGATAGAGACAGGGTGCACCAGGACCTCCAGCCAGTGCAAATGAACTCCAGATACATGTGCCACCTTGTGCATCTAGCTTACATGGCTCCTGGGGAATTGAGCCTCAAACCAGGGTCCTTAAGCTTTATAGGCAAGTGCTTAACCACTAAGCCATATCTCCAGCCCTGACCACCTTATTTTTAAGGCAGAGTCTCTAATTCAATCTGGAGCATACTCTTTAGTCCAGACAAGCTAGCCAGAAAGCCGTAAGAATCTTCCTGTCTCAACCTCCCAAGTTCTGGGACTCCAGGCATGCCCCACCAGTCCAGCTTCTACATATGTGCTGGGGATCCAGATCCTCATGGCACATCACAAGCTCTTTACCCTCAGAGCATCTCCTGAGCTCCTCTTGCTTGTTGATCATCTTAGAGGCTCTGTGTTTGAACTCCTTTGCTCCTCACAGAGACTCCCTTGTCATTGTGAAACCAAATCTCCCTGAACGTCTCATGGGATATCTAACTGCTCCCCCATCTGTTGATGGTGATAAGGTGCATTGGAGAGTCCACACACTGTAGATGACTGAAGGCAGCTGAAAGGCACTACTGGCCTTCTGGAAATAGACATCTAGTATGGACCAAACATCTGGGGTTGGTCACTGGGAAGGATGCTTTGAACTCCACCACCTCAGAACCCTCAGCAAGACACACTCTCTTCCCCCACCCACCAGTGTGCTTTAGGCCAAACACCATGGTCTGGCAGTGAAGCAGTCCCTGACAGAGGTTGGCCATGAGGGAACCGGACTTGCTTAGCCCAGGGGCACTTGCACTGTGTACACATGAGCTCATTGATGGGGCTGCATCCGGATTGCCTCACAATCACTGTGTGCTGACCACACAGGTAAAGCAGTGAGGTGTGTGTGTGTGTGTGTGTGTGTGTGTGTGTTGTGAATGCACATGTATGTGTGTGCACACATATGTGTGCATATGTCAGAGGTTGATATCAGTATTTTGTTTTTCTTGATCACTCTTCATCTTACTATTGAGACATGGTTTCTCAACATTTGAGCCCTGAGCTTACTGACTCCACTAGCCCAGCCAGCCAGCAGGTTCCTCAGATGCACTGTCTTTGTCACCTGAGCTCTGGAATTACACGTGGGTCCCCACACCCTCCTGGCATTTAAGTGAGTGTTGAGGATCCAAACTCAGCTCATCAACTTTGCTGGGCAAGCACTCTTGCCAGGGAGCCATCTCTCCAGCCCAAACAAACTGTGAAGTGTTGTCTGCTTCGGTTTCTGTGTTGAATGTCGACTTGAGCACTGAGTGTTAAGAAGGACCTGGGTTTCAGAGTGGAGAATGTGGGTTTGAGAACAGAGTCTCCTTTAAACAAGGGGACAGGAGCCCGTGGTGGTGAGTGTTGAGGAGGATCCAGGTTTCAGAGTGGAGAATGTGGGACTGAGAACAGAGTCTCCTTTAAACAAGGGGACAGGAGCCCGTGGTGGAGCACTTTCCTTTCGCATGTCAGCACTGTGCAGAGAGCTGTGGGTTTTCTCCAGCAAGCGAGGGCTGCCCCCACCGCATCCGTCCCCCACATGTAGACCCAGCACTGAGCACATAAGAATGTGGAAAGCAAGGCTATTAGCACATTACCTTCCCCTCCCATTCCAGCAATTCATGACAGATAGAAGCACTGATCACATTCCTACCAGCCCTTTCCTCCAAGCCCTTGACTCTTCTGATGTGCCCTGCGGCTGCTACACTCTGTGCATCATCACATGCCACCATCTCCAGAGGTGGTGGTTAACGGCTGCTGTACACGTGACTCCGAGTCTCGTACCTTCTTGAGTTTCCATATGATGTAAAGAAATGGAACCCACTGGATACTCCTCTTACCTGGAGCTAGGGCATCTTAGAGGATTTAGAGACTGATACAATAGTTCATGATAAAGTGAGTTTGAGAAACTGTGACTTCTCTGAGGATTCAACCCTGGACTCAGGCCGTGAATGTTGGCTGCTGCTGGAAAACTCAGCCAACCTGGAGACGCTATGTTGAGCTGTGACCAGATCCCAGGGAAGGCAAAATAGAAGAAAATGTACTACATGGCCCAGGGCGATAATCTTCAGTCTGTAAGTGAGGTTCTTTGTGTGTCTATGTGGACATGTGTGTCTATACACATGTGTGTCCATGCACATGTATGCATATGTGTGTTAATGTGTGTCCATGCCCATGTGTACACGTACACATGTGTTCATGCATGCATGTGCACGTGGAATCCAAAGTACAATTTCAGGTGTCATTTCTCAGGCACCAACCTCATCATGTGAGACATGATTTCACATTGGCTGGGAGCTCACCAAGTAGGCTAGACTGACTGCCCAGCAGGTCCCAGAGATCCTTCTTGCTCCACCTCCCCAGTTCTGGGTTACAGGCATGGGCCTCATTCATGGCATTGTTGACGTATTTTCTAGATAAAATTCAGGTTCTCAGGATTGCAAGGCAAGAGCATGACTAACTTAGTAACTCCCAGCACTGTGCATGACTTTCTACACACACACACACACACACACATTTAACAAGAGCATTCCTAATTCAACAACCTCCCAGCACTATACCTGACTTTCTACACACACACACACACACACTTAACAAGAGCATTCCTAACTCAGTGACTTCTCAGCATTATACATGACTCTCACATACACACACACACATACACACACACACACACCAAGAGCATTCCTAACTCAGTGACCTGTCAGCACTGTGCATGACTTTCTACACACACACACACACACACACACACACACACACACACACACACTTAACAAGAGCATTCCTAACTCAGTGACTTCCCAGCACTTTGCATGACTTTCTACACCACACACACACACACACACACACACACACACACACTTAACAAGAGCATTACTAACTCAGCTATCTCCAGGCACTGTAGCTGGCTTTCTTGACATCCACATGCAGGTAGCCTTGGACACAGCCCAGGCCCGGGTTAGGCTTGTTTCACGCTGTTTGCTAAAAGTCACCTGCTAAAGTTTCAAGATTCTTGTGATCCAGATGTTCAACTCAAATGTTAAATCATTGAAACTTAAAAATTGCAAAAGTAATAGCTTTAAGAAGTCACGGGGTCCCCAAACAAACCCCTTTCTAATTCTTTTGTTACACTTGGGTGCTCCTGATCATGCTGCAACTTTGTAGAACTATTCCGTGCTCGTGAGCTACCTGGTGGGAGCATGGGCAGCTCAGAAAGGGACAGACATGGTTAGCCAGGGTCCTGTCCCCACAGCTGTGCAGCAGCTCCCATTACAGGGATCTTTGGGAAGTCCTCAGGAAGATTCTTTATCCTCCTTCCTCCTGAACTCTGTGGCCGTCCACGTCTGTCAGCCTGCATTCTTTCACTTGTCTGTGGGAAGTAGGAGTCTCATGGTATGGAGGTTGTTTTCTCCCCCTCTTTCAATACATTTGGCCCTGTACAGAATCATCTCGTGTAATGGGCTTCATCTCCATGCTGCAGTTATTAATACTGGGCAGAGGTCCTGTACTTCTTGGCAAGCCTTGAGTTCCCACAAATAAATCATGATAAAGTAGGTTAGCTCTGGAGAGTGAACTGATGTTTTCAATTTGACCAGTGTAGAAATGGAGTTGGATTGAAACATGGCTTTAAAAAAACATAAGTCCAGTTATACAGATATGGCTGCATTTTGATCTATTCACCAACTCACAGCCAGACTATCCCAGCTTGGGACCAATGGCTGCCACTGTGCCAACTTGGGGTCCTCGCTGGCAGTGGGAATACCAGGTAGTCTGTGTGGCACACCCTTTGATGGCTGGTTGTGGGAATGTTTGCATCATTCACCTGTAGGACATGCAGTCTCCATATGGATCCAATGACCAGGAGTGGCACGTGGGTTTCTCTGGTAATCACTTACAGGGAGCCTCATGACCTGACAAACCTTCCGAGTTCCTCCTAACACGACTGAGCAACACACATACACTCATCCTGCCTTTATGCTGATATGTCAAGTGTCAGAACCTGTGGTGGTTTAATTCAGATGTCCCCTATAAACTTAAGTAGTCTGAATGCTGGGTTCCCAGCTGATGATGATTTGGGAATTAACACCTCCTGGAGGTGGTGTATTGTTGGGGGCGGCCTTATAGGTGTTATAGCCAGCTTCCTCTTGCCAGTGTTTGGCACACTCTCCTGTTTCTGTTGCCTACCTGATGTTGGTCAGGAGGTAATACCCATCCTCTGTCATGCCATTGTTTTCCCCTGCCATCAAGGAGCTTCCTCTTGAGTATGCAAGCCAAAATAACCCCCTTTTTTTGTCCACAAATTGCTCTTGACCATATGTTTTCTGTCAGCAATGTGAACCTGACTGCAACAGTAAAGTTAGTACCAGGAGTGGGGTCATGGCTGCTAGAAACCTGACTGTGTGGCTTTGGGCCTGTTGAATTTGACTTTCAAGAGGAATGTGGAAGGATTTGAAACCTTGGCTTAAGAGATGCCTTGAAGCACTGTAAGTATGGTTGAATGCACTATTCTGGTCAGAGTTGAAAGACCTGAATGCAGTAAAAACTATGGACTGTGAGGTTTGGCTTATAAGGATGAGAAAGGGCTTTTCCTGGACTGAGCTAGAAGCAGTTTGCATAACAGCAGTTTGCTGTTATGGCTGTGTCCTGAGAAGTTTGCAGGGTTGCTTTGAATAGAAATGGACTGGTTTGAGCAGGGAGATATGACACAGGAAAAAAAAAAAAGAAATCTTTCAGCTGAAATTGCTGCCCATTCAGCTACAGTTTTTTGAGAGATTACAACCATTGAGATTGAGCCAGATGACCCACATCGGGACAACAGGAAGAATACAGACTCTTTTGAATGGGTCTACATGCTGAAGAAATGTCCTGTTCTTCAAAATCTGCTTTATTCTCCCCCCACCCTGGGGCTTAACAAATTGGCAGACCACATGGCATTATGGAGTATAAAAAATGCAGGAAAGAGAAGGTAATTGAACTTATGTTTTGTGTTTTGGAAGTGGTCATGGGCAGTGTGAAGCAGGATTATTGGGTTACCTGTGTGGACACCTGATGGAGCTGTGGATTGCAGCAGAGACCCAGTGGGAATGCCAGGACTATGAGATGGTTGCCAAGGAGAGCTGCCGGCACTGGATGAAATTTTCCAGGTCTGTGAGTAGCCTAGCTGGAGGGGTGGAATTGGAACTCCAGAGACTTGTTGCTGGTTAGAATTATTGGACTTGGAGACTTGTCACTGGTTAGTTATTGGACTTGGAGCTACAGAGTTTGATAATTTCCCTGGTTGTTTTAAATATTGGATTTGTTGAATATTTGTTTGCTATGCCCAGTGCCATCTTTTGCAGTGTGAATGTTTATTCTGTGCCATTATGGGTTTTTTGGTATTATGGCTCAATTAAAAGATCTTAGACTATGGGAATGTTTGAATATCATTGATATTGATATTGATTAAAATATGGGGACTTTTAAAGTTGGATGAATAATAAATGTAAATGTAAATAAATGTAAATAAATGTAAAATTGCATTTTACATTATGTATGATCATCACTTTATGTGGGCCAGGGGTGGAATGTAGTGGTTTGATTCAGGGGTCCCCCATAAACTTAGGTGTTCTGAATGCTAGGTTCCCAGCTGATGGTGACTTGGGAATTAACACCTCATGGAGGCAGTGTATTGTTGGGGGCGGGCTTATGTGTGTTACAACCAGCTTCCCCTTGCCAGTGTTTGGCTCACTCTCCTGTTGCTGTTGTCTACCTGATGTTGGCCAGGAGGTGGTGTCCACCCTCTGCTCATGTCATGGTCTTTCACTGCCATCATGGAGCTTCCCCTTGAGTATGTAAGCCAAAACAAACCCTTTTCCCCACAAGCTGCTCTTGATCAGGTGTTTTCTGTCAGCAAAGCAAACCTGACTGTAACAGACCCCGTTTTCATCATCTTCCACTTTTGCCTCATTGTCTGTCCCACCCCTGTCCCACAGCCTGCTCCTGCGGGTCAGTCACAGCTCACAACTGACACCCCAGGGCTCAAGTCTCCCAAACTAAGAAAGTAAAATGGCCAGGTGGGGCAGCTCTTCTTTCCCCTGGGGCCAACCTGAGAGGGAATGTCTGCCTGTACTTCGTCAACTCACTGGGGTCAGAGCCCGGCTGCCTCCCAGCTCCAGAGCCTGCCTGGGCTCTCCTTCCTGTGCTGCTCTTCAGTGGACATGTGCTGAGATTTTCTGGGAAGGAAGGAGGAGGAAGACTCCTGGCGAGGTGTCTGTGGTAATTTTGTGGAATGCTGCATTTACAGAGGAGCAGTTTGGGCAAATAGGAATGCCTTGACTTTCCTTCTTTCTTCCCGGAGCTCTTGGCTGTTCCTTCCGGTGAGGTCCTGGAGTGAAGGCAGTTCAAAGTGTGCCACCTCACAACGCAGCCTCACAAAGTGTGGGTCCTCACCATCCCCAGGTTGTTGGCCACTGACGTCCCGGGTGCAGGAAGAGTTGGGGGGAAGCAGGGTCCTGGAGCAGGTGAATGTGATGGGCAATGAACCACCCAAGAGGCCGTCTGATGGATAGCACGCTCTCATTTATTCAAAAGGGGACTGGGTTTATAAACACTTGAGAAAGGTTGAGAAGGCACATACAGACTATATGGCAATTGGATACATAGTTTATGGGTTTGCCATCTAAGTGGTTGAAAGGCAGAAGTCATGAGGGAAAAGCTATAAGGGAGATAACAGAAGTGGCGGGCAAAGCTACATCACTTTAGCCACATTTTGGATGGCTAAAGCTGAAGGGAGACTGTTTATAAGGGTCTCTTGGGCAGCTAGTCACAAGGCCAGGAACTGTGGGGGGCAAAGCCTGACTATTGAATGGTCAGATGCTTTTTGGGATCAAGGGGGGAGGGCCAACCAATCACTCTGGGTGTGGACAGGGCACACTACAACATTGCCCAAGGGCAGGGAGGGCCAGAGTGGGTTCCCAACCATAAGGCCAGCTACAACCCCCACAGCCCAAGGTCCCCAACCATGTCCAGCAGCCCAGGCCAGCTTCCTCACAGTCCCAGCCCGTGTTTAGCAAAACAACGAAGCACCCTTATTGGTGGAAAGCCCAGATACTTTGCTAGCTTTATAGTTTGTTTTTCCTTTATGTATCATCATCTATCCAGATGGGCTGATATGCTTAATTTTCTGCTTGGCATTTCAGGGGAGCCTGGAGAGAGTTAAAGGTGTATTCCTCCCTGGGCACCTTGTCTCAGGCCCATGGGTAAGTGAGCATTCCCACTGTGGTGCTGCCTATACTGTGAGCAGGTGGACATGTGTGGCTTCTCCTACAAAGACATGAGAAAACATCTATTCACTCCAGGTAGGGAACCAACAGACCAAAGAAGCGAATCGTCCAAGTCCACCGTGGCGAACAATCAGGTGTACCGGGGTTGTGCTGAGGTGACTTAAAGGAACATGCATGACTCAAAACAGCTGCACCATTGAAAAGCGTCACCCCAGCACAGTCATGGTGGTGACTCACAACAGCAGCATCACTGGGTGCCACCCTCGGTCAGCTTCTCACCGTGGTGTACTCCACCACCCACCTCCCTGACCACATGCATCTGGAGGCAGGAGGGAGTGCAGATGGGTCTCAGGGCACCCTGCTGCCATCTGCGAGGGGAGGCTCGTTGCTCTAATGCTGTTAGATGAGCCACTCGTCTATGCTGCTTGTCTTGTTGCTGTGGCCACAGGCCAAGGATTAACTCTGAAGGCCACCCCAGTGACGTCGACTCCACGCACTGATGGTCACCCCAGTGACGTCGACACCACTACGCTGATGGTCACCCCAGTGACCTTGACGCCACTACACTGATGGTAGCTTCACCACAGCTGTGTCACTAGTACGTGTCTAGAGAGTGAAGTGAACATGACAGGTGGCCTCAGTACATAATGAGAAATAATAGGAAGCTAGTATCAGATAGCAAACACACGTCTTCAAAGGACCACAGTCTATCTGCGTCCACCAAAGCAAACCAGACCAACCCAGTGTTGTTTGGAAACTCAAGTGTCATGAAGAGCTGTTTTCCCTTAATTCCATGCTATTTGCACTATGCATTTGTTATGTCTGCAACCTTCTTTTGGACTTGACTTTGGCCTATGGACCCAAGCAATTTGGAGGCCAATCTCTATTGTCCCATTACTTTAGCTACATGCCCACCAGTTGCAACTGAGACTCCTCTAACAAACATTTCTAGCCTGTTGTCTATTTCTTTCTTTTTTTTTTTTTAAGATTTTTATTGACTTTTAATCTTACATACCAAAAAAAACCCCACCTGATATTTCCCTCCCCTCCCCCATTCCACTTTAGAACTCTGGTCTCCATCATATCCCCTCCCTTTCTCCATTAGTCTCTCTCCTAATTTGATGACATCATCTTTCTCTTCTATTTTGAGGGTCTTGCAAAGGTATTGCTAGGCACTGCAAGATCATGGATATCGAGGCCAATTTCTGTCTGGGCAGCTGCATCGTAAGAGGTCATATCCTTCCTTTACATTTTATTTTTAAAGTTTTTTTTTTTTTTCATGGAGTGATGTTTGCCAAACCATCATGTTATACAGGGTTTGTTGAGTTAAAAATAGTTTTCCAGGCTGAAGCAATAGCTCAGTGGTAAAAGCACCTGCCTGCAAAGCCTAACAACCTGGATTCATTTCTCCAGTACCCACATAAAGCCAAATGCACAAAGTGAGGCATGTATCTGGAGTTCATTTGCATTGGCTCAAGGCCCTAGTATACCCATTCTCTCTGTCTCTCGTCTCTCTCTGCTTACAAATAAATAAATATTTAATAATATGGTTTTTGGCTGGAGAGATGGCTTAGCAGTTAAGGAGCCTGCCTGCTAAGCCCAAGAACCCCGGTTCCAATCTCCAGGTCACACTTTGTAGCCAGATGCAGTGATGCGAGGGTGCAATGCTGCACTTGACCACAGGAGGCGCACACATCTGGATTTCATTCACAGTAGCTGAGAGGCTGCTGGTGCACCCATCTCTATCTGTCTCCCTCTCCCTCTCTGTCTGTCTCTCTCTGTGTCTCTCAAAAAAAAAAAAAAATTATATAGTTTTGTTTTACTGACCCAGATCCACTTGCCTTTTCAAAGATAACTAAGAACAATTTAGTGTATAGTATTTATTAATACAGATGCAAGCGTGTTCTTATTAAGTATCTTTCACTCCACCTCTGTGGTATGCCACACCTCATCAGCATACCTTTCTCCACCATTCTCCCCGCTGAGTACCATTTATTTTCAATGTGATAATTCTTGATGCCTGTATAAGATTACTTATTTTCAGGAGTATTATTGTTTCTATTTTTTGTTTATTTTTTATTTATTTATTTGAGAGTGACAGATAGACACAGAGAGAAAGAGAGAGAGAGAGAAAATGGGCACACCAGGACCTCCAGCCACTGCAAATGAACTCCAGATGCATGTGCTACCTTGTGCATCTGGCTTACATGGGTCCTGGGGAATCAAGCCTTGAACTGGGGTCCTTAGACTTCACAGGCAAGTGCTTAACCACTAAGCCATCTCCCCAGGCCCTCAGGAGTATTATTTTTGATTCATACATAGGTTCCATGGATTTGAATGCATAGCTTGCTCAGTCATCAACCAGCTGATAATCATTGAGGTTGGCTCAATGTCACCCCATACTTCTGGACTCTCAAGGTCATGGTAATCATGCTATTATTTCTATAGGAAAGTTCCTCTGGAAATGTCTTGCTGTCAAGGATCGACTTAACAGTACCAAGTCATGGCACTGGCTGTTATGCTGCACTATTCTCCACACATGCTCCCGTGGGCCCTCCACTACCCATGGTGACTGTGTGGTTGCCTGGGGCTGTCTGCCATTGCCCTCACTCAGCGTCCAGTAAACCAGATGGGCAGAATACGATGCCATCTCTTCAGTGTGGTGATTTGCTATGAACTCCCTTCTCCCCAGTTAAGGCCCTGGATTCTGTCCCTAGACCCACACAGAAAGACATCCGTGCTGGCATTGTGGCTCACAGGTGGGAAGGCTTAGAAAGGAGGGTCATGAGCTCAAGGGCTGCCTGAGCAATTTAGTAAGACCTTGTTTCTAAATAATAAATAAATAAAATTGGGGTAAAGTTCTTGCCTACTGCAAGGCCCTGGGTTTAATCTGCATGCAAACAAGCAAAAAAAAAAAAAAAAAAAAATCACACCTGTGGGCATTTTTGTGCCTTTCTCCTTTTTTCTCTGTTCTTGTTTTTTCTTCTTTTTGTCTCTTTTCTTTCATTTTGTTATTTTTTTTTTTTACCAAATTTGTTATAATCTATTCCTTCTCTACTTTAACCTCTCAGTTCTTCTATGTCACATTATACTGTGAGCATTTCTCGTATGTGGTGTGTACCTGTGGCTTTGTTTATGGTGAATGTGCATTATTTCTTTCAGGTCCAAAGCTATGTACACACGTGAGTTGGGTTAATATATTTTTCCTGATATTTATTATCTCCCATATGTTATCTGGATTGATAAAGTTTTTCTTTTTTTCTTAATAATTTGCTTGAATATTTTAGACTTTAAATATACTATTTCTTTTCTTTCTTTTTTTTGGGGGGGTAGGGTCTTGCTCTAGGGCAGACTGACCTAGAATTCACTATGAAGTCTTAGGCTGGCCTTGAACTCATAGAAATCCTCCTACCTCTGCTTCCCATGTGCTGGGATTAAAGGTGTGTGCCACCACATCTGGATCTATTTCATTTTCATAACATCTTTTATCGTGTGCTATATAAATGCTAAATATTCTATACTATAATTTATTCTTTTCCCCAAAGGTGTCATCTTGATGTAACCCAAGTTTAAATTAAGCACCTAATGTTTTTTAAAAAATATTTTTATCCTGCTTTCATAGTTGCTGTGAACAATCACACAGGAATGTTTTCACATCACATTATGAAAACGTCAGTAAAATTAGCTACATAATGTCATATAGCATTTTTTTATTGGCTCTCTTATCTCACATATTTATCTCTTTTTTTTTCTTACTGGAGTCATCCTTGATAACAATTTAAGAAGGAACAATAATCATTTTCAGTGCTTGAAAGTGTAAAATGCATGCATATCATCTTCGGGTTTGAATAATAGTGTGGCCAGGCATAGAATAGTTCGAGAGACTTTTCTTTTGAAGACATTCTCCCTAGCCTCTTATCTGCCCCGTGACAAGCTGGGTCCTCATCACAATCGCATATCATTTCCATAGGTCTTTTCTTTATAAGTTTTTAGTATTCTTTCTTTTAATTATTTATTTATTTACTTATTTGAGAGAGAGAAAGAGAGGTACAGAAATAGGCAGGTAGAGAGATAGAGAGAGAGAGAGGAAATGGGCATACCAGGGCCTTCAGCCCTGCAAACGAACTCCAGATGCATGCAACCACTTGTGCATCTGGCTTACGTGGGTCCTGGGAGTTGAACCTGGGTCCTTTGGCTTTGCAGGCAAATGCCTTAAACACTAAGTGATCTCTCCAGCCTGGTTGTTAGTATTTTCTCTTAATCCATTCACCTTCGTTCGCCCAGATTGTTTTCTAATAACTTATGCAGGCATGCATTCTGCTTGTATTCTGTTCCCTTTGACATACTCACTCACGTGTTTCCTTGACGACAGCTGCTAGAGTCAGGGTTATTCTGTCTGAGGACGCATCAGACGTCTTTTCTCTAAGTCCATGTTCAAAATCACACGTGGCACCCATCACTTACTACTTCCCAGACATTAAACGAAGATGCCAAAAGAAACTCCACGCACCCTCACTCCACACACCCTCACTCCACACGCAGGCAGCCAGGAGAATAGCACTGTGGTGCCCACTAACCCTGTGAGGAGACAGAATCTCAGCTGAGCATAGGTGGGCCTGGCTTTCTAGGCCTCTGGCACCAGTCTGTGGCTCCTCTGGACATTTGGTTCAAGTCGGTTGATGCTCTGTGAATGATAATGTGGGGTTCTGACCCTCCCACAGCACTGCTGCTGACTCGGGACCCAACGATTATGAGGTGGCTGATGCTGCTGGCTGCTCTTCCCAGTGGAGTGACACATCCCACGTGTCCCATGCTTGGTCTGGAGCGAGTGAGTGATGCCATCAGAGATGAACACCAGCATACGACACACTGGGCACAGGATGGTATCTCACCTTGTGTTCCTGTGTCTCACTCATGTGGGTTCCTGCCGTCCCCCTTCAGCCAACTGAGGCCTTAGATGATGCTAACTTTACCAACATTGTTTGTTGCTTACATTAAAAGTGGGTCAGACAACAGCACTTGGGAGGCAGAGGGAGGAGGATCACTGTGAGTTCGAGGCCACCCTGAGACTACATAGTGAATTCTAGGTCAGCCTAGGCTAGAGTGAGACCCTACCTTGAAAAACCAAAAACAACAACAACAAAAAAAGTGGACCAGAACTTTCCCCAGTGGCATAGCAGCAACTCAAGGAAGAAGAGTGAACTACACAGCCTGAGCCCAAGTGAGCCTGGGATAGCTCTGCCCTGCCAGGGCAACCACTCAGGCTTGGACAGGGGTGCCAGTGCCTTCCCTTCAGGGCCAGGATCCAGCTGGAGGCTTCTGGCTTTGACACCCTTCCTTAACACAGCTGTATGCAGCTTTGTGGTGGGGCCAGCCCTGGTCCCCTGGAAAACACTTTTTATCAAAAGAGATTAAAATTCCTTTTCATTAGAAAACGGAAAAGCAGAAAGAAGGAATAAGGGCAAAAATAAAGCCAACACACACTAACACAGGTAATTTCTGTGACAGTCTCACATTTTTCTATTAACAGATTTGCAGAGGAGTAAATATAAATTACACACACTTCAACTTTGGTTAAACACACTTGAAACCAAATGGCGCAGGCATATCCATAGTCAGACAGCGGAAAACTCTCAGAAAGGAGAGTGAATGTGGTGTGTCCAACACTGATGAAGTAGGACATGAGGCAGGAGATTTAAGTGGTCAAAGAAGCGAATATTTTAGATTACCCAAAATTCAAATAATGTAGAAGACATAGTCCCCGTCGTAAACCAGTGAGGCACAAATCAAGCTGTACTGGAAAATAATTACGAATGCAAATCTGAATGAATGAAATCTATAGTTATAACTTAGGATGCCATCCACTCACTCTGGCAGGATAGAGTTTCCTTCACATGAGCACCTCTGCCTAGGCACACATTCATTTATATGAGTACTTATACCTAGATATGGATTCATTAAGCTGAGTACTCTACCTAGATACATATTACTTACTATGAGTCCTCTGCCTAGATACATGTGGACCTAGAGGTAGGCTTTACAGCCAGTGCATGTGCACATGGAAAAGGTGTATACGAAGGGTGGTTCGGTTGGGTGTTACCTGCCTAGGATGCAGGAAGCCCTGGGTTTGATCACCAACATCACATACAAACTGGCTCAATAGTTCATGCCTATAATCCCATCATTCTGCAGGCAGAGGCATGAGGATTAGAAGTTCAAGGTCATCGTTGGCTATATAGTAAGTTTGAGGCCTGCCTGGACTAATGAGACTCTGTCTCAAAAAATAATAAAAGCGGGCTGGAGAGATGGCTTTTCTGTTAAGGAGCCTGTCTGCTAGGCCTAAGAACGCCCCTTCGAGTCTCCAGGTCCCATGTCTAGCCAGATGCAAAAAGTGACACAAGGGCACAATGCCAAACTTGCCCAAAAGGGGGCGCATGCATTTGGAGTTCACTCACAGTGGCTGAGAGGCTGATGGGCACCCATTCTCTCTCTTTCTCTGCCTCTTCCTCTCTGTCTCTTTCTCTGCCTCTTCCTCTCTGTCTCTTTCTCTGTCTCTGTCAAATAAACAAGTCATAATAATAAAAGATACACACATATGCACACACATAAGCATACACATTTGTACCCAGGGAGTAAAGAATTTACTTTCTTCAAATGCTCACTAAGCATCTATAAGATTACTTACATTGTAGTTCATACACAAAGTCATGGAGGAAAATCTAAATAAACGAACAGATTTCTAAGTGCAGAAACATAAACAACAATTCAGTCGCAGGGGAGTTTAACAAAAATGATAATAAAAGAGCCAAATACTTGAAGGTTTGCAAAGTTTCTAAGTCACTGAGAGTAAAGAGATAGGTAAAGGCACATCAGCACATTGTTGACTGTGGCCTCTTAGTGGAGCCAGCCCAGAGGCCCGCTGTGAACTAGGACACTGACGTGGCGTGTGGCCAAGTGTGCTAGGCTCTTCTCGACGTGGGCTGTGAGCAGTGAGGAGGTGTCTTGGCGTTACATGCCCCTCACATTACAACACCAAGTCAACATAAGCATGTGATATCATATCTAAAGGTACTGCACAGTTCCCGTAAGAAGAGAATGGTTCACTGTTTCTAAAATGCCATAAATAAGTAGAAATTCCCAGTCCCAGCTGTGATAAAGATGGATGGATGTGAAGTGCAATCCCAAGCAAAATCCCAATAAAATTTTACTTAGCTAAAAAAAAAGTATCATAAAACTTTTCTTGAGGAGGAAATAATGAAAAAAGCCAAGGCATTGACTATACCTTTAAAAAAAACTTTATTTATTTATTTGACACAGAGAGAGAAAGAGAATGGGTATGCCAGGGCCTCTAGCCACTGTAATGAACTTCAGATGCATGTTCCCCCTTGTGCATCTGGCTAATGTAGGTCCTGAGGAATTGAACCAGGGTTCTTAGGCTTCACTGGCAAATGTCTTAACTGCCAAGCATTTCTTGGAGTTTCTTTATAGTGCAAGAGAGTCAAGGAAAATCAGAGTGGTTGATTTATTTTTTTTTTTTTATTTTTTGAGGCATGGTCTCATTCTAGCCCAGGCTGATCTGGAACTCATTATAAAGTCTTAGGCTAACCTCAAGCTCGCAGCAATTCTCCTGCCTCAGTCTCCTGAGTACTAGGATTAAAGGTACGGGCCAACAACATGTTAAGTCATCATGTGTACCAATGACAAGGATTTTTGAACTTACTAATACATTAGTAAGTGACTTAAAAACTTTCTAGAGACACTTACTATATAAATATCATCCTTTTATAAAGCTTCATGAAACAGAAAATGAAAATTTGAAGGTATCATTTGCAACATGATCTTTAAAAATCAAGCCTATAGAAATCAACATGGCACATAAAATACAGTTTGCGTCTACACAGGAAAGTGTGAGGTCAGTGAAATCCAGCTAAGGATGAGCTAGATAATAAAGACACAAAGTCTGTGAGCAGATTAGCCAGAGCACAGAGTCAGCCCCTAGTTATTAGTGATTGTGAGTGGAAAACAGTAGACCGAAAGAGGATTCCCTGTGTGCATTTAATCGATCCATCTGGAAATCCCAAGTACCACAGATTTGGTCATTAGAAAAAAAAAGAAAAGACCAAGTTGGAAGACGGGCTTGATGAGAAACGAACGCTTCACCTCATGTTGTGTTCATCACCACAGTGGCCACCAGCAAAGTAAGAATTAAACAGACCCTAAGTGTGGATCAACTGTGCATTTGTGGAAAGTGACTGAAGACAAATATGCATTACAAAACATTGAGGGCAAAGATGGACTTTGAAAATAATGCTGGAAAACTGCTCTTGCCCATAGGAAAATATTAAACAGAATCACAACCTTACCTTGTGAACAAAACTCTAACCCAAGAAATCATACATGGAAGGTAAAAGGCAAAAGAAGAGTGCTCAACGACATTGTGGCAAAACATCTCCCTCCATGGCTTCAAGGCAGAATAGATTTCTCAAACAAGACACACCGCGCCCTATAACGAAATCCATACCTTTCAGTGTCTTAAATCTAAGCATCTTTTCATCAGTACACACTGTCAGATGAATGAAGGAGAGACAGGAAAAGGAGGTGATATTTCCAATTCACAATCTCTACAAAATCACACAGAAAGGGCAGCCGAAGAAAGGGCAGAACCCATGACCAGGAGGGAATACAATTAGGTTTGAGACACATTCAGAGGTTCTTAACTTCCTTGTTCATCAGGGAAAATCAGATAAAAGCCACAAGCGCTGCTATGCCATGCCCACCCTGAAGACAAAAATGATAGTTAACACCAGGTGTTACTGGGAAAAAGGTAAAAGAAAATCTTATGCCATGATGGTGGGAATATAAATTCACTTATGTTGTAGTTAACCTCACGTTGCTGGGATGAACATCCAAACCAGGCACTGTTTTGGGGAGGAAGGGATTTATTTCAAGCTTACAGATCCAGGAGACCCCCTCAGTGACAGAAGAAGCTGCTTCCATAGATCCAAGCAGAGAGAAAAACCATCACCAGCCAGCAAACTCCAACTAGCACAGCTGAGGCAGCAAACAGCAGGGACCTCCGCCAGGGATCAGACTATTCTCTCACACCTTTGGCTAGAAATCAGATCTGCCACGAAACACACATTAGAGCTGGAGCCCAGAATCCACCCGACGCCCGAGTGACACCTCTTGCAGCCACGTGGCTGGAGGTCCAAATAACACTCTTTAATAAAACACTTGAGTCTATGGGGGGCATACATTCAAACTACCATATGTATGGAAAGCTATTTTGCTAATCAATTAAAAGTGCCTAAATTATGAAGTATGGTACATAGATGCTCAGGTATATGAAAAAGAGCGTGTGTTCCCATGTATTCTAGAAGACATGTATAAGAACCCAGATCCTTGCTGACATGTTCCAGAAGAATGTGCAGGAATCCATCTGCATTCCCATGTGCTCCAGAAGACACGTCCAGGAACCCACAGCAGTGGTATCAATAAGCCTCAGACGGCAAGCAGCCGAGGCTCAGCAACACTGCAGTGGACACACAAAAGGTGGGAGGTAGATGCTGTGGATAGTTTCTCACAGTGATTGAATCAGAATCATACATTAGGATGTGGAAGAGTTTGAAAAAAAATATTCAACAAAAGAAATCAAATACAGAAGAACATTTTAAGTTCTTTAAAGTCCATTTGTACATGAATCCACTTATGCAAAGTTCAAAAAGTGAAATTTACAGCGCAAGGTTTCAGAATGCAAGCATAGAGGGATAGAGCTTTTCTGAGACTCTCCTGAGTCAGCTATCCCCTCTGTGGGAGTTGGACCTGGGACCAGGCCTGCGAGGGTTCCTGGAGACTCCCGTCCTCCACCCCGTGACTTGGGTGGTATGTAAGTGGGTGTTCCTTTTAAAATAATTTGTGAAGTTCTACATTTATGGGTTCATGCATTTTTAATACCTGCATTATATTTCATAATAAAATGTTTTAGGAAAATGAGAAATTTTAGAAAAGAATAAATTTGTCAAGATAAAAGTTACAAGCAAGCTCTTGCTCTCGCACACATGTATGTATGTAGTGAATCCACAATAATGAAAATAGAGTATAGGAGCAGCTGGCTCCATTGACAAGACAGAACTAGTCACTCTGTAACCATGGCCCAGTGGTGTGAGCACGTATGGTGTGACAAAGGAATAAAGAAGTCTCTCCAAGCCCAAGAGAGACACGTGGATCATGAAATAAATGGTACCAGAAAAACTGGTGAGCTAAGTAGAAAAATACAATACCCCCATCCTCTCACAGCCTATACACAAGCAAACACCAGACAAAATGGCAACTACCACAAAGAATGACCCATGCAAGTTAACAGCATTCTAAATTTTTAGAAGATATTATTATTATTATTATTATTATTATTATTATTATTATTATTTTAGGTGGGGATGAATGTGTCAAGGCCTTTTGCCACTGTAACAATCCAGACACACATGCCACTTTATGCATCTGACTTTCCATGGGTACTGAGGACTTGAACTAGCAGACTTTATAAGCAAGCACCTTTAACCACTGAGCAATCTCCCTGGCCTGAATTTAAATATATATGAGAGAGAGAGAGAGAGAGAGAGAGAACATGATAAGAAAAAAATAAACAGTAAAAAAATCAATATGCTTCCAAAACCTCTGATATCAAACACTGCCAGTGTTGAAGGTGTGCTGACTTCCTTTCTAAGGGCCGAGGAGATGGCTCAGCGCAGCAAGAACTCTTGCTCCAGAAGCATGAGGACATGAGAGGACCTGAGGTCCATCCTCAGCACCCGTGTAAAGACGCTGGGCATGGCCACACATGCCGGCCACGGGGTCCAGACCTGGGGGATGCAAATGTAGAGGAATCCCCCGGAGTTCATTGACTAACTAGTCCCACTGACGCCATGGCAGCTCCAGGTTCAGTGAGAGACGGTCTCAAAGAAACAACTTCGGAGAGACTGAAGAAGACACTCATGTTCTCCTCTGGCCTCTGCACCAGCGTGCATGGAATGCTTGCATCTGTGCACGCACATGCATGCACCATACATATACACTGCACACACACACACTCACACACTCACACACACCAAAACTTTGTTAAGACTCAAGGAAAGGAACAAGGAAATCAATGAGGGTAAATACAGAGGCTAGCTAAGATTCAAAGCCCCGTGTTGCAATTAAGAGCAAAAGGAGGTGATCCCATCCATCAGCTATCAAGTGCACAGAGTTTTCAAATGCTGACTTTGAAATACTGACAAGGCTACAGTTGGGAGAAATCTTCATCCAGCCCGTGTCATGTCCATCAGGGGAAACAGTTTGCCAATGACATTCCTTCACTCTTCCACGGCCGCTGTCCTCCTGGTGGAAATCCATTCCAAGGACATAACAAGAAATGCAGACCGACCAAGATCAATGCATAAATATTGGGTTTGCTGTGTGATTTATAATAGCTTACTCACCTTGGTCCCACACAGATGGAGCCAACAGATCCATTCCCTATGGTCAACTATCTACCCAAATCGAGTGCAAAGAACTTTAGTACCGTGGGAACTGCATGAATCATGAGAGGAAGGCAGGTCTGCGTTTGGGAGACTAAAGGCTGTACAACTTGTGTGGCCTGGAGAGTGGATAGCAGTCTCCGGGGTGGAAAAGGCTTGGGAATGGCTCAGGATCCATGGGGTTCCAGCTTCATGTGCCCCATGGAAGCCCACTCTGGATATTAAATTACGAAGCTTGCCAAAAACCACATGAACATGCATGTGCAGTTAAAAAAGGGAGTGAAATTCAGGTAGCTCTAAGTAACTTCGAGTACTGAAGTAACAGTTTATATGTAATCTCTTCTTTTTATGATCAGTAAATAAAATTAAAATAGTTCTTAAGTAAGGAAGCGAAGGCTAAAAGTGACGCAAGGGCGCAATGCTGCACTTGGCCACAAGGGGGCGCGCACATCTGGATTTCGTTCTCAGCAGCTGAGACACTGCTCGCGCGCCCATCTCTGTCTTCCTCGCTCCCTCTCTCTCTGTCTCTCTCTGTCTCTCTCTGTCTCTCTGTGTGTCTCTCTCCAAAAAAAATAAGATAAAATAAAAAGGTTTTAGGAAGCGAAGGCTAGAGAGGGAAATAGGGAACCAGGACCGAAAGGATGGACAGGAGCTTTGAACATGTGAAGTCCAAGCGGGGGGCAGGGTTCAGATACAGCAAGGGCTGACTGGGGCGGGGCAGTGAGGTCCAGTTATGCAGAACCTCCCACAAATCATGCCGAATACAACGTAGAGACTGTGGAAATGGATACGACCTGCTCGCCTAGTCACTGGAGATTTGAATTGTCCTGTCACAAAGCTGGGGGAGCATTAGCCCAAGAGACTCTTGGTCAGTGACACCTTAGATGCTATGTTACCAGAGGGCTCCACTCTAAACATCTGCCCAGCAGGACAGTTTTCAAGGACAGTCGAGGACAAGGTGGTCTCACGGAAAGCAAATGCTGAAGCAGGCAGGAGAGCACAATCGCCCAATGTAGGGCTGATGGCCAGGTGGGCTGAACACTGTGAAGGGCCCCAAGCAGTGTGCTAAGGAGCCTTGTGAGGACAGGGCCCTGTGACAGCACGCAAATCCCACCGCAGGGCCAATCTAGCTGGGACATGTGACATGCCCCCTGCCCAGGTGCGAGGGTCCATTTCACCCCTGGGTGAAGGCTCCCAGATAGCACAGCAAGCTTCACAGGGGCAGAGAGAGGGGCCACCCATCCTAGGGAGGTCATGCATCCTGACCAACTTGATTCACAAATGATGCTAATTGGGAGAACCTATGCTGTCAAGTTTCCAGCCATCAGCTTGTGCATATAGGGGGGATTGGGAAGAAAATAAGTTCTTCACACAAGTAGCTCTTGCCTATGGAATGATGGGGCTCTCTTTAAAAAAAAAAAAAAAAATCTATAAGCCTAAGGGATTCTCTATGGCTTTTCCAATGCTAAAACTATAAACATGGTAAAAGAAGTACTTAGGGGCTGGAGGGATGGCTTAGTGGTTAAGGCATTTGCCTGCAAAGCCAAAGGACCCAGTTTTGATTCCCCAAGTCCCACTTTAGCCAGAATCGCAAAGGGACGCACAAGTCTGGAGTTCGTTTGCAGTGGCTGGAGGCCCTGGCCGCCCATTCTCTCTCTCTCTCCCTCTTTCTCTGTCAAATAAATAAATAAATAAATAAATCTAAATTATTTAGCCTGGTGTGGTGGCACACGCCTTTAATCTCAGCACTCAGGAGATAGAAGTAGGAGGATCACCATGAGTTTGAGGCCACCCTGAGACTACAGCGTGAATTCCAGGTCAGCCTGGGCTAGAGCAAGACCCTACCTTAAAAAACTGAAAAAAATAAATAAATAAAATATACTTCCCCATCCATCTTCCTGTTAGGATTAAATTCTAAGCACATGTACTATGTACTGGAGATAAGAACTTAGGAGAAAATGGGGGAAAAATATCATCTACAGGGAAATAAATCCTCCCCATCACCTACCCCACAGAAATCTAACTCTTTTTTATCTTTCATAATCTTTACTATTCAAAAGGTAAAAATAGGAAAATAATTTAATTTTATTGGCAAAATTTACTAGACTAATATGACTGAGAGTGGTACATAAAATGTTAGCATTAAATATTTAAATATATTAATAAAATACTAGATTATTAAAGCCTAATATTTAATATAGCACATTAATTGGAGGAATCCTATCAGTTTAAGCATAAAAGATAAAGTGGAAGACTGAACAGCCCTCAGAAACAGGGGTACCATAGCCACCAGCTTGGGGATCTGCTCTGGAGTCATGGGTAGGTCTCTGAGGCAGGGTCCCCACAGACAGATGGCACAGTCCAAGGGTCTAGTTGAAAGCCTGTTTTCTGAGGTGTGGGCAGCATTGAAGTCAGCGAGGAATTCAGGGCCCAGGCAGGGGGAAGCAGTTACCTGAGCCTGGAAGACAAGAGGGAAGGGGCAGAGTGTCCAAGAAATAGGGGTTTGGGCCACAGCCTCCCCGCAGCCTCTTGAGTGAGCAGCGCCCAGAAGGATCTTGACGTGCATTTTCTTGAACACCCAGTCTCTCTGTTTGCACACTCTAATGGGAGCCCTAGTGCTAGAGAGAGCTTGTGGAGGAAGAGGGTGCCAGCTCCTGGGGGGGAGCAGGGAATGGATGAGGCGCAGCAGCTGAGATCTGGGCATGGAGTAGCCCTCTCTCCTGTCCCGGTGCTGGCCTTCACTACCCATTGACGTCCAGCTGGCCATCTTCATTTTAACCAGCATTCTGGGCAACCTGCCTTCCTTGGAGGCAGAGAGAGGGGCCAGGAGCACTGGGCAGGAATAACCTGCACTGGGAAGAGGTGGGGAGTAGGGTGAGCCTTCCATGGTGGGTGAGTTTCAAGGGCCACTGGATCCTCTTGTGTTTGCAACCCTGCCTGCCACGCTGAGTGACTCAGTGCTCTGCACAGGGGGAAGGTCAAACTATGGCCTGGTTCTGGCCCTGCCGCCCGTGCCCAGTGGCCACGGGCAAGGCCTTTCCTGCTGGGTCAGAATCTCAGCTGAGAAGCATGGCCCTTCCCTCCACCCTTCTCTCTGGGATGGGGTCAGACCACGCTTCTTCTCTGTGGAGCACACGTGATGTGGGTCCATGTCCACATGGGCACAGCTCAGCTGTCCTCAGCCAGGGACAGTTCTTATTCGCCACCCCACCCTGGGTGGCACTGGACAGTGCTTCCTTGTTTTGACTGGAAGATACCGCTGGCATTTCATGGGTGGAGGCCAGGGGTGGATGCCAAGGGTTCATATAGCAATGCAAACCTCCCCCCAACAAAAAGTTTTCAATCTCTGAAGGTCAAAAGTTCAAGGGCTAAGAATCCTGACACCCATAGGTAGACATTTAAAAATTTACATTTATGATAAAGCCTCAAAACTTCAGTTTCTCAAGTTCCAGAAGCTGGAAGCCCACCATAGAAGTGCTATCCTTTCTCCCCAGTGGGTGACTCCTGTGTCCTTCCAGGTGCTCACAGGAGCTCGCTGGGTGTTTGTATGCCCTGTTATTCTCATCTGTAATAGTACACCAGTGACTGTCATTTGCCTTAATTCCTCCTTTTAAAGACCCTCTCTCCAAATGCTGTCACAAATTCTGTCACATACCGAGGGCTGCGACTGCCGATTATGAATTGCAGGGAAAACCAAGACATACCAGCAAGTGAAAGATTAAGACAACAGGAAGTAAAAGTCAGCCCAGGGGCCCGAGGCCCACACTGCATGCAGACTTGAGCCATAGTCATTACAAGAACAGGTGGTGGGTGCGTGGATGGACAAGGAAGGATGGACAAACGGGACAGAGGGATAGATGACTGTGCATCGTTAGGTGGATGGAGGGGTTAAGAGGTTGATGGAAGGGGTAGATGAAGGGAGGGATGAATGAAGGGATGGAGGGAGGGAGGAGGTGAGGGAAGAAGGGAAGGAAGAAGGGAAAGAAGAGGTATGTGGATAGTTGCAGCATTGGGTGGCCAGAGTAAGGGAGGGACATACATGGAAGGATGGATAGAGGGAGGAAGGAACAGAGGAAAGGATGCACATAGGGATGGATGGAGGGATAGAAGGATGGAGGTATGCTGAACTCAGCAAAATGCCAGTCAGAGCTCATGAAACCTTGGACCGTGGAGGACCGAGGCACCTTGGAATCTCTTCTCGCAAGAAAGGTGCGGCTGGAATCGCCTGTGTTTGTTTCATCTGTGTGCACACGTGAGAACCTCCTTTTGCAGGAGACCCCAGGGAATGAGTGTCCTTGTTTTATGAGTGACGAACAGAAAACCTAGTTCCGAAGGCCTCAGAGGCACTGAAGCCCATGCAGCCTGTGGAATGGCACTTTCCTCACGCCCATGGCAAGAAAGTGAGTACGGGCCTCCTGCTCGGCCCTGGGAGTGGGCATCCTTGGTCTGTGTCTTGCCTCAGTTTCCTTCTGATGTAGCCATGGACTGGTGTGAGTTCTAAAGGGAAGGGCAAGATGTGGGCTCTCCTAAGCCTTTGGTCATATCATATCTGATCAGCTTCCCTCAGAGCTCTCAGACAACCAAATGAAAGACCTGAAAAATCAACAAAATAAGAAGCCTGTAAATTCACAATGTATTAAATATAAAACTCACTGCTATTTTTCAAAAGGTCATTGTTGAAATAGATTTATCTTAGGAGATACTTTTAGTTATTTAAATTAATTTCTAAAATAGATTTATCTTAAGATATATTCTTATGTCAATGTGATGGAACAAACATTTTCAATGACACCGCAAGTATTCTTAGGGGTGTAGTCATGAAACACTGCCCCCCTCGAAGGCGGAGGGCCTCAAACACCCCTTTGCAGGCTATCACTGTTAGTTCTGAGCGCATGTGCCCTTGGCACACAAAGCCAATAATGTGTGCTTTAATGCTGCCAGCCCAACATTTATGGCAGATTTGAAAAATTGTATTTAAATTAGAAATGCTAAAATTAATATTTATTGACTCCATGTTTCATTATCATTAGAAATTAGTTTGTTCTTGGTAAACAGTTTATAGCATGATATAAATACATTGCATTGACCTATTAACTGGCCCAATATATTATGGAGTTATTGACAGTAGCCGTAAAATTTACTAACAGCTATTAAACCTTTTAACATACTTGATATGCCTCTGTCTCTATAATACTCACGAATTAGGTGTGGGTGTTTTTTTAAGGATAATCTGCTGCTGATATTAAATTCTTCCAAGATTTTAATATATTGTCTAAGTTTATGGGTCATAAAATAACCCTAGAGCTTACAAAAATTTACATGACATTTTTTTTTAAGAAAAGACCATGTAAATTTTAGTACAGTACGAATGATGATATAAACCACTAGAACACATAAAAAGTTCCCCAAACTGCACCCGAGGAGTGTTTAGGGTGTGATTGCAGCACGCAAAACCCACCGTCTAGAGGGGCGGGGCACTCTGCATCAAGAGCCCGTGCAGTTACAAAGGCAGATGACAAGGTAACGGGTGACCCAAGGGACAAGGGTGGTGTCCAGGCCAGGCCTAGGGACACACAAGGACCCCGCCTGTGCGTTCCTCCCTTCAGAAGCTTGGCTGGGGACTTTCGCTGGGCCACATGAAGAACGCCCGAAGAGCTGGTCGTGGTGGGCTTGGTAGATGCAGGCTTCCCCAGCTGCTGTGTGTGCCCAGTGCACACCTCTTTGTGCTGGACTGTGACCTCCTTGGGCTCCACTCCGGGGGACTCAGGTACCACCTGCTGAGACCTTTCCCAGCCTCCAGCCCAGGAGCATCCCCAAGGTCTCTGACAATTGCCATCCCTGTGAGGTCAAAGCTCCTTCCAGTCCCTGCCAGCACGTTTTGACCACCTCAGGATGCTGCAGAGCAATCCCAGGGCTATCCTAAGCATCCACACACTGAGTGTCTTGAAAGGGTTAGACATGGGCTCGCTTCCATTATGAAGCCAGACAAACATGGGGAGATAGAGCCACATTGACTCAGAGGTCCCAGGGACCAATTATCTCCATGGCTCCCAGCTTGCCTCTGTGGCTTGTGGCCTCCCACCCATGTGACTCTCCCCATTTTCCTCCAGGACAATCCTGTTGCTGAATCCAGGTCATATGGGGCGACTGTGACAATCGATTTTACATGTCAACTTGGCTGTAACCACGGACCGAAATACTTGGTCAAAGTTCATTCTTGATGTCACCGTGAAGGCAGTGGTGATGGTTATTGAATTCTCATCGTCACTGGGAAAAGGGTCACCCAGAGAGTTGAAAAACCTTATTTCTGGGTGTCTGTGGGAGTTTCCAGAAGAGAATAGCATTTGGGTCAGTGGACTGAGTAAAGCAGCATCTGCCCTAATGTGGGCAAGCACCATGGCATGGCTCGAGAGCACACATGGACAATGCAACTGTCCAGACAGAAAGTGGCCTCGATATCCATGACCTTGCAGTGCCTAGCAATACCTTCGCAAGACCCTCATAATAGAAGAAAAAGATGATGACATCAAATTAAAAGAGAGACTAATGGAGAGAGGGAGGGGATATGATGGAGATTGGAGTTCTAAAGGGGAATGGGGGGAGGGGAGGGAAATATCATGCGTTTTTTTGTACGTAAGTATAGAAGTTGCCAATAAAAAAAGAAAAATAAAAGACTTAAAAAAAAAAAAACATGGAAGGAGGACGGACTTCTGGGGGCTGAGCGGAAGCGTCCTGAATCTTGGACCTTCAGACTCAGACTTGGAGGTGGTGCAAATGACCAGTTCCCCGTCGTAACCCGGTGGACTTGAGCTGAATCCTGCAGACAGCTGCCATGGTTTCCAGCTCAGAGTGACAGATCCTGACACTGCTTGAGCTCCAAAACCACTTGAGAGAATTCCTATGAAAAGTCTCTCTCTCTCTCTCACCTCTCTCTCCTCTCTTCTCTCCACATATATGATAGGTTCAGTTTCTCTCAAGAACATTGATGAACAAAACAACCTTGCCCATCATCATTAACTTATTTACGTCATCCAAGACCCTTTCATTCAAATAAAAGGCATTTACAGTATACAGGCATACTGCCATGGAGGTAGGGTTTTTTTTTTTTTTTTTTTGAATGTGGAAGTATACTACTTAACCCTCCAGAAGATGTGATGCATGATATGCTCAGGATGAAGTGGGGATGGTCACAGAAACCTCAAAGGTTATCCAGGAATGAGGTTTTCATGTGCCTTGTTTATATCCATGCCCCCTAGAGGTTCAACACCCCTGGGGTGTGCCAGTGGTTTCTATCAGAATCAGTGACACAGGAAGCCCGTCTCCTGTAGGGGTGAGTGACTGAGCCTCCCTTCTAGAAGGTGGTGGCTTCTCTTCCCGTCAGCCATGCTGGGTCCTGCAGGAACCACACCCAAGAACACAGGATCAGGAGGAATCGGGCTGGAAGGATGGGATTGCTCCATGATGCAGCCTGGTGAAGCCCCACTAGATGGAGCCCAGACCAGAGCTTCCAGCAGCAGACAAGGAAGTCAGCACAGTGTGGACTCCGGGAGCCACTGCACCTCAGCTGTTTCCCCAATAAGTGGGCAAGATCCCGAAGGCCCATGACAGAGGGCAGCAAGGAGCTTTGCCAAGTCTGTCCAGGGCTGTCTGATGACCCACCATGTGCAGGACACAGAGGCAGAAGAAGGACTGGGACCCTGAAGTGAGCAGGGAAGTCCAGTCCTAGAAGTCCATTTCAAATGTACACTATTTACACAGAATGCATAGGCATGTAAAATATATCCCCATCTTCAGTGTCTGCATGTGTGCTGCTTATATATGTGCTATTTCGGAAGCTGTGTGCATGTGTGTGCACATGCGCCCTGAGGGGACAGAACAATGGCTCCTCACACATACCAGGTGCTAATTCTGAAGTCTGTGAATGTCGCCTCACGTGGCAGACTTTGTTGGTGTGGTTTACGTGATGGCTCTTGTGGCAAGAAGTTTGTCCCAGTGACCTGTGTGAACCCCAAATGTCCAAGAGGGAGATTAAAGAAGACTTGACAGACTGAAAAGAGGAGTCATGTGACCACAGAGGCAGAGAGACGTGAGCAGAAGCTGGAGGAGACAAACGGCCTCTGGTACCCCCAGAGCCCCACTGCTGTGACATGCCACCATTGCTGTGGGGCAATGATGTGGATTTTCTACTTCTGCCTTGGAGAACTTGGGCACCATTCTACTGTATCACTCACATTTCTACTGTATCAGTCTGTTCCCAAGATTCCAGCAGCTGTGGGAAGCAAGCACATATCTGTGCATTGGCGTGTGTACCTGTGTGAGGCATGCTGCATCCCGTGCTCACGTGTTTGCTCCGGGGCCTTCTTGTCAGTTCTTTTTCTGTTATGAGGTGATGAGAGCTCAGCACAGCGCCAGGCCGTGGTGAGGAAGGCACCTTTGGAGCTGGGCCCAACCTTACCTCCTGGCAGAGGAAACCGTGTGAAGAGACACAAGAAGGTTGAAGTCCTGACACTGCTCAGATTGGACACACTGAAAGGAGCACACGAGGCACTCGCAGAGCGTGGCCGAGACCCCTGCTGAGGTGAGAAGCGAAGGGGCTCATGAGTCTCCCTAAGTTCTCCATGTTCACTGAAGGGCCCACGAGGCCACCTAGCTGGTGTCTTCCGTGAGCCTGGCCATCTGAGGCACCCAGGACACACTTCCTGGAGTGAGTGGGTCTTCACCGTCTGTGAGAGTGGCACGGCGTGCCTCATGTGTGCACTGTCCTTTCTGACTCTTGGCTACAAATCTTCACCTTCTTGTGTGCTTTACTGCTGGGCATGGAGTGCGGAGTGCGGAGGGACCTCTGTGGTTGAGGGTGTCCTGGCCTTGCGCCTCTGTGAGGCCGACGGTGTCCTTCAGACAGTGGCTTGTCTTACAGACAGGAGATGAAGAGTCACGTGTCACCCTCTTGCTCTGTCCCATCACTTCACCCATACCCCAAGATCTATTTACAGGGCACACAGCACCATCTTTCTGTTGAAGCCCACCCAGCCCACTCACACCATAGCCAGCTTCCTGCAACAGGATTTAGACCTTTCATGGTTATGCCTCAACCCCAAACCATTTTCCAGTCATACAAACAAAAATATCCTCATACATTGAAAACCAAGTTCCCTCTGGGGACTAGACAGGCTCTCAGTAGAAAACAGATGGCTCACTCCAAGGAGTGACTCAAGGAGTGGAAGTTCCTAAAGGTCTCACTGCCCGGGTGCAAAGAGGGGCAGGAAAACTTCAAAGGGCAATGTCCTTTGTGAAGACCCATTGTCACTCAGGTCCAGAAGGACAAGGTGAGGGAGAGATGCCCAGAACTGGGGGTGATGACAGAAAGAGGAGGGCCAAGAAACTCCCCTTTGAGAGGAGAAGGGACATAGAATCTGATGGGGGGGGCTCAGCCCTGGGCTCTATTCCTAACAACCATCTCCTCTCCCGCCACACGGGTTCCAGTGCGCTCAGCTTATGGACCAAATCCCACTGCAATGACCTCAGGCCAAGAATGAAGCTGAGGAGGCCGATGGGAAGGTTCAGAGCTTCGGCCTCACCTCCCCACTGATGTCCAGCCACCTAGAGACACCAGAATAAAAAAGACAAGATGACAAGACATAGAGGAAGAAGGACATCTGTCTTGAGGTCTGAAGAGCTTTGGAGACACCCCTGCAAGAATAGCATGACACTGACTCACTGTTTAGTGTCTCCTTCCTTCCAGCTTTTATGGCTTTTGGCTGCTTTTACTTCCACAATAAGGTTCTTTCAAAGAAGGCGCAGAGCCAGAAGTCATCCACGCCAGCCCTGGCCAGTGACAGAAAATCCCAAGTGCCGTGCCTGTAATGGTGTACTCTCTGTGAGGATGGCACCCAGTCAGGTTGGAATGCGCCATGTTTTCTTGGCCTCCTGGACCTGTGGGTGGAATTCATCTGGAGATGAGTTGTGCATCCTCCCCGCCTCTGCTATGTTTCTCACTGTGTCACACCTTATCCCTGTTGACCAGAGTTCTTGAAGAAAATAGAACCAGCAGGGTGTGTGTATGTGTGTGTGTGTGTGTGTGTGTGAGAGAGAGAGAGAGAGAGAGAGAGAGAGAGAGAGAGAATGTGTCCTATAGAATTGGCTCTCAGAAGTAGATCCAGAGGGCAGCTGGAGACAAGGATTGCTCACAATAGCTTCAATTTAAGTCCCCAAGTTCGCTGGGGCATTCCTTCCCTCTGTCAAACCCTTACTCTAGCCAAGTCTTCTCTTGATTGGATAAAGCCCAGCTAGGGTAAGTATAGTGGACCACTGGCTTGGCTCAGTGTTCACTGAATTCAATGTTACCTCATCCAAAAGCCTCGTCCAGCCAGTCAGTTCTCCTAGACGTGAAGCTGACGTTCCAGTGAAGTACCATCATGGCGCTCCATGCGGGTGCCCTTTTGTGAGCATCCAGACATGTCCCTATTCTTTGAATGCCACAGGAGAGGGGGTGGAAGGCGAGCTATAGTAGATTTTAGCAGTAGCACTAATTGCCAGACGGCCGCAACTTCCTCTGGTCATCGCCACACTGAGCAGCTGACCACTGGTTTACGTGAATACACTGGATATTGGATGTACCAGCTTCTTCCCTCAGACCTTCAGCTGTAGCAATATAACCAAAAGGAAGCAGAAAGCCAAGTAATATTCCAGAAGGACAGTGAAGATCTTTCACTTATCTGGTGAATCCATGTTCAGGTCCATCATCCATGAAGTTGGTGACACAAGTAGATATCAGTAGTGCTCGAATGATTCACTCAAGCACCTGACATGTCAAAAGCCACAAGTCCCTGAGGCCAGTAAGTGCTGTAGTTGTAAGCTTTCCACAGGTGGATGGTGATGCTGAAATGGGAGCGTGGTCATTGAAGTTGGCTTTGCATTCTCATGGCTGCGAGAGCCTCAGAGCTCACTTCATTGTTTTCCACTTTGAAGAACTCCAAAGACCCCAGGCTGGGCATGATGATGACCTGAGACAGGGGCTTCAGGGCACTTGGTGTCAGTCAAGGCCTTGGCTGGTCCTCCTGAAGGTTGGCTAAGGAGAATCTGTGAAAGCCACGGGTCAGAAGATGGCCAATTCCAAGAGCCTACATTCTGTGCCTGTTCTGGTGGTGACCCATCCTGTCCCTAGACCAAGGCCTGGAGGAAAGTGGCCAGCGAGTCTCAGCAGAGGGCACTGGCTGTATCCCTGTAAAACGCAGTTTGTAGGGAGTGAAAGCGCTTTGGTTTCCTTTTGAATGAGCGCACCCAGTTCCCAACGTGACGCTACGGCTTCCTCGCTCTGCTTTGAAATACCGTAAACTCACAAAAGCTACAGTCGAGTTCAGAACAAACACAGGGGGTATGTTTAGTTATTTGTTTTTGTAGTAAAATAAAATATTTATTATCCGCAGACACCTACTGTGAACAGAGGGGGAGGCCACTGCGTTTCATCCTGCCGGTGTCATGTTTGACTTCCATTAGGGATGGATTACAGACCTGTGGGTTTTCATGAATTCAGAAAGTCCACTTTGAACACTGATTTCAAAGCCTACAGGGGGTGGGAGGCATGTAAGAACACAGCTCTGGAGGAAGGAACCTGTTGCATCTCGCCAGCACCTCGTGTTTGATAAGGCAGAGTGGGGTTCCCTTCGAGAGAAAGGCCAGGATGCTTTGCCTTTAATAAGATGACTTTAAAGGAAGTCTGCCTATTGTCTCCTCCACTCTCTCTTCAAGGTGTACACAATTAATTCAGTCTTGGAATCCTGAGAAAATAACCATTGTACCGGGCCGCTTCGCCTCGCCGGCGTCTCCAACTTATCACAGGGAATGCGAGAGTGTGCGAGTCTCGTGGGGCCGCTGTCTTAGCTCTTCCATGCCCACGGGGCTGGCTGGGCACACACATGCTTGTGTGCGCCTGCGTCCACATCCACACCTTGGCGTTTGAGCCTACAGGAAAGGAGGTCCCAATGGCAAGAATGGCCACCCTAGGCACACATGTAGAGTCCAGAGTCTGGTCACATTGGGGTCCGGTCCTGAGCTCCTCACTGTATCTGTCTGGGGAAGAGTGTCTTGAGCGGGAGAGGGGACGCCAGCCTCCCTGGAGAAGCCAAGAACAGGTATAAGTCCAGTTGGTGTTCTCGAGGATGCAAAGTTGTCTCTTGTGGGAGAAAAGCTTAGTTTGAGCTGTTTTAACCTGCGGAGGCCAAAATCAAGGCTCACAGGGGCTGGATAACAAAGTTGGGCTGGACGTTTTCATAGGGAAGGTTCTACCTGCCTCCTCAGATGGCCAGGAAGTCCATATCACTGTGAACCTGGATTCCTCAGTGAGCCAGCTGTAGAGACTGGGAGTGTAATTATGGGGTTAAGGTTACCCAGTCACTGAGAAGTCAGCTCTAGAAAAGGGAAGTGTGTCCAGGGGAACATACACAGCTATGCCAAGTACTTCTCAGCCTTCTGAGGAGTCCTTGGCTGAGTTGGCAACAGAGGCAGATTCTGTTCCGCCTTCCTCTGACCCTTGAGAGGCCCCCATAGCCTGCCTCACTCCCACCCACAGGTGACTGGAAGGGTCCAAGCACAAGGACCACCTTTACTGGTGGAGTGTAGGACACAGACAGCATGTCCAGGACCAGACAAGTTCTGTTTTTCTAAGAAATGCTGACCACCTAAAAACGTGGACCTCGGTGCTATCTACAGTGTTGTTTGGTTAAAAAAAAAAAAAAAAAAAAAAAGCTGGGCCGGATAAATGGCTTAGCGGTTAAGGCATTTGCCTGCAAAGCCAAAGGATCCTGGTTCAATTCTCCAGCTCCCACATAAGCCAGATGCACAAAGGGGCATACGCGTCTGGAGTTCATTTGCAGTGGCTGGAGGCCCTGGTGTGCCCATTCTCTCTCTCTCTCTCTGTTTCTTTCTTTGTCTCTCAAGTAAATAAATAAATAAATAATATATATATATATATATATATATATATGCATATATATATATGTATGTATGTATGTATTAAAAGCTATGAATCAAGCTCAGAAAGTTCTAGAAATTAAGTCAAGTTTCCCCATGGCAACTGCCTTGGATCCATTATCCAGATTTATAATGAGTCTTTTATTATCCGACTCGATCATAACAGACAAGATGCACAGCTTGCATGGTATTTTAAAGACATGGTAACAACATGAAGGGATTAAAAACACATTAACAGCCCATCTCACACCGACAAGGTGTATATCAAAAGTCAAAGGATTTACAGTCTTGGCCTTTTGGGTTTTCATGTCTCTGTCCATGCACTGAAGAGCAACGCTCTCCTTGGGCAGATGGGGTTTGGCCTGTGCTGGCCAGAGTAAGCCTTGTTCATGGTTAATATTTAACATGTGCCGGTGGCTTCATCACAGCTGTCAAGTCCCAACCTCCTACTGCGTGCAGCTCCTGCTAGAAGCAGCCTTTTCAGCTGGCTGTGCTGGGATGCAGATCACCGCATTCTGCCAGCCCACCAAGCCACACAGCAGCTAATCTGGCCACCTTTCTCTGGGATGAAGTAGATAACGCCTGGTGATGTACATGCAAGGTCTTCAGCCCAGCTGGCTGCTCTCAGCCTGCACCCTGGCTTTCCAGACCTTTCTCCTGAGCAGGTGTGTTACCTGTAAGGACAGAGAAATACCACGTTCCATTAAAGGTTACTGCAAACCCAAAGGAGTCATGTCATTGGGTGTTTTGCAACAAAATGTCAAGATTGTCCGTTCAGTACACATTACTGAGCCCCTGACCAGGCCAGGCACAAGTCTGGATTCTTCACAACCATCATAAGCCCAGAATGTGCTCTGTGCCAGACACTGCCTGGCCCGTTCTCCTGTGCTCTGGACTTTCTCAACCACCTCAAGAAGAAGTAGCCTTTCAATCCAAAATGGAGGCAAAGCCAGTTCGCACAGCTTTTCCAAACACATTCTACTGCCAGGAGACAAGGTGACTATCTCTAGAACCTGGTTTTAACCTCGGGCTATCCTGCCTTAAAATCCAAAGCTATCTTCTCTCTCTCTGTCTGTCTTTCACTCTGACTCCCTGATTTCAGTAGGTGGATTGGGCCAACCTAAATGTCTTCAGTAGCTGTTTGGCCAGGAAGCCCTCATTTCCCCGCACCACTTTGCAGTGTCCTTCAAGCCAACTTGGCCCCAAGCTCCTCAGCGTGTCGGGGAGGCAGCACTGGGTGGCATCTCTGAGGCACTGTCATCCCACTCTTTCTTTACCTGGTGAGACCTTGCCCAGTTCAGAAGCCTCCAGGTCTGCTCTGCACACCAAGTTTCGGGGCCCTAGTGCACTTCACAGAGTCATGGTGCCTGACTCCAGGCTGGGTATTAGTGTGTGCGCGCATGTGTGCGTGTGTGTTGGTGTACATGCACGTATGTGTGCGTGCATGTGGAGGTCAGAGGACAATCTCAGGTATCATCCTCAGGAATGTCACTCATGTTTTTTGAGGCAGGGTCTCTCATTGACTTGGAGCTTACCAATTAGGTGAGGCTGCCTGGCCAACACACACCAGGGAATCCACAAATCCACCTGTTTCTGCTTCCCTAAGCCTGGAATTCAAGTGTGTGCGACCATGCCCAAATGTGGGTTCTGGGGGTTGAACTCCGGTCCTAATGGCTTGTGTGGTAAGTACTTAAGCTTTATGGTTGAACCACGTCCTCAGCACTGGGCTCAGAGTTAAGAGAGCAAGTACATGCTGTCATGTCTGCAGCTTCCAGCCCCATCCAAGGATCTCTGACGAAAAGAATGAACAAATAAGGCTGAAATATACCATTTCCTTGAGCTTCCATTGTGAAATTCTGAGAAGTAACAAAGTTGGGCTCTTTAGATGACCTGCAGCTGCTCAGCACAGTGTGCCAAACTGAGACGTCATTTTGTCTACATCTTGGGGCCATACAATACCCAACAGTCACAGGACACCCGGTCCTAGTTGAACAGTGTCAATTTCTAAGTGGGTCAGAGGCATGGATGGCACAGGGGTGTCTAGATTCTGGGGAGCTCCTGGGGTGGGTGTACACTTCCTGGCCTTTGCGGTCATGATACATTAATTCCCCAGTTGATTCCAACATCTGGGAGCAATATATTTTCCTTAGCCACAACCAATGACTGTTGACGTTAAGGTAAAAAGCCCTGCTGTCTTGTACTAAGTATGTTCGCAGTCTCCCTGAGTCCCTCCCACTTGGACCAAGGCCAAGACCAGACTTCACCTTTCTCGGCTTCTCCTCCTCGCCTAGCGCACTTGTCCTGTTCCTGTTAAGGTCTGAAGCACATCCTCTCAGTGAGCCAAGAACTTTCAAATCCCTGCCTCAGGCTGCGCATGGAAGCCTGACCCAAGGCGGAAGCCGCAGGAGAGGGCGCTGAGGTCAGGAGGAGGGTGTTGCTATAAACTGGGCTGCAGAACACAAAGATGGCCTTCGGCCCAGGAGAATCAACCTGCCAAAATGAACTCTTGCCTGATATATGTGAAGCAAATTTAAAAATACTATAAATATCTGTTCACAGTTTTCATTGAGATGGAAGTAGCCAGATGCCAGTCCTAGATAGGATCAGTTTAGTGGACCTCCCACAACAAACTACCACGGGCTGGCTGGCATGAAACAGTGGGCAGAAGTGGGCAGGGCAAGAGCGAGCTGGGCTGGTTCCTCTGGAGGCTCTGAGGAAAGCCCTGTTTCATGGCTTTGTCCCTCCTTCGGGGGACTGTCTGCTTGCTTCCCCCTGACTTTCAGTCCCCCGACATGTGCCTCAATCCTCACACGGCCTTCCTTCTGCCCCTTGTGTCCCCTCTTCTTATGAGGACTGTTGTCATTGGGGTTCAGAATTCATATTAAACCGGTGTGAACGCACTTCAAGATTCTTCATTTAGCCCCCACCCTCTCTTAAGTAAATAAAAATAAAGTGTTTTTAAAAATATTAAAGGGCTGGAGAGATAGCTTAGCAGTTAAGGCACTTTGCTGCCATGCCAAAGGATCCAGGTTCGGGTTTGATTCACACACACACACACACACACACACACACACACACACACACACCCAGGTCTGTGGGACTTGGTTAACAGTCACAAGTGTTTCCTTGTTAGAGTCCACATTGGCTCATGAGGGCTGTGACATATTTTCTAGTCCCCACTCTATCTTTGCACTCACATGATGTCCCTGCCTAGTTCTCTCTCTCTCTCTCTCTCTCTCAAATAAATAAAAAATAATAATAATAAAGATTCTTCTGTTAATCTTGAAGGACTGAACAAGATCATGGCCACAGGTTCAGCAAGGACATGACTTTGGAGGCTGTGATGCAGCCCACCACAGATGCATTTGAAGCCTGGAATCCTTCTCCAAGGCCCATGAGGCTCCAGTGAACCCACCGCCCCCAGTTTCCTTCACTGTCTCCACAGTGAAACTCCTCTCCCAGCACTGCTTCTATAGCAACTGCTCTCCCCTGTCACCTGTCACAGGCAATAGAGCTGGGCACGAGCCAGGAGCCTGGCAGCTATAGAGCAGTCACCTCTCAGAATCCCTCCACAATAGTTAGCAATGTGCATTTTGAAAACTGAGGACCTTTGAGTGGCTAAGCATTTGGCCCTGAGTTTATTCACAAACCTCCACAGCCAAGGTAGATTTACAAGAAATCATTAGAGTTAAAAAAAAAAAAAAAAAAAAAAAGCCAACCTTCTGCCTCTGCCTGGCGTAGTCAGCTTATCATTCCTTTATTTCTCTCCTTTCACTCCTCAGGTTCATCAGTCATGTGTGACACCCCTCTGAAGTCATGATTTACTTTGAAAGCCACCCGAGCAGGCACCACACATAAGACTTTGAATCCACAAGCTGAGAGCAGCTTTAAGAATTCAGTGTGAATGCACAGTAGACATTTCATCTCCAAGATGTCACTGGGGCCCAGGGTGGGGACATGTGGGCCACCAGAGTACCTTCTTGGGTCTCTTTGCACAGCCTCAGTATGCCCTGAGTTGGAGATGGTTGACACCAGAAACATCTTGAGAAAAAAAAAAAAGAGATCTCTTTTTTTTTTTTTTTTTCCCAGTCATGCCTCCATGGCCATATTCATCAAATGCCCATGAACTACCATCAACGTACAGAGACATCATGTGAGTGCAAAGATAGAATTGGGACTGGAAAATATGTCACAGCCCTCATAAGCCAGTGTGGGCTCTAACAAGGAAATGCTTATGGCTATTAACCAAGTCCCACAGACCTGGGATAAAGATGCCTTGAGGTGTCACGATGGACGTGTGGAAAGGGAGGTAGGATCCAGGCCGACCCATCAAAGTTGAAAGTTTCTAACACATGGCGAGTCCTGGTGCAAGAGCAAAGCGCATTGTCACTTTCCTGAGAAGACTGCGTCTTAGTTCATTAATTTGGTCAATAAGAAGACAAGTGAGTACTAGGTGGTGATTTGTTTCAAAATAAAATGATTTTATATGCAAAAAATAGGAATTATGGCTTTGATTATGATATTATCATTAATACAATTATTTTTAATTAAGCAATTTTATTAGAGCTCATAACTGAAGTAATGGATGCGAAATAGATTTGCTCCCCTGTATGAAAGGTCTTTATTAGGACAAAATGCTGAGCAAAAATTATGCACTTTTACCACCACCAAGAAGCTGTCTATAGGAGGAGCCTGCAAGGGGACCAGCCTCAGTAAAGCCTTTTCCTCACACGTTCTCACTCCCTGGTTCCTTCCTGAGGAGTCTGTGATCAGCCAGAATGTGAGAGTCTGTTCAGTGCCCTGGGCCCCCAGGGAAGACTCAGGGTGCAAGCCTGTTGCACGTCCCTGGGTCTTGGCTCAGAAATGCAGATCAGCATCGGGGACTCCCATAAAGCCTCTATGGCTGCCGAATCCTGTCCTGCTGGCATGGCCATGGCCCTTGGGGAGCCCAGTGCCATCCACACTAACCAGGAGGGTTATTTGCAGTGGATAATCCAAGCTGAAGTGGCCCCTGCTAAGCAATTGAAACTCACCTTAATTAATGTCAATATATTTCTTTACATCCACAGCCTCTTGGAGGAGCTAACGCAAAACAAACCAAAGGGGGGAATATTCTCAATTGGTTGGGGGATTTTAAGAGAATTCTTTAATATCAGATTAAGCCCATTTTGATTGTAAATCTATTTTCAGCTCAACATTACCAAAGAATATTACAAGAAAACTCTGTTTTATGAAGTTATTATGATTTAAACCATTCTCTCTCTGCTATCCACCCTGACTTTCTCTCACACACATTCTCTCTCCAGAGGATCTAAAAATAAGCCTCCAGCTATACATGTCAGTGTGCCGGGTTTATCCCGCAGACTAAGGAGTTTTCCACAAAATGCCTTTATTATTTTCCAGGGTTCCATCGCGGTATCTGGAAACAAAGATGGCTTTAGGTCTGAACCGTAGGGAAATGAGACTGTCTAATGGGCAGAATCATCCCCCAGCACCGTCCTCCTTCCACAGGGACCCAAACTGGGTGTTTTCCAAAACCCCACAGCCCACCATGCCCTGATTTTTAATAGTCACTTTTGTCCCGTGGGAGTGCAACTCAGCCAAGCCCTCACATGCGTGCCTGCCTCTGCTGCGAGGGGGAGGCAGCACTTGCTGTGTTCTGAGCTGTGACAGGAAGGTGAAGGGCCTCACAGGGTGGCTTTTTGAACAGCCCATGCTGCCCCCAGTGACAAAGGCAAGGACTGAAAGAATTTGGGGGAAGAAAGCCACATCTCAGGAGTGTGTTCTGGGCGTGCTGTGCAAACTCTTTTCTACCCAGAAGGCTCAGCTTCCCACTTCCAACACACTGGTTTTCGGGTGTGTTCTGAGCACCATTTGGCTCTGGGAACGTGAAACCATGCAGAGTGGAAGCCATTTGGCAGCTGCGGCTGTCTCTGAAGCTGTCTTCATCATCAGTGGGCTTGCCAGCAGACGGGTGGCTGATGAGTCCTGGAAACTCTGTGATGGCCTGGCCCCAGGGCAGGCTGGCCAGTGGACTCCTTCTTGCTTAAACCAACAGTTAGAAAAGCCTGAGGTGAAATTATACATGCGGGAAGGCACACCTCATAGTTGGGTGAAGGACAAGGAAAAGATGCGTTAGATATGTCACAAATGTGTGCCCAGCTTCGGAACAACCATCTATGAATGCAAAAGATTTTCAACTTTACACTTTCCTAGGAAAGCTTAGCTTTGCCTCAGTGGCATTCTGGATATCCTCTGCCCTTGGAGATACAAGGTTCATCACGTGGGTGTCCCACGGCTAAAGAGCTTAGCATAGAAGTCTCTAATAGAAATGGCCCAGCTACTGGTAGTATTGTCAGCCACAAGTGGCTCTGAATTGTTCCAAGGGTGACACTACCCACACCTTGAGTTCCATGAGATCCTCTGTCCCAAGGACAGGAACAATACAGGAAACATGGGTGTCACTCATCCTTCCACTGAGCTCAGTCAGCCTTGGTGACTAGGTTTCTGACCACACACAGAGCTCTCTGCCCATAGCAACAGCCAGCCAGGAGCCACCCTTGGTGTTCCGCAGAGCTTCTGGGTGGCATATAGTCCCTGTGATAGTTAATCTTGTCAGCTCGATGAGATTTTTTTAAAAATATTTTTTACTTATTTGTGAGAGAAATAAGAGAGAGAGAGAATGAGTACAACAGGGCCTCCAGCCACTGCAAACAAACTCCAGATGCATGTGCCACCATATGCAGCTGGCTTACGTGGGTACTGGGGAATCAAACCTGGGTCCTTAGGCTTCACAGGCAAATGCCTTTACCGCTAAGCCATCTCTCTCTCCAGCCCTGATGAGATTTTTGAATCACCATAGGAATACAGATCTGGGTATATCCATGAGAGTGCTTCCAAAAAGGTTCCATTGAACTGGGAAGACCCAGCCTGAATGGTGGTCATCCCATCCCATGAGGTCTCAGACTGAATAAAAAGGAGAAAGTGAGCTGACCACCAGCCTTCAACTCTCTCTGCTTCCTGGCTGAATGCGATGTGAGTAGCTTTCTCACACTCCTGCCACCATGCCTTTCCCACCATGAAGGACTGGAGCCGCTCACTGTGAGCCAAAATCAACCCAACCTTCCTGCTGTGGTTTGACTGTAAAACGCCCCATAGGATCCTGTGTTTGAACACTCAGTCACTAGCTGGTGGCACTGTTTGGGAAGGTTGTGAAGCCTTCAATAGGTGGAGCCTTGCTAGAGGAAGTGGGTCCAGTGGTGGGCGGGCCTGGCCACACTCCTGCCTGTCTTCTGTTTACTGACTGTGGCTGCAGCGTGACCAGCTGCTCCTCTACCCTTGCTGGAATGCCTTGTCTTCCCTGAGGGAGTATAACCCCTTAAAACTGTGACGTGGAAAGCTCCCTCCCACCAGCTGCTTCCTGTCAGGTATTTGGTCACAACAACGTAATCAATCTTACTTCTGGCTTTATGGAACTTCTAGAGCCTGAGAGAACTGAGGATTAATGGCTCTGGACAGAAGGCGGGGATCATAGGGGCTGTCACAGCAGAGGGTACTTTTGTAAATGCCCTGGCACAGGTGATTTGTACTTGTTCCCACATCAGCCTGTGAATGACCATCCTGGGTAGGCACGTGCTCAAAGAGCTTCTGACTAAAGACTGCTGCATAGCCTTTTTGGCATTTGATGAAGACACCACATTTTAAGCTGTCACTTTGGGGGCTGGAGGGATTGCTGGGTGGTCAACGACACTTGCCTGCAAAGCCTAATGGCCAGGGTTTGATTCCCTAGTACCCACATAAAGCTAGATGCACAAATGGGCCCCAACATCCAGAGTTCACTTGCAGTGTTACAAGACCCTGACATGCCCATTCTCACTTACTCTCTGTCTGCCTCTTTCCCTCCTACCCTCTGTGTTTCTCTCTCAAATCAAAAATAATATTTTTAAAAATAAATAGGGGCTGGAGAGATGGCTCAGCAGTTAAAGGTGCTTGCTTACAAAACCTGAAGGACTGGATGCATTGCCACAACATCCATGAAAAGTCAAATGCACAAAGTAGCACATGTCTGGTGTTTGCAGAGGCTAGAGGCCCTGGAAAGCCCATTCTCTCTCTCTCTCTCTCTCTCTCCCCTTTCTCTCTGTATCTTTCAAATAAATAAATAAAAATAAATGAAAAATAGAGCAAAGAAAATGTCACTTTTTCTCCCTATGAGAAAGATCTTTCTGTCTGATCCCTACCCTACAATTCTTCTACCATTGCCTCCCCTCCACTCCCATTCTCCCTCCTTTACATCTTACACAGCAGAACTCATAGATTCCTGGGTGGAATTTGCTGGTGTATTTGCAAGTGTTCACTGTGGCCCTGACCCCAGCTTGGCTCCTCCACAATCCAGAGTTATCAGCAGAGCATGGAGGGCGCCATGCACTGCTTTCTCTCTGAACACTTCTGACACTCGTCTTCATCCCAAAGTCACAGGTGTGGAAAGGAAGCCACAGGGCAGCAGCTGCAGCAGACCCATCCTGACGTGGAAAGGAGGACATGGTGAGCTATGGGAGAAGGGGAAGTAGCAGGCAGCCCTGGGAGTCCAGGGGCCTGGGCAGTGTCTGACTGAGCTCACTTGTAGCAGGGGACACTCACTCTTCCCAGGAGTATCAGTTTAAGGGGGGAATTGAAACTTACATTACACTACTTAGCTGTGTAACAAAGCTTGGGTTTCCAGAGCCATTTTCCTTTCAAACCACCACAGTGCATTCGTCCCTTCCACCTGGAGGTGTAGCAAGCACACCTTGGTAATTATAGCTGCCAATATGCACACTTGTTCCTTTGCAATGGCAGTAAGAGAAGTTTAATGGAAGGAGAGAACATATGGTTCATTTCGACATCATGTTTACTAAGTATTTAGAGAAGTGTTGGCCAAGCCAGAAGAGCCACAAGCTTTAGACCAGGTCTGGATGCATCCCATGCAGGCAGAGAGTGCCCAGTGCTTTCGCCTGCCTCCTTGTGGCCTCCTCTCTCCCTTCCTGAAGGGTCAGCTTCCTTTCCCTATGGCCTCTGATGTGCTGCTGAAAAGCTTTCCTAGTGAGGCCTGGCCTGGTCCTGGTCCTGCTGCTGTGGGAGGTAGGAGTCAGTGAATGCTCGTGGTCTGAGCCCAGGCTGGTCCTGCTGGACAGTACACGGCGGCCTCCATCATATCACAGAGACCAGCTCCCAGGGGTCTCATGCTGAACCCCATTCCTCGTACTGCTGCCTTTCTCTTGTTTATCCTAGATCACACCAAGCATTCTCCAAGGTCACAGCCACTGATAAAGGCGTAAGGAGGCCAGTCACCAAAGGTCAGGCAGCTTCGTGTCCCAGAGTCGGGGACGACTGTCCCTGGAGTGGACCCCCACTTGGCCAAATGGCAGGGCTGCGTGTCTGGAGAGCTGCCTTCGTCTTCAGCTTTGGCAATGGACAACTGGGTGATATGTGGATGGTGAGGCAGCTGCCCAACACCCTGGGGCACCGCAACAGCACCTAGTCTGTGATCCCTGCTACCAGTGACCCTGAAAGGCAGGCTAAAGCCAACCGCTGAACCTTAGGACAGAACTTGACTTGGAAGGGTGGTCTTGATAGAAGTAATAAAAACAAACTAAGCCCTCTTTAACACACTCGAATTTGTACATGTGTCCTTATAGAGAGGGCAAATTGGGGGCTGGAGAGATGGCTTAGCAGTTAAGGCACTTGCCTGCAAAGCCTAAGGACACTGGTTCGATTCCCCAGGACCCATGTAAGCCATGTGAACAAGGTGGCCCATGCATCTGGAGTGCATTTGCAGTGTCTGGAGGCCCTGGTTTGCCCATTATCTCTCTTTCTCTCTCTGTCTCCCACTTTCAAACAAATAAATAATATTAAAGAAAGGGTCAAATTTGGATACTAGTTGAGCCATGCAAAGAGGGAAGATGAAGTGAAGAATCAGGATGCTCCCCACATGGAGACGGAGGACCACAGGAGGCATCTGTAGCCTATGAACCAGAGATGCCCTAGCGCCTTCCACTATTGACACTGGAATTTGAAAGCTGGGTCTCCATGGCTGTGGGGCATTAGCTTTCTGTTGCTCACCCTGGGGTGAGACACTTTGTGATGGCAGCCTGGGCAGAGATACTGCATTTTCTCATAGGTCCTGTGCCAAAGGGCCCTCATCCCAGACCCATAGAGAAGGGGTCATGGCCAATATCACTGTGTCCCCAGCCCTGCCTTCCAAGATCATCTCCAGTGCTCTGATCTACATGTTAACAGAGGTAAAAGGAAGCGCTCCCTGGAGGCTTTACCCCTTGTGTGTTTCAGCCCTTGACAGCAGGAAGCAGCCCCTGACTGTCCACTCCTCAGAACTCACCTGGGGCTGCTGCCTGTAACCAGGCAATGAGGCCCCAGTCTGTTCTGATTTGGAGCTTTCTGATATCTGGAGGCCTGTGGGAAATGAGCTGATGGTTTCAATCACATGGTGGCCACATTGGGTCACTCCCCATCAGAGACCTGCAGGAGGCCAGCCGAGCCCCTGTGTTTGTCTAAGCCCATCAGAGGTGTCAGTTCCAATGAGTGGTCATTACCCTGGAATGCAAACCAAGGAGGGCAGACCTCATGGCCCGTGCTCCCGGGTGGACAGGGCCAGCTTGATTTGGCTATTTCCTACTCGCAGGTCTTGGGGGACTTCCTCAATGAGGCACCGGATGGCAGGTGGTCCCGAGCCATGTTTCATGTTTGCTGGAAAGGAGTGTTTACTTCAAGCCCCTAGGCCAAGGAGCGGGAACATTCCAGGTGTCTGGGCCATCCCATATTTCTGTGCTGTGCTTCGTGATCTCAGGGTCACCCTTTGGACAAAACCAAGCATGTCTCAGGGAAGGGCATAAGGATTCAGGCACCGAAGCACTGAGACCCCCGTGCCTGCACGGGCTGTGACACGTGAGTGAGCCAGGAAGCAGCCATGACCCTGCAGGCCCAAGATCCTAACATAGGCAGAAGCAGCTATGTGCACAGGAAGGGCTGAGGGTCTATTGAGGAGGAGGAAGTGTGCTGACCAGGCCAGTGGGCCATGGAGGTATCAGGACAAAGTGTCAACTCCTGCACAGCCGGGGAAGTCACTGAAGATATATCATCCTGATCAAGGGACTGTGAGGAACACAGGGCAGCGAAGCACACAGTGACTCTGGCGTCCATGGAGAGAAAACGCTGGCCAAGGAGAAGGACTCATTCTCCCTTCACCCAGCTGTAATCCAATGGTCATGACTGTGGCCAAGCACTTCGATCCATCACCGCTCTGCGCTGGGCCATCTGATTCTCTGAGTATCTTTTTTTAAAATTTTTATTTATTTATTTGAGAGAGAGAGAGAGCTACAGAAAGAGGCAGAGAGAGAGAGAGAGACTAGGTGTGCCAGGGCCTCCAGCCACTATAAATGAACTCCAGATTCATGCGCCCCCTTGTGCATCTGGCTTATGTGGGTCCTGGAGAATCAAGCCTCAAACCAGGGTCCTTAGGCTTCACAGGCGAGCGTTTAACCCCTAAGCCATCTCTCTAGCCCTGAGAATCTTTTGAGTGTCCTCATCCTCATACACATTGCCTGGGATACAGGGACCATCAGTCGTAAAGTCTCACTCTGGCTGCTTGGAGAAAGCACTGAAATTATTAGAGTGTCTATTTTTTATGCTTGGAAACATTTCAAGAACGGGAACTCAAACAACAGCCCGTGTGGAAGCTGCTGCTTCAATGAGCCCTGTTCCTTCCATTGCTCACTGGAGAGCTCCAGGCACCCAGGCTGGCCTGTGGGCAGACCATGGGCAGAGGACTAGGAAGGACACACACATGCATGGTGATGCAGGGCCCCGGCATGATCTTCAGACATCTTAGTCCACAGAATATATGAGTCACACACGCATTGTGAAGGCATTACAACTCCGGTGGAAACTCGCCCAGGCAGCCCAGGCACTTGGACTTAATAATCTGTTCAAATGACCACATGATGGTCTCCTTCCATGCAGTCCAGGGCAGCTTTCCTGAGACCTCCTCTGCAGCCTTCCTCTGCTCCCTCCTGGCACACTTGGGTATGAGAAACCAGGTTCCCACACATTTCCTTTCTGTTTGTGAAGACAGAACAAACTGCGTGTCCCCAGGTGAACGGGGACATAAATTCAACCGCAACAGAGTGCCATTAATCACAGCCCAGGCCCGGAGAAATGATACCAGACTGGGGTCCCCATATTAAATGCATCAACTTAGGAATGATTCATTTATTTATAGGGGAAGGAAAATACAAAAAGAAATGGTGGAAGGGAGCCAGTTGCTTTTCATCCAGCTCTGGCTTGGCTTTTATGATTGAAAAACGGAATAATTTAGCAGAGCAGGTAGGTGCGTGGGACGCCACACAGGCACACTTCCCATAATGCGGATCTCACCGTGGAAAAGTGAAGAGATGCTAGAAGACACTTCCCCATTTGGAGAGTTGAGGAGCATAAATCTGAACGAGAGATTAAGCTCCCAGCTTCACAAAGCCTGCTCAGCCCCCAGTACAAGGCTATGAAATAGAGCACGGTCTCCTAACTGCATTAAATTGGATAACGGACTGTTACTCTGTCACGAAGCCATCACGGCAAATCTCAGCTGACCCTACGCTGGTGCTCAAAAGTAGGCTGGGAGGAACACAATAATCAAACAAGATCTCTGGTTTCTTCCAGCTGCCAATGGACATTTGCATATATGCATATATGCATATGCAAATAGAAGCTCCCTCCTGGAGGGGAGGCCCTGTGCCCAAGGACCTTGTTGCTCCATTAAAAAGACAATTTTATCTGTGAGATAATGGGAACCGCTAGAGTCGGGTATGGAAATGGACAATTTTACGTATTTCATTTTGCACAGAAATATGTTTTAAATGAAATACTACCTGACAGATAAATTACGTGGCTTTGTGCATACAACAGATTGATTTAACGTTCCCAGCCGCCCAGATGGCTGGCGACAACGTCGAGGTGCTTAAATGTCTTAGTACATGAAGGCAATTTCTCCACTAATACAAAACATTTGCAGAGTGACCCTGGCGTGTAATCTTTCTCTTTTAACCCTAGGAAAGATTGGCCTTGGAGTAGTAAGACACAGAGCCGCTGAGGTAACACACACTTTCTTTAAAAGAAGGGGACAGTTTTATGTACCAACAGGGTTCCGCCGTGACCCAACACTGAAGTGCTTGCTCTGAGATTCAGGGGATGAGAGAGACCCTTCCCCGAGCCCACGCTGAGACACGCTGGCGATTTGTTTTCATAATTGCTGACTTTGTCATCTCTAATTTTGAATAGTGACATGAAGAGGGCCGCTAGAGTTTCGCTAGCTGCTCTCCCAATTCCCAACAAGAACAAAAAAGCGCCAGCCTTCAAGGAGCCTCTCTAGGCTGGTATTCGGGGAAATTAACAGCGTATGCGGAAAACATATGTTGTACAGAAGCAGCGTCTTAATACTAATAATGCCAGCCTTGGTGTCCAGACCATGGGACCGTCCTACAGGTGAGCCTATTTCATAATGAGAAACTTGTGCTACTAAATTACCTGGATGGAGGCCAAAGCAGATCTACCCAATGCCAAGTTTTGCCTGGAGGAAATGGTACAGGAAACCAAACAAAAGGTACTATTCTATTGAACCAACCCTTTAGAGAAGGACAGCCATGTGATCAAGAAGCCTGCGTGCCTACAGCTGGAGATTGCTTGGCTGGGCACTCCAATCCAGGGGGGCACAGCCAGGTGGGCATGAGCCTGTCTGTGACATCACTAGTGTGGTGAGAGACAAGAAATGAGTGTGAGTCTGGTTCAAGAGTCACCCTTGAAATTCTAAAGGAAAGGGTAAAATGAAAACTAAACCTTTGTACCCAAGATATGCCCCTATGCACACGTGTGTGTTTTGTTTATATCTTACCTCCCACGTGGATAAGATGAAGCAGGCTAAATAAATGATCAGATGGTTCACCATGATTATTTTTATAAACTGAAATCCACTGGGGGATATATCTTCTTATTTTAAGATGGTGCAATAGATATAAACCTCTTGTGATTTGACTGTCAGGACCAGCTCATCCAATTCATCGACTTCCTGAAGGACCTTGAAGGAGAAGAACAAATGAAGAGTGATTTGAACCATAGGAATGATTAGTTTCTATTTGTGTCAATAAAACGTCTATCACTTCTTGTCCCTGTATTTTGAATACTGAATCAAAGCCAGAGGTTCTTTAATGGCCAGTGGGTCAATTGATTTACATTGATTTGAAGTATCTAAGAAGCTGGATTCAAGCCCAACTGGATGAGGAGGGAAGCTGCATCTAATACCTGCTTTTGAGAGCGGCAGTGAGGAGCTAAGTGAGTTTCTTTATGCACTCAGCAATGAACAAAGTCCAGCTTCTCACGAACCAAGTTTTCAACAAGTAGAAATTCACTTGACATACATCAATTAAGTCCCAACATCGTTCTTTCTCTAGCTCAGATTAATGAGTGTACAATAACCACTATTAAAAGAAGGTGTGGGTTGTACGCTTTATGTGAGTACAGCCTCCTTTGCGGTGTGTTTGGCTGTGAAATGTCCCCTAAAGACCCATGTGCTGAAGGCTCGTTCCCCTATGCATTGTGCAGAGATGGGATTATGAAAAGGGGTTCAATAGAAGGGTTCAGGGCAAATCAAATCCATGGATACATTCATAATTTGATGGCATTATTAGGATGTGACGGAAACTAGGTGAGAAACCAGTTGTTCGAAGCACACCTTCGAAGGATATGTCTTGGGTCAGTCCCCCCTCTCTCTTTCATTCCCAACTGCCTCAAGGTGAGCAGCCGGGCTTCACAGTGGACTTTCTGCTCTCATGCTCGGCCATGCCTCATCCCTGAAGCAGCTGAGCCTGGGGACTGTGGACTTAAACCTCAGAAACTGTGAGCCAAAATCAATTCTTGCTCCCTCCACTTTTCTCAGGTATATTGTCATGGCAACAAAAGAGATCTACACACTAGCTCTCTAGAGGGAGCATTGTTCTAAAACAATAGTTTCTCGGGAGCCTAGCGATAACTGACTAGAAGTGCTAGCGCAAAATTTATGCCCACTCAGTAAGAAAAGATGGACAGTGGACAGCTGAGTCATGACTGAGAACATGGGGGTCACTATCTGTACTGCATCAGGGTGCTCACATGCACGTCCAGTGCAGAAGAGATTCTAAAGTGAGGCTCCTGCAGTGCTTTGCTTAAACAATGCACACTCTGTCTGAGAGATTTTAATGGACATAGTTTCTTTGACAATTTGGCAAAAGAAGGTGTATCAGCCAGTTCTCTAGAGGAACTAAACGGATAGACTGAATTGTATTAAAAGGGAATTTCTTGGATTAGCTTACAGCAATCCAGCAATAGCAGGTTGCAGGCCCGAGAGTCAAGGAACCCGGCAGCTGCTCAGTCCACAGGGCTGGATGTCTCAGCATTCCCAATCCGGCACTGAAGGCCTGAAGGCGTCCTGAGGAGCTGCTGGACATTAGTCCATGTTGGTCTTCAGTCCACTCTGGTCTTCAGTCTACGCTGGTCTTCTGTCCACGCTGCTCTCCCATCCATACTGGTCTTCAGGCCACGTTGGTCTTCAGTCCACTCTGGTCTTCAGTCCACGCTGGTCTTCAGGCCACGCTGGTCTTCAGTCCACGCTGGTCTTCAGTCCACGCTGGTCTTCAGTCCACGCTGGTCTTCAGGCCATGCTGGTCTTCAGTCCACGCTGGTCTTCAGGCCACGCTGGTCTTCAGTCCACATTGCTCTTCAGTCCACGCTGGTCTTCAGGCCACGCTGGTCTTCAGTCCACGCTGCTCTTCAGTCCACGCTGATCTTCAGTCCACGCTGGTCTTCAGTCCACGTTGGTCTTCAGGCCACGCTGGTCTTCAGTCCACTCTGGAAGGCAGCCAGCAACACCAGCAGCCAGGTGATGCTTCTTCCTTAGAGAAAGCCTCCTCCCCCACCAAGAGGGGCCATCCATTCTGGGGGAAGGGCTCACCCTGGGGGAAAGATTCCTCTTTTAGTTAATCCTTTCTGGAAGCAACCTCAGGGACCCACTTATGAGGAATGTCTGTGGAATCCTAAACAGATCAAAACTTAACCATCACTGGAGGCTTCTCCACACACAGTAGGCAAAAGACTTATTATATAGGACATTTGCTAACACACTGCTGAAGAATTGTGCATACATTCTGCAAAGTCATTCTACTTGCAGTTCATGGCCAGCACTGTGCTCCCGGGTGTATGTGCTCAGGACAGGGTTACGTATGCCTCCAGGTCTGGTAGGTGTGAGCGAGCTCTACTGCCAGTGGTTATGCCAAGGACAGAGGGCTGCTTGAAGAGAGAGATAATTCCTAGAGAATCGAGAGGGGCATGGGAGCAGGCCTGTTTGCTATGGCATCCAGAATCACACTTCCAACCTGACAAGCACACGTAGAAGGAAGCAGCCTGCCTTACCACCTCCAGCCTCTTTTCTGCACTGGAGAGTGAACTCAGGGCTTCACACACACTAAGCAGCACTCTGCCATTGAGCTACATCCCCAGACTTCTTTTCATTTTTAATTTTAACAGAAGGTCTCCTTAAGTTGCCCAGGCTGATCTTGAACTCTCTTTGCAGCCCAGGCAAGCCTTGGACTTGTGATGCTCCTGTGGCAGCCTCCCAAGGAGCTGGGAGCACAGTCCTGGCTACCAGGCCTGGCTCCAGTTTTGTTTTCCTTCATACTCTTAAGTTTTCTACCTCTAAGCATGGACAGAAGTCAAGTAAGTTATATGCTTTAGATGTAGAACAAACACGACTGACGAAAGCTGCTGTTGCTATTTTAGAACCCTGTGCTGAGCACTCGCAAAGTGCTTCACTTACTGCAATTCAAATCGTGCGTGCCACCTTGGCAATGGCCGCCCGTATTAACATTTCCGCTGCTCACTCCTGTGGACTCGGCAGCTGCGCCACCTCTCACTCTTCCACATGGAGACAATTACTTACAATATTAACACAGTTCCTGCCCATTTACAACCTCGAATAAGAGATCATGTCATTAGTTTTTCCTCCCCAAATGCCAAAGTATCTGAAGGCCACCAGAGTGCCTCCTAAATCACATGGTGAGGGTTTCTGCTTACCGTCTTCCAAACTTGCGCTCTGTTCAGGGCTGACCACTTTGGGCTCATCCAAGGGTCCACAGAGTGTCTGTCACTTCCCATATTTGAGGACACAATTGTCAGGATGATGGTGGAACATCTGTATCTGCTTTCTGAGAAGTGCCTGTTAGGGAGGATGGTACTGAAGGCACCAGAACCTTCCTCTCCTGCCCTGAGAAGAGACCACCGTGTTCTTCATAAAGGTGTCACCACACATGCTGACTTCACCGACGCACTTAAACACACTGTCAGACCAAAGATGGAAACTCAAAAATGCACAAAGAAAGGGACAGAAGTCAATACAAGCACATGGATAAATGGACTGCTGGGATTGTGCGTGGCAGTGAGATCTACCGAACACCCAGATCCTAGTCTTAAAAATCAGACAGAAATTTGACATATTTCCCGGGAACTCAATACAGCGCCTGGGCTGCCAAGTTCTGCTATAATTTTACATGAAGCAAAAACATCACTGGGAAAGGCAAATGAGGCGTTCTGATCTATGAGCCCCAGCTCCAGGTCCAGGATATCCTGCAAGCTCACGTTTGATTTGTCTTGGAGTAGAAGGGTGAAAAGAAGTGAAAGGAAAGCGACACCAACAGGAAATTTGCACTTTTTCATATCTGAGAGCTGAATGAGCTGCTGAAATACAGAGTGAAGGTTCCAAATGAGTGCGTTGCGCTCTGATTGCATGCAGACCTTCTGAGGGTCTGAGCAAGTGCATGATGCCATATACAGTTAGAGGAGGTTACAGGAACTTAGGGGAGATGATCAGACAAGATGTTTCAGTTGAGGCACTTTGCAGTTCCATTTTGTAATATACCCAGGAGGACTGAGGGACATAGGCAGTGAGCTTGGAGAGAAACGCTCAGAGCCCATGAACAGACCAGTGCCACCAGGGAACGCCCCACGGCCATCCTTTAGCTGTCTTCCTTTTTCAGCAAGCTTTTAATTTCAACAGGAATGCAAGGGCTGATGGAGTGCTTTTGGGCCTCAACTGGTCTCAGATTTTAAAATATTAAGCCAAATACTCAATTCAATAATGTAGAAGAATTTAATTTTAAGTCCTGCCTGCAGATCTGTGTAAAGAAATTCTCAAGCAAGAAGATGTGGAGGTAGAGAGGAGAGGGCAGTGCCAGTCACACATTCCCGAGTCTGTTCCAGTTGTTTCAAGTGTTACCGCGTGGAGGACGGAATCCTTAGGGTGCACTGGCTCTGGCATCTCAGGGGCTCCATCCCCAGGAATGTTGGTGTTAATTAAGCTTCCTAACCCTCCCAAGGTCTGTACTGGGGACCACTGTCCTGGCTGAAGCAAGCTCTATGAAACGACTAGACAGTGTCCACAAAGTCACAGGTGTGTAGAAATAACACCCATGAAATAAAGAAATGCAAAATTACCCCAATTCGGTGTGAAAATGGAGGTATGTTTTGAGGACCATCATTTTAAAATATAAACAGTGATTGAATGGGAAGTCCCTACCTAACTTAGAGCTTTGAAGAAAAACCTCCGGATAAGCTAGTCTGCCCTGCCTGTGTGAACTGATGAATCTCAGGCTTCAGAAGACAAGGAGGAATGGATGGCTAGCCCTCCCCTCTCCGCACCTTCATCCTGTGGGGTATGGCAGGAAGAGTCCTGGCCTCAGAAGTAAAATGCAGCGTCCATGTCAGACCCTCCCAGATCAAGTTCCCACATCCCTTTTGCCTAGTTCACAACAGTGAAGAGGAATCAGACTGACCCTCCACCTCATTCCTTACCGCTCCACCAGGCCCACTGTTCCTCCTGTGGTGCTTTGATTCAGGTGTCCCCATAAACTTAGGTGTTCTTGAATGCTAGGTTCCCAGCTGATGGCAATTTGGGAATTTAACCCACCTGGTGGCAGTGTATTGTTGGGGGCGGGCTTATGGGTAGTATAGCCATGATCCACCTGGCGCTAGCAAGGAGGTGATGTCCACCCTCTGCTCATGCCATCGTTTTCCCCTGCCATCATGGAGCTTCCCCTCGAGTCTGTAAGCCAAAATAAGCCCTCTTCTCCACAAGCTGTTCTTGGTCGGGTGTTTACTGCCAGCAATGCAAACCTGACTGCAGAACCCCCGACCCGTGGTGCACACTCACTTGTAAGCTGTTCTGACCCACCAGCCCTCTCCCAGGTACCTGAAGGTCACACGTGGCTGTGTGTCATACTGTGGTTCTTTCAGTGGGTCACAGGCAGCATCTGGAGAAGGTCGGAGCAGGCATGGGTTAGCTAATCCAGTGTTTGTTCTTGTCACCCTGCCACTTCCCAAGGAGGAGGCTCTTGGCCGGAGGCCACGTCAGCACAGCGGTCAAGGTTCCCTGGAGCATCCTGATGGTTGGTTTGGGATTCAGGGTCAGGGTATCAGAGGGGGAAGGAAGTGAAGTCTAGGCTCAGAGTCCCAGTTGCCTCCATGAGGCACCACCTTGAACTACCTTTGCCTGATGACCAATGTTTTGGGCGGCCTTCCAAGTAATCTTTTCTATATGGATTTTCTCTTCAGTTCCCTTTCTGGAACTTTCTTCTCACTATCTTCATGGACTAACAAGTTGGCCATGTGGTCACTCCTAGCTCCAGGCCACCACAGTGTTCCTCGTCCTCCCTTCCACCTCCCATCACTCATGGCTCTTTGTCAGTGGTTCCTTGCTCATTGTTTGCTGCCGGATGGCACCAGTGACAATTGTACTTCCTGAATAAACACATGGTGGCAAACTTGTAGAAAATAGTTTGTAGGACTTTTCCTGCACGTTTAGGAAATCTCCCTCTGTCTTTTTGTTGACTTGCTAGTAATCTGTGCAAAGGTTTCACGTGAGGCCGACATGGCCACTTTCTGATGAGTGCTGAGCCAGCACTGGTCAACTAGAATTCCTCTTAAGCAGATGGATAGACCCAAGCGAAGGACCCAAGGTGTGATGGCTAAGTCTTACTGTGAAAGAAGCTTGGGGCCCGTGGTAGAATCTGGGAGCCTGCCATGCGAGTGGAAGGAACACTGAAGGAGTCTGCCATGAGATGGAAGGGAAGCACTCAAGCCACCCACTTCCTTGACTGGCTCCATGTGCAGTTGTCAGTTGTCCTGTTTTGTTAGGTGGGCACCACATACTCCAGCATCGTATTCATTAGAGAAAATTTATATATACATATATATATGTATGATATACATATATGTATATGTATATATGAGAGGGGTAGGGTCTTACTCTAGCCCAGGCTGACCTGGAATCCACTATGCTGTCTCAGGATGGCCTCAAACTCACGGTGATCCCCCTACCTCTGCCTCTCAAGTGCTGGGATTAATGGTGTCACCACCACATTTTGCCAGTAATAACTCCCAATACCTTACCACTTGCCCCCACCATGGTTTTAACATGGAAGGTAAAACGCTTCAGGTAGATGCAGTGACTGACTGTTCTGTGGTACAACATAATGCTTATATCAAAAGCAAAAGCATTTTCCTTATGCGTGGAAATTTTCTACAAACAGTGGGGAAAAATGACCAAAGTCTGCATTTTTAAAAAGTAGGTAAAAACCCGAGCAGAGAGCTCATTAAAGTAGAAGGAAATGTGTTCCACAAACAGACTCCACTTCACTCACAGTAGGTGTAAGTTACAATCATTCTGAAGTAGCCTGCCTTGCCTGTCAACTGGGCCATAATTTAATATCCTGCTGGAGAGCCTGTGGAGAAATGTGTACTCTGATCTAGTTCCCACATGTACACATAGCAGTGCCACCCTCTGGACAGGGAAATGAGCACAGTTTAACCCAGTGACACATGTGTGTACAAATGCTGCCTTCAGGAATGTGCCTGTGAGGTTCACAATCACAAGCACAGATGTCATAGTCTGCATGGCACCATAGGAGAGAGCTATCCCCAAATGGCACAGCTTTTGAAAACTTATGGTACATCCATTCAGTGAAGAGTGATACTAGGCTTAAAATGAGAAAGAAACAGGACTATTAATTCCTTTACAACAAATTCTAGGAGGAGGGAATGTATAACCCAGAACACTAAGCTAGAATTGTCCCAAGGGTTTAGAGTCCAATGCCAGCAGAGGGGGTGGAAGTGGCTGTGAGAGGCATCTCTGAGGAGCCTCTTCATAGACTTGAATTCTGAGCTGTGCATATCTTTTGCATATTTAAATACAAATAAGCATAACTGAATACAAATGAGCCTAACTATAAATCACATGGAGCAAAGGAAGAGTCCAGGAGACTTCCAGGAACAATATTGGGAACACATGCTCATGGAGAGGGGCATATGCACGAAATTACCAGTTCCTTCCATGGTGCGATTGTTGGCTGTGCTGTCCATATGGAAAGTTTGAGGTAAGGTGACTGATTTGCAGGAAAATGTGAAAATTAGGGATTATAAATGCTTCCATGTCAGAGAAAACACATGTAACGGTGATATCAGAGAAGGAAAGAACCTCCCATGAACTGAAATGTTAGCCTGACTCACAACATTCATTCATAGTGTCAAGACATAGATGCCAAGGGTGGTGTGCACACACAGAGTCAGGACCTGGGTTTACAAGCATCATTCCCCAGTAGAGACCCTAGTGTGCGGATGTCAACTCACTTCTGGATAAGTCTATCCCATCAAGCCTGAGAGAAAGAAGGGCTGCTTTCCAATTCAAAAGAAAGAGGAGGCATCAAAAACAAATGGTTCCATCAGAGCCCATGAGAATCACCTGGAAACCCTCCACCAGCTACCTTTGGGACAATTGTGTGAACATCAAAAGTGAAAGGCATTATAACCAATTATGAAAATGATACATTATAAATTCAGAGGTCAATGTGTAGCTGTGTATGTGTGTGTGTGTGTGTGTGTGTGTGTGTGTGTGAGGAGAGAGAGAGATGGACAAACACAGATGCACAGACAGACACCAACACACACAAGGAGGAAATAAGTGGCAACTTTAAGAAGCACTTTACAGATGCACTCTATTTTACTGGAAGAACTGCAGCTCCTTAAGAGGGAAACAGAGCTAATTGGTCCTTCTAGAAATCTTTCTTTCTAGATGAATGCCAGTCAGGAAACATCGAGTTTTGAAGACTGCCAATGTGAGTTTCTTTTAGCAGACTTTATTTTTAATTCTTTCTTTCTTTCTGTATTCCTTATTCACCTACCAGTGCCTTGGAACTTGGCCACTTGTCCCTAGAAAGGGGACTCTTGCACTGGACATGCCCAGAGGGAGGCATGGCCTGTGCTATGACATTGGATCAGACATGGGCCAGAGTTTGGCAATGAATCGCCTACACCATAACTTTCTATGAGAATAATTTGACATCTATTTCTAGCAATTTCTAGCAATTGTCCTAAAAAGATACTGGACTCATTCATAAAACATGCCCAATGAAATGAGATTCCACATAGCATTGAATGTGAAAACAGAATTTTAGAAATTGCTTACCTGTAAAACACAAGACTTATAAACAAAGCATAAGAATTTTAAGTAAAATGACAATAATGCATTTTACAGGAATAGAATATAAACAAACATATTTTGTAAAAGAAACCCCAAAATAATTGATTCAATTAAAGACAATCAAGAAATGCTAAAGCCAACAGCTGACTGCCGGGTAACGCCATGAAGCGCTCGCTAGCTGCAAGGGAAGAATGCATCTTTGTCATGGAAAGCCGTGATCATCATGCAGCGTCAGTATTGGTGGGGAAGCCTGTTGGCTATCCATGAAATACAGCCACACAGAGTCCAGATACTTTTTTCAAATGTATTTCACCCTGAATTGTGCCTTCCACATGCCTCTGCTCACAAGAAATAGAGGGGACAGAAGAACATGCTGACCAACACCACAGGAAAGCCACCAGATACACCCTTCATGTGGAACTTCCCACAAGACAATGAATATGGGCTTAAAAAATCAATCAGTACAAAAATTAGAAGGGCCTTATTATAGATTAAAAAACACTACGAAGTTATAGCAACTTTTCGTGATCCTTGATAGAATTCTGTTCATCAAAGAGTACCATCTTGGAATTACGGAAACGACTAGAGAAAATGCAGTAAATGAAGTTCATTCTCCCCTGGCTTACGCGTTTTGTTATGACATAAAAGGTCCCCGAGTTTGGGAGTTGCACGCTGGTGTGTGTGTGGAAGTGGGCCATGTGCCACTGGAACGGTAACTAGAGAAAACACAAGTGCGAATGGTTAACGATGGCCAGATGCGTGTAGCAGGAGCATGGGTAATCACTGTCATCCTTCCAGAGGATCCCTGGGTTTGCAAATTCCAAGAGAGCCCGGGGAAGATGAGAGGTGCCTCGATATTAGATGGGGATTGGTGGTCCAAGCCCCACAAACTGAACATCAGAAGGGTAGGATGCAGGAGGCTGCCTGCTCAACATTGGACCCCACTGCAGTGGAGAAATAAGTTTTATAATCTTAAGTTAAAGCCTAGCCCAGCTGACAGATTGTACCACATGGGTATGTGCCACAGTCTCAGCAATAGAAGTGCCAGTGGGGGCACTGCTTCATGGGAGGGGGCCTCCAATAAGAACAGAGCAGACCTCAGATCACCAAACATACTGCAGTTGAGCTCCAGCACCCTCATAAATTTGCAGATAATCCCAGTATTGCAGGGCCTTGACACAATTCCACACTCTGTTAAAACCCTGCATTTGCTTTTCTAGGTCTTATCTTTGCCTGGGTTCAAATAAATAAGTAAGAGTCTCTCCACTGGCAATCTCAGGGAGTATGAATGATTTACTGAGGTCCCACAGCCCTGCCTCACCTGCCTCAACCCCTCTGGCCTTCCTGGCTTTGCCCTCACCGCCCGTTCTTACAAGTTCAGCTTACAAGTTCTGTTTCTGTATCTTGCCACTTTTACTTCACCTACAGGCCTGCCCTCCCACCCTTCCAGAGGTGAAGACTTAGAACCAGGGCCACCTCAGATAGAATATAAATTTCACCCTTGAATACAGGGAAACCCATGCCGTGCCCTTCTGCAGAATTAACTTACTAATGGGATCTACTTTACTTCAAAGATTGGGTATGGGTCCAGCACAAGCTAATACATATACAGAGAAGGGCTCGGCGAGTGTGACGTGTCTCCCTGCCTATCCACATCCATCCATTCCTGTTACAGGTCTATGTTACCTGTCCATCCACCATCTGTCCATTAATATTACCTGTCTACCCGCCTTCCACAATGCATCTAATGCGTTGTCCTCATCAAGCAATACTTGGGAAATGTTTGTTGGGTTGATGAAGAAAATGAGATAGTGAAAATTCAAAGATCCCAGTTATACTGTGACACAAACTCAAATCCAGATGAGTTTTATTTTGGATCCTCAGTGGCTCACAGATAATTTCCTGAGCCTTGGTCCTGTTTCCCTGCGGAGAACAGGTTGGAATGAAAATCCAGCAGGATGCTCTTTGAAGGGCAGCTGAGACAGTCCTACAGAGAGAGAACCCTTCCAAGAAGAAAGTGCATTGCTTCATCTGGACATCTCACACAGGAAGCTCTTCCAAGCCACGGCCAGGTGCCAGCTCTAACTCTGACTGGAGGCAGAAGCAGAGGAGGGTTCCTTCCCAACATCTGATGCTGTCCTTGGACCCAAGTGTAGGTTCCCTTGGAGAATTTCCTGAACTAGCTACTTCCTATTCGCTTGGTCTGAATGACTCAGCCCCTCAGGACACAGTTGCCTGGGAAGTCTTTCTTGTCGCCTCTGCCTCGGCTGGGACACAGAGCTCCCTCTGCGCTCCCCTAGCACCTCCTGCTGCAGCTCGGCTTGTGTTGTTTTGAATTAGTTTCTCTGCTCTCTTAACAGCCTGGGCTCCTGAAGCCGGGATGCTGTGCATGGCTGTCTGCCCAGCATTTAGCACAGGCCCTGGCACATGGCAGACAGTAAAGGACCGTTAGTGGAATTGGGAGCACTTGGCAACAAGTGCTCAGGAAATGTCCCCGGATGGTGATGGTGACGTGGATGATAAGCTGACGTCAGCGCAGCCAGTGCAGTTTGGCCAAGCTTCATTGGAACCATCTAAGCTGGAACCATCTTGGGGAAAACAAAGCCAGAATGAGAAAGTACCAAGCACCAGGCCAGCAGTGGAAAGAGATGGTATATGTTAGCATGCCATCACTGTAGACCAGCCTGGTAGGAACTAGTGCCACCTCCACCACCAGGGCCTGACAACTGGCAAGATTTCATTTCCCCGTCTGTGTGCTGGGAGCGTCTTTGTGATCCTGGATCACTTCAGACCGTTTGCAAACAGATGACACTCAAGGTGCCATATTCCATGAGCGCTGGGAGCAAGTCCACAGCCACACAGGGATAACGCTTGCTTCTGTTCTCCAATCTTCCCTGCAAACTCCTGCTCTTCATACCAGACATGTATGCAGCTCTGGGCCCTGGCAAACTTAGGGAACATTACATTTGCAGATAATTGTTTAGTCAGGAGAGTCAGCGAGCTTCCAGCAGGTTCTCCATGTTTAAAGCACTGAGCAAAGTGGGACTCTGTCTGGAGCAAGTCCCAGGAATGAATTCCAAATGACCTGGAAAAAATCCTGAACAAAGAGGGACAGGGACCTTTACAGTCCAAGCCCCACTCAGAGGGGCAACAACAAGACAGGAGACAAAAGCAGAGAAAGGGAATGGAAGGCAAGTGTGACCTTGGAACCCAGCCCTGTCTCAGGAACCAAGAGAGCGGCTGTGAGCCTGAGCTGGTGACAAGCCTCCTTTTCATCCTGGACTCCATGTGGTCACACTCTTGGCTACATCAATGCTGCCTGCCTCAGAGCACATGTTCCATCAGTACCTGTCAATGGAACAAACATCCAAGCTCACGCCTCCTGGCATTCTCCACCTGCTGCTGCTCCACCCGAGTCCTCGGGTAGCACAGAACTGCTCCAAATATGAGTCACTTACCACCTAAACAGGGCTCCACTCGTCACCAGAGGGACCGAGGCTATCCGTGCAACAACCTCCTATACATGCACAGACAAGGAAAATCACTCAGCTGCAAAGAGCTGTGACATTTTTTTCTACAAAAAGAAGAACTCCCCGTGGTCAAAATTATCACCAGAAGTCCCAAGATGCCAGATCTTCGCTACAATAATGAGGTCCTGTGCACCCTGAGGTCTGAGGCTTCTGACCCAGCTTCACCCTTAGGGTGGAATCTTCTCTGCCCTTGGCTCACTAGGACCCTTATGAGTGGGATTCTTCACCCCTAGATGCTCAGAGAAGAGTGGGCATGCTGTAGTTTGAATGTCACAGTTCCCTTAGGCTCGTGTGTTTGGTCACTCCATCTGCAGCTGGTGACGCTATTTGGAAAGGTGGTGGAACCTTGAGGAAGCGGAGCTTTGCTGCAAGTGGGTCACTGGTGAAAGCAGTGGTGGGGGACGGTGAGCATTGGAGCTTGAGGTTTTATAGCTTGGCTCCACTTCCTGTTTGCTCTCTGCTTCCAAACTGCAATGTGACAAGCCAGCTAGCCAGGCCTTCCTAGTCCGAATGGACAAGGTCCTGTGGAACTGTAAGCCAAAGCAAACCCTTTTCTTCCTTACAATGTGTGTTGAGCATTTTTGTCCCAGAAACAATTAAAGTAACAAATATAGGGTAGAAGACCCACGGGCTCGCACATTCTATGGGCTTCCCTCCAGACCCCGGCCTTTTGCAGGGAGTTCTGCGGGTGCTGTCCATCACCTGTGCTCTTGGACTGAGCACGCCGCAGGCGCAGGGCGAGATAACCACCTCCACCAGCGTGGAGCTCTCCAGCATGCCCACCGCAGATGCTGAACTAACGCTGGCTTGGCTTTTGCCTAGTACAGACTTCAGAGCTGGGCCTGGATTCTAAGCTCCAGCTGCAGCTCTGTGATTGCACCTTATTGTCCTTCGTGCCAGTCCCCCAGTGGGCGACAGCCTCCCTGAGAGCAGAAGCCACGTGCCTCACGTCAGTGTGAGCCCCACCACCCTGGGCGCATAACAGGGCCCACTGCAGGGACTGGAGGATGGGTTTGTGAACGGAAGTTATCCCGAGTCCCATCGATCACTGGATACGAGTGCTGAGAGTGACTGTGCTACTAAAGGGGGGGAAAGCCAGGACAGGAGAACATGCCAGAATGCCATAGGCCAGTGTTCACTTACAAATCCTGGTGACAGCCTTGTGAGTCATAGAGTATGCACCCTGACCCACAGTAAAGATCCAACCAAGTGACCTTGAACTGTCGCATAGTGCTTTGTGTTTAATGTCTCTTAAGACCGTTCTGTGCAAAGAGATCTATAACAGCTCATCAGCCCAGTGGCTCCAGCTCAGAAGAACACTGCTGAAGAGAACTCATCAGAATGGGGAAGGCAAGGGCTGGACTGTGCAAGTGATGTTTTATCATATAGGAATAAATTGTCTGGTCCACAAGAGCACTGCAAAGATGTTAGCAATGAGACTAGACTTGGACAGGAGACCCTGATCGGGACCACAGCCATGGAAGCACAGAACACATTCTGCATGTGCAGAACTCGTGGCATCTCATCTCGAACATTCAATCAGCTCAGACAAGTTGTCCACAACACACAGCACCACACTGTCACCCTCAACAACCTGAGGCATGTGCTTGTACTTCTAGGGACCTCAACTTGGGTTAAAACCTGGATTCCTGGCTTTGACAGGAAAGAATTCCAGGAGGAATTCTTAGGATTTTATTAAAGACATTTAATACAGACTTAAGCACAAGGATTAGGGAAAAGAAGGGTTTCTCAGAGAGAGATAAAAACACACCCAGGAGCATGAGTGTGAGCTCCTGGATGACAAAGGGTCCCACTCAGATGTTCTGGTTATAATTCTATGTGGGATTTTAAAATCCTCTTTGAATTATATTGTTCTACATCTGTTCCCCTCTTGATAAATACATAGATGTTAGGCCTTGCTAGAAACGGGCTGGACCTGTGAGGAGGCTGGCCTGAACTACTGGACATGGCCAGGGACCCTGGGCTGTGGGGTTGCAGCTGGTCCTCTGTCATGGAGACCCTGGCAACGGTGACTGGCCTTCCCTACATTGTAGATTGTAGTGAGCTGTCATTGCCCAGAGTGGGCAGAACTGGCACGGCCCTCCCCCAGAACCCCAAAAGGCTCTGACCATTCCATAAGTCAGACTTTGCCCCCCACAGTTCCTGACCTTGTGTCTAGTTGCCCAAGAGACCCTTATGTGGCTGAAGTCACGTAGCCTTTCACCATCTCTCTCTCACCCCCACAGTTTTGAAGTCACAGTTTTCTGCTAATCTTCTCTTCCGCCCTTCCCCCTACCTTCCCTTATCCTTCCCCCATAGCTTTGAAGTTACTAGTTCTTCCACCACCTAGATAACAACCCATAAACTATGCATCCGATTGCCATATAGTCTGTACGTGCCATCTCAACCTTCCCCAAGTGTTTATAAACCCACCCCCCTTTTGAATAAACAAGTGCTGTCCATCAGATAGTCTGCTGGGTGGCCATTGTCCCGTCATGTCGTGTCCAACTCACCTGCTGCTCCAGGAAGGACCCTGCTGCTTCCCTCCCAATTCCTCCCTCCCTCGCCCGGGATGTCAGTGGTGGCCCATGGCCCCGGGAAATGGGAATGGAACGAGACCCACAGACAGATAGATAGATAGATAGATAGATAGATAGATAGATAGATAGATAGACCGACCATGGTCTTGTCAGATAAAACTAGGAGCCAGGGTGTCTGTACAAGCATTTGCATGGTTTTTACTATACATGAGGTTTCAGATGAGTGTCCTGGAAACTATAGGTTCATAGCTGGAAATAGGAGAAAGACTTTTTAAGCAGTTCTAATTGTGCTGGATCCTTGCCTCTCTGCTTATGCGAAGCTTCACCTAGATTCCGGGGTGGGAGGGGCGCCAGTCCTTTTTCCTGCCCCCAAGATGTTCTCATCTTCATATCCAGTCTCAGCCTCCACTTCAGTTTCCAATACACTTACTTACTTACAGACATCAGTGCTGTTGTAGTGGCCTTCGCAGAGATGCTGGCACAAGACACCTGAGCAAAAGCAGCTTGTGGGCGGAAAGGATGTGTTTTGGCTTCCAGACTCAAGTGGAGACTCCATAATGACAGGGAGAAACGTGAACATGGATTGGGCAGAGGTTGGACATCATGTCCTGGCCAATATCAGGTGGACAAGAGCAAAGGAGAGTGAGCCAAACTCTAGGAAAGGGGAACTTGCTGTAGCTAAGCCTGTCCCCAGCAACACACCTCCTCCAGCGAGGCCCCGCCTCCCAAATTGCCACCAGCCAGGGACCATGCACTGAGAACCCATGAGTTTACTGAGGATATTATCTGACTCAAACCCACACAGGCTTGGGCCTGAGGAACTCATCAGCTTTACATAAGCATGGCATCTCAGAGCATCTGACATGGGAAAGGGTCCATAAATAATAATGTTTGAAAATACATAGTAAAAAGTGATCTAGACACGTTACCAAAAATTATACTGAAGAATAGAATCATGGGGCTCACAAGGAAGGAAGGCTCTCTCCACCCCAGTTATCTAACATCACTGTTGGCTGGGCCATATCGGTTTGTTCCTGGAAGTCTTCAAATATATGCAAGTGTGTGTGTGTGTGTGTGTGTGTGTGTGTGTGTGTGCTTGCGCGAGCATGTAGAACTCCTTTATTTCAGAAGCAGTGTACTTTATGCATAGTTTAGTGTGTCTGGATTGTTTCAATTAACAATGCAACTTGGAGATTTGTTCCGTGTCAAGACAGAACTCGTTCTTTTCATGTTTATTTTGTATTCTATTCTGTCGATAATGCAATCATTACTTAATCAGTTCTTTGCTGGTGGGCAATTGTTTTTTCTGTTCTTTTGTTGCTATTAAAATAAACATCTACATGCATCTTTTTAAAATCGGTGCCTAAAGTGAATGCCTGGGTAAAGAGGTACACATTTAATTATGAAACTGCCTCTTGAAAAGAATCAGAAATTTACAGCTATAAGTCTATAGAATTCCTGTTTTCATTCAACTTTACCAATAACACGATCTAGCTTTTTAATCAATCTCACAGAGAACACAATGGTATCCATTACTGCTTGAATGTCTCTTCCAAAATCATGTTCAGGTCTGATTGCCAGTGAAGCAGTCTTGGGCATGGGAACTTAAAGAAGTGTTTCATGAGAGACTAAAACTGTTATTAAGGAAATGGGTTAGTTGTCACAAGAATGGACTGTCATGACATCAGGGCCCTTGTGTATACTCCTATAATCTCAGCACTCTGGAGGCTGAGGCAGGAGGATCATGAGTTCAAGGCCATTCCTGGCCTACATAGTGAGACTCTGTCTCAAAACCACTTCTGTGGGCTGGAGAGATGGCTTAGCGGTTAAGGCGCCTGCCTGCTAAGCCTAAGAACCCAGTTCCAATCTCCAGGTCCCACGTTTAGCCAGATGCAAAGTGACGCAAGGGTGCAATGCTGCACTTGCCTACAAGGGGGAGCACGCATCTGGATTTCATTCACAACAGCTGAGAGACTGCTGGCGCACCCATCTCTATCTTTCTCCCTCTCCCTCTCTCTCTGTCTGTCTCTCTCTGTGTCTCTCTCCAAAAATTAAAAAAAAAAAAACAAAAAAACAAAACAAAATAAACACTCTGCTGCCTCAACTGCTCTTGCTATTATCCTTTCTCTTGCTCTGTGGTACCCTCGGCCACACTGTCATGGCTTTGCAATGTCACACACAGCAAGAAACCTCCTCACCAGAAGGCAACACCTTGCCAAGTTACTGGCCTCTAAAAGCTGAGAAATGGTTCCTTTCTTTATAAATTTACCAGTCTGTGATATTCTTCTATAGCAACAGGAGGATTAAGACAATGTTCTCTTCTTAGTTTATTTAATAAAGAGCAAGGCTCAACATCTCATACGCGGGTCAGCTTAAGTTTCTGTGTGGTCGTGTCCATGACTTCACTCCAGCCATTGACAACTTCATAACACACTGACTTTCTGTTTGACTTCCAAGAGCCCTTCACAAGCCAGGAAGGGGCGGTCCATATTTATCATAAGTTGCCAAACTTTGTCTCCCTCCAGCTGGTGTTTTTACTTTGAGCAATCTTTCATGCCCAAATGATAAGATTGTACCACTTTTTTAAAATTATGGCATAGAGATCCTTTTTTGTTGTTTTTTTCTTTTCCTATTCTGAAATAACATAAATAAAATACTCTCAGCTTTTGTTCTAAGATTTTAAAGTTGAAATTTATACTTTTAATTATTATATATATGTATATATATTAAATTATTATTTTTTATTGACAACTTCTATACTTACATACAAAAAAACCACCTGATATTTCCCTCCCTTCCCCCCATTCCACTTTAGAACTCCAATGTCCATCATATCCCTTCCCTCTCTCCATTAGTCTGTCTTTTAATTTGATATCATCTTTTTCTTCCATTTTGAGGGTCTTGTGGAGGTTTTGCTAGGCACTGCAAGGTCATGGATACCGAGGCCAATTTCTGTCTGAACAGTTGCATTGTAAGGAGTCATAGCCTTCCTTTGGCTTTTCCATTCTATCCACCCCTCTTCCGCAATGGTCCCTGAGCCTTGGAGGGTGTGACAGAGGTGTTTCAGTGCTGGGCACTCCTCCATCCCTTCTTCTCAGCACTATGTTGCCTTTTGGGTCATCCCAGTGGTCATCGCCATCTGAAAAGAGAAGCTTCTTTAACCAAAAGTGAGAGTAGCATTAATATGTGAATATGAACATTAAGTGTAGTGCTTTCAGGGCAGCTTGGTGGGAATAATATATACATTTAGTCAGACAAGAGCAAGCTTTATACCCCTAAGCTGAGGGTTCAGACTGAAGTTTTTGACAAATAATGTATTTATTTCAATACAGCTTCTGGTACAATCTAGTCTCATGAATTTAAATGCCATATTTATTACATACTAATTTATATGCATATTAAATTTTATTTCATACTTTATTGTTGTTTATTCATATACCAACTACAAAGCTGCCTAATACTTACTAGCTTCATAGTACATGTAATTTTTGTAGCATTTTGATAGGTTCATCTTTTTACCTTAATATTTTTTCGCTTCTATGTATATCAGAATGGCATGTCAATGAAATTTAGAATTGGACAAAGTAAAAATAAACTTTGTTAGTCTTTTTATTTTTATTTAATTAATTAATTAATTTAACAGATCTTGTCTTGAGTTTATTTGTAGAAATGGCACAGGACCCTTGTGATCTGCAAACAGACAAAGGGAACAAGCCAGTCCATGTGTCTTTACGCTGGTGGACGGATAGCTTTCCTGGGGCCTTAGCACCTTTGGGATCCTGAGCTGGAGTGGAAGGTGCAGCCTGAGCCTGGGTTTTGTTTGGCAGAGCCTGCGACTCTTGGCGATAGAGGTACGGACACACTCCCAAGCTTGGGGTGGGCATTGAGGACAAGTCGGCTGAACTTGCCCCTGGGACCCTTGGGGGGCTTAGACTGTCTGGGCTTTACGAGGGCCTCGATACCTCGGTGCAAGCACTTTGCGTTGTTGGCCTGCATCTTCTTCAGGCCCTTCTTGTTGTACTTCTTGGCAAAATGCATGTTCCTCAGGAACTTGGGGTCAGCCCCATAAGGGATTCATATCTTCAGGATCAGGGCTTCTTGATGCCATTTCTGTGCCATTTCCAGGACTGGTTGTGCATGGTATGGTTCTTGGACTTGGCAATGTCTTCATGGCAATCCACGGCTTGCGAAGCGCCAGGGACCGGAAGAAGAGATGTTGTTGGAATTTTTAATATTTATTATTTATTTACTTATTTATTTATTTATGAGTGAGTGAGTGAGTGAGAATAGGTGCACTAGGGTCTGTAGCCACTGCAGATCAACTCCAGATGCATGTGCCACCTTGTGCATCTGGCTTACATGGGTAATGGGGATTCGAACATAGGTCGTTTGGCTTCATAGGCAAGTGCCTTAACCGCTAAGCTATGTCTCCAGCCCTCTGTTGGTATTTTTATTGGGATTATATTGCTGAAGCATTTATTAACTCTTTTTTCTTATTATTATTCTTATTTTTTTTGGTTTTGTGAGGTAGGGTCTCACTCTGGTCCAGGCTGACCTGGAATTAACTATGTAGTCTCAGGGTGGCCTTGAACTCTCAGCGATCCTCCTACCTCTGCCTCCTGAGTGCTGGGATTAAAGGCGTGCGCCACCACGCCCGGCCCAGCATTTATTAACTCTTAAAACAGATTTTTTCCTTTTAGGTCTGTCAACATGAATTTATTATTATCTTTCCTCAAATGGATGGCAAAATGTCCACTGGATGTCTTAATTAAACTTACTTGTAATTATTTTGGTCATTGCTGAATTCTAAATGAGATCTTTTCCCCCCACAAATTAAAATAAGTATGCATGCACATGTGCGCACACACATCCACACACACACAGTTGACCCCCTCATCCATGGGGCTCCTTTCTGCAGGTTCAGTCAAACATTTGACAAAACATATTCAATAGAAATTTCCAGGGATGCACAGATTCAACAGATTAGGTTGCTGTTCTTGCGCACTGTGTGAACCTCTCCCATCCCTCTCTCCATGCGACTGCTTCTATGTCCAGTGTGTCCAGGCTGTGTGCACAACCAGCCCCGTAGCTTCTTAGTAGCTGCCTTGGCTCCTAGCGGAACTGTCTCAGCCTTACAGCACTCACATTGTGGTGGCACTAATTTTACTGAATAGCAACCACAAAGCACAGGACTAGGGGGGTTTTCTTACAGTGCATTCAGCAGTTGTTTTCTCTATCGTTGGTCACCAGTCTGGTATCGTGCTGTGCTAAATTGTAAATTATACTTTGTCATAGATAGGTATACTGGTCAATTCTCCTCAAAGTTTCAAGCATCCACTAGGGGATACACCTCTGCAGATAAAGGGAGATTTCCTGTGTGCGTACCCTAGATTAAGATTTACATTTTAGGGTGCATGTCTTTAATCCCAGATCTTGGGAGGCAGAGGTAGAAGGAGCACTGCGAGTTTGATGCCAGCCTGGAATTACAGAGTGAGTTCCAGGTCATTCTGGGCAAGAGTGAGACTTTACCTTGAAACAAACAAACAAACAAAGAAACAAACAAACAAAGTATCAATCCAGTTAGGGCTGCCTAACAAGATCCTATATCACAAAAATACGACTTACATTTTAAAGCTAAGGCTGAAACAGAGTGCCAGACCAAGCCAATACAAAGACCAAGTGGACAGAGCAAGGAAGCCTGCCAACAGTTCAGCTACCTTCCAGAACCCAGCACTCCACACAAGAGCGGGGGCACAACAGCTCTCCTCACAGCAAGTACAAACACCGTTCTTCACACACCAAACATTGGGAGAGAGGGCAGCAAGGTGTGACCCATAAGCAGGAGATGTTGTAGATCCCTTCTCGTCATTGGGACAAAACACCTGACCAGAATCAGCTTATGGAATGAAAAGGTTTACCTCAGCTTCTAGTTTCAAGAGAGCAAGAAAAAGCATGGCACACGTATGAGGCTCTCACATACCTGGGTAGAAGGAGCTTTTTCTACTACACTTGGAGCAAGTTTCCCCTTTCCAAATTGCCACTAGCTAGAAACCGAGTATTCAAAACACATGAGGCAATGGTGGCATCTCATTTAAACCACCACACCCCATCGTTGGCCTACACAGACTCAACACCATTGCATGATGCAAAATGCATCCAGTCCAACATGAATAGTCCCCATAGCTCTTATAAATCCCAACTGTTCAAAAGTCAAAAGTCTCCTCAGAAACTCAAGACAGACTCTTAATTGTGAGCCTGTAAAATCAAAACATAAGTTAAATACATACTTATTTCAAAAAGGAGGACCTGAGAATGGAAAAGAAAGGTTGGATCAATGCAAGATAATTAGTTTAAAAAAAAAAAAAAAAAAATCAGCAGGGCAAACATGAAGCCCTGCAGCTCCACATGCAGCATCAGGGACCCAGGAGAAAACCTCTGGGCTCTAAATTCCACCTTCTGGCTGGGCTGCTTGCTTCTAGCCCAGCCCTGTCAACGTTATTTTCCCCTCATAAGCCACGCCTCCTCCATCCACAGCTCTTTCTGCATATAGACCTTTCCAACTCTCACCAGAATGGTCCATCAAGCTCTGTTTACAGTACTGCATGGCATGTCTTAGTCTAAAATTCCAAATTCTTCTGTATTCCTTCTACAAATCAGTTCCAAAAGACCAAAAAAAAAAAAAAAATCATGCTCAGGTTTATTGCAGAAATAACCTCACTCCTGGTTCAATTTTTCTATAGCAGTCAGCAGTCATCTTTCTATTGTTGGTACAAAACTCCCCACTAAAAGCATTCATTGAAGGAAAGGGTTTATTTCAGGCTTGTATTTTCCTTTTAAAATATTTAATTTAATTTATTCATTTGATACAGAGAGAGGAAGAGGCAGATAGAGAGAAATAATGGGCGTACCAGGGCCTCTAGCCACTACAAACAAACTCCAGACACATGAGCCACCTTGTGCATCTGGCTTACATGGGTCCTGGGGAATTAAACCTGGGCCCTTAGGCTTTGCAGGCAAGTGCCTTAACCACTAAGCCATCTCTGCAGCCCTCAGGCTTATGTTTTTAAGAGGAAGCTTCATCATGGTGGAGAAAGCATGGTGCCAGCAAGAAGCTGTCCCATATCTGTGTGGAAGTAGTCTCATTACTGATCTCAGAGATAGGCTAGTAAACCTAAAATCCCCCCCCCAGAAACACACCTACCCCAGAAAAACTCCCCCTCCCAACTTTCCACCAGCTGGGGACTGAGTGTGAGGCTTAATCACATTCACATTACAACATGAGGCAAAGAGATAGATCATGGAGAGGAGAAATCTCAGCAGTGGTAGAGACTGTCAATAAAGGGACAGTGTGTAAACTCTGATGCAGAAGGTTAACGGGTCCTGTGGGAAGGTCAGCTTGTTGCTGTCCATCAACAAGTTAGAGAGTGAGGAAGAGAGCACCTGCAGAGTGGAGGGCAGAGCAGTGGAAAGTCTACAAACGGAACAACACAGAGAAGAAAGACACTGTTTTGTTTTTGGTTAAAAATGAGCAGAAGCTCAATGACCTTCAGGGAATAAGCATGAAACTAGATTTCCAAAAAGAGAGAAGAGACAGAATGGATTGGGGAAAAGGAGAGAATATCAAAATATTTTCAAGTTTCATGAACTTCATCAATTTGTAATCACAAAAATACACTGACTAGATAAGTAGAGAGCAACCCCCACCCCAGTGCACCCTGGAAAAACTATCTAAGCCAACCACAAAAGGAAGGAAAGCTGACAAGGGACCTTAGGGAAAACATATCAAATATAAAGAATCTATTTTCCCATTCAATGGCCAAATGTTTAATTTTTCTTCTAAGGCTGACGTTAGGTGTACATGTTTCTTACCACTTCCAGTGAACAGGACAAAGTTAAAACAATTAAAAACCTCAGCCGAGCCAAGGAGCAAAAATACTTTTATTTGCTGACATGATGTTCTATAGAATAGCACGTAGTTGAGAAGATCTTAGGACAAGATCAATGTGAAAAGACCAGGATGACTCAGCAGACAAGTCCAAGTCTCTAAGCTTGAAACCCTGTGCCTGTGGGAAAGCCAGAAGCTGCGTCAGGCTCATGGCGCACTAGTACTGACAGCATGGCCGTGGTGATGAACTGGAAAGCACACAAAGGTGCCCAGTGAGAAGCACACAACCAGCCACACATAGGATGGTCACGGGGCCTCAGAAAGACCCAAGAAATCCAATAGGGAAGATGTCCTTGCATCTGATAGTGTTGCAGAAACCAGAAAGAAGAGTAGAAAAACATTAGCCAGAGCATGAACTGGAAGAGGGTTATGGGCCACAAAAGTGACCCCTAGCAAAGGTCTGGGAGAAAGGGGCATATCTATAACCTCGAGGTAAGGAAAGAGGTTGGGAGAGAAAGTCCAAAAAGCACCAGGCAGAAACCGCTCCTAGGAATCTAGCTGGTGGGTGCACACATGGAATCCCATCTCTCGGGATGCCACAGTGGGAGGATTGTCACAAAGTCAAGGCCAGTCCTGCCTACATAGCAAGACCCTATTACAATGCAATTAATTCATAGATTGAATCTCATCAGATTAACCCCGTCTGCCACCAATGCATTCTGTTAAGACAGCAAGCCACAGATGGAGAAAAGAAGTTCTAACACACACAGGTATGAGTGTGTCAAAATCCTGTATGCAGAGTATGAAAAGAACTCCTTAAAATTCCCTTTAAAAGGCAACCCAGCTTCTAAAATGGGCAAAAATGAACACTTCATGAGAAAAGATACACAAGTAGCCAACAAGCAAGCATTAAACAGATGTTCTATGTCATCCATCACCAATGAACCGAACCTGAAATCCCCATGAAATGACACCTTTCCCAGCACTAGAGTTCAGTGACTAACATGCTCAGTGCTGAAAAGACACAGGGCAGCTTGACAGATGACGCATTGCTTAGGGTTGCAGAAAATTGTGATTTCAGTTTAAAAACTTCTTTTCTGAGCTGGGCGTGGTGGTGCACGCCTTTATCCCAGCACTCAGGAGGCAGAAGTAGGAGGATCGCCGTGAGTTCAAGGCCACCCTAAGACAACATAGTGAATTCCAGGTCAGCCTGGGCTAGAGGGAGACCCTACCTCGAAAAAAAAATCCTTTTCTGTCATGCAGGGGGGATTGAACTGGGACCTTGAACCTGCCACACATGCACTCCACCAGTGAGTTACACCTCTACCATATGTGGTAGAAAGGATTTGATCCCTTTGGAACCTGAAAATGTTCATAAAGTTATGACCTATACGTTTTATTATCAACTATTAACCAAAGAGCAGTGAAAGCAGATGACAACAAAAATACCTGCACGTGAATTTGAGAGCAATGTTTTGATAACAGCCCCCAAACTGATAGCAACGGACATTAACAAAGAGATACACATCAGTACGCCAGTGGCAATAAATCTAACACATACACAAACACACACAACCATGCGCATGCACACGCACGCATGCACACATACACACACACACAGATGTGCATGGAGCAGAATGGATAGACTTCAGAAACTCATGGAAAGAAAAGCTGAACACAAAAGAAAGAAGGCGTCCTGTCACTGTGTTCTCGCGAAGTTCAGGGCAAAGTAAGGGACAGTGGTAGAACTTGAATGGCAGGTGTCAACCGTGTGTAGACCAGCTGTAAGAACTCATGAGGGCCTTCTACAGGGATGGATTGGAGCTCTGCTTGCACATGCATACATGCCTCCATCCATGGGATTGCGCACTGAATACTCCTGTGCAGCTGTTCCTTTCCCTTTTCCAACCTGATATTCATGCATTTTTATAAACTGTAGCGTGTTAAAGAAACATCCATATAATAAAATGGTGCAATTAATTTTGCTTCCTTGGTAAGCATTGTAAAGATAATGGGAGGGTTATTTATTTCAAGCAAAATGTTCATTGGTACAACCTGTGTCTATCTATTTATTGCTTGACTGTATGCCATAGATGATCTGCAAAGTCAGCCCAGGTCAAGCATCCGGGCCTTTCATATCTGAACACAGCACACAGGCACCTCTCTCCAGACCCATCCAGAACACTCGTCAGTTTGGGATGTATCTGTGTGTGCTGTAGATCTGCCGTCCCCTTGTGTGGGCCGAGTGCATATGCCCCCAGTGTTACATACCTCTCAGGCTGAGGCTCAGGGCCTGCTTGGCTGTGCAGTAAAGTCCACTCAAGTCTCTTTGGAACCACCTCCGAATACTTCCCCTAAATGCTGGTTTCCCGCAGTGGTTTAGCCATTGCTGAGTGACCCTTAGCATCATGGCTGGTCAGCAATGTCACCAGCTTTCCTGAAGCACATTGGGCACATGCTGGCCTAACTCATGGCTGCCCAATAAATGGGCCCTGGAGCCTCATGTGTGACCAGAGTGAAATATATTCACTCACTACAATCATTTGAATCAATCATTTTTTATTATTTGAAAAATGCATCACTTTTAAACTTTACTCCCTGTGTAAAACTACAAAGTCAAGGTATGCATTAAAGATCTGCGTCTTCAATAAAACAAATGGCCAAACAAAATACCTTTGCGACTCCGGGTTATATCCTGCTGCAAGCCCTTTGTGGATGTTTTGGAGAGCCATTCCTTCTAACCCTCCGCCCACATGTCTCCAGTACTACCGAGCTCTCCCCTTCTGGGCTGCACATGGCCCACCTGCATTTTGCATCCTCCAGCCACAGTGCCTGGTCCAGGGGCAGGCCTCAGGTTGTCATGGTGAAGTCAGCCACAGCCTCTCGCTGGAGCTGGTTCTCTGTGCTGCGTGGTGGCTGAGGGGCTCACAATGCAGGTGTGGGTTAGAGTAAGAATAGAGCCAGTGCATGTAGCAGAGATGGCAGAAAGAAAGAGAATCAAAGTATGTGGAATTTGGCAGAGAGCATCTGGACCTGTGGCTGCAGTCCACCTTGAGTCAATATGGGCCTCTTCAGGCCCAGATGTTTTGAGTTCTTTTATTGTAGCCCAAAGAGCTCTGGTTAGAACTACCTCTGTGGCGGTGAAGGCGGGTTTGGGGCAGGAAGGATTTCAATTTGCTACTCATGGGCAGCTCTCAGTACTGAAGCAAGGGAGAACTTAGCCAACAAGGTCTCCAGCTCACTTCTCCATATTTGCCCAACTGTAAGAACACGTAGAACCAGCCCACACAGCCACTTATCCTTCTAAAGACGAATCAAGCCATACAAAAGGGCCAATGTGCTTAAGCAAGAGATGCCTTCTGGAAAGAACTTAGTGTGCTTTTAAGTGCATGTGTGTCTGAAGAAAAAACAGGGGCCAGAAACCCAAAGATGGAACAAGGAGCTGCCACTCTGCCCACCCTGGCAAAACTGAACTTGTCTGATCCTATCTCACCCAAGATGGCTGCCAGTGACACTCCCCAGCTGGAAATGGCCACTTCTTCCTTAGCTCACCCTGGGGGTCAGTCCCCTGAGTCCATTAACTACGCGGGCCATGGCCCCTCCTGGGTCAGCCCTTTGAGTCCATGAGCCAAGCAGGTTTCTCCTTACATTCCTGAGTCTGAAAATAAGGCTCACCTTTACTGGATGCCCGATTTGTATTAAGGAGCCTAAGCACATGGAAAAGCCCTCTTGTCTACCTGTAATTTCACTTCCACACCAGTGGTAACACTTCTTTCAGCCTGGGAGTCGCCTCCTTACCTTCTAGTGTATCTTGCTTTAGAGTGCTTTCTCACTTGCACGAACACGTTTTCACTATTTCTTAGTCCTCTCTGGTCTTTTCTGTGAAGGGATCTTTGGGTTTTCAGGCTTTGCTTCCACATGTGGGTGATGTGCCTCTGTGGTGGAGGGTTTCTCTGCCTCCTCTCTCCCTTTCCAGCAGAGCGGAGGAGAATTCTCCTCTGGCTTGAGTCTTTGAGCTAGCCTCCTCCCTGGATCTTAATCCCTATAAGAAACCTCATAATTCACAATTTTTTCCTAAGTAAACTTAATACTTTATGAATTACCCTTTTGAAGTCTGTTTTATTAATTCTTTGCTAAACTGGATAAGGACCCAAAAGTTGGGGTTCTCAGGCCCTCCCTGATTCCCAATATTCTGCATCATGTTCTCATGCCCAGGCTGTCCCCCAAGAATTATTTTGACAATTGGAAATCTGTGGGAAGTATGGACCCAGAGTGAATGCACTGATGAGATCATCCATTCGTGTGCACACTTGAGTTGGACAACAGCAGCCTTGACCACAGGTCCATGTTGAGGCGTCACTCACCAGGGTTCTGGGGTTGGAAATTCTGCTAGGACTTAGTCCTTGATCTGGCTTTGCCTTTGGTTATGTTGTGAACGTATTTTGCTTTTTTCTTTCAAAGCTAGATAATTCATAACATGTTAGAAAGCAGTGACCCACACAGTAATCACTGGTAAATACTAACCTAACATATATGCCAACACTTCCTATAAGAACGAAGTTCCCCAGAACATCAGCTCTGGAGGTCATGCAGTACATGAGATAATGTACCCCAAAGCCCAGGACGGTGACAGGTTTTCACCATCAGTTATCAGCCACAAGGCAAGGAGACAAGTGTCATTAATTTATTTTTCAAGCAGAGAGAAATAGAGAGAAGATTGACAGAGAAAATAGGCACACCAGGGCCTCTCGCTGCTGTAAATGAACTCCTGATTCACGCACCACTTTGTGCACCTGGGTATTGGGGAATGGAACTCAGGTTGTTAGGCTTTGTAGGCAAGTTCCTCAACCATTGAGCCATCTCTCCAGATGAAATAAGTCTTTTTACACACCAAGGAAGTTATGTGCATGTCACACACTGCCTTCCACTTCCCAGGGATCTTCAAGTACTCAGAACAGTGGCAATGTGGCTCCATGCCTCTGGACTCCATTCCTTTCAGAACCTTCAGTTAACTAGAAGGGAAAGAGTGTTGCTTTTATCCGTATAAATTCCATAAATCAAATCTTCCCAAAAAGTCACAAGGAAGGACTTCTCCTTGACATTTCTGGGGTCCAGTGACTTACTACCAGGGCTCCATCTGGTCTCTGGGTTTCCTCAGAACACCAGCAGCGGCTCGGTTCTCCATCCCTGCCTTGTAACTAACCCTTCTTAGCACTCCCAGGCTGAGAGTCAATCCTAACATTTAAACCCCCCCAAAGAGAAATGCACATGTCCCGTGATGTTTGGAAAAGTTCCTGGTACTGTGTTATCCGATTGTCTAAAACAAATGAGGCCCAAATCCACGCAGCTCAAGTCAATTTCCTCTCCATCTTCTCATCCAGGAAGCCAAAGCAGAGGACTTTCCAGGCCGACTGCAAATTAAAGGGAACGAAACAGTGTGGGAAATGTCTTGGATGTGCCGAGATCTTGGAGAGGCCCCAATGGCAGAGCGTCCCCTGGGGTGCAAGGGTTGGAAAAGTGATGAATGAGCGGCCGGGAAGCTGGGCTGCTTCCTCGGCATATGGTTTTGTACTTTCTTCCTACTATACGGCGGGATTAGTGCAAAGGCCTGAACAGCTCCGTAGCTCCTCCTCGTCCCTTAAGACACAGCCAGGCCACCCCGTGTTTTACTTGGAACATAAACTTCTTGCAAAGACAAGGCCTGCAAGGCCTCCTGGGGCAAGAGTCACCAGCGCTCTATGGACAGGGCACCGCCTAAGAGGTATGCGCCTACACTTGCAATCATGACCATCTTTCTGCAGAAACATTTCCTGGAAAAATCATCCGCCACAAACTCTTACCTGTGATAGGAAATGCCATCATGCCATCGTACACGCGCCAGCCTTTGGGACAGCCGTCACACTCTGTGGTGTTGGACACACGTCTGAGTACTTTCAGAGGGTTCCTGAAATGTCCATGGTTCAGTCCAGGTTTCTATTTACCTCTCTCAGACAAAAATTTATACCTGTGTACTGCCGTTGTATGATCTCAAAGCCACAACAGGAGGGCTCTGTCGATGTTGACACCAGGTCTGTGTTGGCCCACACTGGAAGCCTGTGGAGGAAGGAAGGGAGGTCCCAATGCTGATGTTCTGACTGAGATACATGAAAATCAAATGTCACACCTGCCAGGCTGTTTGGGGCTATTGCTGTGTGCTCTTGGGCAGGGTATGGGACCGTGGGGACAACCCTCGCCCGGGCCTTCCTGCCCACGCCCTCTCTGACAAGCACCAGGGGTGTTGAGAAAAGCAGCACCGTGACATGACGCAGCAGAAGCCTTGACTCAGATGGCTGCAGGACGGGCTGACCAGGATTGGAGCCATCCAGTCAGAAACCCCTTACTCCAGCCACTCCCTTCAGCAGCCCACATGATTCTCTTGGACTCCAAGGTTGGATTGACGACGGTCCCTTTAGGTGCCAGCCCGACCGTCCAGGGGCAGCGCTGCTTTACCTGCGATGAGTTACCTGGACAAAGTGAGGGCATCTCTGGCAACACCACATTTTGCCTTCCTCCTTCCACCTTCGCTCTTTCTTGCCGTTCCCTTTGCTCAGGGTGGTGAAGTAAGTGGAAGGTGGGTCTTCAGGTTTACTTTGGAGGGAGGGAAGGGAGCAGATGAGGAAGAGAGGGACTCAGGTGCAGTCAGATCTTTCTCCAAACACACCTCTCTTGTTTCTGCTCAGCATCAATCATTTCCATCAATGTTGACCCTATTGGGTGCCTCAGAAACACAAAATTGCACTCATTCATAGTTAAATCAACTTTGATGTCTGAGAGCAGACAGGAGGGAAAGGCTGGAAGGCCCAGAGGCCCATGTCCCCTTTGTCCAACTTCCCCTTTGTAGCAGACAGCTTCAGGTTCGCTGAGATGAACTTCCAGACCGGGCACAGTTATGGAGGAAGGGATGTTATTTATTGAAACTTACAGATCCAGGGGAAGTTCCATAATGGCAGAAGAAGCCACCTGCTCTCACAAGGACAAGCAGAGAGAGAGCAAAGCCCCCAGCCACACAGCACACAGAGCAAAACTACAGCCAAAAGGTCACACAGCACACTTCAGGAACTCCTGCTAGGCACATTTGTATATCTTTACAATGGAATCTCAAACCCACCACCACACCTTAAGACCTGCCCCCAGTGACATTGCCTCTAGCAAGGTGATTGCAGATACAAACTATAACTAATAAAACATTGAATATATTGGGGGACATACATTCAAACTACCACACCCTTTTTAACAGGACTGAGAGAAGGCAGCTACCTGGGCTGACAGACAAACCTGTTATGCAAAAGAGAGGTGTTTTCTTCTTGGATAACAAATTTGGAGAAGGATTTCTGAAAAACCTTAGCTGAAGTCACTTAACTGTGGGGCAGCCCAAGAGCTGAGGCCTACTAAGGTTGACAAAAGCTCCTCTGTTCTTTGCCTGACTCTGGATGGATTCTAGAACTTTCCTATTCTAAAACCAACATCCCTGCTTCTCACCTCATGGTCTTCCTTCCATGGAGCTCAGGAAGGAGCTGCTGTGTTTCCTGGTCAAAGTGAACCCATGACTGCCACCTGCCATCTGCAGCGGGTGCTGCGTCAGGTCGAGAGAGGGAAGCCAGAAAGACCGAAGCTTCAGGGTCACATGAGGTGGCCTTACTGTCCCTTCTCCTGGGGGTATTTGTTCTTGAGTCACAGGGAGAAGAAGAAAAAAGCCCTGGGCAACGTCACGGGCATCAGAAAAGATCTGACTATCCAAGGATGGTTTTCAGACCCGTGTGTCTACATATGGCCTTGAGGGAAACAAGGACAGGAAAGTGTGGCACACACACTAGTTTTGAGGACCAGGTCAGGGTCTAGGCCTGGGGGTGGCCTAGTAGAAGGAGAGCAAAATTAGGAGGAATTACTCGGAGATCTTTTTCAGATAAGAAGCCACCCTTTACTTCTGAATAGAGGACACTTTGACCTTGCCTCAAATGAGGTCTTGAAGTGGACCTCTGGCCTCTGTGTGTGCAGCAGCACACACACACACACACACGCACGCGCACACATACACATTCACACACCAAAAATAAAACCCCTACAATGTTTCCCCTCCACAAAATGTTTGTCTTATCTGTTCTTTAGGCTGCGAGGATCCTTGGAGACACGGGAAGTAGGAGGAGCTTGTGAGAATGAGTCATGCATCTGTTCTTCAGTGTTCTGGAAGGCACTGGAATTGAGGATATTAATTTATCTTTATGAGCTCCCCAGCTGCTGATCACGTGGTAAACCAGATCCGAGCAGAGGGAAGTGAAGGCTGGAAGCGGGGCTTTTCTCCCAGTAAAAGATAGGTTTTAAGTTCCCAAGTGCTGGCATCCGCCTCCTTTGACAGCCCCTGCCATTTCTCCAGTAGGTACCTGGCCCACCATGCGAGGAGGGCAATCTGCCAGAAAATGGAATTTGCCCACACATGGGAAAGTGGGCCTGGGAAGCTGCATGTTAATGGAGTACACTGTGGTACCATATGCACTGCGGAGAGAATGTGGCACAGCATGAAACGGGTGGTTCAAAGTGACTTAGACACCTGCACCAGGAGGGGCAGCGAGCTATGTGGAGCAGCTAAGAGCTGCTGTCTGGGAACTCAAGAGCGACCCTTCTTAGCTGGCTTGAGCAAACCTCCCCCACAAAATCCAAATCCAAAGTCTTTCAGCGAATTGGAGTGAGGATGCCCACTTCTGCTAGACAGATAAAAGAAAGAGGTGTGTGAGCTGCTCATGGTGGCGCACGCCTTTAATCCCAGCACTCCGGAGGCAGAGGTAGGAGGATTGCCATGAGTTCGAGGCTACCCTGAGAATACAGAGTGAATTCTAGGTCAGCCTGAGCTAGAGTAAGACCATACCTCGAAAAACCAAAAAAAAAAAAAAAAAAAAAAAAAAAAAGAGAGAGAGAGAGAAAGCAAGGTGTGTAAATACCCACTCAGAAATGTCTGCACCAGGCTAGGGAGATGGCTGAGTGGTTATAAAAAAGGGCACTTGCTTGCAAAGCCTGATAGCCTGGGTTCAATTCCCTAGCTCCAATGTAAAGCTAGATATACAAAGTGGTGCATGCATCTGGAGTTCCTTGCAGTGGCAAGAAGCCCTGGTTCACATCCATCTCTCCACACCCCCCTTTCTCCCTCTCTGTTTGTAAACAAACAAATAAAATTTAAAAAGAAATGTCTGTACCATACAAGCTCATTACTGTATGAACAATGTGCATAGAAAAGGAGTCTGAAGCCGAGTGTGGTGGCGCACGCCTTTAATCCCAGCACTCGAGAGGCAGAGGTAGGAGGATTGCCATGAGTTCAAGACTACCCTGAGATTGCATAGTTAATTCCAGGTCAGCCTGGGCCAGAGTGAGACCCTACCTTGAAAAACCAAAAAAAAAAAAAAAAAAGAAAAAAAAGAAAAGGAGTCTGAGCCCAAGGTCAAGTGCACAGCTTAAAAACCTCAGGAAGGGCACCATTGCTTTTGGATTTAGGGTACAGAGTGCAAACCCAAGACACCTCTGAAGGTGGGAGGTCTGCGTCTGCAGGGGGCAGGGGAGATGGGACCCCTCTGGGGACTGCAGACAGCTTGTGTATCGGCACCCACATGAGAAGGGCTTCATAGAGAGGCCAACCAGACACATTTTCAGAATGGAGTCCCAGGGACACTGGAAGTGCCTGAACACTGTAGAGAACCTAGGAGGGTCTGTTCCCACTGAGGGATAGAAAGTGAGGGCGGTCACCTTGGGTGGTAGAAGTAGGCGGCCAAAGGGCCGAGTTTGGGGCTAATTGCCTCTTAGAAAGTCCAGCAAAGTCTCCCAGCTTAAGGAGGCGTGGAGGAGAATGAAATGGGTGCTCATCCTGGGCAGACCGTCCTTTCCCTTCGTGGTAACGCGCATGTCCCTGGGAGCCTTGAAGGCCAGGAATCACTCCAGGATGGTGTCCCCCGTGCACATCAACACAGGACAAGGCTTGGGCAGTGTGGCATCTCAGGGGGACTCTAAGCCTCTGTGCCTGCCCAGGGCAGTTATTGACGTCACAGTGTTCTCTACCCAAACAACTGTCCACTACCTTGGTAAGCCACGGGAAGGCCAGGTCTTGGGGCAGGCCATGTCTGGGATGAGTAAGGTCCGCAGTTGCTATGGCAATAGTCCAGTCCCAAGTAGGACAAGCGACAGCCACATGGCCGGCCACGCGGCTGTAGGGGGAATATGGTAATATTCTAAAATGGCAATTCTCCTAAATAAATAGCACATCAACTTACTTAAACCTAATCATAACTGGTACAAATTGGGCCCATGTGCAAACAGAAACTCGAGCTGAGGCCGGAGTTAAAGCGGCCATTGTTTCTCGCCTGACCTGGGCTCAGGAAAGCCTTGCGTGTCCGATTACATCTGTTAAAACGATTCCACTGCCAGCCCTGTATTTTAATTATAAATATATAAAAAATTTTAATAAGACGGCATTCTGGGCTTGCTAAGCTTTTAAAATGCTCATTGGGGGTGGAGCGGGTAGAGGAGAATTCCATGTGCCCCTGATCCAGTGCCAGGATATAATGATTGAATGTTTTCCTGTAATAAATTGAAAAAATCTGGTTTGTACGAATGGATCCAAATCACTTGGCATTAAAAAGGGAATTCGTTACCTGGCTTCCAGCGCTTTGGAACCTGGTGGGGAAAGCCGATCGCCAGAGAAAGGGAAAGGGATGGGGGGGGGGGGTGGAGGGGGGTTATGAGCTGCTCAGGTCCCCACTGCAGATTTTGTGTGGGTTGCCCCCCTCGCCTCCCCCAGCTCCGGAAGGAGAGGTGCCCACAGCCAGACGGAGGGGGAGCTGCTCAGGACCAAAGCCAGCTCAGCTCATAGCCACCTCCTTTGTACCTTTCCAAACCTCAGGCCTGCTTAATTATGACTAATTACCACGTGGATAATCAGATACAGTTTCAAAAGGTTGGAAATGACATTCCAAGGACACCAGGGAAGACACAACGTACGCCTTTGTTCCCGGGAAGAAAAGGCAGGTCCCTTCCTCAGCCCCGTAACCTTTTCTTATTTTAACAATTCCAAACAGAATGAATACCATCAGTATATTGTTCCCAACTCCGGGGAATTGAACTTCAGCGGTACAATTTCTGCAGCTGTCTGTGTTTTCAGACCTCCTGTCAATAACGCGATGTTAGGGTGCCCTTCTGCTCGAAGGAAAACCGTCTCGAGTTTCTGCTTGACGTCTGTGCTTTCTGGGTGGTGGGGCACGATGAGAAAGAATCAAAATAATAATAATAACAGCAGTTAGAAAGCTCACTCTTGGCTCAACTGGCTCAGATATAATAGTCCCCGTCTTTTCTCCCGATTTCCTCTGCTTGTTCTAGAAAATACTGAGAAAAGTGCAGGAGATTTTGTCTTGCCAGCGCTCCCCTCCATTTAAAATCCCTTTGGCTAAGTGAAGGATCACAGTATGTCATTTCCAGTCTAACAGAAGTGCTGGGCCGCGCTCAGCTTCTATTACCACGAGGCAAATCCCTTGGTTCCCGGCGCCAGGGTTGCCGGCTTGGCTCCCAGCCCAGCATTGTTCCCTTCATTACATTCCAGAGGGCCCCTCAGCCAGTTAATGTTTGCCCTGGGAGGTCCAAATATCCAGCAATCAGCACTGAACTTTTCTCTTTTTGTTGAGAATTGCAGGTTTCAAATGCAATCACTGGCTTTGGAGAAAAACTTACAGGTGAACACAAAAGCCCTAATTTACATTTTATTCACAAACAATAATATTTTCAGCAGTTTCGCCATGTGCCCTCATAAAGGAGTTTTAGAAGTCGTCTGGCTTTTTAAGGCTTTATGGAGGCTGGAATTGGTTTACCAATTTAAGGGCAGTCATTTCATTTATTTACTTTTTTAAAATCCTAAATAGCATAAAGGTATTTTATTCTAGCATGCTAGAAGCTCATATACTCTGCATTGTTATTTCTTAGGCTCACGTGGGAAACAACCCTCAGAAATGGATAAACTAATTTGAACCAGTTTCAAAGCACACAGTGTTTAATTAAATCACATCTCAGAGTGAATTTTAAAGGTTGGGATGTTCAGAGCATGTGGACTGGACTGGACCCTAATCTTGGCCCTGGCCCTGGGGTGCACAGCCAAAGTACCCACAACTGAGCAGCCCCAGCTGGGAAGAATGAAGGGAGGTGTGCAGAGAACTTGGTGCCAGGGAGAATGCTGTGAGGTGTGGGCTGCAAGCTTCCCTTCCACAGGGACACTGCAGCCCAGCAGGGCCTCCTGTTGGCTTAGGTATCTGTTGGTCCTTGTGGAAGGTCTGTGCAGGGCCAACCTCTTTCCCTCCATGCCTGGAGCCATGCCCATGGCCCAAAGAGCTTGATTCTGCTGACCACCATCCACAGTGGATCCTCAGAATCCAGAAGCTTCCAAAAAGCCTTGCTGGAGGGATGGGTGCCAGTGAGGAGCAAGCCTGTGCAGTACAGCCTATACTGGAGTAAGAAGCTTTCTAGAAAAAGGCAGAGCTTGGGTAGCACACCAGGGCCAGACTGGCAGGACCAGGCCACTCTTTCAGACCACTCTCCTCCTCCCCCTTCTCATGTCTCGTGCTGGTGCTGAGCTTCCAGAAAGCCCTTCCTATCATATCCCTCTACCACGTTCTCCCTTCTGCTAGGCCTGTGTGTGTTTTTTTTTTTTTTTGGGGCTCAGTGGATAATAAGGTATGTAAACAGTCCAACCCTCTTAGTCTCACTTGGCATAAACCTAAAATGAAAAGAACCCTCTGTAGGGGGAGCTCCCTCCTACTAATTTTGCTCCCTTCTTTTGAACACTGTATCTAGAGAGGGTGATCACAGGCCTTTCTCTACCTCCTCCCAGCTGACTGTGCCCGTACCCAAGGAGGAAGGAGGGGCAGAGCCCACCCTCATGGTTTGGGAGCAAGGGAGGGATTTCTTTTTTCCTTTTGTCTTCTTTTTCTTTTTTTCTCCTTCTTTTCCTCCTCCCCTTTTTTTTGGGAGGAGGGGGGTAGATAGTCAGCTAGGGATTGGACCTGAACTCCAGTCTGATTTGGTCTCATCCAAGATGGCAAAACATTAGAAGCTTGCTGTTTCTTCTGCACTCTGCAGTCATGACTCAGTGTGCCTTCTGGGCCCAACAGCTAGTTGGAATCCTTCCTGTTCACTTGGACTTTGCAATGAGATGCAAATTGGACGCCTAGTTTATATAAATGGACCTGAGCCAAGCCACCATGTGTGAGCGAGTACCTGTTTTCCTGATCTCCTCTGGGGCTGGGATGGGAGGGACTCTCTTGACTAGGGAGTTTTCCTGTCTTTTGCCCTCTTGCCTTCACTCTTCCTTAATAAATCCTCCATAACTCACTCTACTCGGTGTCCATGTTTTTCAATTCTTTGTTAAGCATGGACAAGAACATGAGGCTTGGAACCCACTGGCTGGAGGAATGTAAGTCCTCCCAGAGCCCAGCCTCTCTCCAGTATCATGATGGAGGTCCAGTCCAATACATCCCACAGTTCCAAGCATTGATTTCTTTCAGACTCAGCTCCCTTACCACAATGGAGACAGCAGCTCTCAGAAACCCCAGGGCAGAGGATGACACCACGAAGTTAGAATTCCCTCCACTGTATCACTGATGGGGTGCCATGAATATCTGTGTGTATGGCACAATACAGATCTGGACCTGGCCAGACCACATGGCAGAAGAAACCAGGAAGTGGCTTCTGTGAACATGGTGTTCTGCGCAGGCCTGGCATGACAACAGCTACAGTCCCATGCTTGCGAGAAACCTGCTACGAGATGACCTGTCCAGAGACAGGCTGTCATTGGTCACAAAAAGGGGAACACCCCATACAATGATTGGCCAGCCAAGCCCCTTAAACCCCCCTGCACTTCTTCAAATAAATGAGTTTTGTGGCAGCTTGCTCTGTGTTGCTTCCACCCAACTCCTGGAGTCTGTGTCGTGATTCCACACTGCTCACCCCCAACTTGGCAGAGACCCTGCCATCCCTCCTGGGCTGGCCTTAGGGGGGAACCACAACATCTGGCACCTGAACAGGGACCCTCTGCCCCATCAGCATTGGCGAGACGCCCCCTCCTTGATCACTGGTGAGCAGCGCCCCCCTGGTGTTGGCAAGACCCCCCCTTTTGATCATTGGTGAGAAAAGCCCCTTGCTGTTCCGTGTGCTGATGGTTGCCCTAGGGTGAGTGGGCAGCCCACTCCTCCCCCCTTTTCCTTTGTCCTTTTCCCCTGGTAGGAAGGCACACATCGACGCATGGCCCTGAAGCCCGTGTCAGCCCCTCCATTATTTGGTTTGTCCCGGCGAAATCACATAAGGGTTTGACCAGCCCTATTTCGGAACCAAGGCGAGGCCTTTGGCTGAGCCTCCCCAGAGACACCATGTGAGCACATGGCTGTGGAGTAACGACCCATGGAAGTCCCCCGCTAAGCACAAGACACGTGGGTCCTAAACATTCTATCCATATGTCTCAGCTGGCCCCGGCATTAGGACTTGTGGTTTGCATGATCATCCTTTGGACTATCATTTTTGATCTGGGTTATTATTTTCTCAGTCTCTTTGATTCAGGAGTGTCCCAGCCTAGCCCCCCAAAACACCACCATGCCATAATGGGCAACCTCCCTCCCCACCAGAGGACACCACAATTGCAGGCTCTTAGGGCCCTCCTCCTGCAATGTGGCTTAAAAGTAAAACAAAAGGATCTCCATGGCTTTTGGGGATGAAACTCTTGTTTTAGCCCCATGGATTATTCTGGAGAACATCTGGGACACTTCCATTTAGTCCCAGGTTCTCTTCCTCGAGAGGAAACGTGAGGTTTATGAAGGTCACGTAACCCCTGCCCCATTCTTTCCTATCCTCCTTGCCATAATTGCTGGCCTTAAAGGCTCCACTGTGGAGGAAGTCATTTCTGCCCATAACGAAAGCTATAAGGAGGAATCTAAACTGGCTCTTCAAAGCTCATCCCTCCCAGCCCCCCTCTTATGATAACTCGGATGAGGAAGAAGTCAAACCTTTAAATGATAACAGACCACCACCCCAACCTCCTCCTGCTACAGCCACACTCACAACCACCCCTCCCCCTCTTTACCCTTGCAAGGACCTCCCCCCACTCAGTCCTGGACACACCCAGGCGACTGCCAGTTCCCTGACACGCCCCTTCACCACCTTCCCGTTAATGTAGGGCCGGATGTGACAGCCAGGCCCTGGTACCCCACCCCCCTCTCTGATCTGGCCCTCGTCCGCAAGGGGGCCCAGGAATCTGGCATTTACACCTCTTACTTTGAACAAGTCCTCTTACAATGGGCCATCCACCTTCAGACTTACTATGACTGGCACTCATTTCTCAAGGCGGTCCTTCTCCCCACTGAATTCCTCCAATGGAAAGCCGCCTATAGTGACCTGGCTGAATCCCAGGCTCGCCAAAATCTTAGGAGTGAAATTCCAATTACCCTGGACATGCTCCTTGGCACAGAACCTTATACAGACCCTGTATCACAAGCCACAGTGGGCATACATGCCTACTTTGACCAAGTAAAATCCTTATCCCTTCAAGGGCTTAAGGCCTGCCTCCCACAGAGGCTGGACACCTATTTTTGTAACCTGGTCCAGGGTCCACTCGAGAGCTTCACGGATTTCCTCTCTCATGTGATGGAGCCTGTGGACCGACACACTCCCTCTGGCCCCACCAGGAATGCTTTAGTTAAGCAACTGGCATGGGAAGGAGCATCCACGGCAGCGTGTAATGCTATTGCTGCTGTGCGCAATAAGGATCTCCATAAATGGATTGTAGCTACCAAAGATATCAATCCCATATCTGCCCCCTTCGAGGCCCTGGCTGCCTCAATAAAAACCCCATGACCATGGGTCAAAAGCCTCGGCCTTTACAGATGCCAATAAACATACTTATGGCCTAATTATTATGAGAGCCAATTGACCAGATTAGGCCTTTAAGTTCCCTAACCCCCATTCAGTACAGCTAGGGGAACTATATGCCATCATCAGAGTCTTAGAGCTCTGTCAACAAGAGCCCGTCAACATCTTCTCTGACAGCAGTTACGCTATTCAAATGACAAAGGTACTGCCCTTAGCCAATCCCAGGCCCTCTTATCATCCCATAGACATTGCCATCTCCACTTTACATTGCAGATGGAAAACAGATCATACCCTTGTTTTATTGAGCATGTTCGCTCTCACACTGGTCTGCCTGGCTTTATTGCTGATGGGAATTCATAGGTAGATAAATTTATTGCTGTCTCCTCCTTGCCACCTTTAGAACAAGCTAGGCATTTACACCAAAGGTTCCATCTATCCCCCACTAATCTAAAAACCCTATACCCTGAGCTCTTGCTTAGCCAATGCAAACATTTAACCCGTACCTGTTAGGCATGTGCCCCCCTAGTCCCCTTGGGCCCCCTACAGCCTCAAGGAGTCAATCCTAGAGGCCTTACCCCAAATTCTATCTGGCAGATGGATGTTACCCACATACCTTCCTTAGGTAACTTCAAATATGTCCATGTCATTGTGGATACTTACTCTAAGATTACTTTGGCTATTGCTCTCTCAGGGGAGAAGGCGTCCCATGTCATTAAGGCAACAAAAAAACGCTATGTTGGTCATGAGCGTACCCTGGTCAATTAAAACTAACAATGGTGCCGGGCGTGGTGGCGCACGCCTTTAATCCTAGCACTCGGGAGGCAGAGGTAGGAGGATCGCTGAGAGTTCGAGGCCACCCTGAGACTACATAGTTAATCCCAGGTCAGCCTGGACCAGAGTGAGACCCTACCTTGCAAAACCAAAAAAAAAAAAAAAAAAAAAAAAAAAAAAAACCTGACAATGGCCCTGACTACACACCTGCCCAATTCACATCCTTCATGGAATCTTGGGGAATAAGACACTCCCTTGGGATCCCCTACAACCCACAAGGACAAGCCATAGTGGAGAAAACTAACCAGACCCTAAAGGAACTAATTATAAAACAAAAGTCCACTATGTCGCCCAAGGACCCCCACTTGGCCCTAGTGGAAACTCTCTTCACCCTCAATTTTCTCACCTTTGATGAGGCAGGATTCTCCCCATCCTACAAACATTGGAGATCCCAACCAACCACAAAACCCTCACCCTTAGTCCGCTGGAAGGAGCCTCTTACTAATATTTGAAAGGGACCCTACCCTCTTTTAATGCAGGGCCAAGGGTATGCTTGTGTCTTTCCAGAAACTTCACAGATCCCGATCTGGATTTCTGCCAGAAACATCCGTCCAGCCACTGACTCAGGGATCGACTTTGATGAAGAGGATGCTGCCAAACCCCTTCTGGCTGGGATACAGGACTTTAAACTTATTCCCCCCCTTTTACTTCTTTTATCACCTTTTCTCCCTACTGCCACTTTCCAGAAAACATTTTGGACAACTCTTCTTAGGCAATACTTGTTTGGTGTAGTGAACCTAGATTCTCATGCTTTTCCTAGGTTTTATTTTAGCCACTCTATTTCGCTGTATTCCTCCCTCTTCAAGCACGTACTTCTCCTTAGCCACACCTTTGCCTTTTTTGCTTATTAATGTCTCTTATGGTAATGCTATCCTCCAACCAGCCATAAATTCCTTTGCAACTCTTTTGGTTTCATTGATCTGCTACCATTAAGGACACTCAATGCTACTAATCATGACACTAGGGTGATCTCACGACAGTCACCCAGTAACCTGTCCTACCCCAGTCTTTTTCAGGTTCTATAGTTAATTCTCGCTCCTCTCTGCACCCTAACAGAGGACTAGAGGAGAAATCACACCAGATGCAATTCTAGGTCATGTTTGGGGGAACAGCAAAGATGCCTCTTCACTATCCAAAGGTTTACTGATATGAATGGACAGTAGACTGAGTCTAATAGACAAGATACAGGAGTTATCACCAGTTCCTGGAAACCTACTACAGAGGAATCAGACAAAAAATGTGACCAAGGTCAAGCAATGAGGGCTTAAATACCGCCTGTAAAGGGACAAAACAGCTCATGGTGTATGTGCTAGGACAGTGATGGGAATGTGGAAAGGTGAGAGAAGAAAGGCATCCTGCTAAGAAGGAGGATATCCTAGGTGAGTGCTCCTGACTGCCTCAATAGCACAGATGGCCTCTGTCCCAGATGACACGTGTGCACAGAAGGGAGTGCTCCCTAATCTTTCTTCCTCTGAGGAGAGTCCTGGGGAAGTGTCAGGACCATTGCATGCTGCCCTTGGTGAAATGAGAGACTTCCAGAGAGCATCTTTGATCTTAGGCTAGGGAAATGGGACAAAGTCAGAGGGACCTTGACTCTGAGTTTGTGTCTCAACTCTTTGGTGTGGCACAGCCCTAGTCCTTGAAGGATCGTTTGCTCAGATCCAACACATGGTTTGGGAAAGGAATCTGAAAGTCCAAGTGGATGCCAACCATTTACCCCTTTCGTCTAGTTGAATGCTGGCAAAAAGAGTAAATAAACTCACAGAAATTTTTTCAAAAATTATTTTATTTATTTATTTGCAAGGAGATTGAGAGAGAGAGAGAGAGCATATGAGTACCAGGACCTCTAGCCACTGCAAATGAATTCCAGGTGCATGTGCCACTTTGTGCATGGCTTTACATGGGTACTGGGGAAATGAACCCAGGTTGTTAGGCATTGCAATCAAGTGCTTAACTGCTGAGCCATCTCTCTAGCCCCATAGCATTTTTAAAATATATTTTATTTATTTATTTGAGAGAAAAAGGGGCAGAGAGAGAGTGAGTGAGAGAGAGATAATGGACACACCAGAACCTCCAGCCACTGCAAATGACCTCCAGATGCACACACCCCCTTATTCATCTGGCTTACATGGGTCCTGGAGAATCGAACCAGGATCCTTTGGCTTTGCAGGCAAATGCCTTAACCACTAAGTCATCTCTCCAGCCCCCCATAGCATTTTTAATATTACACCTTATCTACTCCTCCTGAGGATCATTGAATGACATATCACTCTGCTGTCCCTTCATCCATTGTTCTGCCATCTTCACTAAGGCCTGCCCTGCCATGTACCCAGAAGTTTATGGGAGAACATCTGAGAACTAAAGGACTTTATTGATACCAGAATTTGAGGTGTCTTTGAGTGCAACAGGGCCATTCCTGGCTCTTGGTTGGGCTTTAACCCAGAATGGTCACAGTCACACAAAACTTCCTGAGTTTTGAGTCAGTGATTCAATGAATGGAATCCACAGACCCTACATGGGTTAGGTTTAGAAAGATTTTATTATAGACCTTAAGAGAAGGAAAAAAGGCAGAACTCCTATTCAGCAGGAGGGGTCCCCAGAGATGGGAAAACCTACCTAGGGCTAGGATTGGGGTCTTTTATGGGATGAAGGCTGGCTGTCAGTTCAGATCCCATGCCAGGAGTCCAGATGCTCTGTAAGCACACTCACATCTTCTGGTCAGGTTTGGAGGGAAGAGAAGCGCTCCCTCAGCAAAGAAGTAATAAGCAAAACCAGACCCCATGTCCCGTATTTAGCCTCTTATAATCTTATTCCCATCTGCTTCCTAGGAAAGGTGGACTCCTTTAGGGTGTAAAGAAAACCAAAATGAAACAGTCCTTCCATTTTACAGCTCAAGGACATTTTCCACTTCTAGCCAAGAAAAAATAAAAAAAGCTTCACTTTTGTGGGGTACTCTGTTACCTTCAGTTGCATTGCCAGTTTCTCTGCTCATCTCCTCTCTGAAAATAGGTTCACATGGGAAAGAAATCAATGCTGGGGAGGAGTGAGCCCCTCACCTCTGTCTTGATAGCACACTCGTCTGCTGACAAGACTCCATGAGAGGAAAGGAAATGCCACACATAAAATCAGCTGAGGGCGGGGCGTGGTGGCACATGTCTTTCATCCCAGCACTCGGGAAGCAGAGGTAGGAGGATCGCCGTGAGTTCGAGGCCACTCTGAGACTACATAGTGAATTCGAGGTCAGCCTGGGCCAGAGTGAGACCCTACCGTGAAAAAAAAAAATCAGCTGAGGGGTGCTGAATAGAATTGTCATGGGGCTGAGGAGGGGAGAGGAGAGGTCTGGCCAGGGCACATTCATGGCTAAACTAAGGCTAAGGAGAAAGTCTGATGGCTTCTCTTGCCCTCACTGCCTCTGGGATGCTGCACTCTCTCTTTGACTTGATCCTGAGTCCACCATGCTTTTGGACATCCAGTACTGACTTCAACTATCAATGAATCATGCCCCTTTGCCATCACAAGGCTTCAGTGCTGTCTCTACTCCTCTTTGCCCAGGATGCCAGGCTCAAGCAATTTGCATTTTAACCCACAAATGCTCTGCCTCCTCTGCTATGGCCGGGTGCATAATCCATTCTGGATCCTTCTCTGGTCACTGCACATCACTGTGAGGGCTGGGTTCCACTGTTCCTCATGATGGCTGGTTTTCATTCCCAAGCATCCCGGATTTGCAGTCACCTGTGAGATACACTGTGGACCTGTCTGGTGAAGGCATCTCCAGAAAGGTTTACCTGAGGTGGGAAGACTCACCATCAATGTGGGCGGCATCGGGTCCCAGGCTTATGAATGTTGAGGAGCTGAGCCCCAGCGCTCCTCTTTTCATCTCTGACCAGACCCTTCACACTCCTGCTTCATACTCCCTGCCATGGTGGACTGGGTCCTCTCAAACCATGAGCCAAAATAAACCCTCTGCTACTCAAACAAAGGTGATATGCATGAGACATGAATGATGTCAACCAGAAAGAGAAAGGGAGGGGACAGAGTGGCCAGGGGAAGTACAATAGACCCTGGACAACTCGAGTTGTCACCAAAAGAAAAAATAAGGCAGAACAAGAGGCAGGAGAGCCTTCGGGGGTGCCCTGAAGGCAAGCCTCTGTCGGGAAGTGTTCAACAGGTCCTGTGCTGTTGGGGGCAGTTACACCCTTTCTTGCTTCCATGTGCACACTCTAATTTTTAATTAAAATTAGAAAGGTTAATCAGCAATATTTATGACTGGTTATAGAAACCATTTTGGACATTATCTTTAAAAAAATCTCAGGCCTAAATAACAATAGTCAAGGTAATCACACAGGAAGAATCATGAAGCAGGAGCTGGCGGCCAGGTGTGGGCAATGTGGGAGCTGTCAGAGTCCCCCTCTGTCTGTCCTTCATCCTACCTTCAAAGAGACCATCCTGGCCCTGTAGTGCTGCCGTTGCTCATCCAATGTCATAATTCTTCTCTCCAGATTCTCCAGGTGAGAAGCAGCCATCAGGCCAGTGAAGCCCTTCAGTCCCAGGGAAGCCCTGCTTCCCAGACATCGACTAGTGATACCACTGGTTCACTCATTCTTCCCCGAGCCAAGGCCTGGCCCTTCTAACCTCTGTCTTCCCATTGTCTGTCCATGTGTTGCCTCTAGTTCTGCATCGAGCGCAAAGAGCATGAGTTTGTTTCCCCACGTGCATGGTTTTCTTCCCCTCAGGTTTACCTTGGCTACGCACACACTTGCTTGTTTGCTGGTGTGACAGTTGATGGGGGCCCCTCCCTCGTGAACCCCCAGAGTACCATAATGTCCTCAGTGGGGAGGAGCAGGAGGACAGGAAGCACCTCGCTAAAGGAAGATAGAGCATTCGTGACCTCTGAACCCTGCAGAGAAGGCAGAGGAGAAATCACAGCGGGGGCTTGAAGGGCTTCTGCCCAGAAGTGAGTCTTGGTCCAGTTCCATGTGCTGAGGTCCTGACTCCCTGCACCTCACAGTGCAGTTTGAGAGGAGCACTTGCATGAGGCCATTAGATTACTAGATTCATTAGGGGAGGCGACCCTCCAATGGGACTGGCTTCAACCTCAACTGAGGAACTTTCGACACAAGCATTTTTGTTGACAATGTTGTTCATCCAAGCACTTCTTGAAGGTAGTAAATGAGGGCTGGAGAGATGGCTTAGTGGTTTAGGGTAATTTCCCGTGAAGCCTAAGGGCCTAGGTTCTATTCCCCAATACCCTTGTAAGTGAGATGCACAAGGTGGCACATGTGTCTGGAGTTTGTTTGCAGTGGCTAGAGCCCTGGCATGCCCATATTCTCTCTCTCTCTCTCAATAAAATTATATATATATATATATATATATATATATATATATATATATATATATATAAAATTAAAAGGTAGTAAGTGACATTAAACTAGGGATTTTGAGGACAGATACAGAGGCGCTGCATAAAGACTTGAAGTGGTGGCCAGATTGGACCCGACTTTCATTGTAAACAGGACAAGTAGGGAATTTATGGCCAGATAATATGATTCTGCGTGAAGTCCGATCACGGGGACAAGATACCAAGGGTGCCCAGATACCAAGGATGCCCAGATACCAAGGGTGAGAGGTCTTTTCTAAACTGACTTCTCAGGATCCCTGTTGACACTGGACTCCCCAGGGACAGATACACCTAGACAGAGGAAGGCGCATAGAAACCTGACTTGCTGTGGTCAAATAAAAGATGAGGTGGGTGGGAGTGGGAAGACTTTGTGAGGAAACAGGGAACAGATGACGGTCTGCCCCTGAACAGAGAAGACACCCCCGACCTGACCCAAAATGCATTAGTAGGGAGGTGGAGCACTTCCCGGACCTCCTCCTTCCTCTCTTCTCTCGCAGAGTCCTCCTGTGGAAGGGCAAGTTGGCGGCCACTGACTGTCTCAGCCTACTCCACAGTAATGAACAAGACTGTCACCACCTCACGGAGGCTTTCACACTCTGGGTCCTGACTATTCCCCTTGCTCCTGCCAACCCAACAGGAAGAAGTAGCTACATTCCTAGAAGAAGTCAGGAGCTGAACAGTTCACACAGCCACGGGCATGTTACCTGATACGGAGAAGAGAAGTGAAGAAGGCTAGGCGGGGCTCTTCCTCCCTCACCTCGCAGGATTTGCAGGAAGTCCTTCACACGCACACGAAGTGAATTTCATGCCCTTGCTCCTCCCTGGCAATTGCCATTTCTGAGAGCTATGAGCTTCCTACCAACTTAGGATAAAAAGCAAAATATAAAGTTATATTTTCGTAGCTTTTATTGTGAGTGAAGATAAAAATGTCACATAGTAAAATTCTATAGGCTCCTGAGACCGCTTTTCATTCTCAAGAGGAGAAAGTCAAGTTCAGCAGCTAAGGAAGAGGATGAATTAAAGCGAATGAAAACAGCGACTGCATTATGTCGATGCAGGGGCGGCCAATAATTGAACGGCTCCTTCCCTCTCCCTCACTCCTTCCATCTAGAGAAAATGAAAGTGTTCCTAAAAGTCTCCGAAACATGAACGAGGGTAGACAAGGAAGGGTCTGGCAGCAAAACCCAGCTTACCTTTCCACAAGAGTGAGTCAATCACCACGAAATCTACTCACAGCTCTACAGCAAGATGATTCTTGTATAGAACATGTCCTTTGACTGACCAAGCAAACACACACATGTCCTTCTCCCTTCCTTACTCCCTCCCCCCAAAGTCTAACACCTAACAGGCTGGGTGAAGACATCAGAAGCACCCACGCATACAGGAAGGTCCTTTCTCCTCAACCGTCTCCCCTGTGTCAACTGTCTTACTGCGGTAATGGGCAGAGATGAACCCCAAGCTCCTCTCTCTGGGCCAAGTTTCTTGCCAACGTTGTCAGAGTAGAACCCTTCTGCCACCTCCTTCAGGTCCTATTCCATTGCCAAAAGCCACCTCACCAGAGGACATCCCGTCCTGACCAAGTTGAGATACAAGCCCATTCTTCCCCACCTAGCCCTGTCAGCCACAGGCAGGCCTTTTCCTTCCCATCCAGGTTGTCAGGGCAACTTCCACAGACTCACCTTCCAACCCTGTACCAGGCTGGCTTCCCCTCGGGGAGGCTGTGTCAGATAGCACTAGAGCATGCCAGAGCTAGATCCCACTTCTAAAATACCTCTGTGAGTCACCAGGCTTCAGATACAGTCTCCAAACTGCCTGGGTGACACAATCTGGAGCTCTGATAAGCAAGGCAGTGGACTCGTGTGTGGCAATGGGGAGAAAATGCAAAAGAACAAGATTTACACCATGTGATGAGGACTGGCCTTGCTCAGATCTGAAGAGGCGATGAGTGGGTTTCAATGGACTCTCCCCGACTCCTTCCCTCCTGAGGCTCCCGCTTGCTTTCTGCCTCTTCTTTCATTTCAAATCTGAAGTCACGTGCCACACACATAAAAACACGTGCACACGGGCACACATACTATTTCCTGTGACTCTAAAAAGCAAGGCAGAAAACAAAAAGCTGGCAGATGCTGATTTTTCCGCTTAACTGCATGTATTTTATAGTATTTCTCTGTGTTTTTCTCCCAAGACAACCACCTGACCTCACTCGCGCTCCAAATTCTCTCCATTGTGGCCAAATGTCACAGAACACGTGAGGCTGTTCCAGCCCGTGGAAACATGCCGTAATGAGTGCATCTGCCCTTTGGTCTGAGCCCCGCTTTGTCTCCTGAAGCAATCTCCTTCTCCAGAGTAAAGAGTCTGTGATCAGCCAGGTCTTCAGCCAGGTCTTCAGGGCAAGAGCCTGGCGCCTTCACCACCCGTGCTCAGGGAAGGTTGTCCTGCACACATCTCAGTACAAAACTCTTGGCTGTTCAAGCAGAATCGCAAGATGTGGTAAATTATTCAAAGCAACAATAACAACAACATGAAGGTTATGCCTCCTGCAAACAGTCGAGGCAAGAACCATAGAGATGACCACTGTCCTGCAAGGGCTGAAAAACACTCAATGATTTCAGCACCTAGTTCAATGGAAAGATCAGCATTTTGGTATTCCGAGCTCACTGTTTGCATGAAAGTCCACCATCCAATGCTGACATGCTCAACCAGCTTTTTTTTCCTGCCACATCTGGCTGGGCACAGCTGCCTTCTAACACAAACATAACTAAAGTGTTACTCAGACATCTAAATAGATATCCCAATTTTCACCTCCTTTGGAAGGAATCGTTTGCTGGGGGTAACTCCATGGGGCTCTCTGTCTCCGAGGGTGCAGAAATGTGGCTGGAGGGAAGAATTCGTAACTGCAATTCTTATGAAACTCATGAATTATCCGGGTTTCTCCATCACCTGTAATTTTGCTTATTTTCCGATTGCTGTTTTAAGTCTGTGTTCTGCATTTCGAAATGGGAAAACCGCTGTGAACATGAAAAAATATCCTTGGGAAAGTCTCCTCTTTGCCGCTTAGTACAGGAGACCAACTGCAGGTTTAATCTCATGCCCACTGGGACCATGTAGAACTCCCTCTAAAACTGCAGTGTGTACAACTCTCAACAATTTTTAAATATGTGAAAAAGAAATTCAAAATAACTTAGGAGCTTGTGGCGTCCCTATTTCAAAGACACCTATAAAACTTTGGGGCAGAGCAGCCCTGGGGGAAATGCATGGAGCAAATGCAGGAGGAGGGAAAGGCCCTTCCAGTTGGCCTCAGCTGCAGGTTGTCCAAGCTTACCCCTTCGCATCGCATCTTCAGTGGGCAGAATGTGATTGTTCTCATTCTGTAGCCCCTCTGAGAAGCATAAGATGCAGTACATCAAGAAACCTGCTTGGGCCTGCCCATCTCTAAATCTGTTGTTACACGTGGGGGCTCCATGAAATTCTAGGCAAGCTGACTCTACATACTCTTCCATGATGTGGAAGTGGTATGAAATAGAAGGCTGGGTGCTGGAGAGATGGCTTAGTGGTTAAGTGTTTGCCTGTGACGCCTAAGGACCCTGGTTCAAGGCTCAATTCCCCAGGACCCACGTAAGCCAGATGCACAAGGTGGCGCATGCGTCTGGGGTTTGTTTGCAGTGGCTGGAGGCCCTGGTGCGCCCATTCTCTCTCTCTACCTCATCTTCTCTTTGTCTGTGGCTCCCAAATAAATAAATAAAAATTTAAAAAATTAAAAAAAAAAAATAGAAGGCTGGAGGTCTGTGTTCAGTGTGTGCCCATGAGCATCTCGAGGCATTTTACTGGTTGGCTTGTGTTTCCATGGGAAACTGTCCCGTCCTGAAGGACACAACACGGCCTCTCTCCTGGGTTAGCTCATGGCTCCCCCACCAGCAGGTGTCAGTGTCTTGAGACCACCTCACAGCGACCAGCACTCTGACTCTCCATCGCCTCTGTCTACATCGCCTCTGTCTACCATATCACCGGAATCTTCCCACAGAAAGGTCACAGGAAGGTTTTCATGTTTTCATTATGGCGCAATAAACGTGACACACACTTAAGGGTTTGAACCACCTAGATGCTCAGTTGAGTGGGATTGAGAACATTAGTGTCAGTGTGTCATGTGTTTATTCCAGCTTCTGGCCAGCTCCGAGGCTGTGATCCAGCAATGAAACAGTCAGAGCCTTGTCACACATATGTGTGTTTCTTTCATTGTAAAGTTTTATTTATTGAAGTTCTTTGATGGGTTCTGGGAGTCAAACCAGGGTCTCTCAAATGCTAGGTATGCACTCTAGCATGAGGCTCACCCACAGTCCCCAAATGTGGTCTCTTCAATGATCTTTTCCACTGTGGCTATGTTATTGACCTAACACACATAATTATGATTTATTTAGTCAGTTTTAAATTTTTTAACTTTATTTATTTGAGAGAAAGAGAAAGGGGGGGAATGAGTGCACTAGGGCCTCCAGCCACTGTAAACAAACTCCAGATGCATGCACCACCTTCTGCATCTGCCTTAGGTGGATCCAGAGGCGTTGAACCTGAGCCCTTTGGCTTTGCAGGCAAGTGCCTTAACTGCTAAGCCATCTCTCCAGCCCTATTCATTTATTTTTGATATTTTTGAGACAGTGTTCAAAAGGGTAGGCCAGGCTGGCCTGGAACTCATAATTCTCCTGCTTCAGACTCTTAAGTGCCAGGTTTACAAGTGTGGACCACTAAGCTAGGTAGTGGTGTGTTTTAATACTTGAATACAATGCATCATGATCAAATTAAGGCAATTGGCAGTCCTTTCATCTTTAAGCACTACTTCATTTCTTTATTGTGAGAAAGTTATAAACCTTCTCTCTTGGTTATTGTAGTCACCTTATTACGAACGACGTGTTCAGTCATCTGGCCTTTGTTGACTAACACCTCCTCCCCATCTGTTCCTCATCCTTTACCTGTCCCTTCTCCCTCCACACACACCGCTGGTTAGCACCATTCTACTCTCCTTCCCTGCCTCGTCTTTCTCATCTTCCAGCCTTGAGTGATGTCCTCAGGTGCTTTGCTTCTCTCGCTGGCTTATTTCACTTAACATGATGTCCCAGGCTCCTCCACGCTCCCACGACAGTCTTCCCCTCTGCTGCTGCTGAGCAGCACTGACTGGTGTACACACACCATGTAAAACTGTACCTGCTCACTTGACTGCACTGGGGTTGATCCTTGTCTTGGTGATTGTGAGGATTTCCAGTGATCTTTCTTAATTAAAAAAAATTAAATTAATTAAAAGTTTAAATTAATTAAATTTTAAATTATTTTTTTAAACCTGGCATAGAAGGTAATGGATTTCACCATGGAATTTTCATGCATGTGTGTCATTATACTTTGTTCTCGCTCATCCCCTCCCCCAATGCCCTCTTCTTCCCCCTCGTGCTTGTTCCCTTCCTTCTTGCTCTTACTTCCTCCTGCTTCCAAGCAGCAAGATTTTCTGGAGAATTTAGGAGAGCAGCAGGAGAAGAGGAGGAAAGAAGAGGATATGGGGAGCCAATAACGTCAAGGAACATAGTGTATCGGAATAAAAATGTCATCGTGATCCAGGCGTGGTGGTACACACCTTTAATCCCAGCACTCGGGAGGCAGAGGTAGGAGGATCATCGTGAGTTTGAGGCCACCCTGAGACTACAGAGTGAATTCCAGGTCAGCCTGGGCTAGAGTGAAACCCTACCTCAAAAAAACAAAACACACACAAAAAAAAAAAAAAAAAGAAAATGAAAAAGGAGAAAGAAAGAAAGAAAGAAAGAAAGAAAGAAAGAAAGAAAGAGAGAGAGAGAATGTCATCATGAAACCTGTCACTAGGTACAGTGAACACATGTGAATAAAGAACAAAAGCAGTAAAGAAGAGATGGGGAAGCCATATGGGCAGAGGTGTGACTTCAGATGAGATGTTCATGGAGGACCCACTTATGAGACAAGACAAGATCCAGAGAGGGGTCCCATGGGCACCAGAAACACCAATGGAAAGCCTGTGTGTGAAGGACAGAGCAACACACCTGAGGCAGGAGCATGGCAGGCTTGGGGGAGATGGCCCTGTCTACATAGCCTCACT